>OZ035882.1:27882896-29082896 GCA_964034835.1 Muscina levida | reverse complement strand
CCCTTTTAAAATAAGTAGTTATAACTGTCAAAATTCCACAGTATATTGCAGTTCGCCTAGAGATATGAATAGTAAGGTGGGCCAATTTTTTGCAGCAAGAATTGCAGTAAGGGTGGAAGTAGGCTGGGCTACACTCCTGTTAAAAAAAGTAGTTATTAATGTCAAAATTCGACAGTATATTGCAGTTCGCCCAGAGATATGAATGGTAAGGTGGGCCATTTTTTTTATTCGCAAAAATCGTAACCAAAATCGGAATCTACGATGAATTGAGCACAAACCGAAAACTTCTGCGTAAAACTGACTTCCCAACAAACTAAATGAAGTATTACAGAAGCAAATCTATTTATTGGTTAAAAAGTTATGGTCTCTGAGTTTGGCATACAGAAAACAATGTCAAAAATATAACATTCTCTTCGTCTTGGTCTCCAAGCATCGTAATAGTAGGTACAAATTAGAGCCGGGGCCCATAGGTCTGAAGGTTTCAATAGTTGCTCATTGTTAAAAAAGTTACTAATGAACTGGCTATTTGGAACTTAATAAGTAAAAAGTAACTTTTTAACTGTATCAAATAATGGTCCGTACACCAGGCAATTTAGGACACACGCAGCCTAAAACAGTGATTTGTTTTAAATTCACTTTACAGATATGAATTTTTCAATTACTTTTCAGGAGAGCGAATCGGTAATAAATCCTATAGATAAAATGCGCGTTCTGTTCGCCAAACTAATAGAGCCCTTTGTGAAGTTTAGAGTGCATATAATCATTCATCTGAGCAGCTAATAGAAGCCATCGATGCTGTAGACGTAAGTGTGACAGGGGACTCGAATTTATCGAACCAACACCGTTCTCAGCAACTCGGTCTCTGCAATTGCTGAGGAAAGATCTTGGTCTACATTCATATAAAATCCAACTAGTAGAAGAACTAGAGCCAGTGGGCGATCAATTAATTTTTTTTATTTATCATGTCATTGCACATTATTTGAAGGAGAAATGGATCCAACACGACGGCGTAATATGCCATGCAGCGATCATCACTTGTTAAGCCAAACGTTGGTGACCGAATTATCTCAAAAAATGGTAATACGAGTTCAATATATAGAGAGTATTCGGGAATATTCTTGGTCGGTATGAGAAGAAGACATGGCAAAGAAGGTTTTTATGGCTAAAAGCATGAAGCTTCAAATGACATTTTCATTTGCGGTCAATAGGAGGAGAAAGCATTACAAAAGTGATTTTTAAGCCCGGTTCTCGCTACTACAGAAAAATATAAAAATTTTATTTTGATCTTTAGAGGAATTTCTGTTTCCAATTTGTGAAAGAAGTGTTTTTTCTCCCTACATACAGACAAAACATAATCTACATGTCGAAACTATAGATATGACTTTGGTGATGAATTTTTTACTATTTAGAATTTAAAACAATAAAACTTAATTAGTTAACTTCCATGTTAAGGAGTTACTTGAAATTAGTTACATAAGTTAATAAACTCAACATATTATTGTCGAGCTTAAGTACTGTTTTAAAGTAGTTTGTAGACCTAAATGTGAAATATATTACAAGTTAATATGCAATAGCGAAGCATTGTCGGGCCCACTAGTAACACAGTACAACACATTATTTTGGGATTCAATTATGAGAACTGCACTTGAAAGTAGCCTCAAAAATAAGAAGTTCTGTATCATTCGTTTTGTCAAGTTACATGCTATAATAATTTAATATCGATTTGAAGTTAGTAAGTATCGTATAGTGGAATTTGTCTAGTTTTAGGCTCTTTTGTTTGACAAATCAATGAGCTGAAAAACTACACTTTCTTACTCTCTTTTTTTCAATGACTCTCTAGCATATGCTGCACTAACCTGGCAACTCTTTGGACACTTTACTCATAACTTCTTAACCACCATAAAATGTAAACATTGTAATAATTTTATATTCATATTTTAACGAAAGGCACCCAAACTCTGGTAAAAGACTAACCCACATCTACAGGCCACAGGCCAAAGCACACGATTTGCTCAGTATGTGTGTGTGTGTCTATGTATCTCCGTGTCAGTGTCTCTTGGCCATGTCGTCTGAGCCTCGCCACAGCTGTCAGACAGCGTGTCAATCAATTTTAATTTGATATTTGTAATATGTATTAATAGTTTTGTTGTGTCTGCAAATCTATGTAGTATGTGCCTGTTACATACACATATAGAGAAATATATAGATGCATGTGTTGGATTTTTGAACATATATTATAGATTTTCCAGCATATTAACCTTTTTTTTGTGTTAACAGCGTTATTTTGCCCCTCCTCCTGTTGCAATTTTATGCAAATTCTCGACGTTGTTGTGCTGCAATTTTATGCGGATTTGTAGTGTTTATAAAAATCGGTTTGTTATGTCAATTAATTGGCATTGGAATTACGGTAATTTAACTTGATTTTTTTCTCTTTCATTTATTTTTTTGCACTATTTCACTTTTTTCACTCAAATCGTGTGAATATTTTAATTGGACTCATTTCAATATGTTTGTCAGCTTATTTTGCACGCGCGTTTTAACATCAACTTTAACTGAAAAGACACAAGGAGAGAGAGAGAGGGCACAAATTAATACGAGATAACGAATTAGTGTTTTCTGATGATATTGCATGAGTTTTATTGATTAGAAAATCGATTAGAGGCAGTGAAGTGAAAGGATCAAAACAAAAATGTGCTGATTGTTTTAGATAATAGTAATCGACTGTGTGGTGAGTGTGCAGTGATTATGGTAATTGTGTCGCAATATAAACGATTCAAACGTAACTCAATGTCAGTGATTTGATGTGCTGAAATAAAGTATTTCCACGTTGCAAACCATTAATGATGCATGGGGAGCTTTATGCATTTGGCTATGTTAACTTAAAAAAAAAACTTAGTTTTCCTTTACACCCCATGAGTGAGGTATGGAATAGCTGCTTACGTTGTTGTGAATTAACACTCTTTCAATTTTAGATTCACAACGAACGGCACCTATTTGTTTATCGACCAATGCGAACGTCACTGTTTGGGAAGCTTTTACTAGACATGCCGATTGACTCGACGCTATACTGCTAAGTTGCTGTCGACAACACCGAGGGAACCGGCAATGATAGGAAAATTTAGATGAATGGAGCCGGGAATCGAACCACGTATCTCCCGCCTGATAATCATGGGTTCTAACTACTATGCCACGGCAGGGCAAACATTATTTTATTTTTAGACTCACACAACACGATCTACTATTCACGGTTTAACGGCAAATTCGAATGGCAGGTATTAATCGGGTTGTATGATATGTATATTCGGAAGTTGCATCTGTTATTGTGCTCGAACCCGGGTCTATCGCATGTATATGGAAATACTGCTATACGGTATCTAAACCACAGGGTGGACTAAAGGACTAAATGTCCTCCAACGTTTAAATCGGGTGATGTGTCAACATTTTACTCAGACGAGGCACACTTACTGGTATTGAAGTGATCCTTACCCTAAATGAAAGCATCAAAACCCTTGCTTTCAGCGAAGGTTACTCTAAGGGCAGTAGAGTGGCAGCGAAAATTCAACTTCGGATTATCGGTAATGTTCGAGCGGAATATTGTGTCAGTTGTAATAAAATTTGGACGTCAGGATTGTGATGCAAGTCATGATGACGTGCCGCATCTACTATAGTGGCCATGCGGATAAGCACAAGTTTGGTTGTGGATTTGTGGTTGACAAGAGACTGCGACACCCAGTCTCAAGGTTCAACCCGGTGTGTGAACGTATAGTCACCATAAGAGTCAAAACTAAGTTTTTCTCACATAAAACTTATATGTGCCCATTAGGCCGGGTCGATTTGTGGGGAGGCAAAAAAATCGCCCATGGCTCAGTGAAAATCGTATTCTAGGGATCAAAATAAGAAACTTTGCCCAAGGAACCATACCTCTAAAACGAATTCTACTACCCCCAAACTGTTGACTTTTGTCCCGTACATTTGCCTTTACATTTGCCCAGACTTGAAAGCAAAAAAGACTTCAAACAGTAATTTTTTTATTTTCTTTTCTATTACTAAGTTAAATTAATTTTTTTACATATGTTCTGAATAAATAAATTTCTAAAGAGAAAAACTAAATAAAATAATAAAAATAAATAAAATAAATAAAAAATAATAAAATAAAGTGCCAAAACTGGTGATTTTTTGAAATGTTTGTATGGGGAACCCTCCAGGGAAGTTCGAGGGGGGGGTGCTACTGGCATGGGTGGATCGGCCCTCCAAAGTTAGTGGGGATCGGTCATACATTTGGACTCGATTGGGGCACTCTAAATGGGTCACAGTGGGATTTTTCAAAACTTGACCCTACGGGACAAAAGTCAACAGTTTGGGGGTAGTAGAATTCGTTTTAGAGGTATGGTTCCTTCGGCAAAGTTTCTTATTTTGATCCCTAGAATACGATTTTCACTGAGTCATGGGCGATTATTAAATCGACCCGCCCTAGTGCCCATGCTCCGACAGAAGAGAAAAGCGATGAGGACAAAGACGAGTTCTACGAGAGCCTAGAAAAGCCTAGACAGTAGCACAAGCCATGACTGTAAAATTGTACTAGACGATATTAATGCTTAAATAGGCAGGGAGACCGCATTTGAGCCTTTCATCGGAAAATTAAGTCTGCACACCGAAATGTCGAACCATAGCATCAGACTGATTTATTACTCTGCGGCAAGGAATATGCTAGTTAGCAGCACTAGATTTGACCACGGAGATATTCATAAGGCAACATTGTTATCTCCAGATCAATTGACGATGAATCAGATAGATCACGTGGTCGTCGATGGAAGGAACGCCTCAAGTATTCTGGACGTACGACTGATCCGGGGTGCGAACATTGAATCCGATCACTACCTCACCGCAGTTAAAATACGCACAAGGCAAAACGTACGTGACCAGGCACAATAGCTGGACATCGGTAAACTGCAGACCACAGAGGTAGCGGACGCCTACTTCAACTACCTAACTTAACTGCTACGGAATGCTTCTACCCCTGATAATACTACCTCGCTGTGGCAATATATAGCCGATTCTATAGAATGGACTGCGAGGAGCGTTGTTTGGTATTCAAAGCCGTCTCAAGATGATGCCTAGTATGATGACAAATGTCACAATGCCACAAGACAGACGGATGATGCATACGGCGTGAAACTGCAGCCAATGGCAACACGATATGTTCGTAAACGAAAAAGAAGGAGCTGAAAAAGAGACACAATGAGTGTACGGAGTTGCTCCGAAGCTGAGGGGAAGCCCGGAAATTCTACCAGGGAATTAAGGCGAGAATGTGTGGGACAGTGTTGCCCTCCTACAAGGACAGCGATGGTCAGCTAGTGACGGACCCCGTTCTAAAGATATGGAGTGAACATTTCTTCAATCTACTGCATACGTACACCACTCCAGAAGACCCCGCTCCAATCCAAGATAATGGTATTAACTGCCCACCTCCGAGCCAGATATGTGTGGCAAAATCCCGAAAGCGGCTGGAACCGATGGTCTCACGGCTGAATTGTTTAAGGCAGATGGGGAGGAGCTAAATAGGAACATGCATCAGCTCAGAGAACATCTGGCTAGAGTAAAGCATGCCCGGGGATTGGAGTCTCAGTTTGTTATGTCCAATATACAAAAAAGGAGATCGTAGTGAGTGTAAGAACTACCGTGGAATAGGTATATTTGAGCATATTGTGTGAACGTCTAATGCCAATTGTAGAAAAACTAATTGGACCTTATCATTGCGGCTTTAGACCTGGTAAATCTACGACGGATCAAATATTTACTTTACGAAAAATCCTGGGAAAAAATTCATGAAAAGCAGATTGACACCTACCACCTCTTTGTCTCCGGCAGGTCGATATCTTGTCCTGTGCACTATTTAATATAGTTATGGAAAAGGTGATGAGAAAGGCTGGTGTCAACATGTCTGGCACCATATTCCACAAGAGCCACATGCCACTAGCCTATGCCGATGATATAGACATCATTGGCCGAAATCTGCGGGATGTTACTGCAGTTTTCTCAATACTAGAAAAGTAGTCAGCAAAAATGGGTTCAGCGGTCGACGAGGCCAAAACAAAAATAATGATTTCGGCGAACAAAGAGTCGTTTTGATGAGGACGCACCGTAAACGTTGACATGTATTGTTTTGAGGTAGTAGATGCGTTTATTGACGTCGAATCTTCCGTCAATAAAAAAAAAATAGTGTCAGCCAAGAAATCGATCAATCGCCACCAACTTCGCAGTGAAAGAGTCAATTGGCATGTCCAGTAAAGGCGTTTCCAACAGCCGACTTTCGTATTTATCGTAAAAAAATAGGTGCCGGAGTGCGAATGTGAGCAGCTCTCCCATGTATCATTCATATGTTGTAAAAGGGAAAATATTTTTGTAACATCAGATTCGATGATATAATTGCATCTGGTTTACCAACACAACGGCTCTATTACATCTTAGCTGCTGTGACAATTGCACTAATTCACCAGAACAATTCACTCTGGATCACTTAGACAATTGGCTTAAGTATGCTAAGACAATGACTAACTATAATATATTTCGATCAACGGAATTCCCATTAGTGCCATAAAACTGCTCCCTCTAGATGGCTCAGACAATTGTTACAATTTTAAACAATCTATCTTCTCAAGTTATCGCTTTCAGTCATGTGCAATAGCAGCCTCCCTTCCACTAAGCAATCATTCACCAACTCATATTGTACACCCCAAATATTCCCCTCATATTCAAGTTTTAATTAACATTACAATTCCAATTATTCGACAATAAATTCCAAAAGAAATTTTCATTAAAACCTAATAATAACCTTTCGACAAATATTTGCCTAAAGAATTTCTCACTTTCGGTAAGGACCGCTCGTCTCAACAATACAACACAATTCCTGTGCTGCTGCTGCGCAACTATAAAGTTGCACGCAAATACTGCCTCTTCGTACAACTACACATTATGATCAAAGGAAGCAACAAAAAAAAAATAAAAACGCTTTTCCTTCTTCAAACAACTTAAAGATGCTAAAAGCCATTTTGTAAGTAAATCTTAAGTTGCAGCTTTTAACACTTTCCTCTCATATTTCCCCTTTCATGTTTCTTTTGTTTTCTTCAAACGTAAGATGTTGGAGGCGGCTGCATGTGCAACCATACCTTCTAGTCGTCCTAAAGTCAATGTTATTCGAAACGTTGTTGCTGCAGACATTGGTGGCTGTTGTTTCTTCTACTGTTGGCTGTGGAGAAGGGAAGGAAGAGTAGTAGCAGCGTACATTCCTGCTGCTGTTGGTGTTGTCGTCGTCGTCGTAAGGAATTAACTAGCAACAATTTTTAATATTTACCTAGAGTAGGAAAATGTTGCTATGGCACACACACACAGCCGAAACATTGGACTAGAGGAATGGAAACTTAAGCCACAAATTTCTTGTACTTTGCCTCATCGTCTGGCACTTTTGGCAAGAGGCACTCAAGTATTTTCATTTTTAATGTTTTTAACTTATCACAAGTGTAATTTTTCTGCAAAATTTGTGCATTATTGTCTTGACGATGCCAATGAAGTTACAACGATATATTTGGTGTAATCAGTTTCGTAAGGTAAGTTAGAAAAAAGGAATGGATGGCAGTGTATGTAAATAACTTATGAGAATGTTGTAAGTCGCCAGCGGTAAAAAATACTTATTACGTAATCGCTATTATCAATTATTTTTAGTAACAAATCGTAATGATTCTCTCTCTTATATTCCTCCTTAAATTAAGCATAGGAGTCTCATGGGCCGTTAAATCGGTGCGCCCTCACTTACAAAGTAAGCGACGATGTTAGTAAGAGTCATTTCAGTTGCAATTGCCCAGCTGTAAAAATACCAATTACATAATTGCTGATGTTAGCTATATTTAGTGGAAATCAATGACGATTCTCTCGCTTATATTCCTACTTAAACTCAGCATAGGAGTGTCATAGACCGTGTAATAGGTGCGTTCTGGCTTACAAAGTAAGCGACGATGTCAGTAAGTGCCATTGCAGTTGCAATTACGTTATAAACGGAGTTTAAAGTGTGCTTGATAACACGCTTGATTACGAAGTAAGCGACGATAGCATTAGGTTCCATATAAAAACAATTAATTTGAACTATAACGAGTGGACGATATTTTTTACATTACACACACATGACAGTCTAAGTGCTTATATGGCTCGCTTACAATGTCATACTGAAGTCATGGATTACTAAATTGGTACTTCGTTTTATTTTTCGTTGGGTCTCAGTCGAGCAATTCGAATCAGTTAGGTGGGTGCGGCAAGGCTGATCCAGTTGAATTACAACAGATTAGCGGCGATTTTTATCACATAAGACAGGACAGGACAGGACAATAGTAATCAGTAATTGAAACTGTATTGACACTGAATCAATTCCAACATTGTCTCCTCCTTCGCGCCAATTGTCACATAAAAAAAAACTTAATCTTTCCTCATTGTAACATATCTATCTTATTTATACACAACACCATCTTTTCTCTTCCTGATTTTCATTCAATGCCATAATTATTACACCTTCTTCGCATTAGCGAACAGGTTATTTTACACCTTATCCCATACATCTTATATTACTGTCTCTGCACAAAATAAACAACCCAAAAATATAAGAGTACATTACATGCAGTCTTACCAAATAAACCTTCACCTCTAGCCGAATTTTTTATTAGCGAAATTTTTCTTAGGGCAAGGATTTTTATCCTAGCTATATAGCGCCAGACAATGTACTTGTTTTTTGTAGAATACATAATTTACAACGCTTAACATGTCATTAATATTTGAAGAGAATTTCAAGTCAACTGCAGAAGACGGTAATAAATATTTGCATTCGTAAAAAAGGACGAAGAAGGAAGAACAACAACATTTTTAACGAACAACACATGTCGCACAAGATTTTTTTCTTTTCATCTGAAGCATTATAAACTGAAAACCCTGGCAACACAATGACTTACTAGTAATGAAACCTAATCACATGTGTTATAGAATAGTTTCTTGAAGGATTGATAGTTAAATATATAGGAGTGGATAACTTATACTAAGGGGGTCCCTAAATTAGTCGACCTAACAAGGGAACCCAACTGTTATGGGATCAATTTGGTTTACTTCTTAACATAATCTCCTTTTTGCTGGATCCAATGTATGAATTGTTGGATTGCATTAACATTTCGTCACTCAAATTTTTTCGCAGTTCAAATTTAGTACGGTATGTGAGAAAGAGTAGGGACATGGGAGTTTTAAATTTGATTTTTCTGATAGTTTTTCATTTGGCAATAACCAGAAACTCTCTGAGGAAGTCACCAACCTCCTCGCAGAGATCGATAGTTCATGTGGCAATAATACTGGGCGTCAAATCAGTGGCAACAAATGAGAAGAGACGCCATATTCAGTGACCTAAATGACATGTTACCACCGATGCGTCTTGGGTATTAGGTACCAAAAGTAACTAAAGCTCAACAAAAAGGCTCTCTAAGTGGCGTTGGCGTTAAAACAACATGGCCATAGAATAGTATGGCAAGAAACATATTAGTAAATGGAACCAGATTTCCACGCTCAGATATCCATAAGGTAACCTGGATATTTCTTGATAAAAAAAAACACAAGAAGCCAAGTTCATGAAACTTTCCATGCCTGAAAGAATCCCATGGAAGGCATGGTGGAAATATAGACTCGGATCACCACTTAATTGCCGCCAAGGTACGTACCAGACTAAGCAGTGGTAAAGGAGTTTAGATATCGTAAGGTCGCGTACCATCGAGATAGTCAATGCCTATTGCGTGCTCCTTATTACTCCTATGTTCCTTACACAAAGTTTCAACAAAGACCGTACTTGGTTAGGATAACCATACTTACACAAGCCCTGGAAGCTGCATACAAGACAACAATGCGGCCAATTGTAACGTGTGTTGGCAGGGACCTATGTAAGAAGAAGAGGAGAGAGAAGACAGAAAAAGCGTCTATGGAGGAGAAAAGAGAGAAAGGATATCTAAAAGTGCAGGGATAGAGGTGAAGTAAAATGTAAAGGTTTTGGATTAGGGATCCCACCATCTAGTCACGGACATGTAGAGTGGAAGTGACATTTTTGTTCTTCCCTCGCTCCCAAAGGCAGAGCAAGTGACCAAATCACGTCAGTAATCGATGAGGGCGCAGATTGTCTATCACCGAGCCCAAACGAGATCAGTACAGCAATTCCAAGGCTTAAGAATAACAAAGACTGGGGGACGATGCACCGCCAAAGCTGGCAGCGATGATCTGGTAACATGCACCATCTCATAAACACGATTTGACCAAATAAATGTATTTCCGATAGTTGAAATCGATTGTGCTATATTAGTGGCAGGCAAAACCGAACGTCGGGAGTGTGATGCAATGTAAAGCTTCTGATCGGTTTAACTTGGCAAACCCAGAGTGATCCTTGCCAATTGCACTTCAAGTCTACTCACAGAGCTCCGTATTCGTGGTACTACGGCGAACGGAGTACCTCCACGTGGTGACGCCTGAAAACGTGCTTCTGACACCTGTCTGACACCTGTCAGCGTCCGACCCAGAATGGGCGGCTGCAATAAAATCCTGGAAGGAGGAGAAAACTGCGACGTGGTGCGCTGGGCTTGCAACCCGCCACTGACGTATAACCGATTGCAATGAAAAGAAGTAAGATAAGAATAAAACGGACCCCCCAAAATGTTGACGACCAACGCAAACAAATTAAGGACGATGATTTGAGGATATGCACCTGGAATGTCAGAACACTGTATAGACCAGGTGCCTCCATCCAACTGGCGGAAGTCCTCGAAAAATACAAGGCTGACATAACCGCTTTACAGGAAATCCGGTGGACGGGACACGGGTGCTCGCGCAACAAGACGTACGACATCTACTATAGTGGCCATGCGGACAAGCACGAGTTTGGTTGTGGATTTGTGGTTGGCAAGAGACTGCGACACCTATTCTCAAGGTTCAACCCGGTGTGTGAACGTATAGCCACCATAAGAGTCAAAACTAAGTTTTTCCACATAACACTTATATGTGCCCATGCTCCGACAGAAGAGAAAAGCGATGAGGACAAAGACGAGTTCTACGAGAGCCTAGAAAATTTATATGACCGTAGCCCTAGCCATGACATTAAAATTGTACTAGGCGATTTTAATGCTAAAATAGGCAGGGAGACCGCATTTGAGCCTACAATCGGAAAATTCAGTCTGCACACCGAAACGTCGAACAATGGCATCAGACTGATTGACTTCTCTGCGGCAAGAAATATGGTAGTTAGTAGCACTAGATTTGACCATAAAAATATTCATAAGGCAACATGGTTATCTCCAGATCAATTGACGAGGAATCAGATAGATCACGTGGTAGTCGATGGAAGGCACGCATCGAGTGTTCTGGACGTACGAGTGATCAGGGGTGCGAACATTGACTCTGATCACTTCCTTACCGCAGTTAAGGTACGCACTAGGCTAAGCATGGCGAAAAACGTACGTAACCAGGCACAACGAAAGCTGGACATCGGTAAACTGCGGACCACAGAGGTAGCGGATGCCTACTCCAACCACCTAACTCAACTGTTGCGGAATGCTCCAACCCCTGATAATATAACCTCGCAGTGGCAATATATAGCCGACTCCATAGAACGGACTGCGAGAAGCGTACTTGGGTACTCAAAGCCGTCTCAAGAAGATGCCTGGTACGATGATGAATGTCGCAATGCCACGAGAGAGACGGATGCTGCATACAGCGCAAAACTGCAGCCAATGGCAACGCGAGCTGTGCGTGAACGGCACAGGGAGAAGAGACGACAGGCAACTCGTCTTTTTAGAAGAAAAAAGAAGGAGCTGAAGAAGAGACAGGTTGAGTGTACTGAGTTGCTCCGAAGTAGAGGGGAAGCCCGAAAATTCTACAAGAGAGTTAAAGCGAGAATGCGTGGAACAGGGTTGCCCTCCTGCAAGGACAGCGATGGTCAGCTAGTGACGGACCCGGATAGCGTTCTGAAGATATGGAGAGACCACTTTAGAAATTTACTGGATACTGACACCAATCCAGAAGACCCCGCTCCAATCCATGACGATGGTATTAACTGTCCACCTCCGAGCCAGAGCGAGATACGTATGGCCATCTCCCGCCTTAAAAACAACAAAGCTGCTGGAGCCGATGGTCTCCCTGCTGAATTGTTTAAGGCTGGCGGGGAGGAGCTGATTAGGAGCATGCATCAGCTCATGGAGAACATCTGGCACGTCTAAAGCCAATTGTATAAAAACTAATTGGACCATATCAGTGCGGCTTTAGACCTGGCAAATCTACGACGGATCAAATATTAACCTTACGACAAATCCTGGAAAAAACCCATGAAAAGCAGATCGACACCTACCACCTCTTTGTCGACTACAAAGCTGCCTTCGACTCTCCGATAAGGAATAGGCTTTATGAGACTATGTCTGAGTTTGGTATTCCTGCAAAGCTAATTCGACTTTGCAGATGTACCTTAGAAAACACCAAATCCTCGATTAAGATTGGTAAAGATCAGTCTGAACCATTCAACACGGAAAGAGGTCTCAGGCAGGGCGATAGCCTGTCCTGTACACTATTTAATATAGTTATGGAGAAGGTGATGAGAAAGGCTGGTGTCAACATGTCTGGCACCATATTCCACAAAAGCCACATGCCACTAGCCTACGCCGATGATATAGATATCATTGGCCGAAATCTGCGGAACGTTATTGCAGTCTTCTCATCCCTAGAAAAGGAGTCGGCAAAAATGGGTTAAGTAAGTAAGTAAAACCGAACGTAGGCACACAAAATATGATTTGCATATTTGTGGTCGCACAAGAAGCGTCTGTTGAATTATACACAGTAAAAATGTTCTGCTCTCCCAACAATCGTCCAGCATAGTTTCTCTGCGTAACAAGCGTGTGTGGTGTTACTTTCAAAATACTCAAGCAGAGAATGGCTGTTTTGATTTATACAAAACTTTCGAGTACATGTGAATTGTCGATAGTGTATGTGTAGAAACATAACGTTTTTTTTCGGCCTCACAAGGCTATGGGATTCCTACATCCTGTGCTTAAGAAAATCACTCTAAGTGATTGCTCTGACTATCGTGGGATCAGCCTTTTATCCGTCACATATAAGGTCCTAGGACCGGCCGTGGCATAGTGGTTAGAACACGCAACTACCATGCGGGAGATGCGTGGTTCGATTCCGGGCTCCAGTCATCTACATTTTTCTTTCATTGCCGGCCCCCTCGATGTTGTCGAGATAATCGGCTTGTCCAGTAAAAGCAGTGACTTTCGCATTCATCGATAAACAAGTATGTGCCGTTTGTTGTGAATCTAAAAATGAAAGCGTGTTAATTCACAACAACGCGAGAAGCATCCCATACCTCATTCATGGGTTATAAAGAGAAATTAAGTAAGTTATTCGGAAAAGTATTAATTGTGCAAAATAAGAGACACCGTTTGTACAAGTGAATATGTGTATTTTAGAAAAACGGCGATAAAACATTTATAATGCAGCAAATTAACTTAAACCATGTTCACTAACAAATTATTTTAATAATTTCGTGCAACCCATGATCTGTAATTTTTCTAAATCTTTCACCACTACTTAGACTTGTATCGTTCAAAAAAAGATTTTTATTTCAGCTGTTCACCCTTAATCGATATTTATTACTTATGACTTTTTACACAATCAAAAGTTGTTGGTGATCCCTACCCCCTCCCATTCACATCACTCTCCGAGGATTGCTAAACTTTCATCTCCCCCAAACCAAAAGCAGCTAGAGAGTGAACGACCACAAACCAACTGTCTACCATGGGGCACGGACATTTTTCAAACGTGATTTTGCATACATTCTGTGGTTCTCAGTCGTCGCTATCGTCGTTGTCTGTTTCTGTTTGCCTCTAATGAAGTTAAACTTTTCTGGTTTTCCCCAATGGAGTCCTTTAGCATCAGAGAGCCCCATCATCAAAGGAAGATTTAAATTGTTGTGGGTACATCGAAATGCTGGAAAGCCCCCAAAAAAATGTTTGCGGTATTTGTTTGTGGGCAATTCCCTTTCGCATTCACACATGAATCGAATAAAATCAAACTTTAGCATTCGCAGGAGGGATGTCTTTCTGGGTTTGAGCCACACACACACACACTCACTGTTTTTATTTTTCAAAAAGTGCCGGAAATTTAATATGGTTATGCGTTAGGGAGAGGGGAGGTAGAAAGGCTTTCTGCATTAAAAGGAAGACAAAGTTTTTGTGCTGTGAAATAAAGAAATGTTTTTGTTTATTTTTGGACATATTTGTGGTTGCAAATGGACTTTTGTGTGTTTGGTTTTTGTACGAATGTGAATGTATGCGTGTCTACGAAAAAAACACCGAATAATTTAATTGATACAAAAGTGTTTACGAAATTAATTAAGATTGATGATTGTGAACAATTAAATTTGAAATGGCCACAAAACATAAATACTGTTTGTGGTTTAGAAAATGTAAATTTGCGGAAAACTGTACAAAAGGAAAGGAGCTGACGGAGGCGAGAGGGTTTATAAACTGCATAATAAAAATTAATTGGATATTGATTGCTTTAATCAATAAAAATCAACAGATATGTGTAAAATGCACTTTCAGTGTATGTATACATAGGAAACTAATTGATTAGGCTTTTAAAATAAATTAGAATGTTGAGCACTTTAGGACATCATAGCTATCATTTTAAAGTTTTAAGACTAAAATAAAATAACTTTAAACTCTTTAAACCTTAATGAAGTGTGATTAAATTGATATATCGATAGGTAACATTGCGGAGAAGATACCTGAAAGGAATTTTACTATGGTGCACAAATTCCATAAATAGAATAAGAAAATTTGAAAAATAGTATTCGTAGGATTGGTGTTGAACTTTAACCTGCACGCCTTCAATTTAAGAGTATTTTGCGTAAATGGTTGTACACAAACATAAAAATATGTTCGGCTAGAGTAAGACTAATGCCTAAATTAAATCTTTGTCCCCAGATTTATCCTAAAAATTTTCTAACATTTATACGTTTTTATAAAAAAAGTTATCTTAAATAAACCATAAAGGAAAAACTTTCAGAAAAAAATATGGTCATTACAATGTTCTTTAGGATTAGGACTGCTCAAAGTTTTAGGGTCGTACAGTGCCCTTACTTGAAACTAAAGTAAAAATGTTTCATAAATGTCATTTTATAAAGGGATCTCCAAGACTAAGTAAAGTAATAAAACACCAAATTTTAGTAATTTTCCCGAATTAAAGTTTGGCACAACCTTTATTAAATATTCGAAATTTTTTTTTTTTATTTAATTTATTTATTTCCAAAAATTAACAATATTACATGACTGTAAATCCCGCGAAGCTATACGCTTGTATGCAGGAAAAGTACTATTACATGAATATTTTAAAATTTAAAATATATAAATTACAAATTTGTATTACATGAAAATTTCGCTTCATTGCGAGTTTATAAAAAATTTCTTTACAAGTTTTTTGCGTATAAATTTATTTCTATAATTTAAAAGGGTTTGTGGCAAGGAATTTATTATCGTTGGCAATTGGACATCGAGAGTACTTCTACCGTAGTGATTGTTATGGCTAGGAACTTTGTATCTTCCTTCTGATCGTCTTCTGGTATTGTGTTGATGATCAATTTGATGCAGTAGGTTGGATTCATTTCCAAATTCGTTTAATAATGTTGTTTTATAAATATTGTTTATTGATAAAATGTTATGATTTTTTGCGAATATTTTTAAGGTTTCATTTGTTGTGTTTCGAGTTGAGTTAGTGTTCATATTTAGATTTGAGTTTTTATCAGTGTTGCAATTGATGTGTAAATTTGGTTGCGCTTTTTTTTCGGTTTTTATTAGTATTTTTAAAAGTCTGTTTTGTGTTTTTTGTACGTTTTTGCAAATTGGTGCATTTCCCCATGCAGTAATGCCGCGTCGGATATACGATTCAGCCAGAGAAAAGTATGCTTGTATTAGGACAGATAGCGGAGCACAATTACTTAGATGATAGAGTACATATGAAGATTTTCGAAGTTTTTTTTGTAATTCTTGGATATGCAGTTTCCATTTAAAGTTGTGGTCTATGTGGATGCCTAAGTATTTATAATCATTGACTATTTCAATATATGTTGTGCAAGTATCATTGTTACTGCTGGAACCAATGATATTTTTGTGTAAACAATCATTGTCATGCAATTTTATGAGTATATTCGAGTATCTTATATGCGGTGGTTTGATGTGCATTAGCTTTGTCTTAGAAGCGTTTATGATAAGTCCATTGTCATGACACCATCTGGATATTTTGTTCAGTTCTCGTTGCATAGTCTCGGCTGCGACACCAATTTTTTCGTGTGACACGACTATTGCGGTTTCGTCAGCATAAGCAAATGCAGTGCTATTCTCCAGGATACTTATCATTTCGTTCGCATACATAATATACAGGATCGGACCCAATTTTGAACCTTGTGGTACACCATGTGATATGCTCATCTCATCGCCGACTTTGTCTCTAATTTTCACACGATATGATCTGCAATAGAGGTAGTTTTCGAACCATTCTAAACATTGACCTCTTTAACCATTTCTTTCCAATATTTCCAGGAGCTTTTCGTGTGAAAGCGTGTCAAAAGCTTTACTAAAATCAATCAAAAGCACCAGACAGTGAGCATTGTTGTTTAAGTTTTTGTTTATATGGGAAGAAAAATGGCCTAGCAATTGATTTATGTTTCTTCCTTTTTGAAACCCGTATTGATTTTTATTAATAATTTTGTATTTTTTCAGAAATTCGTTTAGCCTTCGTACTACAATCTCCTCCAGGACTTTCTCGACCACAGAGGATAGATATAGGCCTATATTTGTTGTAATCATTTTTGTTGCCATTTTTGTAAATTTTGTAATTTTGTAGTAAAGCAGGTGCCAAAATTTCATTACTGATTGTATTATTGTATTATTGTATTATTTTTTTTTTTTTTTGTATTATTGTATTATTGTATTATTGTATTATTGTATTATTGTATTATTGTATTATTGTATTATTGTATTATTGTATTATTGTATTATTGTATTATTGTATTATTGTATTATTGTATTATTGTATTATTGTATTATTGTATTATTGTATTATTGTATTATTGTATTATTGTATTATTGTATTATTGTATTATTGTATTATTGTATTATTGTATTATTGTATTATTGTATTATTGTATTATTGTATTATTGTATTATTGTATTATTGTATTATTGTATTATTGTATTATTGTATTATTGTATTATTGTATTATTGTATTATTGTATTATTGTATTATTGTATTATTGTATTATTGTATTATTGTATTATTGTATTATTGTATTATTGTATTATTGTATTATTGTATTATTGTATTATTGTATTATTGTATTATTGTATTATTGTATTATTGTATTATTGTATTATTGTATTATTGTATTATTGTATTATTGTATTATTGTATTATTGTATTATTGTATTATTGTATTATTGTATTATTGTATTATTGTATTATTGTATTATTGTATTGTGTAGTAAAAGCTTTTTAAAAAGGGACGTTCGCATTCGTCGATAAACAAGTTGGTGCCGTTTGTTGTGAATCTAAAATAGAAAGCGTGTTAAGTCACAACAGCGCGAGAAGCATCCCACACTTCATTCGTGGGGTGTAAAAGGAAATAAAGTTTTTTTTTGTATTTACTATTTTACTATTTTACTATTTTACTATTTTACTATTTTACTATTTTACTATTTTACTATTTTACTATTTTACTATTTTACTATTTTACTATTTTACTATTTTACTATTTTACTATTTTACTATTTTACTATTTTACTATTTTACTATTTTACTATTTTACTATTTTACTATTTTACTATTTTACTATTTTACTATTTTACTATTTTACTACTTTACTATTTTACTATTTTACTATTTTACTATTTTACTATTTTACTATTTTACTATTTTACCATTTTACCATTTTACTATTTTACTATTTTACTATTTTACTATTTTACTATTTTACTATTTTACTATTTTACTATTGTACTTTTTTACTATTTTACTATTTTACTATTTTACTATTTTATTATTTTACTATTTTACTATTTTACTATTTTACTATTTTACTATTTTACTATTTTACTATTTTACTAATTTACTATTTTACTATTTTACTATTGTACTATTTTACTATTTTACTATTTTACTATTTTACTATTTTACTATTTTACTATTTTACTATTTTACTATTTTACTATTTTACTATTTTACTATTTTACTATTTTACTATTTTACTATTTTACTATTTTACTATTTTACTATTTTACTATTTTACTATTTTACTATTTTACTATTTTACTATTTTACTATTTTACTATTTTACTATTTTACTATTTTACTATTTTACTATTTTACTATTTTACTATTTTACTATTTTACTATTTTACTATTTTACTATTTTACTATTTTACTATTTTACTATTTTACTATTTTACTATTTTACTATTTTACTATTTTACTATTTTACTATTTTACTATTTTACTATTTTACTGTTTTACTATTTTACTATTTTACTATTTTACTGACATACTATTTAAATATTTGAATATTTTATTAACTTTATTATTAAAATGTTATTTAAATTCCATTAAATTTCTATTAAACATTTGACGTTAACTTCACATATCTATGTATGTGTATGTATGTGTGTGTGTTTGTTTTTATTTATATTTACATTTTCCAAACAAATCAATCAACTTTTGTCTCCATTACTTTGCTGATGCTATTGCCATTGCAATGTTGCGTGCAGCCACCACCGGCTGCTGTTGTAATTTTAACCAAATTTGAATAGGAGCCAGTAAATATTTCATTTTCGATAAGTAAATACTTAAAGTTTTCCTAACTTTTGTTATAAATTAATTTATGCACTTTGAGCACCGCCGCACTTCACAGCCACACAATGAAATAGATGGATGGATGGCTGACTGGCTGCATGGATGAAAGTTCCAAGTGCAGCTCCGGCACCATCAGAGTGAAACTAACAACTGACGATAGGGAGCGTGTGCGTTACATACGCTTGCTCGCATCATATAGACAGCATAAAATAAATTGCCTGGTTTGGCATTCAATAACAGAATTAAAATTAAAATTTAATCAACTGTAAAATTTACATACTACACTTTGAGGCAACAACAACTAAACTTCACCCATACACACTCACACTGATCTCACTTCGAACCAAAATCCCTCAGTCACATAGGCACTAAAATTACTCCCATACTCCGGTAGTTTCGTTCGCTCGTTGGTTCTATTTATTTATTGGTTTCTAAACTACTGTTTTAATTGATTACACGACGATGGCAACTCTTTCGGTGACCCACAGTGCAATATCGCAGCAGCAACAACAACAACGTTGCCAACAACATCCCCACAACAGCCAAAGCCAACAACATTAGTCGTTGTCGGGAGCAGCAGGAGCTGTAGAGAAAATCAAAACATCAAATAAACCTTTTTCACCAGCAAACAACAAAGCGTTTTTATTTATAAAACAGAAAAACCAAAGTAGGAAGTTATGCGATCTGTAGTAGCGTGGCAACATGCGGTTTTATGCTAAGCGAGGGTGATGTATTAAGGCGGGTGAAGAAGGTTGGTAGATGAATCCTTGTATTAACATAAAATATGGGATAACCTCAATAGACGGCACATTGTGATACCTGAAAATTCTCCTTTGCCAAATATTGACTAGCTATGTAACCAATTTGCCTCCTGTAACACCATGTCACAAAATTTCAAAAGTTCCTGTATCCGGGATATTTAATAATTGATTTTAATGTAAAATTTCAAGCTGAATTCAAATTTGCTCTCAGATATGTGGAAAGTAGAACAGTTTTTAAGTTCGTCAGTTCGTAAAATTTCCATTTTTCGTGTTTTGAAAAAAGGTAGGTCTACTAAAATGCTAACATCTTTGGTTTTAGTTCACCGATATTTGTAAACTGGGACAAAAAAAAAAGAAAATATTTTTTTTTCTTAAAAAAACGATAGCTGTTTAAAATCTAATCATAAAGGACAAAGTATGGCACTTTAAAGTTAAATTTATGTACAAATGTAGATGATTTTTCAAGTTTTCGCTCTTTACATTAAGTTTCTATCTATGTTTCCGTAAAAACTACTCCGGTTTCAGAAAACTACATGATAGAATAATATCGCACAAAAATTGTTTGCCCTTAATCATTAAAATCGGATGAAATATTTGACGATATCTCAAAAACCGTTCTACTTTTCACATATCTGAGAGCAGATTTGAATTCAGAATTTTACATAAGGATCAATTATTTACAAGCCGAGATCAAAAATTTGTTGCATTGTGTAATTGATTCGCTGATCAGATCTACAGGTATTTCCTAAATGGCTTCGGTGATTTCTACATGATCTCAGAATACCCCAGTTCTAATGCTGCGAATCTCAAGAGCAGGTGATCCGTTGTATCTTTATTCTTCTATATACTTACTTACTTGCTTAAGTGGCCCATTACAACTTACGAACATGGTTTATAAATTTGAGGCCTGAATTATGAAGAAATTCCACACGGTTTGGGTGTTCTGCGTGCGTTCTCCGGTTATTCCTACCAGATGCCTACCACTTGCTTCTTTAAACGAAGTTTGGATCTCCCTGGTCCGCGTCGTTCTTCAGGTTCGCCGAAGTCCGTAAAAATATCTATTCGCGAGCACTATTTCCCCCTTGATTTTTGAGGCTATTTTTCTTATTGATGGAAGATCCGAGATAGGTAAATTCATCTACTACCTCAAAACAATAATTGTCAACATTCACGGTTTGTCCCCGTCAAAAGGACGCTTTGCTCGTCGAAATCATTATTTTAGTTTTGTCATCGTTGGTCTCTAAACCCATTTTTGCTGACTCCTTCTCCAGTGATGGGAAAACTGAGGTAACATCCCGCAGATTTCGATCAATGATGTGTATATCATCGGCATAGACCAGTGGCATGTGGCTCTTGTGGAATATAGTGTCAGACATGTTGACACCCGCCTTTCTCATCACCTTCTTCATAACTTTATAAAAAAGTGTACAGGACAAGCTATCACTCTGCCTGAGACCTTTTTGAATGGTTCAGAGTGATCCTTACCAATCTTATCGGAGGATTTGGTGTTTTCATAGGCTTCATATAACTTACTCCTTGTCTGGCAGCATTGTAGTCGACGAAGAGTTGATAATTTTTTCCAGGATTTGTCGTAAAGTGAATATTTGATCCTTCGTAGATTTACCAGGTCTAAAGCCGCACTAATATGGTCCAATATGCTGGGAAGGACCTTGTACGCAATAGGTGATAGGCTACGATCTCCTTTCTTGTTTATGGGACATAACAGACAGGGACTCAAATCAGACTGAATCTCTAGCCAGATGTTCTGCATCTCCTTATCAGCTGCTCCCCACTTGCCTTAAACAAATAAGCAGGGAGATCATCGGATCCAGCCGCTTTGTCATTTTTATGGCGGGATAATGCCACACGCATCTCGCGCTGGTCGGGGTTGGACAATTAACACCATCGTCATGGATTGGTGCGGGGTCTTCTGGAGTGGTGTCCGTGTCCAGTAGATTGCTGAAATGTTCGCTATCCGGGGTCCGTCACTAGCTGGCCATCGCTGGCCCTGCAGGAGGGCAACTCTGTTCCACGCATTCTTGCCTTGACTCTCTAGTAGAATTTTCGGGCTTTCCCTCTGCTTAGGAGCAACTCAGTGATTTTTATACTGTCTCTTTTTCAGCTCCTTCTTTTTCCGTCTAAAGAGACGAGTTACCTCTCAGCTCTTCTCCCTGTGCCATTCACGAACAGCTCGCGTTGTCATTGGCTGTAGTTTCGCACAGTATGCATTCATCGTCGTACCAGGCATCATCTTGCGACAGCTTTGAGTACCCAAGTACGCTTCTCGCAGTCCAATCTATGGAGTCGGCTATATATTGCCACTGCAAGGTAATATTATCAGGGGTTCGAGCATTCCTTAGCAGTTGAGTAGGTGGTTGGAGTAGGCGTCCGCTACCTCTGTGGTCCGCAGTTTACCGATGTCCACCTTTCGTTGTGCCAGGTTACGAACGTTTTGCCATGCTTAGCCTTGTGCGTACCTTAACTGCGGTAAGGTAGTGATCGGAGTCAATGTTCGCACCCCTGACCACTATACTGAGTAGGCGGGTTGTGTGAATGCTAAGTAAACTGAGGTTGGGGTATGTACTGACAAAAATCATACAAATGCTTCTTAAGTTATGGTATGGATATGTATTAAAAAGTTGCCCTTTTTTGTTTTCATTCACATATTAACGATTAACCAACTTAACTTGCCATCCCTCCATCCTTATACGCGGCGGTGTTGATTTCCTTTTTGTATTTATTTAAAATGTTTAGTTTTATTTTTATGGTACTAAACTTGTTTTAAGCTTAACCATGGCCCAAACACACCATCATCATCGTCGTCGGCAACTACAGCAGCAACATCATTATGAAGA
This sequence comes from Muscina levida, assembly GCA_964034835.1. Classification (NCBI taxonomy): domain Eukaryota; kingdom Metazoa; phylum Arthropoda; class Insecta; order Diptera; family Muscidae; genus Muscina; species Muscina levida. The sequence continues at coordinate 29,060,325 of OZ035882.1, read as the reverse complement.
TATTGCTAGCTGTGGTAGAAGTTGGTGAGGCTGCTGCCGCTGTTAGTGCCAATGTTGCCGCCAACTATTGCTGTATTGCTGCCACTGCAATTGATGAGGATGACGATGATGATGACGATGATGATGCCACTCGATAAAAATTCGACTACTTTTACAACTTAAACTAACAAACGAATAAACAAAATGGATAAACAACAGCAGCACCAACAACAACAACAATGACGACGATGACTGAGGTATCATACATTTCTATAAATGCTAAACAAATAGAAAGATATCGAGATGTACTCGTACGTATGTAAATGTTAACTCCTTTACACAAACATACAGAATCTCGCGCAGCAGTGTTTGTATATTTGAGGTTTATGCATTTAGCTGAGTTTATTGGCAGAGAACAACACAGCGGTGTAGTGTAGTGGAAGTCACTCCATGGCACTCCATCCCCCCCACACAACATAACTGATTTATAGCAAAGGATTGTGTTTGTTTAGAGGGACCAGCGAAACAAACGAACAACAACAACAACAAAAAACAAAAACATGCACACGAATCGGGATTGTTGACGATTTAACTGTGTACACCACATAAACAAACCCGGAACATCCTGGCGCTCACACACATACACTCGCACATAAACTCACAGATGGATGTCCGCAAGCAAATACACTCCAGAGGATTGAGCAGTGTTAAAGGATTTAGATTTTAGTGGATTTTGAAAATGTTTTGAATAACTTATATTTGACTCCTCGACAGTCAGTTTTGCATGTGTGTGTCTGTTTTTTTTTTCAATTTTGACGGTTTTGGCTTTTAAAGGGAAATTGATTTGAAAACTTTGGCTAAATAGTTTTTTCTTTTTTTGTATGTAAAAGTTTTTGTTCTGGGTATTTATAAATTGAAAAGAACATTTAGGGAATTATTCAACACTGAATATGAATTTGATATTCATGTAAAATATAAAACTCTTAGGAATACCAGCAAGGAAATGGAAGATGACTTCGTTTTCTGACCAGAAATTAAATGCATAGAAACGAGGAAATTAAAAAGAAAATCCTGCACATGATTTATGGCCTGTTTTTGTAACTTATTTTTCAACCATTCGTACGCCAAATGGCGAACGATTGACATTTTTGGTTTTTTTACTCTTTATTTTGAGTGAAACAAAAAAGAGCTTTTATTGATGGAAATTTTTGGTTCGACAAACTGAAACTCGGGCGAAACAAAACGTCATATTAGACGATCAGAAATTAGCAATCGTCGAGGTGTAACATTGCACAGAAAATGAAATATTGTTATTAAAATTGAGTATTTTTACAAAAGAATGTTCCTTATTACAGCTTAGAACATTTTAAACACTTATATTCATTGAAATTTGATAATGGTGGATTAAAAAAAACGACAATTGGTTTTTTTTGGGATGTTTACTGAAATCGATCTATGTTACTGATTTCCGAATTGTTATTTTGTTACTTAAATCATTATAGATTTTCTTTAATTCAACTATTAATAATTGCGGCTTTACACATTTGAGTTGTTGTTTGCTTGTTTTGTTTGTGTGTCCGCAGTCAGCTGTATTCACTTAAGACAGGGTTGCCCCCATCTTGCAAAAACTTGGTATTTTTCAATAGCAAAAGCTTTTGAAATGACCAAAACAATACATCGGCAACAATGGACTTTGAAAGAAGGACAATGAGTGAAATGAGCTTTTACTCCCGGGCGAAAAGAGAAGGAAAACACAAATAAAAACTCGATCGTCTGGGTAGCAATCGTTCGTCTGCCTACACGAAAAAGTTAGCTGAACAGGCTATTAATACATTGGCTTATCGTTGTTATGAGAGTATGTGCGATGTTAAGTTGTCATTAAGGATTGGTGGCTATTCAAATGCTTGTGACGGATGATGTAGTTTTTGGAGGTGATTACATTTGATTTTATGTGAAAATAAGCTTCGAATTGTAACATGACTGTGAATAGAATGTATTCATAGAAAACTTCTACCGTTATTAGAAGATTTTTTTGTTTAAAGGATATTCAAAAGAAATTTATTGATACTGAGATATTCTTGATGATTGTTTTGTTGTAACGAGAAAACAAAAAACGAAAATTATTATACATATGAAAGAGATATGAGGAGGAACGGATAAGAAAGGTTATAACTTTGATAAGAAGGTGCTCTATTTTTTTTTTACTTTCTCGTCCGTCCCGAGAAAACGACTTATTCTTGTGCAAAACTACCTCCTGAATCCGAATATTTGTCATTGTTCGATAACACCACTTCAAAAAGTAAAAAAGTTTGAACCCTTAAACTTTTCCTGCTGATTCTTATGTAAAAAGACCTTCTGAATACGAATATCACCGTTATTGGTTATAATATTCGGATTCAGGACGTCATTTAACATAAGAATGCAAGAAAGGCAAAAAAATGGGACGTCCCGAGAAAACGGTGAGTGATTGGGATAAATGGGGCCGATATTCGGATTCAGGCGGTTGTTTTATATAAGAATCCGTTGTTTTATCGAGCGCACACTGTTTCAGTAACTTACTTCAGTTTTTGTTATAATTTAAGTAATACAAAGAAAAAGAATAAGTGGGCGTGGCTTAGATCTTTAAACTTCAAAACGTCTGTATCTCATGAACTATCAAAGGTGTAAAGAAGATATTTTGTATATATGTTGTTCGTACAGTAAGAAATATAGCCAGGGTGGAAGTGGGCGGTGACACGCCCCCAATTCAAAAATCGTTCTGAGGGCTTTTCCATCAGACCAATTGATACGAAATTTTTACAAAGTGGTACTGAGACCTGTTTAAAATGCTTGGCTATACTTGGTTGGATTGCATAAAGGGGCGTGGCCCATACAACTTGAAAATTATAAATTTACAAATCTCATGAACTATCAGAGGTATGAAGATGAGATTTGGTATATATGTTGTTGTTGCAGTATTAATTACAGCCAGGGTGGAGTGGGCAGTGCCACGTCCCTTTTTCAAAAATCGCTCTGACGGCTTTTCCAATAGACCAATTGATATGAAAAATTTTACAAAGTGGAGCGGTGGCCTGTTTATAGTACATGGCTATACTTGGTTGTGATTGGAAAAAGAGGCGTGGTACCGCTCATATAATTTAAAATTTAAAATGGGTATATCTCATAAACTATCAGAGTTATGAAGATGAGATTTGGTATATATGTTGTTGGTGCAGTATTAATAACAGGCAGGGTGGAGTGGGCTGTGCCATGCCCCCTTTTCAAAAATTGCTCTGACGGCTTTTCCAATAGACCGATTGATAGGAAAAATTTCACAAAGTGTAGCGGTGACCTGTTTATAGTACATGGCTATACTTGGTTGTGATTGGAAAAAGAGGCGTGGTACCGCTCATATAATTTAAAAATTAAAATGGATATATCTCATGAACTATCAGAGTTATGAAGATGGGATTTGGTATATATGTTGTTGGTGCAGTATTAATAACAGGCAGGGTGGAGTGGGCTGTGCCATGCCCCCTTTTCAAAAATTGCTCTGACGGCTTTTCCAATAGACCGATTGATAGGAAAAATTTCACAAAGTGTAGCGGTGACCTGTTTATAGTACATGGCTATACTTGGTTGTGATTGGAAAAAGAGGCGTGGTACCGCTCATATAATTTAAAAATTAAAATGGATATATCTCATGAACTATCAGAGTTATGAAGATGGGATTTGGTATATATGTTGTTGGTGCAGTATTAATAACAGGCAGGGTGGAGTGGGCTGTGCCATGCCCCCTTTTCAAAAATTGCTCTGACGGCTTTTCCAACAGATCAATTGATAGAAAAAATTTTACAAAGTGGTACTGATGAACTGTTTATAGTCCTTGGCTATACTTGGTTGGGATTGCATGAAGGGGCATGGCACCGCCCAAACAACTTGAAGACCATAAAGGCTATATCTCAAGAACAATCAGAGTTATGAAGATGAAATTTGTATTATTTACAGACATTTCAAAAATCACTCTGACGGCTTTTCAAATATACTTTTCGTCGAGAGAGGGCTCTGTTATTAAATCGCTTGCATAGTCCGTAATAGCATTTATTGGCAAGCAGGATTCTTCTTCGGATTTCGAGGCTGACATAGTTGATGGCGGAGCATAGTTAGATAAAATTGCCTACCACCTCGAAATTATAGTTGTCAACGTTCACGCAGTTTGTCCTCGTTCACCGTTGGACCCAATTTCGCCGATTCCTTCTATATACCTGAGAAGACTGCAGTCACATCCCGCCTTGAGAATGTTGTTGGCTGTTGGATCCACATGTCCTTTAGTCCTAATTCGTCCAATTGCGGCAGAAAAAAACTCGGTTAACATGGCGCTATAGTACGCACAGTCCATTGTTGTCATTTGACCAGCGGCGTTCTCGAAAAAATGGTCCGGTGACTCCTGCAGCGTGAACAGCGCACCATGCAGTCACTTTAATCGGGTGTAATGGCTCCTCGTGCATCACTCGTAAATTTTCGTTGCCCCAGAACAATAGTTTTGCTAGTTTACGTACCCACTGAGGTGCAAATGAGCCTCATCGCTCATTCGTGCTCGAGATTGAGGATGGCTTGGGCGTAGGATACCAGCGTTTGGCTATCGAAAAGCCGCAGCTGATGCACGCACTGGACTTTGCACGGGAACATGAGCAGGTCTTTGACCAAAATTCGCCTTAGGGACAACCGGCTGTTGGCTAATTGCTAGGCACAGTGTCTGGTCGATGTTTCCGGCGATATTCTCGGCAGAACGGGCGCTCCGGGACCGGCCACTTCTGGCAACGTCTTGTGTGGTCCCATACTCTTCAAGGTTGGTGGCCAAACGGTGCAGTGTTTGCGCAGTCGGTGTCGGACGGCCAGAGAATCAGCGACGGAATTCGCGCAGCGCCAACACCACAGACGAATTGATACGCAAAAAAAATCGACACAATTATTCCGCGTTCTTGGGGAGTGTATCGCTCCATGACATGTTCACTTGTATTCTACATCAGTCAAATGTCAAAACAGATTTCACATTGGCGGCCATTTGCAAAAATATGAACATCTTCCTATTGGGTGAGCTCTTTTGGCCTACCTTGTATAAGTAGTTGTTGTTGTTGTTGTAACAGCTGGTGGTTAACTGGGGTGATAATTCTTTATACCGATTTTTAATTTATCGGCACTCGATCGGGCATATAATCGGATTATCATACGATCATTGTTGGCAACTCTGTTTCGTACCTTTGTGGATAACAAGGTTTGTGTCAAGGATTGTTAGGTGTTGTTGTTGTGAGTTTAACCGCCAAATACCACCAGAGATGGCGACAGCTGGCTTGTTGATTTATATGAGATGTTGATAAATCATTTTCCTTTTTCCTTGGTCCTTGCGCAATCTGGATTTTTGTAGTGGAAGCGTCTAGGATGAGTTTTGTTGGCTGGAGAACTCGAAAGTATTTGAAAAGTAATTAATTTTTCATCCATGTTGATTTGGCCAGTGCCCCGACCGGGAATCGAACCCGGCACCTTCGGATTGCTAGTCTACGTCGCTTCCACTGAGCTATCGAAGGCCACTGTATAAGTAGTGAGATTACGTGGCGACACTATGGTCCTCTGCCCTTAAGCCAGCTCAAACCATCAGTAAACTTTGTCAGATTCTCCATGTTACATGACGACAATTCGGTGAGACTATCAAAGAACCATTTCCCGAGGTATTTCTACCTTCTTCTATTGAGAGTTGGGCAATGGCATAACAAATGCTAAGTGGATTCAATTTCCTCCTCACCGTCGAAAAGCATGCAATAATCCTCCTGTGTCGTCTCCCACTTGGATGTAAATGCGCTGACGTCACACTGTCCCGTAATTACTCCAATTAGTCGTCTAACGGACCTCATGTCCAGTTTCAATAGTGATCTGGTTCGTCTTACATCCAGTCCTGGTCAAATATTCCGTGATACCACAAAGTCAGGATGCATTTGCCACCCGTTCGATGTGACGAGTCACAATACCGTTTATATGAAACATTGGTGGTCGCTTTGATCCATCCGGGTAGCCGGGTCTCAGTACTGAGCCTTTTCGCGCCAATTCATCTGCTATTTCGTTTCCTAAAATGTCACTATGTCCGGGGACCCAACACAGTCTCACACTATTCTCCGGCAGTTTTGAGAGCGCCGTGCTACATCTGTACACTAATCTCGACTTTATGACCTTCTATAACAAAGCCTTTTAGGCCACTTGAATAGATTGTGACGATCTCCTTCAATTTCCTTGCCATTATTTTCTCCACAGTACCGGCCGTGGCATAGTGGTTAGAACACGCGACTACCATGCGGGAGATCACAGGTTCAACTCCTGACTCCAGTCATCTTAAAATAAAAATGTTCTTTCATTGTCGGCTCCCCTCGAATGTTCGCGGTATTAGTGTCGAGTCAATCGGCATGTCTAGTAAGAGCTTCTCAAACAGTGACATTCGCATTCGTCGATAAACAAGTAGGTGCCGTTAGTTGTGAATCTCAAAATAGAAAGCGTGTTAATTCACAACAACGCGAGAATCTATCCCATACCTCATTCATGGGGTGTAAAGGAAAATTAAGTAAGTATTTTCTCCACATATTTTATAATAGCGAAGATCTCCGCCTGGAACACACTGCAATCGCCATCCAATCGGAAGGGTTGCCTGTAATTGAGATCCTCACTAAAGATACCCGATCCTGTTCTTTCTAATTATAATAGTTTTAGTGACGCAACAAATTAACGACTGTGGTTTTCGTTATAACTTATCTAAACTACAAAATGATATTGATTACGGACATGAAATTTTCCTGATCCCACACCATCATAGTTACATACAGGACAAACTCAATCATATTGCTCGCAACGCAGCAAAAGCTACTAATGCGCATCGGTACCGCAAATACAACGTCCACTCGATCTTAAAAAAACGAAATGACTTTGTTGTGCAACCTTTGTAGCATTATGAATGCAGGACAATATTGGGCGAATCCTGCAATAACATGGAACCAAGTTAAAACTTTAGCAAATCATTATGACAGTTGAACATAATTTGTTAGCGCTCTAAGTTCACATTGATCAAATTGTTCTCTACAGCAAATTATGAACAAGTAAGAAAGTTTCAGTCGGGTAAACCGAATTAATCCTGTTATATATTTACTATGTACAGAATTTGGACAAGATTGGGTTGGGTGTATTAATATTATTACTCGTTTCAACATATGTGGTTGGAATGGTACATTTGTACGTGTGGTACCAAAAGGGGCGTGGCTATATAGCCCATATGCAATCGAGTAAGTAGTTTTGCAAAAATATTAACCCATGCAAAGTTTCAAAACTATTGGTCACGTTATTCGACGTATCCAGCCGGATAGACAGACAGACGGACATGGATCAAACTACTTAAAAAATCATGAATCGAATTTGGGAATAATAGTACAAAACATAAATAACGACGTCAGCTAATCTTTTATATTGCTAACATAATGTTTCTAGGTTGTAAAATGTCTAGCTTCCACTAAATATACATATTTCAAATATTACTATGTTCGGACTTATACCACAATGTGCTTCCTCCTAAAGGCCCCTGTCTCAACTTCCTATGATGTTTTCGCATACGTGTTAATAATTTCTTTTGCAGCACCACTCTAGATTCCATTCGATTCGTCGTTCTAAATGTTGCTTAGAACAAATCACCGACATTTTAACCACTTTCTGACATGACCACCGACAAAAGCCACACACCTCCCTCCCCTTCCCCTAACATACGAATCATTGATGAAGTTAAAAGTTGACTCTTTCTTTGCTGGCCCATTGCTGCTGTTACTGATTCGTACCTTCATTGCTCGTTCCTTTTTAGCAATTATTTCTCAAAACTATTTCTGTGTGTCGTTCCGTTGATTCTTTTCATTTTTGTAATGAATTTTTATCGTTGGCTCAACCATCTCCAGCACCATCACCTCCTCGTCCTCCTCCTCCTCACTAAAGCCAAGACAAGAAATGAGTGCAATTCAAGAGGTGTCGTTGATACTGTTTGAGGCAGCAACAGCATCACAAGTTTGCAATTTCTGACGCTTGCCGCTTTTCTATCTGGCGATATAGGTTCTTGTTGGCTTTTCGTTTCGTTTGGTATTTTTTGCGGTTCAAAACGACAAGAGCGGCGGTGGCGATGGCGGCGGCGGTGATGGTGATGGTGGCGGCTGATTCTTGTTTTGGCTTTTTGGGTTTTGGCAAAACACGACGACGATGCGATCCGAAAAAACTCCAAGAAAAGTAAAAAAAATAAATAAAAATAACGTTTGCAATATGTCGTGTCTGTTTGCAAAGTTTGAGAGTTTTTCTTCCCCAGTTTAAGGAAACCGGTCCGGTTTTTTGGTTGTGAATCTGTTGCAGCAGCAGCTCCGGAAAGTAGAGAAGTGAAGTCAACGTCATTTTGAAGTTTAGTCTAAAGGTTGTTACTTTTTTGCTGCTGCTTTCGCTCCCCCTCTGCCCATAATGCAATGTCGTTATTGCATTGCGGGAAACGGCGAAGGCGACGGCGGCAGTGTTGGTGGCGGCAATTGAAGTTTTGGTCTTTGCCATTGCTGTTTTTTTGTTAGTTTGGTGTTTGTAAGTATCCTCTTCTTTCATCTGCTGCTGCTGCTGCTAGTGCTTCTAGTGGAGTTTTGTGGGCTGTTGTTGGTTGTAATGTTCCATAATTCCATCGTTGGAGTTGAGTTGGCCATTGCCATTGCCATTGACAGTGTCATTTGATATTGTCCTTTGGGAATTTTATTAAAGTGTCTAAATGTATAGATTTAAGCAATCACCGTTTTGTGCTTTGTGTTTGTGTGTTAGTTTTCTGTTGTTCGCCTTTTCTTTGCGTTTTGCCAATAACTATTTTTGCCACTAACGAGCCAACATGTAGTTGAAGCAGCGTTCTGTCACCTTCTACAACTAACAGCACGTCGCGTCTCTTCCTCCAGCCGCTATTTGTGGGCTACTGCTTTTTACGAAAGGAGGACAGCCGTCGTGTATCTTTCAAACAATATTTTGACAGACGGCCTAAAAATGAGTGAATTCGTGATTGAGGATACTAAACATATATTGGTTATTGTTGTGACAGATAATACGACCAGGACATGAAGGTAACCGAACGAGAATTTTGATATTGTTAACGTAGATAGTGGGAAATAGTTTAAAGTGTTGTCAATCAGTTACTTACTTACTTACTTACTTAAGTGGCCCATTACAACTTACGAACATGTTTCATAAGTTTGAAGCCTGAAGTACGAAAGAATTCCACACGCTTCGGTCTTGTGCATGTGTTCTCCAGTTAGTCCTACCAGATGGTGGCACGTCGCCTACCACTTGGTCCTTCCAACGGAGTTTGGGTCTCCCTGCTCTGCGCCGTCCTTCAGGTTCGCCTTCAAACACCTTTCTCGCTGGAGCATTTACATCCATCCTGGCAACATGACCCAGCCATCGTAGTCGTTGCATTCTGACTCTTTTAGCTACGTCGATGTCGTGGTAAAGCTCATACAGCTCATGGTTCATCCGATGGCGAAACTCGCCGTCGACACAGATAGGTCCATACATTTTTCGGAGTACTTTTCTCTCGAATACTCCCAGGTTTTGTATGTCCGTTGTCGTAAGCACCCATGATTCGGCAGCATACAAAAGAACGGGTAAGATTATCACCTGGTAAAGCTGTTTCTTAGTATTCCGAGATAAGGTGGTGTTACTAAAGTGCTGCCGAAGTCCGTAGAAACATCTATTGGCTAGGACTATTCTCCGTTTAATTTCTTGGCTGACATTATTTTTCTTGTTGACGGAAGATCCGAGGTAGGTAAACTCGTCGACTACCTCAAAACAATAATTGTCAACGTTCACGGTGCGTCCCCAACGAGAGGACTCTTTGTTCGTCGAAATCATTATTTTAGTTTTGTCCTCGTTGACCGCTAAACCCATTTTTGCTGACTCCTTTTCTAGTGATGAGAAAACTGCAGTAACATCCCGCAGATTTCGACCAATGATGTCTATATCATCGGCATAGGCTAGTGGCATGTGGCTCTTGTGGAATATGGTGCCAGACATGTTGACACCAGCCTTTCTCATCACCTTCTCCATAACTATATTAAATAGTGTACAGGACAGGCTATCGCCCTGCCTGAGACCTCTTTCCGTGTTAAATGGTTCAGACTGATCCTTACCAATCTTAACAGAGGATTTGGTGTTGTCTAAGGTACATTTGCAAAGTCGAATCAGCTTTGCAGGAATACCAAACTCAGACATGGTCTCATAAAGCCTATTCCTTATCGGAGAGTCGAAGGCAGCTTTGTAGTCGACAAAGAGGTGGTAGGTGTCGATCTGTTTTTCATGGGTTTTTTCCAGGATCTGTCGTAAGGTGAATATTTGATCCGTCGTAGATTTGCCAGGCCTAAAGCCGCACTGATATGGTCCAATTAGTTTTTCTACAATTGGCTTTAGACGTTCACACAATATGCTTGAAAGGATCTTGTACGCAATTGGTAATAGGCTTATTCCACGATAGTTCTACATTCACTACGATCTCCTTTCTTGTATATGGGACATAACAGACTGAGACTCCAATCCCCGGGCATGCTCTCCTCTTGCCAGATGCTCTCCATGAGCTGATGCATGCTCCTAATCAGTTCCTCCCCGCCAGCCTTAAACAATTCAGCAGGGAGACCATCGGCTCCAGCAGCTTTGTTGTTTTTAAGGCGGGAGATGGCCATACGTATCTCGCTCTGGCTCGGAGGTGGACAGTTAATACCATCGTCATGGATTGGAGCGGGTCTTCTGGATTGGTGTCAGTATCCAGTAAATTTCTAAAGTGGTCTCTCCATATCTTCAGAACGCTATCCGGGTCCGTCACTAGCTGACCATCGCTGTCCTTGCAGGAGGGCAACCCTGTTCCACCCATTCTCGCTTTAACTCTCTTGTAGAATTTTCGGCAACTCAGTACACTCATCCTGTCTCTTCTTCAGCTCCTTCTTTTTTCTTCTAAAAAGACGAGTTGCCTGTCGTCTCTTCTCCCTGTGCCGTTCACGAACAGCTCGCGTTGCCATTGGCTGCAGTTTTGCCCTGTATGCAGCATCCGTCTCTCTCGTGGCATTGCGACATTCATCATCGTACCAGGCATCTTCTTGAGACGGCTTTGAGTACCCAAGTACGCTTCTCGCAGTCCGTTCTATGGAGTCGCCTATATATTGCCACTGCGAGGTTATATTATCAGGGGTTGGAGCATTCCGCAACAGTTGAGTTAGGTAGTTGGAGTAGGCATCCGCTACCTCTGTGGTCCGCAGTTTACCGATGTCCAGCTTTCGTTGTGCCTGGTTACGTACGTTTTTCGCCATGCTTAGCCTAGTGCGTACCTTAACTGCGGAAGTGATCAGAGTCAATGTTCGCACCCCTGATCACTCGTACGTCCAGAACACTCGATGCGTGCCTTCCATCGACTACCACGTGATCTATCTGATTCCTCGTCAATTGATCTGGAGATAACCATGTTGCCTTATGAATATTTTTATGGTCAAATCAAATAGTGCTGCTAACTACCATATTTCCTGCCGCAGAGAAATCAATCAGTCTGATGCCATTGTTCGACGTTTCGGTGTGCAGACTGAATTTTCCGATTGTAGTATCAAATGCGGTCTCCCTGCCTATTTTAGCATTAAAATCGCCTAGTACAATTTTGATGTCATGGCTGGGGCTACGGTCATATACATTTTCTAGGCTCTCGTAGAACTCGTCTTTGTCCTCATCGCTTTTCTCTTCTGTGGGAGCATGGGCACATATAAGTGTTATGTGGAAAAACTTTGTTTTGACTCTTATGGTGGCTATACGTTCACACACCGGGTTGAACCTTGAGACTAGGTGTCGCAGTCTTTTGCCAACCACAAATCCACATCCAAACTCGTGCTTGTCCGCATGGCCACTATAGTAGATGTCGCACGTCTTCATGCGCGAGCACCCGTGTCCCGTCCACCGGATTTCCTGTAAAGCGGTTATGTCAGCTTTGTATTTTTCGAGGACTTCCGCCAGTTGGATGAAGGCACCTGGTCTATACAGTGTTCTAACATTCCAGGTACATATCCTCAAATCATGGCCCTTAATTCGTTTGCGGTGGTCGTCAACATTTTGGGGGGTCCGTTTTATTCTTATCTTACTTCTTTTCATTGCAATAGTATAAACGTCAGTGGCGGGTTGCAAGCCCAGCGCACCAAGTCGCAGTTTTCTCCTCCTGCCAGGATTTTATTGCAGCCGCCCATTCTGGGTCAGACGCTGACCAGGGTACCGCTCACTCTGAGCTGATGTGCCTGGGTTTTAGGTTTCGCCCCTCACAGTTAGCCGTGCTCTGACGGGTGTCAGAAGCACGTTTCCAGGCGTCACCACGTGGAGGTACTCCGTTGGCAGTAGTACCACGAAAACGGAGCTCTGTGAGTAGACTTGAAGTGCAATTGGCAAGGATCACTCTGGGTTTGCCAAGTTAAACCGATCAGAAACTTTACCTTGCATCACACTCCCGACGCTACTATTGTATATAATATTGTAAAGTAAAGATCAAAGTTTGGGGGCCAAACTATAGATGCATTAGTTTTCATACGATTTCACATGAGGTCTTTTTGAATGAATTATAGCATCAGGATTATGAGGTAATGTCAAGCAAGGTGTGAAAACCATTTCAGACAATGTTGTGTTTAATTCATATATATCAATAATGGGTTTTTCAATAAATTGTATGATTTTTTCTCCCAACCAGTCATACGCATCCCGCACTACATTGTGAGATTCAATCCCGTCCATTTTTCTTTTAAACACTTACATACTTAAAACTTACTTTATTTCCCTTTTCACCCCATGAATGAGGTAAGGGATGCTTCTCGCGATATTCTGAATTACCTCGCTTTCTATTTTAGATTCACAAATAATGTGCAATGGGCGTGGGCCCACTAGATTGTATATCAAAAATGCAATTACATACACTATTTTCACCACCGACCATGCAACTACATTTTGTGCATTTCAAATCTCATCTGCATTCCTTTGGTAGTTCATGAGTTGTATCCATTTTAAATGGTATGTGTGGTGCCATGCCCATTTCTACAATCACAGCCAGGTATAGCCAGGGACTGCCAACAGGTCATCAGTACCACTTTTCGTATCAATCGGTCTATTAGAAAAGCCGTCAGGGCAATCTTTAAAAAGAGGCGTGGCATTGTCCACTTCCGCCCTGGCTGCAATTCATACTGCATCAACAACATATATAACAAATATCATCTTCTTCCCTCTGGTAATTCATGAGATGTAACCTTTTTAACTTTCAAGTTGTATGGGCGGTGTCACGTCTCTTTATACAATCACAACCAAGTATAGTCAGGTGATCATTGCCACTTTGAAATTGGTTTATAAGAAAAGCCGTCAGAGGGATTTTTGAAAAGAGGACGTAGCACTAGCCACTTCCAAGAAAATTTTTTTTTCTAAAGCCTCCTTGATATATAGCGGGCAAAACAAAAAAAATTTGAAAATCGGTCCAGGCGTTTGTGAGTTTTAACACTCATAGGCACCTACGTATTTGTTGTTGTTTTTTTTTTAGGACAAAATCACATACTGACATGAAAAGTCATAACTTATAAAAAGGGGTTTTTTATCTTAGGCTGAGGTAGCTCAGCCGCCTTCAGTGTCTTCGCAAAGACCCTCAAAACGAAATAAAAGAGTAGATTTTCCTTGACTAGGGCAAGATATTATATATTTATTTCCTTATTTTATAATGCACAAAATTTAAATAGAACAAGCTAAGTGTATCCACTGGTCTGATATCCTTAAGATGTTTGATGGCGGGTAAAGATGTCAGGAGATTATGCTTGGTACGCGTTAATTTGGTGATTGGAAACAGGACGGGTTGCGGTAATTCGTCGAGGACTCACAGGTAAACAAGGCAGGACCTTCTAGTGAGATTTGCTTAGGTCCTGTAACAGAAGGATAAGAACAACTATTAATAGGCCCTGTCCTTACAACTACGAGGACACGTTTGTACAGATTCAAGATCTGATTGTACAGGCCTATTGCGCGATTGTACAGACTCGTAGGTCCGATTGTACAGACATAGGGTGTGATTCTACAGTAGGGTGGGGCGATTTGAACATCTTAATGGGAGCTTCGCGTTTCTATTTCTTGGGATTGTTCTGAGCAAAAAAGTCCACTAGACCATACGTCTACGGTGAAAATCGAGCTTCCAGGTTTTGACTTGCAGTTTTTTCTCAGACTTTATTTTTTGGAAAATTTACAATTTTCTTGGGCTCATATTTCGTAAACTATTTGAAATTTTGACTTATTTTCAAAAGTAAAGTTGTAGCTATTGTCTCGGGCTCTCTGAACATATTACTTAGAACAAACTTCGTTTTCATGGTCAAAAAGTCGAAAATGTAGAAAATTCACCACTTTTTGTCACGTTTTTTTTTAGATATTTTGGGCTATAACAGCCAAACCATTGAGATTTTCGTTCCAATACTAGCACAAAAATGTTAGCCATTGGCTAAAACTAGTACATCGCAACAGCATTGGAATGCTCCTTCAGGCAGTTTTGGCCTTGTGAAAATGCATATTTTAGGTGAAAATATTGTTAAATTACCATTTTCAGTTGTTCATAGCGCAAGATCATAAAAATGTTCTATATCTTAAATAAAAAAAATGTTTTTTATTAGCACTGCACAGTTTATACACAAAACAATTATTTCTAAAATTAAAATTTAATTTTCACCGTAGACCTATGGTCTAGTGGACTTTTTTGCTCAGTACAATCCCAAGAATCAGAAACGCGAAGCGCTCATTAAGATTTTTTCCCTCCATACTAATCGATTGTACAGTCTCGTAGGACCGATTGTACAGGCCTATTGTCCGATTATACAAACTTATCGTCCGATTGTACAGACTCAAGGTCCGATTGTACAGGCCTATTTCCCGATTATACAGACTCGTAGGTGCGATAGTACAGGCCTATTGGCCGATTGTACAGACTCAAGGACCGATTGTACAGACCTATAGCCCGATTTTACAGACGCGTAGGTCCGATTGTGCAGGCCTATTGCCCTATTGTACAGACTCGTAGGTCCGATTGTACAGGCCTATAGCCCGGTTGTACAGAATTATTGTCCGTTTAACAAAGATACTTGTCTTCTTACAATCCCAAAGGATTAAGGAAATCAGATTACATTCCTTGACTTGGCAATAAACTTTGTCTTGAACGAGTCATCGTGAATGACGGTAATAACGCCGTTTTTGTTATATTGTGAACAAATTAGGCACATCATCTTGCTCTCAGATTTCTTATTCGCAAGTATCTTAGAGTGCCTATCATATCGACAACTCGCGCACCTTTAGCTGACAATCATTGAATACCATATTGTGGTTTTCATTAATAGCTTAGATGTTCGTGATGCCGTGGCATAAACCCACAAACATAAATCCCAAAAAAATTTTGGGGCTTATGTCCGGACAACTTCCCGGACATAACACCCAATTTAATTGGGGATAATGTCCAATACGCCCCCCGCCGCATACGTCGTAGTTTGTCTCGTTGGATACTTAGTCTCGGTATACTCTTTCTCCCTGTATGCCCTCTAATATGCTACACGGACATAATCCCAAATGCAAATTGGGGGTTAAGCCCCAAAACTGTTTTGGGGATTATGTCCGTGGGAGTTATGCCCGGGCACCATTATTCGTCTTGGCAGTTCGTACTGTCTCGTTTAAACTCTGCCACCTAATATTTAAAAGTCTTTAAAGATGAAGCAAACTCCCATAGAGTAGAATCTACTTCGCCTTTAATATTGATGTGACTTAAGCCTCCAAATAAGAATATTGAATTACATAACAGTGACCAATTCCATTCAGTTTTATAAATTCACTGATGATGACCTGGCTGTAGGATATGTGTTACTTTAGTCCTGTTGTTCTGTCTGTCTCTTCTGAATCTCGAAACCTTTACATATATGTCGATGTTTTGATGTTGAAATTTCTCCGGTTAAGTTTTACGTTTGTCTAACTATTGAAATCTGCAGCTAAAATTAGTATTACTTAGACAAACACCTACAATATCGACAGCAACAATTTAACAATTTTGTTGTTGATAAGTCCAACTATGTTGGTCATGATAAAGTCATGACAGATTATACACTAAACCAGACGATGGTGTGATGAAAGTATTTAAGACAGGACCATAGCAACCATGACATTGAAAATTGGTATCCTAGCTTTCATTAAGCATCTTATGAAACCAAACGAAAAATGCCCTTGAGTGTGTCTGGTATTGCTTGAGACTATAAATTTCGAAAAGACGCTTACATTCTTAGTATTATTATTATTTATGGTTCACAATCTAAAACCATGACATTGTTTTTCATTTATCTGGAAGGCAACTTTCTTTGTCGTATACCTAGTATAGCCTAGAAACAAATTATAATCTGGTAAGTGAGTGTGTGTGGTTTTCATTTTTCCTAAAACTAAAGGCTTTTAATTTTTCCCCTTCTGCAAACCCTTTACCCACCCACCCTCTTGTGGATGCCACCTACCTATCCATATGTGAGGTTTTGTTGTTTTAAAAAATAAAATCTGAATACAAAAAAAATCGACAAAAAAAAATAATAATTTATACAGCCCCCTAGTCTAGACATGTTTTAATACAAAACAAAACATCAAGGAAAAACTACAATAGATTACAAACTGCTTTTTGTTGGGGTTTCCCCTTCTCTTCCCCCACCCCACTTAAACCACACAGAAAACCATCCAAAAATTACGAGTACGAGTAAAGTACAACTCGAAGCATAAATGGCAACAACAAAAAAAAAAGGCAAAAACAGAAACAAGTGGAAAACTACCGAAACCAAAAAAAAAACCTTCAACATGTGTTGCCATAGAGGGCTGCCGAAATTTCTAAGGAAAACTGAGTTTGCTTTCATTTACGTTCTTTACATTCGCAATGAAAACAAAACTCTGTACTAAATTCACTTTTCATCAGAAAGTGAAGCAGCTGCTGTAAGCATGAGGGGAAATTTGGGTGGCAGCAAGCATTTGGTTCTGCTTCAGCGTCTAACGGCAATGTATTAAGCAAGACCGCTCGGATACTGGATCCAATTCTTGAGTGTGAAAAACCCTTTAACAGGAAATAAGCAAGGAGAAAAAGTAGAAGAAATTCTGTCATTCAATCAATTTGATAAGAGGGAGAAAGTATGAAAAGTTTGGTAAAACTAAAGGAATGGAAAATTTAACAAAGAAGGGATGGCATTATAACGTAAGATCGATGTAATATGTTGTGCCATTGTATAGATTAATGTTTTTACAGGGCCCTTACTAGATTTCTTGTAGGCATTTTTGCTGAAAGACTGTCGCCATCTATATGTCAGGTCGGCTAATTTGGGGACCGCCCTATTATATGAGATGCATATGAAGTTTTGTTACTTTAAATCAATGTTAAGCATCCTATAGCCTCGCGAGGCCGGCAATAACTGTTTCTTTACAGAGGCACTTTGACAATTCACTAGTACTCGAAAGATTTGTTTGATTCAAAACCAGAACTTGAGTGTTATGAAAGCAGCGCCACACACTCTTGTTTCGATCGCATTCAAAACAAAAACAGACACAACTACAGACAGAGTAACAATCCCAGTAGGAACCCAACAAACAAAATGTTCAAACATCGATTAGAAAACGGTACGACAGTCGAAAAAATCTTCCGATATCGGATCCGAAATCGGGTCGAAGTCGTTAATAAAAAAAAACGTATGGTGTGGTTGACACTAAAGGACTGCAAAGAACCATCCAAACACACTTGTTGTGTGTAATTCAATTTTCTTATATCTGCTTGTCTATGTTTCGCTCTCTTGGATTAAGTGCGTATGGAATAATTCTATTTTAGATAACGATGGAATAGGTATGAAGAGAAAAAAAGCTTTCACTACAATGAGAGCCAGAGAAAGAGATGATACGCGCTCTTCTCAATCCAAAACGCATGAGCAGATGTTTTGTTCTACTCTTTGTTGTATTTGTACCAATAATATCAGGTTCTTACTTGTTTTATCTGTTTGTACAATTAGGCTGAATGGAACGCTGCAGGCCTTTAGTTGACACGAAATCTGACTGACGCAGCTGAGGAAAATCTGATGTATGTACGAAATGTCGTACCGACGTCTGAACGATTTCTGATTGTAAATCGAGGGAAATTCGACGCGTCGTTACGATTTGGTACCGATATCTTACCAATATCGGAGAAATATATCTTCCGATATCGGAAGATATTTTCGTTGACACGATGTCTGACCTACTCAGCTGAGGGAAATCTGATATACGACATGCATGTCTCAAAGATTTCTGAATGTTAATCGCAGGAAAATCTGAAGGAAAATTCGTTGTTTCTTCAACAACATTTTGTTGTTTCCTCCGACACAGAGTTCCGAAATCGCTGCGAACTCGATCAAATATGTCGAAGCAGAATAACTAAAATTTATCTTTAATGAATCGTACCGAAATCTGAGCGGAATATTGGGTCAGTTGTTATAAAATATATATGGTCTAAATTTGTATAAAACCGGACAACTTTGGGGCATGTCTTAAAGAGGTCAATAATATATAAATATATATAAAAATGAGTTGGTCTTTGTTTCTTTGTATTTTTTAGTACCGTATAGACTGGAAACCGCCTTGACCGATCTTTTTGAAATTTGTACTGAATGTAGCTGTGTGATCGGAGGTGAAAAATGGAACTTGCATTTTTGATATATCTAGTGGGATCAAGTATATCAAGTGGTCCCTATTATTAAAACCTCAATATCTGGAGGATTGTTTCTCTAAACGCCTTGACAATTTGTGTGGATAACTTGGAAGCAAAGTTTGTGATCCAAAAAAAATGTGAGGGATCGGATCAGTGGTCTTGGTACAAAAACTGATACTTTAAACGGCTGTATCTCATAAACCATAAGAGGTATAAAGATGGTGTGTGTGTGTTGTTGGTACAGTATGAATTACAGCAAGGGTAAAAGTGGGCTGTGCAACGTCCCATTTAAAAGAAACCTTTATAACACCCATAATAACACAATACAACACATGATTTTGGTACTCAATTCTGAGAACCGCACGTGAAAGTAGCCCCAAAAAGAAGAAATTCTGCATCATTCGTTTTGTCAAGTTACATGCCATAATAATTTAATATCGATTTGAAGTTAGTAACTATCGTATATGGAAATTTGTCACATTTGTTTGACATAACATAAATACTATATGGTGGCATATGATTATCATAAGTAATATTCCACGTAAATCATACGCCACGGAGTACAACAGTTTTATTGTAACTGCTACCATATAAACCCAGTTCAAAATCATTTGATGAATGGAAAAGTAAAACTGTTGCTTATGTAGGGAAACGTAATATAAACTGATTAAAGGAATTGTAATTCTTCATTTTTTTTTGCTAAATTGGACTAGTGATTCTCGAGTTATGTCAAACAAAAGAGCCTAAAACGTGACAAATTCCCCTATACGATACTTACTAACTTCAATTCGATATTAAATTATTATAGCATGTAATTTGACAAAACGAATGGTGAAGAACTTCTTCATTTTGGGGCTACTTTCACGTGCAGTTCTACGAATTATGTCCGTACTGACTTCGTACTGTGTAATAGTTTTATCGTCCTGAAAATTTCAGAGTATAGTAGAGATATAACCAGGCTATGTGGAACCAAATTGCCAAAAAGAACCAAGGCGTCGCCCACACACAAAATAGAATTCCTTAATTGAACATTAGTCAAAAACAAAAGGTTTACTACGAACCTGACCTTTGACCTCTTTGGGGCACGGAGAAATTAGTGCGACCTTACTCAAATTCCCGTCATGTATTTTTTACATTAAGTGGTACACTGCTTGTTAAAATGTAAAGTAAACATGTTCGACCGGAATGAACATTTTAAAATTTTCGTAAAAAATTGTTCCTACATTTTGCTGCCGCCATAATGACCATACTAAATCGTTGATGACACGTTAGTAAGTGACCGTCCATACAAATCATCGACGGAATTTCCATACAAGTGTCGGCACCGGGCCAGCCGTGGCATAGTGGTTAGAACACGCAACTACCATGTGGGAGATCGCAGGTTCACACCAGGCTTCAGTCATATTAAAAAAAAAAATATTCTTTCATTATCGGCTCTCCTCGAATGTTGTTGACAGCAACTTCGCAGTATTAAGCGTCGATTCAATCGTCGTGTCTAGTAAGAGCTTCTCAAACAGTGACGTTCGCATTCGTCGATAAACAAGTAGGTGCCGTTAGTTGTGAATCTTAAAATAGAAAGCGTGTTAATTCACAACAACACGAGAAGCTATCCCATACCTCATTCATGGGGTGCAAAGGGAAATTAAGTTTCTTTTTAAGTCGGCACTATCATGCACGACCTAAAGAGCGACACTTACGATCAAATTGTCCTTGACGCCATTTGTACGACCTCTTTCTAACTTTAATTTCATGTAGTTATTTTTTGTTCCTACTATCACAGCAACACTTTTATTTTTCTTAGAACTTGTTGATTGAGTTTGATGGACGACAACTTGTTGTCGATGGAGTGTTTTAAAGACAAGTATGTACATAAATTTTTCACATTTTGTCTCGAGAACAGCGTTGATGACAAAGTCTTGTATGACGATACCTACTGGGATGTTCGACGATTGTTGGGAGACCATGACAATACGATTGTTGGGGAAACGCAAAATTTTTTACCGTGTAGAAGTCGACAGCGCTGACACTTGTTGTGCGGCCGCACCCTAGCACACCAAATTGTTGTGCTCGAACCTTCGGTTATGCCTGCCACTGCTTCAATTGTAGTTTAGATTACCCTTTAATTTGTTGAGAAAGAAAATCCGTTGGTTAAAAGCTGTAATTTCTAAAAATGACTGGGGTTTTGTGCTATCACTTTCTTGTTACTGTCATTATTGACGGCTTTGTTTAAATGTATGTATAATTGGATATTTGGCCGATAAGTTATGCCACGAGTTACAAGGTACTTGCCAAACTAACCTCCTACTTTAACTACTTAGCCTGCTAATGCCCCTGGTTCCTTAGTTACTGCAATGAGTTTAGCTTCGACAGCAACAACATAAGCTGCTACTCTCCTGCTCAGCCTCTCGCTGATGCTGCACTTTTGCAGCAAAGCTGTCGCATCAATATCTATTGCCTCCCAACTATTGCCCCTTAGAAAAAAATAAAAAGCTCTTCAACGGCTTGCCTACAAACTTTACTCTTACAAACCCCATAGTACCTACCATCCACACACACTATACATTCATTGTTCCCTTTTTTGGCCAACAACCCAACGGCAGCAATAACGTCGTACAACATCTTCGTATTGGCAACAGTCAAATGTTGCTACAAATGAAATTGTTAGAACATTGACTAGTGTGAGGGGGGGAGGGAGCCCTGTCCAATTTTTGTGCACTCTGTGGCTTTGCTGTTCATTCTTTTGCCTAAATATGGTTATAAATGTTTCTATTCGAGAGCCGTTATTTCTGTGTTTACAACTCTTTGGACCAGGCGTATTGCTTCTGGTTAGACGTACTTAGCAGTAGTTAGTTGTTGAGGTTACAACATTTTCAATGATTGAATCTTTAGCATCGAAGGAAAAAGTTGTTTGCCTTTAGTTTTTTTTTTGCACTGACAACCTTCGAGTATCTTGTGGCAGACAACCGTAAAGAAGTTTATGACGATTATGATGTGGATTATAGGCATTTGCGCTTTAGCATATAAAAGTTGAACGAACATTGAATGTACATAGAGATGTTAATTAAAAGTTTATTGTGTTTGCCTAAGTTAGACGCTTCACTGTGGGTCATAGTTTTGTAGTTATTTTCTAATATTAATGTTAAGCTTAGGGGAGGTATTACATGTTGCAGCCTATTGGTATGCTCCTAAGTGTGTTGCTTGGTTTTTGGTACTACAATAGTACTAGCGAGTTGAGAGACATAGCTATAAGTGGGGATCAAATGGACCAGCTGAAAGGCTTACATAGCTTTAAAAATTCACAAATATTGTATGATGGTGAGATACGGAGGCGGTCTCAAAATTAACCGAGGTTGTAGGCGAGAATCTGATGGACAATCTGTGTGCATGTAAATGCACATGAAAATACACAATCCCTATTTGCGCCTCGATTATTTTTTGAGACTGCTTCAACGTGTAGCCGAAATTTTTAATGCAGACTTCACAAGTGTTTCGTGAAATATAGTTTCAATACCTTTGTTAAATTTCACAACATTCAAGCAGAGACTGACCATAGAGTGATTGCTGCGCGTACGTGTAAATAGCCGAGTATGTCTGTGTGAATAATACGATAATTGTCGGCCTCGCGGGGCTATTGACTGCCTGGCTGACTGCTCTAGAGACACTGGGGGAAAGAACTTAGTAGCAGAATGATATTCTCATAATGCTTCTCTCTCTTGACTGAAAGTATACGTCATTTTTATGAAAAGGCTCAAGTGAATTCTAATATGTTCTAGGTGGTAATACGTCACCTATTTTCTTAAAATTCTACCAAATATACTTCTTCTTCTTTAATGGCAGCAACAAC
The DNA here is from genome assembly GCA_964034835.1 of Muscina levida. Taxonomy (NCBI): domain Eukaryota; kingdom Metazoa; phylum Arthropoda; class Insecta; order Diptera; family Muscidae; genus Muscina; species Muscina levida. Next base: position 29,037,730 of record OZ035882.1, on the reverse strand, counting down.
CGAAATTTATCCATCAGTAGCCGCACGTGGAAAAGTATTCCAAGCGCTTCGGTCTTTGGTGCTCTGTAGATAGTTCGTCACACTAAGCTTAGTTAACAGCTTTTTTACCTGGTCCATCCATCGGAGTTTTGGTCGCCCCCTCCTGCGCCGCCCATCGTGTTTATTGCCGAAGACTTTTCGAGCCGGAGCGTTTTCGTCCATTCGTACAACGTGTCCAAATCAGTGCATTCGGTCTATTTGAACGCCCTTAACTACGTCGATATCGTTGTACAGCTCATGATTCATTCGACAACGGTACTCGCCATTAACGATGACGGGTCAAAATATTTTGCGTACTATTTTTCTCTCAAATACTCCCAGAATAGATTTATCCGCTTGTGTCATTACCCAGGATTCAGCGCTGTAGAGCAAGACAAGTAGGATCAGAGTCTGGTAGAGTTGGATCATTGTTCTTCGAGAGAGCGCTTTGTCATCAAATCGCTTGCTTAGCGCATAGTAGCAGCGGTTTGCGATCAATACTCGTGGTTTGATTTCCAGGCTGATATTTTTACTTTTATTTCTGGCGGAGCCAAGGTTGACAAAATCATCTACCACTTCAAAATTATAGTTGCCAACGTGGACGCAGCAGCCCAGACGAGTGGACTCTTTGTTCGTTGAAACAAATAACTTGGTTTTGTCCTCATTAATCACCAGACCCACTTCAGCCGACTGCTTTTCAATGCTCGAAAAAGCCGCAGTAACATCTCGCAATCCATGGCCAATGATATCTATATCATTCGGCATACGCGAGCAACAGGTGACTTTTGTTGAAGATGGTACCATTCATGTTTACTGCAGCCTTCCTCATGATCATCTCCATTATGATGTTAAAAAGATCGCAGGACAGACTATCGCCCTGGCTATAGTCTCGCTTGGTAGAAAATGGCTGTGAGAGATTTTTGCCAATTTTCACTGAAGACTTCGTGTCAGTCAGTGTCATCCCGCAAAGTCGTTTTAGCTTCGCCTGGATGCCAAACTCAGCTATAGCATCCAACAATTTCTTTCGTATCGTACTGTCGAATACAGCTTTGTAATCGATTAACAGATGGTAGGTGTCGATCTGCATTTCTTGGGTCTTCACCAGGATTTGTCGTAGTGTGAATATCTGGTCGGTCGTGGATTTACCAGGTTTAAAGCCAAACTGATAAGGTCTAATCAGGTTCGCCAGAATGGGCTTTAGTCTTTCACATAACACACAAGACAGGACCTTGTGTGCGATGGGTAGAAGGCTAATTCCGCGATAGTTGGTACACACACTTGGATTGACTTCCTTAAGCACGGCACATAGGACACTCACATTCCACTACCTGAGCCAAATCGTGTTTATGAGCTGGTGCATGGATGTTACCAGCTCATCGCCACCGGCTCTAAAATCTCTGCCGGCAGTCCATCGGCCCCCGCAGCTTTATTATTTTTAAGCCGTGCCATTGCCGTGATGATCTCGTTTTACTCCATCGTCGATGATTGGTGTGATTTCATCACTTATGCTGCCTTCGGGAAAGAGTAGAGATTGAAAGTGTTTCCTCCATATTTGCAGCACACTCTGAGTGTCAGTGACCAGATTTCCGTCTCTGTCCTTACTGTAGCAGATCTCTGTTCCAAAACCTTTGCTTTTAACCTTTTAGTAGAAATTTCAGGGCCTCACCTCTATCCCTGTTGTTTTCGATATCCTGGCTCTCTCTTCTCTTCCAAAGACGCTTTTTCCGCCTGAACAGAAATACTATTAAAAGTTAATGTGACAATGTGAAATATGTTAAGTTTTAGCAATTTGTGCAGCCAGCAAAAGAAAAAACGCAGTATTTTCGTTTATATCTCTTTCTTCCACGCGCAACATACGATTCACATTGCCCTCCGTTCAAACTTTTCCCCTATAATTTGTGTTTCTATCTATTACATTGCTCTATGATTCCTAACCGAATCTGTAATAATCTGTTGTATTAGCTTACTTTAAAGGTGTCAATTAAATAAACTCTATGTTATAAGGCGTCATTTAAACCATAATTTCCCGGCACAACAAAAATTTAATTTACATTTCTAATGAGATGCTTAAACAGCTATCCTTCCCGGCATAATAAATTTGTATGGCTACCGGTAAATCTCAACTCATCAAAGCCTTTGCCACATAGCTGCGACCAAGGTCAATTTGAGCATCATTATGCCTCGCTTGTGCCAAATAGATATTTGTCGACTATTTATAAAGAAAAGTAAAAGGATAGCATGAAAACAGAATTTTAACTTTAATAGAAATAGCCAACACAAACATTAAAGCTAAAGCTGTGGTACCAAAACGGTGTTTGATGACCATCACAGACGGAGGAGTGGATAAACACTGTGATGACAGTTATTACATCAAATTCACAAGGGCATCCCCATAGCCGCCTTGTTTCATCGTCCTTTTGACTGTGAACCCAGCAGCAACAACAACAACAAAAATACATGACCAAATTGTAAAATTATAACAGCCGGCCCCCTTAAACAAAACATCAACAAATTAACAAAAAAACAAAAAATTATCTACGCAACGCAACGGTTTGACTAAAAACTAGAAAACAAAATACAGAGTAACAAAACTGATGCAAGAAAGCCTTCCGACAACAACAACAACAAGTTTTGTCTCGCCTAGACAAAGTTGTAAATTCGTTTATGTCGGTTTTTTGTGGTTTCCGCCGGAATAATAAAAACTGCCAACGAGGGTGGCATAAGAACGCATGCAGTGTGTGAAAGGAAAACAGTTTAAAGTGACGGTTTAAATGTTGTAAAAAATTAAGGTTGAAATTTAACACATATACTATTGTTAGACAAGTGAAATATTTTGCGATGACAAGGATTTCATATCAAATACAAAATATGGTTAAAATAAATGCAAAAGTATTACACTTGGATAGTTCTATAATCCCCCTTATTGCGTATGTCGTAGTCACGTCGAATCTTTGTCGTTTTTGAAATTTGGCATCGCTGATGTCGTTTGTGTGACTGAAACACGACTGTTCTTGCTTCAGATATGTTCTTCTTAGTCATTTCTGGCAATTATTACAAATTTTATTCAAATATAAAAACAATCGAACGTTGTCGAAAGTCGACTACGGCATACGTAATAAGGGGGAATATATATATCCTACAAGAAGGACTCAAATCCACTTTTTTGTGAAATGGACTTAATGATGCAAAAGTGTTCCAAAAGTCAAGGTCTATGATCTATAACAAAAAAAAACACTGTATCTATTTAAAGTAGTTTTGTAGTTATTGTATCAAAACACAGGCGGCCATAAACTTTAAATCATCATCAATCACCTTTTTGCAGGATACCGACGATATGTTTATTAGAGTACATATGCCTACATTTTCTTTACACCTTCCATATAATAATGTGCCCCAAATAATTATTCACACATAGCAATAAATGTCAACTCAGATTGTCTGTGTGACTACCATATGTAATTCTACGTAACATACGTACACTCGAGTGCGTAAGACATATAACATTCCTGTTAATTATATATCCTCAAAATAAAGACATTTAATCAAATTATTCTCGACATTCTGGAACATCTACAAAACGTGCTGTCACATGCCACGTGAGCAAATTGTTGCCAAAGCAGCGTTTTAATAAAGCAACATTTCTTACAGCACAAAAAAAGACCAAAAAAAAGGACGAACACTTTAAATGTAGTATGAGATTTTAGTATATATCTTAGTACAAAATGTCGGAGATACGCCAGCGTAAGATAGCGTAAATTGATTAATGACATGAAGATAACAATTATCAAGAGCGGAAATATTCTACGTAGTAATTGTTTTTCTGGCAATCAATCACAAAATGTATAGAGATTTCTTGGCAAATTTCTCTAATGGCAATTGAATATAAGATATGGAATGTGAAGTAGTATACAATTTGTTGATATGGAAACCATCAAGAGCTTTATAATCTCACTTTAAAATGCATTACCAATGGAAATATAAATATAGTTAAAATTATTAAACAAAATATTAATAAATATCAATGTGAATATGAATATATTTAAGAAGAAGGCCACATCTTTTAGGGCAATGAGTGCAATAAGTTATTGATACAAAATTATACTTAGTGGCATAAGAGGTAACAAGTTTTTATCAAGAAACATGTCAATGTTAATTTACTGTAGTTATAAAAAGCAAACTATTCAATGTAGAATGCTAAATTTTGGATCAAATAGCAGAACATTGAGATCTGCAAAAAATATTTTATCTTAAAGGATAATAAAGAATTACAATGTCAAAGATCCTTTTTTTCAACTTTTTTGTTTCACTTCTTAAAAACAAAAACAATATTTATTTGGGCCAAAGTGTCTCCTTTTATTTGGTATCCATATCATTTAACAAGCACTATCAGACAACAAATACAAAAAATTTCGCAATACGAATATCCTTTAAAAATGTCTAGTCCTTTCATACGCAAACTCGACCAGAAAGTGAAAAACTAATTATACAGTTTTGTTCCCGTTCGGGTCACCTTTCAGAATTATATGAACTTTTTAACGACCCCAAATAAGTGTTGCACTGTGTTATCAGCAGGGAAAACATTAAAATAGGCCAAGGAAAACAATGTAATTCTTTTTCAAAAAATTCAATCTAAAAAATATCAATCGTCATTAAAGAATGTGTACATTAGATAGGGTCGAAAAAAAAGTTGCACTTGTCAGTCCCTGGATTTGAAGATTAGGCAACAACGACTCCGGGACACAAGAAAAAATTTTTTTAAGCGCACCCTAAAAACGGCCCATTTAGTTTTTTCTGCGCTGTGACGACATTTGAAGTCCGATCGAGAAAAAAAATGCACGGTTGTTTATGGTTTTACAAAGGCTACATTTCCTCCATATCTCATATTTGACTCCGACGTCAAATTTGACTAGTGACTGATCCTATCTCGATTTCTACCCCTTTTTTCCGGAAATTTTTCATAGCGCACGTAAAGATCTTACGAATTTGCGAATATTTTGCTTCTGAAGTACCCACTTTTATTCATAAACAAAAAAGTTACAAGCGTTTAAAATCACTTCTGAGCATCAAATTAAATTAATTAATAATTTATTTTGGGACCGGCCGTGGCATAGTGGTTAGAACACGCGACTACCATGCGGGAGATCGCAGGTTCAAACCTGGCTCCTGTCATCTTAAAAAAAATTGTTTCTTTCATTGTCGGCTCCCCTCGAATGTTGTTGACAGCAACTTCGCAGTACTAAGTGTCGAGTCAATCGGTGTGTCTAGTAAGAGCTTCTCAAACAGTGACGTTCGCATTCGTCGATAAACAAGTAGGTGCCGTTAGTTGTGAATCTAAAAATAGAAAGCGTGTTAATTCACAACAACGCAAGAAGCTATCCTATTCCTCATTCATGGGGTGCAAAGGGAAATTAAGTTTTTAAGTTTTAATAATTTATTTATATTTGTTTAAAAAACTTAAATTTATTATAAACTGAGTGAAAGTTAATAATTTTTTCATAAAAATTCCACAATTGATTATATTAAGATGTTTAAGAATATTACAAAAAGACACGTTTACTTAGAACGCCAATACACCACAATAGGGTGGTTCGAATTCCATAAAGTTATTCAGATCAAATACTAGTAATGCGAAAAACTTGTTTTGGATAATACAAGTATTTTGCTAAAAAATTCAATTGGTCAATATCTTCTGTTCGCGCATCGGGGGAAGGAGAAAAAAATCCACATTAAGGCCCGCAACTGCCCCGGCGTCGCCCTTAGAGGAGTGAAATGTATGACCGGCCCCCAGTAATTTTTTCCTCCTAATATTTTCCTCAAAAATACTTCCCCTCATCTTCACACACTAAGGGGGCTCCCATACAAAAATGAAATTTTTATAATTTTTACTCCCAACGTTTTAGCTGCCCCAAAAATGCGCCTAGATGTATTAAATGTATGACAGACCCCTAATATTTTTGCAACTTCAACAGTTTCTTACAACATATCTACCCTATATCTGCAACCCTTAAGGCGGTCCCCACACAATTTTTTTGTTTCATAAGTTATTTTATGAAATCAGCTCCTGTCGCTCCTATTGTGCCTCCTAGAATGGTACTATGTATGACCGATCCCCACTAATTTGTCCAGCTCCATACATTTCATCCCCTCTAGGAGGCACAACGGAAGCGACAAAAGATGATTTAATTCAAAAATAATTTGTAAAATATCAAAAAAAATTGTATGGGGCCACCTTAACAATTGAAGACAGAAGGTAGATATGTTCTAAGAAACTATTGGAGATGCAATATTATTGGGGGTCGGTAATACATTTAACACCTCTAGACGCATTTTAATAAATAATTGCCAATAGAACTGATCTCAAACCGAACTATGACAATATCATAAAACCAAAAAATTTAAAACATTATCAGTACTTTTCTTATAGCCAATTCAAATTTTAAATGGCCCTCCATATATAATCAATATTCACTATTTTATTTCCTGCCTTGCAAGGCAGAGCATACTCTTACAAGTGGGTATGAGTAGTATGATTTGAAAAAACATTTTACTTTAAAGTAATTTGGGACCTGAAATATTACCTTATAAAAAATAACACCAGTTTACAAATCTTTATTTTTTGTCAGCTGCAGAGTTCTAAATAATTTTTTTCTATAGATTTCGGCCTCCTAAACACGAATATGAGATTTAAAAATTGTACCTCTGATTAGTTTTCAAGATATGAATTTTTGAATTATTTTGTAAATTTTTCATGAGATGCATCAGCTTATTGGAGAATAATTCGTAAACGCGCCCAACGATTTGAAGAAGAGTGGTCTCCAATTAAAGGTAATGTGCTCCCCTAAAACCTTTCTATACAAGCTTTTAACATCGGTTGGGCAGTTCTAGTGGTAGGAGCATTTAATGTTTAAAAAACTATTTTTTTTGTGCAAAAACCACTGTTTAAAATTGATAAAAAAAATTATAAAAAATATTAATCGCAAAAATAAATCCAATTTCATAAATTGAGTACTAAGATTGGACTTTCCCGAGGAAAACAAGCCGTCATATATAATAATTGGGTGACAAGAGGGAGAGTAACACGTTTTTAAAGATGACACTACAGATGGTAATTTTTTTGTTTTTAATCATCTCAGGGTAGACTTAAAGATAAACTTTACGTTGCATGAAAATGACAATAAAAAGTGGAAATGCCACTGTGTTCTGGGTTGATCATGCATCACAAAAATACTAAAATTGTAATCCTAGCTGAACCTTTTTAGAAAATATCGATATTTTTCATTTCTGCCGACTGGACCAAAAGTCTTTTTACTTTTTAAACGATGACAGAAAAAAACTGGGCGAATGAAATAAAAACTGTTTATTTATTATTAAAGTACACAAACTGGGATTTATGCATGATCATTGATTATTTTGACATTGCTGCAACCTGGAGACTTAAACTGCATTTTAAGCCATAATTTTTGAAAAATATCGATATTTACCATTTTTAAACCAGATATACATTAGGGTGGACCTTGTGTCGATATTTTGGTAGATGAGGGCTCTATTCCGTGCCTTTTTGAAAAAAAATGACAACGCCGAAAAAAAAAATTAAAAAAAAAAAAATTAGGGGTTGCGCACGAGCCGAGAAAAAGGTCCACCACTTTGCCAAAATTAGGGGGGAAATTGCCATAGGTCATCAGGGGTCACCCGTAGGGGGGAAGAATGTATGGCCGACCCCCATTAACTTTTTACCGCCAACATTTTCCCCCAAGACACCCACCCCCTATCTCCTCCCCTTAGGGGGGTCACCATACAAAAATGGAGGTTGCTCAGTATTTTCGAAAAACACCATAGGTCATCAGGGGTCACCCCTAGGGGGGCAAAATATATGACCGACCCCCGTTAACTTTTCATCCCCAACATCTTTTCCGAACAAACTTTCCCTCTATCTCCATTCCTTGAGGGACTCCCCATACAAAAATAAAAGAAGCTGTAATTGAGTAGTACTACTAAGCACTTTTAATATAATATAGTCAAATTAACATATTTTTGTTCGCTGATGGGTATTTCTTGCGGTAAGAATCGATAACATGTAGTAAATACTGTTTCTCTTCTTCGCCTTGACACAGTATTCTATTATAATCTTGTATCATTTTTACTCCTCTTTCGGCAGTGTCGTTCACAACGCGCAAGTTATTTACAATTCTACGACCTTCTTGATAGTCTGCGCGAGATTTCCAGGTTGCTGGATTTGCAAGAATGAAATCTTGCGATATTCCAAATCGTACAAATAAATTTTTGGTATTATGAGAGACGAAGATGCTCAAGTCTTTAGCCAAGAATTCCTCATTCACATCTTTGAATTTCACCTCGATTTTTTTAACGCTGGTGCTTTTGATTACGACGCGAGGAGCTGGGGGAACCGGGTCGTCTTCTTCATCTTCTTCATCTTCTTCACCTTCGTCATTCTCATTTTCTAGCAATGCTTGGGCCATTTTGGCCTTCAACTCATTTGAAACCTTGTCATCGAAAAAGGCAAGAGCTATGTGCTCATCGGCGAGATACCATAGGTGACCGATAAATTTCTTTATCATTACCCGAGATAAATCCTGGTCAACGGACTTGTACTCGACGATGTCCTTCAAAAACTTCCAATCTTGATTCGGCGCCTCAGCTGCTCGAGAAGAACCAAACCATGCCTTGACGTAAAGTCGCACCACAAAAATACAAACGTGTCGAATACCATTCAATTCACATACAGATAAGTGAAAAGTTCTCCGAAACAAAAACATCTTGAGGCTGTAAATGGCTTTTGCCATCCATCGAGCATGGGAAACGGGTCCTGGAGGTCGGAAATGGTAATTCTCAAGTTTTTCACCCAGAAACAAAAGAATTAATTGTAGCATTTCTTTGTAGTCATCGCGAGGGTGTTTCTCCTTCAATTGATCTAAGCAAAACTCCTTTATGCCGACTTGCATTGCCACAGGAATTTGCTTTGACCGTTTCAAACAGGAATGGGACGCTGTAAAGGTTAAACCATTCCATTCTGGCTTGATAGACGATCAAGTCGTCAGAAAAATTCCTGTGGCAATGCAAGTCGGCATAAAGGAGTTTTGCTTAGATCAATTGAAGGAGAAACACCCTCGCGATGACTACAAAGAAATGCTACAATTAATTCTTTTGTTTCTGGGTGAAAAACTTGAGAATTACCATTTCCGACCTCCAGGACCCGTTTCCCATGCTCGATGGATGGCAAAAGCCATTTACAGCCTCAAGATGTTTTTGTTTCGGAGAACTTTTCACTTATCTGTATGTGAATTGAATGGTATTCGACACGTTTGTATTTTTGTGGTGCGACTTTACGTCAAGGCATGGTTTGGTTCTTCTCGAGCAGCTGAGGCGCCGAATCAAGATTGGAAGTTTTTGAAGGACATCGTCGAGTACAAGTCCGTTGACCAGGATTTATCTCGGGTAATGATAAAGAAATTTATCGGTCACCTATGGTATCTCGCCGATGAGCACATAGCTCTTGCCTTTTTCGATGACAAGGTTTCAAATGAGTTGAAGGCCAAAATGGCCCAAGCATTGCTAGAAAATGAGAATGACGAAGGTGAAGAAGATGAAGAAGACGACCCGGTTCCCCCAGCTCCTCGCGTCGTAATCAAAAGCACCAGCGTTAAAAAAATCGAGGTGAAATTCAAAGATGTGAATGAGGAATTCTTGGCTAAAGACTTGAGCATCTTCGTCTCTCATAATACCAAAAATTTATTTGTACGATTTGGAATATCGCAAGATTTCATTCTTGCAAATCCAGCAACCTGGAAATCTCGCGCAGACTATCAAGAAGGTCGTAGAATTGTAAATAACTTGCGCGTTGTGAACGACACTGCCGAAAGAGGAGTAAAAATGATACAAGATTATAATAGAATACTGTGTCAAGGCGAAGAAGAGAAACAGTATTTACTACATGTTATCGATTCTTACCGCAAGAAATACCCATCAGCGAACAAAAATATGTTAATTTGACTATATTATATTAAAAGTGCTTAGTAGTACTACTCAATTACAGCTTCTTTTATTTTTGTATGGGGAGTCCCTCAAGGAATGGAGATAGAGGGTAAGTTTGTTCGGAAAAGATGTTGGGGATGAAAAGTTAATGGGGGTCGGTCATATATTTTGCCCCCCCTAGGGGTGACCCCTGATGACCTATGGTGTTTTTCGAAAATACTGAGCAACCTCCATTTTTGTATGGTGACCCCCCTAAGGGGAGGAGATAGGGGGTGGGTGTCTTGGGGGAAATGTTGGCGGTAAAAAGTTAATGGGGGTCGGCCATACATTCTTCCCCCCCTACGGGTGGCCCCTGATGACCTATGGCAATTTCCCCCCTAATTTTGGCAAAGTGGACCTTTTTCTCGGCTCGTGCGCAACCCCTAATTTTTTTTTTTTTTAATTTTTTTTTTCGGCATTGTCATTTTTTTTCAAAAAGGCACGGAATAGAGCCCTCATCTACCAAAATATCGCAAAAATTTCATTTCAAGGTCCACCTTAATATACATATACATATATTGCACTTAATAAATATTCAACTTTTCTAATACTGAAATAATTCTTCTCAGGCGGTTTCGCGGTTTAAAAATTAAAAATATAGATATTTTTTAAAAATTTTGGATTTAAATGCACTTTAAATCTCCAAATTGAAGCAATGTCAAAATAATCAATAATCACGCATAAATCCCAGTTTGTGTACTTTTATAATAAATAAACAGTTTTTATTTCATTCATCCAGTTTTTTTCTGTTATCGTTTAAAAAGTAAAAAGAATTTTGGTCCAGTCGGCAGAAATGAAAAATATCGATATTTTCTAAAAAGGGTCAACTAGAATTACAATTTAAGCATTTTTGTGATGCATGATCAACCCAGAATACAGTGGCATTTCCACTTTTTACAGTAATTTTCATGCAACGTAAAGTTTAGCTTTAAGTCTACCGTGATATGATTAAAATCAAAATATTTACCATTTGTAGTGTCCTCTTTAATAACGTGTAACTCTCCCTCTTATCACCCAATTTTTATATATGATGGCTTGTTTTCCTCGGGAAAGTCCAATCTTTATACTCAATTTATGAAATTGGATTTATTTTTGCGATTAATATTTTTTTATTAATTTAATACAGTGATTTTTGCACAAAAAAAATAGTTTTTTAAACTTTAAGTGCTCCTACCATCAGAACTACCCAGCCGATGTTAAAAGCTTGTATAGAAAGGTTTTAGGGGAGCACATTACCTTTAATTGGAGACCACTCTTGTTCAAATCGTTGGACGTGTTTACGAATTATTCTCCAATAAGCTGATGCATCTCATGAAAAATTTGCTAAATAATTCAAAAATTCATATCTTGAAAACTAATCAGAGGAAAAATTTTTAAATCTCATATTCGTGTTTAGGAGGCCGAAATCTATAGAAAAAAATTATTTAGAACTCTGCAGCAAAATGACTGTAAACTAGTGTAATCAAACGGATATACCGTTTTCATAATGAATAAAAATAAAGCCGATATTGCATATCTAAAATAGTTCTATAACTTATTTTATTAAATTCAACTAATATACTGTCGCCGATATTGTCTAAAAAATCATAACTATAGTTTTTGTAAAAAATTATATTTAGCTTCTAGCATTGTTGTAAATTAGCACGCTTTCTGTTTTTAGATTCACATTAAACGGCACCTACTTGTTTATCGACGAATTCGAACGTCACTGTTTGAGAAGATTTTACTATACATGACTATACATGACTTATGTTTTGGGTATTTGCCATATAAAATATTATGGCAATATAAGGTGAGTTATAACCAATGGTAGATTGAAAATAAATAAAAATATAGTTTTTTTTGTTGTGAATAGAAGTGGTCAAATGATGTACTATAATTGTGTATAGCTTAATGGAAAGTGTTTTGTATTTGTTTCAATAAAATAGGGTGTTTTTTGAGAGGTTCAAAAATTCACATAATTTGAACATTTCTGATGTTTCTTCGACTTAAATTTACCACAAAGTTAAAATTTGATGTTTCCTCTATCAAAATGACCCAGGATTAACCGCCTATTTATGCCTTTTTCCATTTTTTTCCTTTGAATTTACTTTTTCTTCGAAAAAATTTTTGAAAAATTTTGTCGTAAAATTAAGCAGTGTTTTTGGGGTCGCTGATTTCGAATCCGAAGTCAGATTAAAAAAAAAACAAAATGGCGGATACAGAATGGTAAATATTTTTAAAAAAAAACACCAGTATTTATTCGAAATGTTCTACCCCAAAAACCCTCTTAGACCCTCTTATCAGTAAGAAAGAAAAGTTAAAAAACACATTGTGCAATATCCTTAGATATCCGGGTGCAATGGAGGCCAATTTATATAGGTATCACCACTATTCCGACCGTGCCATTTGAAGATACTACGTTGATTTTAGACCAAGTTATACCTACATTTATATTTTTTTGTGGACAACATTTAATTTTTATTTGAATATACCGTTAAAAAAATAATTTTTATGTAAAAATAATTTTTCCTGTTTTGTTTTTAATTTTTTATATTTTCTGTTCATTTTGGTATTCTTTCATTTGTTTTTTTTTTTTAATTTATTTTTAATTTTGTATTTTCTGCAATTTTTGTATAGCTGTTACCTTAAACAAAAATAATTTTTATGGTACAAGATAAAGATAAAAATTTTGGTGTAGTAGACGAAAATTTAAAAAAAAAATGTAATTTCTCTTGTTTTGTATTGTTGATCCGTGTATGTAAATAATGAGTTTGGTTTCATTGTTCAAACGGTTTCAGCAAACGGCACTGATGATGATGGTTTGGCAACCATCGAAATAGCTATCTGCCCTGCCAGCTGTCAACATAATCCATTTCACACAACTCTTGTAAAACAAATTCTATTAGCAATAATAGAAAAGATCTTGAACCGACAATGAAACCAAACTCAAAAAATTTTATTTTTATTAAACTTTGTATTTATTTGTCCTAAATAATTTTTCTAAGAAAAAAAATTTCAAATATTCAATTAAAAAAAATATGGCAAAAAAATAACAAAATTAGGTCTAAAAAGGTCAGGATCGACGTATCGTTTATTTAAAAAAAAAAAATTAATTTTTATACGGTGTCATTAAAAACTTAAATTTTTTAAAAATTTATCCTTAATATTTTTTCTAAAAAATAATCGAATGCTTTTAAAAGAAATATTCGCAAAAAATTACAACATTGGGTTTAATTTAGTCCAGATTGGCTGGAATTGTGGTAATAAATTATCACCAACATAACACTGATATATACCTATGATTTAAGTACCCAAATACCTATATGGACAATTCATTTAAATACGAAACTTTTAATATCTCAAAACGGATTAAATGGCGCTTGGGACACCACGAAATTCACAGCCACGTTTAACAAAGATTTTAAACTCTTTCGACAACAAATACAACTTTGCTGTGTCCTCATTATCACTTTTAAATAGAGGTGGGTTTATACCTGGTTAATAACACAACGCTGGGCATTTACCCATTTATACCCACATTCATACCCGGGTATTTAACTAAATTTGAGTACATACTAATTTGAATAACAAATACTCGTTGTTACGTAGAGCAAATAAATAGAGTAAATTGGGTAAATATCTGGGTATTTACATTTAAATACCCAATTTACCATTTGGGTATTTACCCTTGTCCCATCACTACTTTCAAAGAATTACTCACTTTCGATAGAGAGACGAAAGTCTACGATTTAATTGAAACATCAAACCGTAATTTGGTTAGTATATGGCACCTAGGAAACAGTCAGTATTGCCCGGTATTCTTTTAAATATAAAATTGGTACCTAATATCACATGTAGGTATATATGTATCTGTAAAACTTTCGATTTAACACTTAGCGTACAATCTATAAATCATAACAAATAAATAGATCTAACTAATTCAACTACAATTTATACCAACCTCGTTATCCATAGAATTGCCGCCGATTTTATTTTTCAGTTTTGGCTATTTGTTTTTTTTTTCTCTCGTTTTTTATGTTGTCATCTCTGATGAAGAGTGTAAATTATGACACTTTGCTTCTATGTCCGGTTTTGAGGGTCAACATTTGAAAAGGTTTTTTTTTTTGCTTTTTATTCGTTGTTGTTGTTATTTTTGTTAGATTTTATGAAAGGGCCACAAATGACAGTTTGATGGCGCTTATGTTGTTTTGTTTTGTTTATTTTGATGGCAGCAGTGTAAAGTGAAATATGAGTTTTTCTTTTTGTAGTGTAAATGACAAAACAATGGACGTAACAGGCACTCACTTAAACTTCCGCTAAACGACGAGACTGGACACATTTACGGGCCTATAAAATAAACGCAACAGCATGTTGGAGGACGATTGTGATAATGGTGATGATGATGCTGCTGCTGCTGTTGCCGCCACACCGGAGTGGGGCCCCAAAACCACCAATACATTATACTAGATTCTTAGCCGTAGCACTTGAGGATTCACATTACTATCACTCACTTGTTTAAGGAATATTACAACATTTTTTTTTTACAAATTTCAAATCGTATTTTATATTTTATTTTATTTGTCACACACTTCCACTTTAATATTGGTTATTTCTATTTTCTTCTTAACAATTTTCTTTTGCACCTTTGTATATTTTTTTGTGTTATCTTCTTTTTTCAATCAATTTTGTTGTATTTGTATTAACATTTATGCTTGTGGCTTTTATTGTATTGCATAGGAAAGAACTTAACACTCGTTCACTTACAATTCTTTCTTTCACACACACACACACACGCAGTAAGTTACCAATGAGGATGAAATTCTTGTTTTGTTCTAACTAAGCAAGCATTTGCTTGCCCCAAGTTTGCGTTTGTGGAGCCGCCACTGCACGACACTGACCAACAACGCGTCCTTTCACGAACATTGCAAAACTTACACTAAACTTATCACACGGCATCACATCGCATCGAAGGCGTCGTCGAGAACCAGAAGTACAAAATGCGACAATACAAAGCCATCGACGACGAAACAGCCGACTGAACCTTTGGCCATGGCAAACAATGCGAGAATAAAAATGCACATGATGATGGCAAAGTTGTTTGTGGCAGAAATAAAAAAACATGTTACGACATGCTTCCCCACTGATGATGGAGTAGCAGTCGATGGTGATGGTGTAAGTAAACAACTTTAATACAAAATGAAGAGAATAAGAGACAGAGAGATAGAGCGAACGAGAGAGAGTAAACCTGCTGCATTGTGGAGTATTGGCAAAAGAGTATTTCGCATTTCCATCTAATGGAGCTCCATAGCACAGCAATAACAACAACAACAGCAAATATGTTGATGTTGTCACATCGTTATTGTTGTTGCCGCTGCTGCTGCTGCTGCTGCTGTTATAGTTATTCTTGTTATTGCAATGGCCCCTCCGGTTTTATCTGGTATGGTGCGCTGTCTTAGCATTAATAATTTTAATCGTTTAGTGTTTGTTAAACGAATCCCTTTCGTGTAACACACGCTCTAATGTCGTGTAAATACCTTTCGAGCAGGGTTGCCAAGGTTAAGACAAAAAGCAAATAACTCCTAGGAAATGGGAAAAAAGTGCAGAATAAAGAAACTAATAAAGGTATTTAAAAAATATTATATTACAAATTTATCACAACCAAGGACTAAGTAGGCGCCGTGGCCCTTAAAAACGAAAATAGGGTCGCCTTGGATCCTCTCACAACCCCTCATGTGTGGGTACTTAAATTAAAGGTATTATCGCCACGATTTCAACCATGCTATTTTTAGAAATGGATAAAACTATATTTTGTTTTATTATTTTCTATTTTATTTTGTATGAAAAGTTTCATATTAATTTGGGGTTGTGAGCATGGAACTTGGAAGAAAAAAAAATAATGTTTTGTAAAAAAGGTTAGGAAACAATATAAACTGCGCCATTTTTTTTAAACAAAATTCCGTTTTTTTATACTCGGGCGAATTTCTCTCAAGGAGTAATCATACATATTAGGGTGTTCCTCATATGGGATTTTTGGGAATTTCGTTAAAAAGATAAACAAGTAATATGCCGTCGAAGTGACGATCTATAAAAGCATATGTTTGAACTTACCATATCTCTTATAGATATCGAGATATTTGATGCAAAAGAAGAAAAAATTTTGAAGAAAAAATTAACAAAAATTTTTTAAATTGTTTTACAAAGAAGGTTATTGCAGACCACCATATATTTCCACAATTTATCATACATCAAGTCAATGTCTACAAAAAAGTATATGTGCATAATTTCAATATCTCTAGCAGTTTCCGAGATATCAGGCGCAAAAAACCGTTTTTTGACAATAAATCAATAAATTTTTGACATCTAAACTTTGATCTCTGGTCTTTCTTCAGAGAAAATGTAAGCTGAAAAATTGTTTTGAAGTCAGGTCTGTGTCAATTTAACCTTATGAGCCGAAGCAGAAACTTGCTAGAAAGTCCAATGCTGGTTTTAAAATAGGGAATGGTTAGATGGCTTTACAACAATTTCCAAAATTGTTTCTTTGTAACTTTTGCCCGCCGTTTTGATGCCTTGTTCAGAAAAATGCAAATGACCATAACGGAAGCTGGAGTTCAGATGCTTCTTAAGTTGACCATGCATACACCCTTTTTCCTTTTTCCATTTTCCTTGTTATATTTTTCCTGCAATGTAACAATTTTGTCATCTGTAAACAGGTTTTTTCAGTGCCAGTTATCAGCGTGATTTATCAGAAGACGTTTGCATTTTCCTGTTAAATTTTTTTTTAAAACTGCGGTCAAAAAATGTCCTTCATGTCGGTAGAAAGGCACCAAGTCCCAAGGTTTTTTTTTTTTAAATATGACTCAATGATTTTTTATCTCACTGGCCATGATTTTGTGCCCCTGAGATGATGACTTGCGTTGTTCGAACTGTGCGTGGGCGGTCCAATCGGCGGCGGTCTATGACATTTTCAGTCTGCACCAACACTTTTATGTAACGATATGTAAACATGCGACTAATGCCAAGCGGTCGAAGCGTTTTGAAAAAGTCACCTTATTGATTTCGCACTTTTTTTTTTTTTTTTTTTTCATTTTATTTATTTGTTTACATGTATATTATTGAACAACGTAAAATTTGCCTATGCGCCAATAAGGCATTTTAGAGGCATGTTGGCAAAGTTATTTAATGTAATTTTAATTACATGTAAGATATAGTTACATAACCATAAAAAAATATAACATTTAAAAAATTATACTACATAAGAAGCGTTTCTATATTTTGACTTATGTAGTCTTTCAGTGTAGATTTAAACTATGAGATAGTATTTATGTTTTTAATAACACAAGGTAGCTTATTATACTCAACACTACCCATGTATTGAATACGCTGTTTTGTTTTCTCTAATCTACATCTGGGGAACCTCAAGCTTTCTCTATTCCTCGTATTAAACGCACTTTGACTTTGAGAAAACTTTACCGTTCGGTAACCAATTTGATTTAAAGATTTGTAAGTGTACATTAAAACTTGGTATTCATATACAGCATGAATCGGCATAACTGATTTACATATTTCGGAATACAACAAAATCGTACTGTGAGTAGGAGGTAGGTTAAAAATCACCTTTAAAGCTTTATTTTGCATACATTGAAGACTTTTTAAATCCGATGAATTTTTGTACCCATAAATAAGCGCTAAATAGTTTAGGTGGCTTTGTATCAAAGAATTATATATAAGCAACTTTGTGTTCACGTCTAGCAAATTTTTCATTTTGTACAATATTCCAATTGCCGGTGCTAATTTATTTTTTAGGCTACAAATATGTAAATCCCAAGAAAGGTTACTCTGTAAAGTGATGCCAAGATATTTTACGCAACGTTCCTCATTTACGATAGTTCCATTTACACATACTTCAAAAGTAAAATTGTTTGAGTGAGGTCTAAATCTAACTAGCTTGGTTTTGTCACCATTAAGTATCAATTTGTTTAATCTGGCATACTCAAAAATAAAAGAAATATCACGTTCAATCGACGTTTTCAAAACCAAGTCATATTTGTACGGATAGAATAAACATATATCGTCAGCGAACATATACATACGGCCCGTAAGGTCTAAATTGTGCAAATCATTTATAAAAATCGAAAAAAGTAGTGGCCCCAAAGAGCTTCCTTGAGGAACTCCACACTCTACTAACTCTATCCTACTTTTTGTTTCCAAAATCTGTACAAACTGTCTACGGTTAGTCAAATAACTTTTGAACAGCAATAGCTCTTTGCCCACAACCCCGTACTTAGGTAGCTTTTCTAGCAATATTTTATGATCAACAAGATCAAAAATCTAAAAACAAGCCAGCAACACCAACATAACCTCTATCCAATCCATCACAAATATAGTTAACCACATTAGCAACGGCTTCCTCAGTGCCACAACCTTTCCTAAAACCAAATTGAAACTCGTAAATAAACTGATTATCCTCAAAATATTTCAGCAATTTTTCATGAATTATTTTCTCAAAAATTTTATCTATTGTAGGGAGAATAGCTATTGGACGAAAATCTGAAGGAATTGATGCAATGGATTTTTTTGGAATCGGTACTACTTTGTTAACTTTTAAACTAATAGGATAGTTAGCAGTGGTAATAATTTTGTTAAAAATAAAACATAAAATGTTATACAATTGATTTCTACACTCAAAAATAACTTTCGAGGTAATGTTGTCATATCCTGCAGATTTGTTCAACTTCATATTGTTTATAACAGTTTTTACCTCATCCTCAATGATTATAGAAAAAATAAATCTTTCACTTCTTTGTTGCAAAGTTCTAAAAGCATTCCAGTTATCATCCTGTCTCACAACAATAGATTGTCTCAAATCTTTAACGGAATTTATAAAATAATGATTTAAAGCTTGAGCTTTCTCAATATCATTTTGAGCTTTTTGACCAGATGGCAACACAATATCAAATTTTCGTGATTGGTTCCTGCCCAATACAGAATTAAGAAAACACCAGCACTTTTTAGGGTCATTATTGGCTTTGGATACATGGTAATAGAAATATTCAGATCGAGATATTCTTTTAGATTTTTTTATAATTTTGCCTAGTAATTTTAACAAATCATTGTATTTTCTTGTTTTGGATTTCCTACGCTTTTCGAGAAGTTTATTCTTATATTGAATAATAATCTGCAAATTTTTATTAATCCACGGTGTAAGATTAAAATTTAATAAATTTTTAGATTTAATTTTCGTAGTAGACTTTAAAACTGCTTCATTGATCACCGATGTAACAGAATCAACAAGATTTTGTGCACTTTGTGACTTATCTTCCGGTAATTTTCTCTGTAAATGATCTCTCACTTTATCATAGTCACAGAAATATTTACAGCTTTCAACAATATTACTAAATAAATGATTGCTTTTAATTTTGCAAGAAATAAAATTATGATCTGACATATCACACACCACGGAGTCCACGATCATGTTGGAATTAATATTGCTGAAGACATGATCTATGCAAGTAGCGCTAGTTGGTCTTGTTATAAGCTCGTGACAGCTCCGACAATCGTAGTTTAGAAATAAATTTTTCAAATCATTGAAGTGGGAGCTTCCGAACAAGTCTATATTGGAATCACCAACTACAACTACGGAACTGTTTGCATAAGTGCCAATAGATTCTTCAATTATGGCTAAAAATCGTGATACACAACATTTTTGAGAACGAAAATAGGATAAGATCTTTAATGGTTTTCCTTCAATCCGCAAGTTATCAAAGGAAATAGCTATAATTTCGACAAAATCTAAACTTCTGCAATATTCAATGGTATATTTATATTTCTCTATTATATATAGTGACGTACCACCATAACCATCATCTCTGCAACAGTGTATGCACGTATAACCAGGAATAGAGTAAAGCTGGGTTAATTCAGTTCGAAACCAGGTCTCTTGTATTGCAATAACATTAGGTAATTTTGACATACTGGCAATAACCGATTTAAACTTATTAAACTTTTGTATTGATGAAACGCTTCGAATGTTTACAAACAAAATATTAAAGAAATCATATTTTAATCTTGAAATATTTATATTAAATTTTGAAAATGTATTAAAATATTGGTTAAAATTCATAAATAAAGAATAAAAAGATAAACAATATAAAATGCAGCTTAATTTGGCGAAGCAAAAGGATCATCTTCATCATCACTCACAGTTTGACTTGTAGCCCCAGATTTGCGTCTATTTCCTCTAAGAGTTGTTGCATCCAACAATAACTTGTCCACGTCAGCTTCACATCTAATTATTTGTGGCCGTGATATATCGCATCTCTTATAATATACTACTCCATTTCGAGCAAAGACATGGCGATAGCCAACTTTTTTTAAGGTCTTTGCATAATTAAAAAGATTTAATGTTTCCTTACTAAGCAAATCATTTACAAATACAGAACTTGTCTCTGGATTTTCTCTTAGCTTTGGCTTTGCTGACATAATTTTTTGCTTAGCAGATTTATTGCTGAACTTCACAATAACAGTTTTCTTCTGACCATTTGGTCTGTTATTGCGAACAAAGAAAGCATCATCAATATTTTCAGGCTGCATTTCTACTCCAACTTCTTTTGAAATATTAATTATCGTCTCTACCGCCGTAGCACCTTCTTGCACCTTCAAACCAGTCAGAATACAATCATTCTTAACTCTCGCGTCATTGAGCAGCTTAACCGAATTTTTAAGGCCTTTAATTTCGGATTTCAGCTTTATATTTTCCTTCTCCAATTCCACTAATTTGGTTTTATTCTGCGAAACTCCCTTTAAAATTTCATCATATTGTTTGGACATAAACTGAATACTTTCTTGTAATCCACTCAGCTGATCCAATTTTGCCAGTTTTGTTTTGATATCTACACTTTAAAATCACTATAACAGCGATACGGTTCCCTTCATCTAACCACTCCATGAAGAAACCTTAATCAATTTTGAATTCTCGTTGCAGTCTAACGCTATAGTGGTTGGCTTTCATCGCGGAGAATATTTAATTTTACTATTGAAATGGGTATGTTCAAAGTTGTAATAATATTTATGTCCTTACTGATTATCTTTACCAATATTCTGGTAATGATCACAGTGCTCATTTGAGGAAAGACCGGTATAACTCAAAAAAACCGATTGCGAGATAAACGCATTTACAGTTTTCAATTGAGGCTAACTGCTTAGAAAAATAACAAAATACTTTTGAAGGCCATTCAGAGGGAGAAATAGACATCTGCATCGGTAATTTAAAAATCGCATTTTTTGAATATTGCCGAACTTTTCGCAATTATGCAATTTTTAGATGCTGTTTTGCGAAAGAAAACATGTAAGATGCTCAGAAACTCCTACATTTAGTATAATATATTCGAGCTTTAAAATTCCCACTGAGCAAAGTTTGAAGTTGGCACAATGGGTCCATATGGACCTAAGTGATCTCCTCTATGGAGGACATCGCTTCATAAAAACCACAGTTCTACATATAAAATCTTCGTGTCATACTGTGTCTTTTTATACCAATACCCTTAGGAATGATGGTATATGTAATTTGATACGAGAAAAAGTATAACGCATTAAATGAGACATGTAAGATCCCAAATATCTTAAGAGCAAATCAGTTTCATGACTTCTTAAGACGATTGAGCCATGTCCGTCTGTCTGACTGACTGGTGGTCAGGATAACTCGGATATACCTGAATTGATCTTTATGAAAATTTATCAGTATTAATATTTTCCAAAATGAAGTTATAGAATTGTAAATGGGTAGTATAGCCTTAAAGCTTCTTGTACCTCCCATACAAAATAATATATTTCGGATAATTAATATTTCTTCCATAAATTTTAAAAGGAATACTGGAGGAGATTTTAATTTGGTCAGCTTAATAGACTTATAAGCCTTAGCCTTCCGGTAGCTCCCATACAAATGACCGAATTGACCCTCATAGTTTACATGCATATTTTTTTTTTGTAAGTTTATTGAATTCAGACATATTTTGCGTAAGATGTACGCTTATGCTAATTTAACTCTGGAATGAGTATGGACTATTTCGGCTAACCCATTATGGTACCTCTTAAACAAAATTTTTGAAATTAATCTGTATTTTTGCGAAATTATTATTTCTTCCAAACGGAACAACTGGAAGATATTTAAATTTGTTCAGTTCAATTATTTTTCTAATAGTAGACAATGTTAAAAAAAAACCGGTACCTCCATGACCTCCACAGTTTTACAGACAATTTCGTTTTTTGTTAGTACCTTAAAACAAGTCTTATTTTGATCAAGATTTATATCTTATTGAAATTTGACTTAGGAATGGATATGGAACTCTTCTGATACCTCCTATACAAAATAAACTAATTTTGGAAAATTTATATTTCCCCCTATGACTTTTGAACTGCAGGATATCTGATTTTTGTCAGTTTAACTATCTTGCAACAGTAGGCAAAACAGCAGATAGCCGAAACATTTTCCACATCTATTCTTGAATATCTCATACAAATTACCGAAATCATACACATAGTTCTGCTTGTATATATATATTTTTTGTAAATCCACTGATGTCAGAAAAACGTTTCTTGGACGTTGATTTTTGAATTAAAATCGGACACGTTATGCTCCTGCTTACATCTCCTATACCCCGTTTAGGATGTTTTACTTTTAATATTTTGTATATACAGGTGAAACCCAAGAAACCGGGAATCTTTACCCCATCCATTATAAATTATGTTGTTTTGGAGATTTTTGTGTGAATTAGTAAGAGAATTTTTATTTCATGGTACCGTAAAAACCCTTTTTGGTACCCCAATAAAAAATTACCATATGCTCAGAGATATCGAATTGAACATGTTGCATTTCTTACCTGTGACCTTTTCTAAAGTTTAATTACACGTCTCGTCTGGCGATACGACCGATATGTAAGTTTTACTGGCTGTTGTTGTTGCAACAGCTGGAGGAAGTAGTTGGGGTGATAATTCTGTATACCGGCTTTCAATTTATCGACACTCGATCAAAAACTTGAGATATTATTCTTTTGAAACCTTTGGCGTAAAGCAAAGACCTCAACAAAAATGAAAGCATTGCAGAAGAGAATCTAAGGATTGGTTAAAAAGTTATGTCCTCTGAAATTTGGCATACAGAAATTAAGTTTGTATAAATTCTTGAATTCTTGCACTTGGCTGAAGTGCATAATATGGGGCGGGAGCCCAACGGCAGACATATACCATTTACTTCGTCTTGGTCGTCAACATGGGAATAGTAGGGCGCATGGGACTATGGAGGGTCAAGAAGCTGCCCTTTGATGACCCCCTATAAGCGGGTACAATATATTTTTGGAGACGTATACAGTGGCGCATTTTTTTAAGACTTTGCGGGAGCCCGCCCATATTATGCACTTCAGCCAAAGAAAAATATTCGAAAATTTATAAAAACTTAATTTCTGTATGCCAACTTTCAGAGGCCATAACTTTTTTTAACCAATCCATAGATTATACACACCTCGTCTGAATGACGAATGGGTCGACCTAAAATGGCAACGAAAACGGTAAAGGGGGTTTTGTTAGGGATCAATTGTGCATTAAAAATCCACTTGAATCAAAATCCTAGCTGATCCTTTTTTTTAAGATAAAAGGATTTTTCGTTTTTTACTCCGTTTTGTACTTTTTTTTAGAAGTGACACCTTTTGCCCCACGATTCCGCTATCTGTCTAAATTTAATTTTTCTGCTCTCAAGTAATACTTTTAATTTAAAATTTTTTTTTAAAAATTTAAAAGTTTAGTTTTTTTATTAAAGCCTATTTTTTTATTAAAGCGTATTGAAATCATCAATTTGGAAAGAAGTGTCATAAACCTGAAGTCCGTACGCTTCCAATGTGATATAACACCATATATTAACTCTATGATTTGATGGCAGAATCATGGGGCAAAAAACGTCACATCTAAAAAAAAGTGCAAAACGGAGTAAAAAACGAAAAATCCTTTTATCTTAAAAAAGGATCAGCAGGCGAGGTGTGTATATTATATCTCAAATTTTCTATTTTTCCTGATTTAAATACTAAAAAATACCTAATTCTGAGATCTTAAACATTCTCAGCTGGAGCTAAAATTTACTTAGTGAGATTTACTTAGAATTTATCGTAGATTCCGATTCTGGTGTACGATTATCACGTTTTTCTCGACCCCAACAAATTGACCTGCTTTATTGTTCAGGCAGCTGAATATTACATAATTTTTATATTTTTCACATTTAAGGCTTACTAGTGGACCCGGCAATGCTTCGCTATTGCGTAATTGACTTATATTACAAAATTAAGTTAATATAATACACAAATATCAATTAAAATTGGCTCACAGTTATAAAAGCTGTACATATGCCACTTTAAAACTTACTTTGGCAACGTTTCCTTAACTCGATAATAAAAGGTTTGGCTTGTATTCTTAATAGGATAATTGTAAGCGTTGATCTTATGTTCTCGGTGAACAATTCGTTACCCCTAGTAACTCGCAAACCATTTCAATCAACAACATTTGTGTCGAATGTTATATTGATGACCATCCGCCCGCTGATCGAGTACTATCTGTACACCAAATTTCATGTCTCTAGAATAAATATATTAAAATTGTCGTCTACATTACTGTAATTGTAGTGCCGAATACTATATGTGTACCAAATTTTATTTTTCTAAGGCTAAGATTCGATTTAAGCATGCCCCCTCCGCCCACTGACTGAATAATTGTAATTGTTGCGCATAGTATTATCTATTTATTGTATTGCAACGCCCTCTACCCACTGATTACAAATAACAATTTGTTAAAAAATGTACCTCTAGGGCTAAAATACAAATTGGCTACGTTAAATCCACCCATTGTTCGAAAGTTAGAATTTTGTTTGCATAATCACATTTGTGTTGTCATATCATATTGTATGTATGTATCATACTGTATATATCATAAAGCTTTGCCATAACCATTATGCCTATAGGGTCCAAAACTAAAATTCGTCTGCATATTCGTATTTGTGTTGTCGAGTACCATCTGGCTAACAAAATTTATCTCATTAGCTCTAAAAAAAGTTTTGCCACGCCCACTCCGCCAATTGGGTCAACAATTACAATTTTCATCTCCATATGCATATTCGTGTTGTCGAGCACTATCTGGGTATCAAATTGTGTCACTCAAGCTCTTTTTTCACGCCTACTCCGCCCACTGATAAAAAATTAAAATTTCGTCTGCATAATTATTTTCGCGTTGTCGAGTACTGTCTGGGTATCAAATTTTATCTCTCTAGCTCTTAAAAAGTTTTGCCACGACCACTCCGCCCATTAGATCAAAATTAAAATTTCGTCTGCATCTTTATATTCGTATAGCCGAGCACTATATAAGTTTCAAATTGTATCTTCCTAGCTCTAAAAATATGTTTTGCCACGACCACTCCGCCCATTGATCCAAAATTAAAATTTCGTCTGCATATTGATGTTCGTGTTGCCGAGTACTATTAGTGTATCAAAATTTATCTCCCTAGCTTTAAAAATATGTTTTGTCACACCCCCTCCGCCCACTGGTCCAAAATTCAAATTTCGTCTGCATATTCATATTGGTGTTGTCGAGTACTATCTGTGTATCAAATTTTATCTCCCTAGCTCAAAAAAAAAAGTTTTGCCACGCCCACACCGCCCAGGCTATAAAAAAAATTATAGCCTACAGCAATTTCCATATAGTACACTAACTGTCTTCCAAATTTCATTGAAATCGGTTCAGCCGTTTAGGCGTGATTGAGCAACAAACATACAAACAAACAAACAAACAGGCAGACATTCACATTTATAATATTAATAGGATAGGATTAGTACTACACAAGGATTTCAAAATACATAATCTCTGGTAACTAGCAAACAAAGCTTTTTTTAATTTTAAACAATTCGCAAAAATTTTAAAGTATGTAGTAATACAAAATTTAGTATATCATATGGTTGTAACATGTACGCTACATAAATTTTGTGCATAATTTTCGATGTTGATAATAAAATTGGCGATTCGTTTATAAATTTTAGATTATAACTTCTTCTGACTTGGTCTTGGCAAAGAATATTTTGTTATGTTATTCAGGCAAAATTATTCGCACAGTGTAATTGTACGTTACCCGTAATACATGACATACACTTTTTTATACGGCTTATAAAGTTGTTCCTTAAGAAATGTACGAATATGTTTTAATTTCCCAATTTAATTTTTTTTCAGATTTTTTAATATATTTTCCTTTGATAAAGAAAAATTAAAAAAAAATTATATGAAGCTATCGATATGTTTAATATTCAATTTAAATGGTTATGTTTATCGGAAATAAATTTTGTTTGAAATCCATTTAACATTTTATTTTCCACCACTTGTCAACATTACATCCATTTAAATAAGAATGTTATATATGGATTCTGGCAACATTTCGTATGAAATATTGATCCAGATTTTTTTTATCTAACACTTTCCTTTCTCGAATATAACACATATTTTGAATTTTTTTAGGTACATATATAGTTACAAAAGAAGTTTGTTTTATTTCTAGTGTAACAGAGAATATCGATTTTATGAGTTACCGACCGCATGTATGAAAATATCATGATTATTTCTTATATCAGATATCTATTGTATATCGTATGAAACATTACATTAATTTCAAAATCCCTACTATTATCACGACTTCCCCAATTGGGCAACTCCAATTCAAACATCACACACAAAGGTATTATGTTAGTGCTTATTCTCATTCTCGTACAAGTTCTCTCTGCAATGCTGCTCTCGTTGAATCGGTTGCATAAACCGGCTTTTTTATGTCCAATAAACATGTGCATGTCGGTATTTTGCCTAACTTTACTGAGTTGTTTATTTGGGAGAGTGGACGTTAAGCAGTACTCTTAAGCACTCTCTCTCTCTCTCGGTAGAGATGATGGAAAACTTCACACAAACTTGTTTGGTTTCTTTTTCACCGCCCACTCTGTGGCCCCCTTTCTCAACACAAGTTGTAAGTTGTTTGTTTGGCTGAGTGAGTGTATGTGTGTGCGAGTACAGGTCCTTTGTAGTGTTTCAATTCCATTTGGTCCCACGAGTCGTTGTACTTCGTTATACATCGTTGCGAAGCAGCTGTTTTGAATTTTAAGAGGGCTTTGGCAGGGGGATGTAGCTGCTAATTTACTTTGCGTGCGTGTGCTTTGCCGGTGTTTTTTACTTCTTCTTCTATGTAGTGTTTTATGCTTTTCACATTGTCTTAGTCCTTTGTGTGTTTATGTTAGTATGTTGTTATTTTGTTTCATTTTCTGCTTTTATGCACATTCGTGACGCTATGTGACGCGTTGTGTAAGGTAATTGTAAATTGTTTTGAATGAGACAGAGTTGCCGTGCTGTATTTGGTGTATGCAGTGAATTTAATTTTAGCAATAAATGTTGGTGCTTAGTGAAATGAAATACTGTATTTGTCAATACGAAGGGTATAATTACTTTCATTATACCCTTCACCACTCACTCGAACTGAGTGAAGGGTATATTAATTTTGAGTTTCCATTTGTAACGACCATAATGAGGCGTGGTAGGTATGAAAATATATATAAATATATATCCCCTTTTGGAGTCTGACCCCTCGATTACAGCTGTAGCTTAAGAGATATTAGGCTTCAATTTGGAAAATAAGCTTATATGCTCTAAGCAACGGTTAAGTACTAAGATAAACCCAATCGGTCAAAAGCTACTCAAACCTATCATACAAATTGCCCATTTTTGGGGGTCTGTCCCTGCAACTACAACCGTAGTTTAAGAAATATCGAGCTGAAATTTGCAACACAAGCTTATATCCTCAAAGCGGAGGTTAAGTTCTAAGATGAGCCGGATCGACCAAAAACTAATCCCACCTCCATTCAAACTTCCCTTTTTTGGAGCCTGTCCCCCCGATCACAGCTGTAATTAAGTAGCTATCGAGCTGAAATTTAATATGGAAGCTTTCGTCTTCCTACTGGACGGGGATTTCTAGGATTAGAAAGACCGGTCATAAACTAATCCCAACTCAAATTCAAATTGCCCCTTTTTGGGGGTCTGTCTCTGCGGATACAGTCGCAGTAAAGGTAATGGAAAGTATTTATAGAAATAAAAACAAACATAACCAAAATATACTCAGGCATAGGTATAAGAAAAAAAAGGTGGAAAATTAACTTATTTGGCATCCATATTGCATAATATTTCACTTTGCAATTAATATCTTTATGTATGAAATATGAAATGTTGTAATTGTATTTTGATTAACCCGTAAATATTTTTATTTTTCATTTATTTTTAATGCAAGTGTCCTCAATGAATTTTGTATATATTTCAGTTTTTGTAAATAAATTTTCATTATAATAAAAAGTAATTTCATTTCAATACCAACATTTGTGAATTTATAATTTAAATTTTTTTAGTTTTTATTTCAGAATTAATTTCAAACATAAAATTCTCAATTTCTGTCTGATAACCATTCAAATTATGTTAAAAATCGCCGCGATTTTAATTTTTTTGGGATTTTTTGTTTGGGGATTTTGGTTTTGGGTATTTAGATTTTGGGGATAATGTGGTACACCCGAAATTTGGTATGCAAGATGCTATCCTCTAAGTGGAGGTTAAATTGTAAGATGTGCAAGATCGGACAAAAACTACACCCATGTCCCATACATCCCTTTTTGAGGTGTCCTTCTATCTTTTCCCGCGGTTACAGCCGTAGTTTAAAAAATATCAAGCTGAAATTTGGTATGTATGCTTTCAACATCTTAGCAGATGTTTCTAAAATGAACAATATCGGACAAATACTACTCCTATACACACTCCCCATTTTTAGGGTATCCGTCTGTCTTTCCTTTAAGAGCTATTTATCAGAGATTTGGTATACAAGCTTCTATCCTCTAAGCGGATGTTAAGTTCTAAGATAAACTTTAGCGGACAAAAACTACACCACAATTTCAAGTACTTTCATTGTATAGGGTGGGCCATTTAAAATTTTAAATTTGAATCGGCTATAAAAAAGAATGGTTTTATTGGAAAGGGTAAACTTTGTCATTAAATAATGGAATACAATATCATTTATATGACTATAACGGCGGGAACGGCATTGCCTAATCCGATCATCGTGTTTTCAGATGAAGCTCATTTTCAACTCGGTGGCTATGTCAATAGGCAAAATTTCCGCATATGGGGTATAGAGAACCCACACGTGACTTTTGAGAAGCCAATGCATCCACAATGAGTCACTGTTTGATGTGAATTTTGGACTGGTGGTATCATTTAACCGTTTTTCTTCGAAAATGAGCAAGTCGTTAACGTCAATGGAGTTACCGCGCCAGGCTCAACGAATTTTTGTCGTTCAAGAGAACGATATGGACGACATTTGGTTTCAACAAGACGAGGCCACATGTCACACAGCCAACGCAACCATCGATATGGGGCTGTGATTTGACCCATTTGGATTATTTTCTGTGGGCAACCGTTAAGAATAAATATTACGCATAGCAAACAGAGACAATTGAAGCGTTGAAACATATGTTGTCATTGAAGAGATTCGACCCGAAACAGTCGAAAATGTACTGAAAAGTTGGGTAGATCGAATGAGGTGCTGCTGAGCCAGTCGTATAAATGATATTGTGTTTCATTATTAAATGACAAAGTTCAACCTTTCCAATAAAACCAGAAATCTGAAAATATTTTCAGTACTTTCTTTTAATAGAGAGTACTTTAGTTGTAGCATAAAGTACTTTTATTGTACCAAAAGTGTTTTCAATGTGCCAAAGAGTACTGTTATTGTATAGAAAAGCTGTTTTATTTGCACTAAAAATTAATTTTATTGTACCGTAAAGTACTTACTTTCTTTGTACCAAAATGTAATTTCGTTATGCCTAACTATTATTGTACCATAAAGTATTTTTATTGTATCAAACATTGACCCAAAAAGTACTGCAAGAGAGAGTGTTTTATCTGCACCAAAATTACCGGCCGTGGCATAGTTGTTAGAACACGCGACTACCATGCGGGAGATCGTAGGTTCAAACCTGGCTCCAGTCATCTTAAAAGATAAAAATAAATAAAATTTTCTTTCATTGTCGGCTCCCCTCGAATGTTGTTGACAGCAACTTCGCAGTATTAAGCGTCGATTCAATCGTCGAGTCTAGTAAGAGCTTCTCAAACAGTGACGTTCGCATTCGTCGATAAACAAGTAGGTGCCGTTAGTTGTGAATCTAAAAATAGAAAGCGTGTTAATTCACAACAACGCGAGAAGCTATCCCATACCTCATTCATGGGGTGCAAAGGAAAATTAAGTTTTTTTTTTTCAAATCAAAAAGTACTTTTATAATGAAAAATAGAACTTTTTCTATCACAAATTATGTTTTCGTATCAAGAGAACTTTTATTATATTAAAAGTATTTTCAGAGTACTAAAAAATAACTTTATTTTTAACAAAAAGTTCTTCCATAGTACCAAAAAGTAATTTTATTATATCAAAAAGTACTTTCGTTGTTCCACAAAATATTTTCTATACAAAATATTACTTTTTTACACCAAATAAACTTAAGTTGCCTCAAAATTACTTTTATTGTACCAAAAAGTAGTTTCATTGCACTAAAAAAGTACTTTAAGTGCGACTAAAAGTACTTATATTGTACCACAAAGTATTTTCATTGCACTAAAAAGGACTTTAAGTGCGACCAAAAGTACTTATATTGTACCACAAAGTATTTTCATTGCACTAAAAAAGTACTTTGATTGCGGCAAAATTAACTTACTTTGCACCAAAAAGTACGTTAGTTGAACCACAAAGTACTTTCATTGTACATATTATGTATTGTAATCTAACGTGCAACAAAAAGTACTTTTATTGTACCACAAAGTATTTTCATTGCACTCAAAAAGTACTTCAATTGCGTCAAAAAGTAGTTTTGTTTTACCAATGAGTACTTCGGTTGTAATAAAAGTAATTTTATTGTATCAAAAAGTGATGTAATTGTAATTAAATGTACTTCCATTGCACCTAAAAGTCAAAAAGTACCTTGACGTTGTCTACAGCAAATTCGCAGTGAACCATTTCCGATTGAAATTTAAAGAAAATCAATTGAAATTTAAACAATCCATTTGAAATTCAAAAATCATCAGTTGGAATTCAAACTTTCCACGTGAATTTTGAAAAAATAACAATAGAAATTTAAAACTCGTCAATTGAAATTCAAAACTTATCGATTGAAACTCAAAAGTCGTCAATTTAAATTCAAAACTCAACAATTGAAATTTGTCAATTGAAATCGTAGGTTCACTTCCACCGTAAAATATATTAAAAATTAGTAGATATACATATGAGCATGTCACTGATAAATATAAAAACAAGTACAAAATTTGCCTTTGGATTGGAGTAATTCAAAAATAGTAGTCTGAGACAGGATCGGTAGGCTCAAATGGTTTAGAAGTGATCGTTTATTTAAATTGAAGTTACCAACGTTTGTCTTTATAAGCCACCTCAAAACTAAAATACTACCGGTAATATTTCAAAACAAGATGAGAAATATGTCACCTTTGATTTTTCAAAAGTTCCCATATGCACACATTCGAAGAAGTGAATTTAACCCAAAACTATTGAAATTAATAATGCAAACAAATATATAGGACTACTTCTTTATGGATTGCCCTTTTCATATGAACTTTACGTAATTACAAGAAAACTTGATTGATGCAATTTAAGTATATTTTCACTGAGTGTCAGTTGATATTCAAACCCCAATCAAATATTACGATCATCAGTGTTAACGAAATTTGTAACAAATATACTTTGTGTGTAACAAATATACTTTGTGAAATCTCACTATATCTTTCGTTAGTCTTCTACTCGGACTATTCTTGACCGAAACATAAACAAAACCAACCAAAAACCTTCGACCAACCCTAATCGGCTCAAAAACGTCTACATATGATGGCTGTATCATGTCTCCTTTCCTAAACCCCGTAACTACCTGATGCCTATGCAAAAATTAAAAATCCTGATATATTACATGTAATAAAGATGTAAATGTGCCCTTTGCTGCGTAATCGCGACACATCACTATGCACTATGCGATTATAAGTACTTTTCAGCTCATTTGAAGCACGTTAAAAATATTACTCGTAGTAATTGTGTTTTGTATACCATGTCATGTACATTGTACAAAGGTACTATTTCACACTGTTAAACATCAACAATTAAATAAATTAAATATGATTCTGTTAACAACGGTTTAAACGACTGTGTCCAAAACATAAATTAACATAATGTCGACCGTTTGTTGACGGTGTATGCACAGGCGACATCCTTGCCAAACACTCACACACACACGGTCGATTGTGTCAACCTTTAGCAGTACAACGACCACAATAAGGATCTCAATGATGATGATGATGACGACGACGACACCGACACCAACGACGACCACTTCATCTTATGTGTGATTATCCTTGGAGTACCATGTCATGGTTGTGAAGTACATTACGCATAAAATTTTCATAAAAAATACGTAAATTTATGAAAATGTTAACACTCCCTCAGTATGCCATTACATTTAGTACGCCGGCTTAAATGTCTTTTTCGTCCTTTTGCTGTGGTCGCTATCCTTAACATCGTCATCAACACCACTGCCGCGTCCGCCGACGTCGCTATAGAACTCAGATTTACTCAGGCACGCAAACACAATTGCAGACATTGTCAATCGGACAGAATCGGAGGTGTTCAGACACTTAAAAGTGTCAGGCAAAACTGTGTGAATTAACTTAGCAATGTAACAGGAGTTGTGGTGATAATAAGAACTTTGAAAACAAAGTGTGGAATAGGAGATTTTCTAAGTTGAGTTTTAAAATCGTTTTTGGAAATAACTCTATGCGGAGGTCCTTAACCCATTTTGGACCAGACGGGTTGGTTTATACCCCTGACTTCAAAGTGAAATTTCTGCGAAACCAAATATAGTAATAAGTATATAGTAACTCATATTTATAACTTAGAATGTTTACAAGGTTTCTCTTATCTTATCTTATCTTATCTTATCTTATCTTATCTTATCTTATCTTATCTTATCTTATCTTATCTTATCTTATCTTATCTTATCTTATCTTATCTTATCTTATCTTATCTTATCTTATCTTATCTTATCTTATCTTATCTTATCTTATCTTATCTTATCTTATCTTATCTTATCTTATCTTATCTTATCTTATCTTATCTTATCTTATCTTATCTTATCTTATCTTATCTTATCTTATCTTATCTTATCTTATCTTATCTTATCTTATCTTATCTTATCTTATCTTATCTTATCTTATCTTATCTTATCTTATCTTATCTTATCTTATCTTATCTTATCTTATCTTATCTTATCTTATCTTATCTTATCTTATCTTATCTTATCTTATCTTATCTTATCTTATCTTATCTTATCTTATCTTATCTTATCTTATCTTATCTTATCTTATCTTATCTTATCTTATCTTATCTTATCTTATCTTATCTTATCTTATCTTATCTTATCTTATCTTATCTTATCTTATCTTATCTTATCTTATCTTATCTTATCTTATCTTATCTTATCTTATCTTATCTTATCTTATCTTATCTTATCTTATCTTATCTTATCTTATCTTATCTTATCTTATCTTATCTTATCTTATCTTATCTTATCTTATCTTATCTTATCTTATCTTATCTTATCTTATCTTATCTTATCTTATCTTATCTTATCTTATCTTATCTTATCTTATCTTATCTTATCTTATCTTATCTTATCTTATCTTATCTTATCTTATCTTATCTTATCTTATCTTATCTTATCTTATCTTATCTTATCTTATCTTATCTTATCTTATCTTATCTTATCTTATCTTATCTTATCTTATCTTATCTTATCTTATCTTATCTTATCTTATCTTATCTTATCTTATCTTATCTTATCTTATCTTATCTTATCTTATCTTATCTTATCTTATCTTATCTTATCTTATCTTATCTTATCTTATCTTATCTTATCTTATCTTATCTTATCTTATCTTATCTTATCTTATCTTATCTTATCTTATCTTATCTTATCTTATCTTATCTTATCTTATCTTATCTTATCTTATCTTATCTTATCTTATCTTATCTTATCTTATCTTATCTTATCTTATCTTATCTTATCTTATCTTATCTTATCTTATCTTATCTTATCTTATCTTATCTTATCTTATCTTATCTTATCTTATCTTATCTTATCTTATCTTATCTTATCTTATCTTATCTTATCTTATCTTATCTTATCTTATCTTATCTTATCTTATCTTATCTTATCTTATCTTATCTTATCTTATCTTATCTTATCTTATCTTATCTTATCTTATCTTATCTTATCTTATCTTATCTTATCTTATCTTATCTTATCTTATCTTATCTTATCTTATCTTATCTTATCTTATCTTATCTTATCTTATCTTATCTTATCTTATCTTATCTTATCTTATCTTATCTTATCTTATCTTATCTTATCTTATCTTATCTTATCTTATCTTATCTTATCTTATCTTATCTTATCTTATCTTATCTTATCTTATCTTATCTTATCTTATCTTATCTTATCTTATCTTACTATTACTATATTACTATTTGGTAGCATAAATTACACTTTTTGGTACAATAAATTGTTCTTTTTGGTACCATTTTGTGTACTTTCTGGTACAATAAGTTGTACTTTTTGGTACAATAAATTACTTCTGGTACAATTAATTGTACTAGTTGGTACAATAAAAGTACATTTGTTATAATAAATTTAAAAAAATGATAATTTTTGCGAATTTTAAGGCACTGAATGCATTTTTCGTGTGTGTTTGTTACACATTTTTTTCTCCTATGCAATATCTACAACTTTGCTTAAGACACAAAAGAGATATTCTGTCCGGTATACCGAAATATAGCCGTGTTAAAATATAGAAAAAGTACTTAAAATCCAACTTGAGCTAAAAAATCCTTATAGCCATTAAATTAATTATGTCTTGTCCGGGCAATGCTACTAAACATCCGTTCGGAAGAGCTTTGTCTTGCAAGACTGCATACACCAGAAATAGCCAATGTCAATTCTATCGAACTCTTTGGATTACTGCAATCAGCAGGTTGGGGAGAGAACCGTAGTTGTGTGAATACCTGGACCATCTAACGGGGTTGTGGTGATTCAAACTTGGTGAGACGAACTATCTATCTTTAAACCCTATTCTATGTGCGGCAGTTCATAGATGAATATCTGTTTCTTCTACCAACTTAAAGGTGTAGTGCAATTTTGCTTTCCACTGTGTACTATACAAACAATCTCCCGTGAGATTCCTAAAGTAATAATTGCATTTAATTTCATTGTTTTAAAAACAAAAACTTTGGCAATTGCAACGGAGCAACCAACGGTCACTACATCAGTGGCTAAAAGTGTTGTAATAACCGGTATTTACGTATTTACGTAGTCTGGCCGTAAGAACACAAAAGACAATGTTTCGAAATAGTCATATTGTGTGACAGTGCCATTCCCTCCCAGCCAATATGCTCGCCGACACGTCCTTTTCCTTTCTCTCAAAAGCTTGGACAAACACGCCGCACACACACACACAACCCTAAATATTTGCGTGAGCCCAGGCGTTGTTGACTTATATGTATATTTTTTGGGCCCTCTATGATTATTGTCTATAAACACGAATCGTACGCTAACACCAGGACAATTACTGCCAGCAAACAATAAGGATAGTGGGTGGTAGTGCCAAGGACCCACTCGCCTACAGGCCTGCCCAGTGTATGCGTATGTATATACGACGACGACATCTGTCGTCTACAACAGGACATTCAGCATTGCACATTCCTGAAGTTTGTCGCAGCAGCATTTTTGTTGTTTGAGCTATTGTGCCGGCGTTAGCTTGAATGTCCTTGTTGTAGCAGAGCAGAAAATTGCATTACATCATGAATAGCCGACTGGCTGGTCGGCCGGCCGGTGTTTGTTCGAATGCATGTATGCGTACTACTCGACCAGGTTAGCCTCTGCCATTTGTACTGCCGTGTTTGGCGTCATCTCACAGACGTCTGAAATGACTGTGGACATTCATTCGAAATTGCATTTCATGTCACATGAACAAATGAGTTCGAGCGACCAGACCAGCGCAGGACGAAAATTCCACCTCCTCGCATCGAATAATGGTCGAGATTGTTTTCTGAGGTTGACATTTAAGCCAATAATGAGCAACAGCCAGCGGGATGGTAACAACTTGTTTCTGTTGCTCTTTCACATCGACGACGACGATGGACTGAGGCATTAGCAGGCGTTCGTTCATCACTGTTTGATATCTGTCCGACCGGAAGTTGTTGCGGCCGAAGGAGGTGGATAAGGTAAATTTCCTTAACCAAATATCGCAGAGACACTGGAATCGACATTGAAGCCAAAGTCGAAGGGCGCTCGCTCGCTGTTGGAGGTAATCAGTGGCATTGAAGAGTGAATGAGATTAAATTAAAAAGGACTCATCAAATTTGTTTTGCATACGTAATTTTATCGCTTGAC
Organism: Muscina levida; assembly: GCA_964034835.1. NCBI lineage: Eukaryota > Metazoa > Arthropoda > Insecta > Diptera > Muscidae > Muscina > Muscina levida. The sequence continues at coordinate 29,001,119 of OZ035882.1, read as the reverse complement.
ATAACTTTGGGGCTCATGAAAGTCTGTCGTAAGGCCAAAGGGATACAGAAGTGGGTAGAGTGTGACGGGCTGGACAATGGTAGTAGTACACAGAAAGCTGGCGAGGGGCGGGGGTTTATAACAGATTTTTAAAGGATTACTTTAGACGCTGTACATACATAATTGCAAAAAGGTAGTGAGAAAATGCAACAAATTTAATTGTTAATTTTGGAAGGAACATGTATTTGTCGTCTGATTAACTTAATTTTACTTAAGTGTTAGGAAATTACTATGCTAACTAGTATGTAGTTCGTTTTTTTTTAAAGTTAACCGGACTTGGGGCTAATTTTATAATGAAATTAAAGGCAATGAAATTCATTTTACTTTATTGTAAGGATAATAATATTTAAATTTTTAAATTTGTTCCCAAACATAGGATTTTTAGGTATGCGTAAGAAACTATAAGGTATGCGGCGTCATACTTAAGACGGCTGCGTCTACAGATGTAATTTTGCCCTTAAATGCGATGCCAATGGACTTACGATTTGTAATGTGGGGAATTTTCCTAATTTTAGACTTTTAGACAGATAACAGGTTTGCTACCCTGACTAAAGCTCTTAACCTTTGCTTTGCTGAGTCTTGCCTAACCCGGCAAGAGATCGCTGCCAATGTGACTGGAAACCATACGCAAATCTACCTGAAGTCTTTTGAACAAAACGAAGGAAACGGGATTAGAACGGGATTAAAAGGTCAAAGGTAGCAACGTGGATAAAGTACTACGATTCCAAACTCGGTTTCAATGAAAACGCTCGAGTTAAAAGGGTTCTTCCCAAGGACCCGAAAGTTTTGGATTTCATTCGTAGGACAGATCGGTCATGGACTGAGTCCAACGTCCAGAAGCTTTGATGCAAAAAAACTAGCTTTGGCCGGATGGTATAATCTTCAGTGTCTGTATCCGACTATGTTTTGCTCCAGAGAAATTGAGAGAGGTTTACATGTCGGAGACTTTAAATGTGGGTCAATTTTTTCACCACCAATCTGTTATCTGAATCGTAATCTACGATGAATTCTAAGAAAATTCTTCCAAGAAACCATCGGTCAAAAATCAGTCGAGCCCCCGGTATATACTGAGAATCTTTTCGAATTTTGGAAAAATCCACAACAATGCTCACAACTGCGCTGAAATCGGTCTTACATCGGTTCAAATGTATGGCCGACCACCAGACATTTTTCCAAAGCAAAGCTACTCCCCTACTTCATATTTTCCATACAGAAATTTTTTTTTTTTAATAAAATTTGCTTCCACCGCTCTAACTGCCCCAGAGTCGCCCCTAGAGGAGTCAAATGTATGAGTTTCTCAGATCATATCTACCCTCTATTTTCAACCCTTTAGTTAGTCCCCGTAGATTTTTTTTTGAATTGTAATATTTTTTTTTATGAAATCGGCTCCCATGGTGCCTCCGGAGGGGTAAAATGTACGACCGACCACCACTAGTATTTTCCTCCTAACATCTTTCTTAAACATACATACCTACCCCCTATTCCAGACCTTAAGGGAGCTCCCATACAAAATGCGCTTAAAACGACCAAAACACAAAAATTCTCCATAAAATAATATCTCCGATAACATTTTTCGTTTTTATTGAGGGCAGTTAAAAGTGCACCCCTTTTCCCGGAAAACCGTATTCAAGGTTTTCCCGGACATACCCGGGGAATCGGAGATTGATATATTTCCGGAGAATACCGGTGATCTCGGTAAAAAAAAAATATTTTTTCTTCGCTTTGTTAACTAAAGATACACAGAATAGCTTAAAATTTTTCAAAAATCATAAACGGATACTTCGTTATATTGTCCCAAAAAAGTATGCCATTTGATGCAATGCTGTTCAAACTCCGGTCTGAGAACAAAGAAATTTCTATTATTTTAATTAATTTTTGTGAAATTTTTCAGTTTTCCCGTTTATCCCAAACCTTCGGTACCGCAGTTTTTAAGCAAATATCACAAAAATTCGTGGAAATGTTCTACTAATGTTGTTCTTTAATATTGCCAGCTCACGATCCATTTAATTAAGTCTTTTAGAAGCGCCGGTTCGGAAAAACTGAAAAATTGTCATACAAATGTATTTAATTATTAGAAATTTCTTCATCGTACGAGGGCTGCTATATATATTTCTGGCCTAGGCAACAATAAGTGTTGCCAGGTGCAATCTGATATTTCCATTGGAAAGGTTGACATTTTTTAGCATAACATCACTCAGAACGTGTTGTCATTTAATCGTGAATTGTTAAACTTACAGAGCTTTGAACAATTCAATTCCGTTAAAAAAATGGAATTGACACGTGAGCATTTTCGTGCGATCATTTTTCACAACTTTCGACGTGGATTATCCAGACAAGAGTGCATCGATGAACTTAAGTCTTTGTATGGTGATCAAGCACCATCATATAGCACCGTGAAAAACTGGTATAACGAATTTAATCGTGGTCGCAGTTCGCTCAACGACGAATTCCGTGAAGGTCGTCCAAAAACGTCCGTTGTGCCAGAGAACATTGATGCCGTGCGTGAACTAATAATGCAAGATCGTCATGTGACATACCGGGAGATAGAGGCATCCTTGGGCATTTCTCCCACCAGCATACATTCGATATTACATAAACACCTGACCGTAAAAAAGGTTTGTTGTCGTTGGATCCCGCACAATTTGACAATCGCTCAAAAAAAGGCTCGTATCGATTGGTGCAAAGAAATGTTGAAAAAATACGATCGCGGTGCTTCAAAAGATGTTCATAAGATCTTCACAGGTGACGAATCTTGGATCTATGCGTATGAGCCCGAAACAAAACAACAATCGACAGTGTGGGTCTTCGAAGACGAGCCAAATCCAACAAAAGTTGTTCGTGGAATGTCGCTGGTCATGTGGCGACTGTTCCGCTTGAGCAACGAAGGACGGTCAATTCTGAGTGGTACACCACAATTTGTTTGCCTGAAGTCTTCGGAGAAATTCGAAAAACAAACAAGAGAAGACGAATCATTCTTCACCATGACAACGCGAGCTCTCACACATCGGCTCAAACCAGCGCCTTTTTGACCGGCCAAAACGTCGAATTGATGGGTCATCCGCCGTACAGCCCTGACTTGGTACCCAATGACTTCTTTTTATTCCCGCACATCGAGAAAAAAATGCGTGGTCAACGATTTTCGTGCCCAGAAGATGCTGTTGAAGCGTTCAAAAACCATGTTTTGGAGGTGTCTCAATCGGAGTGGAAAAAGGTTTGAGCGCATGCAAAAGTGTATAAATCAGGCTGGAGAATACTTTGAAAAACAATAAAACAATTTTTGATGATAAATATTCGCATTTTCATTATTAGGCCAGAAATATATATAGCAGCCCTCGTACATTACGATTTTGATACGTACTATTAGGATAGGAATATTACACTATGAGTCCTGTGTCTTCTCCCAAAATAGTTCGAACTTTTTTTTATGGCCCGGTGAATTTTTCACTTTAACCTAAAATAAAGATTGAAATAGGTCTTTTAAAACTATATTTCTGATTGTTTTAGTGAATTTTCAATATCCGCAATGCAATTTAACGAGGAACATTTTAATTTTTTATCTCGGCGCGTCCTTTTCGACTTTATTTCGAGAAAAGTGAGGAAAGAACTTTAAATGGGACTTTAGCACATTCCAATGTTCTACAAAAATGTTGCTCAGTAAATTGTACTTGGAGTGCTCTAAAACTAAAAAACTATATCTCCAACTATTATTAGTCATTTTGTCACTTTTCAAAGCACCGTGTTAACAGCGATCTGTTAACTATCTATGTTTTTTATTGTTTAAGTACATTTTCGATATCACATGTAATCAAAAAAATTTAACGAGAATTTTTTTGTGGAACATTTAAAATATCTTTTATTCCTTACGTGTCCTTTTTGTCCTTATTTCGAGAAAAGTCAGAAAATTACCTTAAAATTGGAACATTCAAATGTTCAACAAAAATTTTGCTGAGAAAGTGTATATTCGATCTTAGACGTCTTCAATGAAATTTAGGTAGGACTTTTTTTGGTACATTTAAACTCTCAATCTCGACTCCTTACGTGTCATTATCGTAATTATTTCGAGAAAAGTCTGAAAAGGTTAATACAATACGACTTTATATTACTCAAATGTTCTACAAAAATGTTGCTCAATAAATTGTACATGAGGTGCTCTAAGACCAAAAATCGATATCTTAAATTTTTTTTAAAAATTTTGTCTCGTTTCAAAGCTCTGTGTGAACAGCGATCTAAAATAGTCAGAGTATCTATATCTCTTATTGTTTAAGTGCATTTTCGATATCAAATGTTATCAAAAAAATGATAACGAGAATTTTTTTGTGGAACATTTAAAATATCTTTTATTCCTTACGTGTCCATTTCATCCTTATTTCAAAAAAGTCAGAAAAAGTGGAACAAATATTTTGCTAAGAAAATTGTACTTGGAGTGTTCTAAGACTGGAATGACGGAACTCCTTATGCCTTTACTGATCGATCGAAGATGGAACATTGCACAGAAACCTGGCGTATATAGCGAGGACCTGCAGCTAACCCTTACTTTTAGGCTACATAATGACCGCAGCGTATAGCTTAAATAACTCTGTGTGTGGATATTCAATCTGCAAGAAAAACGTATCTAGTGTAAATTAAAGTTGGTGAGGTAATGTAAGGAGAAGTTGAAGAGGCTAAAGACTCTGGATATCGGTCTTCTTTAAGTCCCGAAACATTGCAAAATCTCTGGAATTAAATCAACAGAATTATGGGCTCGTAGAGTTTGTACCGAATGTATAACTGCTATCCCGATCGGAATACATGGTAAGCCCAAATAGGAGTGACTTGAGACTGGCCTGTGAAAATCTAACTGCCCACTGCGATATCAGGCACCCAACAGGCAAATGTGATAGATCCATACCGTGGAGGAGGACGAGAAGGGGTGCGAGACACTGAAACGTCTTTTTTATTGCTCTTCTTTTCAAGGCCTTTGGAGGTTAAGATGTTTACGGTAAGGTTGTATAGAGGATGTATAGGGATTTCATTTTTAGATTCCCAACTAGCGGCACCTACTTGTTTATCGACAAATTCGAACATCACAGTTTGAGAAACTTTTTATTAGACATTCCGATAGACTCAAGACTTATACTGCGAAGTTGCTGTCAAGTTGAAGTTGACGTAGTCACGTGTTCTAACCATCATGCCACGGCCGGTCCCCCTTGGTTAACTGGGCCAAAATAGTCCTAATTAATTCTTACTTTCATTTATACATATTTTCTATGTTTATCTATTTATTTACCAGATCACATGTGCCTATAACATAACCTATAATGTCAAACCTTTTTCAAGCAGTAAGAAAAAAACCGTCATAAATGGGATTGGCAATGCAGACTTCACAATCTACTCTAAAATCCATAGAAAAATTCTCAATAATTGTATTTTATCAACACCGAGTTTGATGTGCAATTTATAGAATTATTTAGTACAATTTTGGGGTCTGAACTCTATCCCTGTACCATAATACTTTTGTATTTGCTATTGCTCGATCATACAAAAGTCATGTATGCACTTAATACACAATCTCTGAGTACAAATCATATTATAATAATTAACTAATAATACGTATTATATAAACCTTATGGTACATGAGTGGACGGTGGACCTCTTTATGTTACTCACGTTAAGAATTCCAAATGGAAAAATAAAGATAAATTATAAATATTTGCTTAATGCTACATTGAAGAAGGTAACAAAGTGAAGTGATAGAAAGAAGCGCACACCTTACGATGTCAAGCAAAACTAAAATATTCAGGAAAACAGTTAAGATATTCAAAAAAATATTCAATAGAAGAAATTTTAAAAATTGTTTACATTTTTAAAACAAATTTAATTTTCAAAAACATTCACAATATTTTAAATGTTTAAGATAATTTAAAATACTTAAAATATTTAAATTTATAAGAAAATTTAAAATATTCAAAACGACCAAAATTTAAAAAAAATGTGTAAAAAATTCAAAGAATTCAATATGTTTAAAAAAATTCAAAATATTCGCAATAAACAAAATATTTACAATATTCAAAAAAAATGTAAATATTCTCAACTTTTCAAATGATTTAAATAATTTAACAACAAAAACCTTGTAAAGAAGCATGAGCTTTGAGGTAAAAAGGGAATCGTGGCGAAGAATTTCGTCCATCCATTGAATATTAAATATTATTGAATTCAAACTATAATCGCATGTACATGTTTCACATAATTGTAGATATATATACGTCACAAAGGGGTCTGAAGATGAACTCGTCATGGAGTTCGAAACGCGTCATCCTAGTGCGTGACACACTGAATTTGAACAAAAATATCAAAACAATGAAAATACTTGTCCGATCGTTAGCCGAATTTGATGTATCATATGATACTTTTAGATATTTTTTTCTTTATGATATTTTTAGTATTCACAATTTTTGAAATATTCAGAAAATTTATAATATCGGATATATATGAAATATTCAAAATTTTATATCACCCCAAAATCAAAAACCCGCACAACACAACAATTCTCTGATGTCATATCAATGAATGTATGATGATAAACCAATGGACCATACACTTGAGTTGTGTATTATAAACTAGCAACTCTATGGCCCGTGCGAGAGTACCAACTCGGCAACATCATTTGTTCAATCTTTAGGTCTTCTGCATCGCATCGCATCGTCACTCCTCACACTCACTCAATATTGACTTAATATCATTTGCTCGCATAACTAACCCGGGACACAACACAAAAGCAAACACACGCAAACACTAACTCAATGCGGGTCCAGAAAGAAGGTGGACTGGTGTTAAGCTGGGATATTGTGATGTTGTTCTGGTCCATTCATTGGGCAAAATATGAAGAACATTACATGTGTATTGTACTGTGCCGAGGGAACTAAAATCTGTTTTTACACATAATCATTAATCTAAAGAAAACTATCTCTAAATGGTCAGCAAATTTGTGGGACCACAAACAGTTGGGGGCTAGTTAAATAGCAGACCCTAATGGGATGGAAATATTGATTAAAGTCGACAGATCACAGATATGAATCACAGATCCTAAAATTTACTGGTTAAAATTAGACAAATATTAAAATTGTTAAATATAAAAATATTAAAATATTAAAATATTAAAATATTAAAATATTAAAATATTAAAATATTAAAATATTAAAATATTAAAATATTAAAATATTAAAATATTAAAATATTAAAATATTAAAATATTAAAATATTAAAATATTAAAATATTAAAATATTAAAATATTAAAATATTAAAATATTAAAATATTAAAATATTAAAATATTAAAATATTAAAATATTAAAATATTAAAATATTAAAATATTAAAATATTAAAATATTAAAATATTAAAATATTAAAATATTAAAATATTAAAATATTAAAATATTAAAATATTAAAATATTAAAATATTAAAATATTAAAATATTAAAATATTAAAATATTAAAATATTAAAATATTAAAATATTAAAATATTAAAATATTAAAATATTAAAATATTAAAATATTAAAATATTAAAATATTAAAATATTAAAATATTAAAATATTAAAATATTAAAATATTAAAATATTAAAATATTAAAATATTAAAATATTAAAATATTAAAATATTAAAATATTAAAATATTAAAATATTAAAATATTAAAATATTAAAATATTAAAATATTAAAATATTAAAATATTAAAATATTAAAATATTAAAATATTAAAATATTAAAATATTAAAATATTAAAATATTAAAATATTAAAATATTAAAATATTAAAATATTAAAATATTAAAATATTAAAATATTAAAATATTAAAATATTAAAATATTAAAATATTAAAATATTAAAATATTAAAATATTAAAATATTAAAATATTAAAATATTAAAATATTAAAATATTAAAATATTAAAATATTAAAATATTAAAATATTAAAATATTAAAATATTAAAATATTAAAATATTAAAATATTAAAATATTAAAATATTAAAATATTAAAATATTAAAATATTAAAATATTAAAATATTAAAATATTAAAATATTAAAATATTAAAATATTAAAATATTAAAATATTAAAATATTAAAATATTAAAATATTAAAATATTAAAATATTAAAATATTAAAATATTAAAATATTAAAATATTAAAATATTAAAATATTAAAATATTAAAATATTAAAATATTAAAATATTAAAATATTAAAATATTAAAATATTAAAATATTAAAATATTAAAATATTAAAATATTAAAATATTAAAATATTAAAATATTAAAATATTAAAATATTAAAATATTAAAATATTAAAATATTAAAATATTAAAATATTAAAATATTAAAATATTAAAATATTAAAATATTAAAATATTAAAATATTAAAATATTAAAATATTAAAATATTAAAATATTAAAATATTAAAATATTAAAATATTAAAATATCAAAAAATATTAAAATATTAAAATATTAAAATATTAAAATATTAAAATATTAAAATATTAAAATATTAAAATATTAAAATATTAAAATATTAAAATATTAAAATATTAAAATATTAAAATATTAAAATATTAAAATATTAAAATATTAAAATATTAAAATATTAAAATATTAAAATATTAAAATATTAAAATATTAAAATATTAAAATATTAAAATATTAAAATATTAAAATATTAAAATATTAAAATATTAAAATATTAAAATATTAAAATATTAAAATATTAAAATATTAAAATATTAAAATATTAAAATATTAAAATATTAAAATATTAAAATATTAAAATATTAAAATATTAAAATATTAAAATATTAAAATATTAAAATATTAAAATATTAAAATATTAAAATATTAAAATATTAAAATATTAAAATATTAAAATATTAAAATATTAAAATATTAAAATATTAAAATATTAAAATATTAAAATATTAAAACTATTTTCATATAATAAAAATTATTTTTAATTAATTTTAAAATATTGAAAAAATTAATAACACCGCCTGCTACTTTGTTCGCCCTCTCTGTACACACACAAAGGATGCTGCGAACAGTATTTTTCGTTTTGGCTATGAATGGCTAAACATTAAAACATTTCTAAAATTGATGAGTTGCTTGTTCATGTAATAGATTCAAGAATAGTACCAAATAGTACAACAAACCATAGACGGACGCCCGCAACGAATAGATGGTTGCAATGACTCAGCATCAGCATCGCATTCGCCGGTCGTCCATTGGATCTGAACGCTCTTATGGTCAGTAGTTGCATGGATTTGTTGCATTTGTCTGCCCCGATGTATGGCCACAAATAGAAATTATACTTTTATGCTACATTCGTTTCCTTCCGCACTTTGTGCGCTATCATCACCGATTGTTCTTGGCAAAGGGACGGGGGCAGTAACAGGAGATCCATCGTAGTATTATTATTGGTGTGAAGAAGAATCCATTTAAAAAGGATCCATTTTCAGTAAATACCAAATGGAGTGGTCTTATTGTTGCTATTGACATTTGTGGTTGGGCTCTTACTGGGTGGTGGTGATGTTATGAGAATTTATTACTGTCACAAATACCCATTTTTGGGAGCTATGAAAGATACAGTCCAAAAGGTCTCGAAGCGGGTGTAAGAGAAGCGGTTTTCATACTAATCATAAGTAATTACTTGTGGCAAAGTGCAGGAATCAAAGTTTATTTGTGTGATGGAGGCATGAAAGATCTCTTTCGTCCCAGGTTTGGGTAGAAATTGTTTAATGAAACTGTGTTTAATGACTAATGCATTTAAATATTTAAGAAGTGTAGAGTACACTGAGCTTCTAATGAAGTAAATGCATGACATTTAATACATATAAAGAGTGTTAGATTTAGTAATAACATTGTTATTGATGTGAGCAGAAAATAAAAAAAAATGCAAACCATATTGCGAGCAGTTAATATCACATAGTTGTATTATAGCAAGATTTTGGGAGTCGGACAATAGATAATATTGATTTCTGAGCAACTGGTTGATTTGTTTAAGCGATATTGGATACAAAGATGGAAAAATTTTTTTAGATGACTGGTGCCGGTAGTTGAACCTGGAATCTCCAGCATGGTAGTCGCGCGTTCTAACCATCATGCCACGGCCGGTCCCTACAGATTTTTCTCTCGAATACTTCCAGGGTTTGTATGTCCGTTGTCGTATGTCCCCACGATTCGGCAGCATAATACACAATAGTTAAAATTACTACCTGATATAGTTGTGTCTTAGTATCCAGACATAAGGTGATGTTACTAAAGTGCTGCCGAAGTCCGAGCACTATTCTCTTGGCTGACACTATTTTTCGTATTGACGAAAGATTCGAGGTAGGTAAAACAATAATTGTCAACGATTACGGTGTGGCCCCATCGAGATGACTCTGTGTTCGTCGAAATCATAATTTTTGTTTTGTCCTCTTGGACCTTAAACCCATTTTTGCTGACTCCTTTTTCCAGTGATAAGAGAACTGCAGTAACATCGCGCAGATTTCGGCCAATGATGTCTGTATCATCGGCATCGTCTAGTGGCATGTGGCTCTTGAGAAATATGGTACCAGACAAATTGACACCAGCCTTTCTCATCATCGTCTCCATAACTATATAAAATAAGTAGTATACAGGACAAATTATCAACCTGTCTGAGACCTCTTGCCATGTTGAATCGTTCAGAATGATCCTTACGAGCCTTAACCGAGAATTATATGTTTTCCAAGGTACATCTGCAAAGTCGAATCAGCTTTGCAGGAATACCAAACCCATATAGCCTATTCCTTATCGGAGAGTCGAAGGCAGCATTGTAGTCGAAAAAGAGGCTTCAAACGCTCACACAATGTGCTCGAAAGGGCCTTGTAAGCAATTGGTAATAGGCTTATTCAGCGGTAGTTCTTACATTCACTACGATCTCCTTTCTTGTATATGGCACATAACAGAATGAGATTCCAATACCCGTGAATACTGTCCTCTAGTCAGATGTTCTCCATGAGCTGATGCATGATCGTCCCTATCTGCCTTAAACAATTCAGCAGGGAGACCATCGGCTCCAGCTGCTTTGTTATTTTTAAGGCCGGATATTGCCAGACGTCTCTCACTCTGGCTAGGAGGTAGACAGTTAATACTACCATCATTGATTGGAACGGGGTCTTCTGTCCTTGCAGGAGGCAACGCATTCTCAACTTTGGGCTTCCCCTCTAATTCGGAGCAACTTTGTGCACTTATCCTGTCTCTTCTTCAGCTCCTTATTTTTCCGTCTAAAAAGACGAGTGCCTCTCGTCTCTTCACCCTGTGCTGTTCACGGACAGCTCGCGTTGCCATTGGCTGCAGTTTCGCCCTGTACGCAGCATCCGTCTCTCTCGTGGCATTGCGATCATCGTACCAGGCATTTTCTTGAGACGGCTTTGAGTACCCAAGTACGCTGGAATCGGCTATATATTGCCACTGCGAGGTAGTAGGGGTTGGAGTATTCCGTAGCAGTTGAGTTCGGTGGTTGGAGTAGCCGTCCGCTGCCTCCGTGGTCGGCAGTTTACCGATGTCTAGCTTTCGTTGTGCCTGGTTACATAAGTTTTTCGCCATGCTTAGCCTTGCGCGTACTTTAACTGCGGTAAGGAAGTGATCGGAGTCAATGTTCGTACCCCTGATCACTCGTACGTCCAGAACACTCGTATGCGTACCTTCCATCGAGTACCACGAGCGCATTCCGTAGCACTTGAGGTAGGTGGTTGGAGTAGGCTTCCGCTACCTCTGTGGTCTGCAGTTTAATGATGTCCAGCTTTCGTTGTGCCTGGTTACGTACATTTTTCGCCATGGTTAGCCTTATGCGGACCTTAACTGCCGGTAAGGAAATGATCGGAGTCAGTGTTCGCACCCCTGATCACTCGTACGTCCAGAACACTCGATGCGTGCCTTCCGTCGAATACCACGTAATCTATCTGATTCTTCGTCAATTCATCTGGAGTTAACCATGTTGCCTTATAAATATTTTTATGGTGAAATCTAGTGCTGTTAACTACCATATTTCTTGCAACTGAGAAATCAATCAGTCTGATGCCATTGTTGGACGTTTCGGTGTGCAGACTGATTTTTCCGATGGTAGGCTCAAATTCAGTCTCTCTGCCTATTTTAGCATCAAAATCGCCTAGTAAAATTGTAATGTCATGGCTGGGGCTGCGGTCATATACATTTTCCAGGCTCTCATAGAACTCGTCTTTGTCCTTATCGCTTTTCTCTTCTGTCGGAGCATGGGCACATATAAGTGTTATGTGGAATAACTTTGTTTTGACTCTTATGGTGGCTATACGTTCACAAACTGGATTAAACTTTGAGGCTAGGTGTTGCAATCTTTTGCCAACCACAAATCAACAACCAAACACGTGCTTGTCCGCATTGCCACTATAGTAGATGTCGCACGTCCTCATGCGCGAGCAACCGAGTCCCTTTCACCGGATTTCCTGTAAAGTTGTTATGTCAGCCGAGTATACCTCGAGGACTAGCGCCAGTTGGATGGAGGCACCTGGTCTATACAGTGCTTAATTCGTCAACATTTTGGGGGGCCCTTTTTATTCTTATCTTTCTTCTTTTCATTGCAATAGTTCAAACTTCTGTGGCCGGTTGCAAGCCCAGCTTATCACATCGCAGTTTTCTCGTCCTGCCAGGATTTTATTGCAGCCGCTAATTCTGGGTCAGACGCTGAACAGGGTACCGCTCACTCTGAGCCTATGTGCCAGGGTTTTAGGTTTCGCCCCTCACAGTTAGCACGCGTCCCCACATGGAGGTTCTCAGTAGTACCACAAATCTGTGAGTAGACTTAAAGTGCAATTGGCAAGGAAAACTCTGGGTTTGCCAAGTTTAACCGATCAGATGCTTTACTTTGGATCACACTTCCGAGGCCCATTTAGAAGGCCGACCTTAATATGATAATTAGAACATGCGACTATCATGCACAGAAAAAAATTACGACAAACTAGTTGTCATATTGAATACCATTTCGTCAATACAATTAAATATTTAATTAAAAAGGCGCCAACAACCAAAATTGTAAATACAATAAACAGTTTTGTTATAGTTACAATTTGTGTATTTTAGTTAAATTTGAAAACTGGTTGAAAATTTTTCAATATGACAATTTACAAACATGTTCAAATGGAAAAGTTGTTATAAATCGAAATTGAATGCTAACAATAATATTTAATTACTTAACAAAAGTTGTGTTTTTATTCTGTGTGTTTAAGACCAGCGTTAGGTTTCTGCCGCTGTCATCTACATTTTCTTTCAACGGCGGTCCCCTATGTTTAAAATCTTAATGGATAAGGTAATATGGACCTCTACAAAAGTTTACCTATCAGAAGTCTCTACTTTAGAAACAAATGCATATTGTTTATGATGTTTTTTTAAATTAAATCTGCTAACGTCATTCCCATCTCTTATTACTCGACTTGTATCACATATCATCTCCCATACATTTCAGTTACCCCGATTTATTAGGATACAAGGACCCACATTTTCCCAGTCATTTAACTAATTACACATTTTAATTATTTATCTACATAAAGGATTAAATTAATACAGCCACATGAGTTATATGTTATACACTAAATAATATTTTAGGCGTGAAATTGTTATTTCATCTGTTTCAGTTAGTGCGTGTGTGTATGTGTGTGTGGGTGTTTGCATTTGCTAACTAATGGTTTCCAACTTTAAACCTGAGGGGTATTGGCGCTTTAAAATGTTCATTCCTTCATTCGAACACTTGGCAAAAATTTTGCAGACATTTATGGCTCAATTATATTTAACAAACAATTTGAATCCAACAACAAAAATAAGCAAACAAACAAACAAAATGTAAGCACTCAGACACCATTTTCAGCTTCAGCACAAAACAATAAAACCGGGCAAAAACTATGAAATGGAAAATTACAAAAGGAACTGTCGGAAATTATCACAAGCAACAAAACAGACCCATTAATGTGAACGGCTGGCAGTCAGGAAAGTAATTACATGGGAAAAATCATCATACCTGAACAGTGGATTGCAATAGAGTGCAAGGGGCGAGGGTTGTGGCAAAGTGAAATACTGTTGCTGAAAATATACAAAGGATATATGATTATACATGGGGTACAAATATAAGAATCAGAATTTATTTTGTGGTTAAAATTTAAACATGTTTCAAAATTTTTATGACGGACCGTGGCATGATGGTTGAAACACCTAACTATGATTAGGGTGATCTGGATTCGAACCCTGTCACAACCATCTACATTTCTGTAGTACTTAAGTGGGTAAACCGACACATGTCTATTAAAAACTAAAAAACTGCTTCAATGTTCAAAACTCTCTCATATCTCTCGCGCCCATGGGCTACCTTACGCCGTTGCTTGTTCTAGTGCTCGTTATTCTCCCGATGCCATACATCTTCTCTCCAACTCACTGTACCGGTCAGCTCCTAAAAAGTATATTCACCTTTATGTTAAAGAGTTAATGAAGAAACAAAGTCAAATTCAGCGAAAGAGTAGGCAAAGAAAACTATTTAAAAAAAAAAGACATACGAAAGAAGAAATGTTACGAACAAAAGCTAGTCACAGACATACAACAACCAAATTGTACCTATAGGACAAAATAAAATCTCAGCTAGTAATTCAATTAGCCTTAAAGGCTACGAAAGAAAAATATTAAAGCACTAGTAGCATTGGACCACTTTTGCCATCGACAGCTTGTACGTAATGCAACCTGGCCGTTAGACAAGATAGTCAATGCTAAAAAGACAACCCGTAGAATTTTGTATTTTTTCCATACATACATACATACATACATACATAGTTGTTCTTCATCAATTTAACTCATTTCCATTCACAAAACACATCAACAGAATGCAAAGGAAAGGAAACAACAAAGCGAAACGAAACAAAAAATGGGCGGCAAAATAAAATCGTAGAAGGCATCACACAACATTTCATTGCAATTTTGTGCAATGTTTTCACTTGAAGCAAACTTTTTCAACCCCCTCTGCCCTACGATGTGTTGAGTCCTGCATACGGTTCGGTTCAGTTCAGTTCATTCATTGCTTCATTCACGAAAATGGCAGTGCACTCCGCACTTCGTACTCACCCACACAGTGGCAAATCGGAGTAGTAAACGTGAAATGAAAATACAATTTTTACGTTTACAAACGTCAGTTTTCATTTTAAGGACATGGCAAGAACACCAGGACGGGTAGAGGGCAGCAGCACGACAACGAATGATAGAAATTGGGAAATGCATACAAGTACAACTAAAGCCCATGGCCTGAACATCTCCTACTTTCCCGGACCATGGCATTACATAAATAAAATTGCAAATGCATTTGCATGCATGCACAACATGACACAAACGCTCAAACTCAGTCTCCCACATGGCATGTCCTTGTACGTCCTGCTTGGCACCAACTTCTCTTCTTTACTCACGCCATCAACATTATGAAACGCGTTCAAATATTTAGCTTAAGCTTTTTTTTTGGGTTTCTTATTTTCTATGGCCCATGTTGTACTGTTTTGCTTTCGTCTCTTTTCGTTGTACCGCATATAATGCGACAACAACACCGTAAATATGTCTGGGAAAAAGCACAGTTAGAAAATGTGAAAAAGCTCAGTTTCATCCACGATATCATTCACATTGCCTTAATGTTGTAGGGGGTGGTGGGGTTAGGGGGATGAAGGTGGCTCAAGAAGTACAAAAAATGGCACAGGTAAATAGTAAAATGAGTTGTACTCGTAATACTGATAGCCGTCGTTTGTCGAGCAAATACTGATACACATAAGGTGACCATCTCGAAACAGTTTGAGCAGGTTTAAGGTTTAGTACATAAGTATTGGGGGTTAGCTAATTTATGCTTGCTGACCGTAATTCACTTGGAAAATTCTCAGAGGAGTTCCCTATGTAGTTCACAACGTCCTATACACTACATGTTTTCCGGGCAATGCTATTGGACATCTAAATTTTTTAGTGGTAGGAAATGTGAGAAGACGCAATGACGTTGAAAAGCGTCCAAAGAAGCGTCTAAACGAGTAAGTAACAGAAGTTACTGCAGTTTGAAACAACGGCACCCAAGAAACTAAGATCGGAGTACTCCCCCAAATGTCGACAAACCACGCCGACGTCATAATAAACATCATTTAAGAATATGAACCTGGAATGTCAAAATTTTCTACAGAGATTGTTCCTCTATGTTATTAGCAGATGTTCATAAGGTCGACATTATTGCCACATGGGAAGTGTGAACGACAAGACCGGGGTGCACATTACGAGTGAACTGTGACATATTTTCTGACGTCATGATGTAGAAGACCCTTTAAGTGACCGAATAGCATCGAGGCGATATGCTTCCACTGTGCATCGGTAACGTCAGATGTAGAGGCGTTGTGTTGAAGTAATTGGAAGAGCTGGTTGGTGTAGGCAGTGGCTACCTTCGGGGTTTGCAGCTTCGCGATGTCCAGCTTTCTTTGTGTTTGGTTACGTGCGTTTTTCGCTCTGCTCAATCTTGTGCGCACCTTGGCTGCAACCAGGTAATGATCCGAGCCAATAATAGCACCACGAATCACGCGCACGTCCCTGACACCAGATGCATGCCTGCCATCAATTACCACATTATCAACTTGATTTTTGTTGTTTTCATCGGGATACAGCCAAGTTGCCTTGTGGATAACTTTGTGCTGGAATCCGGTTCCACTCACTACCATGTTCATTCCCGCTGCGAAGCTTACCAACCTAAATCCGTTGTTTGACGCGTCGGTATGCAGGCTGAATTTACTGATCGATGGACCAAGAACATCTTCAATTCCTATTTTTGCGACCAGGGCAGCGGCCGTATGTTTCCTCCAGGCTCTCGTAAAATGCATCTTTAATCTCATCGTCTTTACCTTCCGTTGGGCCATAAGCAAAAATCAGCGTGATGTAGATATATTTTGCGGATTGTGGCTATTCGATCATTAATAGGATTGAATCGCAAGACAAGATGTCTAAGTCTCTCGCCAACTACAAATCCACATCCAAATTCGTGATTTTCCGCATGACAGCTGTAATAGATGTCTCAATTTTTACGTCGCGAGCATGTCCTGTCCGTCTCATCTCCTGGATGGCGGTGAAGTCAGCCTTATATTTTTTGAGGATATCCGCCAATCGGGTAGTGACACCTTCTCTATAGTGAGTCTGGGCGTTCCAGGTGCATATTCTTAAATCTTGGTCCTTTTTACGTTTGCGGTCATCGTCAGCATTTGAAGGGTTCCGTTTACTTTACTTTTTTTCGTTTTGTCATAGCCAGTAAAGCACATGAAAGCGGGTGGCTAGCCCAACCATCTGGGTTCGTCGCTCACTATCTGCCGCTATAGATGATAAAAAATATCACGAACAAACGTTGCCCAGGTGCCAATACGAAGAAGGTTGTGAGTCGGCTTGAGATGCAAGATTCACTTTACATCCCAAACGGCACATCCGAAAAGCTACAATAGGAAGAAAAAATTACCTTAGTTCAGCAGTTGGAAAATTTAGTCTACCCAACCACACCTCCGATAACGGATTCAGACTGGAAAGCTACGCGTCGGCAAGAAATATGACAGTGAGTGGTACCAGATTGTCTTATAAAGACAACCACAAGGCCACCTCAATATCCTCTGATAAAAAGATAGGAAAATAAAGTGATCATATGGAAAATGAGGGCTGGCATGACTTAAACGTCATGGACGTGCTTATGATGCGCGGAGAAAATATAGACTCGGAATAAGTGCAGCGAAATATGCAACCAAAGTATGCAAAAAACGCTCGTAACCAAAAGTAAAGATGCTAGACATTACAAGTCCGCATACCACCGAGACAACCAATGTATATTCCGAACAAAGACTCTCCTGATACAAAGACTCTCTGACACATATTTCCAGCGTATTGCGCATATTTTCCTATTTTTCCATTTACATCCCGTGACAAGTTTTATACATTTGAGTTTCACATTAATACGCTTCAATTTTTGAACGACGAATGCAACCGTCTCCGTTTTGAGAAGCATTTTACCCTACATGCCGATTTATTCGACACTACTGCGAAGTTACTGATTGCTATATTTAGTAGCAATCAGTGATGAGTCTCTCACTTATATTCGCCCTTAAATTTAGCATAGACCGTTTAATTGGTGCGCTCTCTCTTACAAAGTATGAAACACAAATCCGAAATTTAAGAATTAAAATTCCTTTAATCTGTTCTGCTCTGTTGGGGCCGGCCGTGGCATAGTGGTTAGAACACGCGACTACTATGTGGGAGATCAAAGGTTCAACTCCTGGCTCCAGTCATCTTAAAAAAAAAAGAAAAAAAAATTTCTTTCATTGTCGGCTCGCCTCGAATGTTGTCGACAGCAACTTCGCAGTATTAGTGTCGAGTCAATCGGCATGTCTAGTAAGACCTTTTCAAACAGAGACGTTCACATTCGTCCACAAACAAGTTGGTGCCGTTAGTTTTGAATCTAAAATAGAAAGCATGTTAATTCACAACAACGCGAGAAGCTATTCCATAACTCATTCATGAGGTTTAAAGGGATATTAAGGGTTTTTTGTTTCATCGAAATTAGACTAGTCATTCTTGAGTTATACCCCCCAAACGTGGCTGTAGGAGCTTAAAAACATTAAGCCCAAAGCGGCACGGGTTAACATTCTCTAATCGCGCTCCAACTTTGTCTATCACAAAATCTGCAATGACTTATCATTTTTGGGGAGTTTCACATACAAAAATCCAACATCGGTTTTTACGACCAATGGACACATATGATCTCTTTATCGACTTTAATGCAGCATTCGAATGCCTGATACGGCATAAAATATTAAATGACATGGCTGAGTTCGGTATTCATGCGGTATGAATCGTCTTTGCGGGATGAACTAATAGTCACAACGTCTTTAGTCAAGAAAGGCAAAACTACGGCGGATCATACCAAGCGAGGCTTAATGCGATGTTTTTAACTTTCTTATTGAGACGATCGAGCGGAAAGCTGCAAAAAACTCAACTAGCACCATTTATAACAAAATCACATGTTGGTCGCATTCACCGTTGGTAAAGATTTCATTGGCCGACAACTTCGTGATGTTACAGCGGCCTTTTTATGCACTGATAAGCAATCGGCAGAAAAAGACAAAATCATGTTACCATGAAAAAAGTTTCCCACTACCTGGTCCATTTATACATATAATTGTTTGTCATGATCAAACAATTACAATTTTACGAAAACTGGTCCATTATTTAAAATTTACGATATTAATGCGCCCCAGCGCCACCTACCGGGTCCATTTGTACATACATTATTATTTCCCACGGTTAAACAAACATTCATTCTGAATTTCAGTTAAATTGGTCCATCCAATCAAATTTTCGATATAAACCCATCCTAGTGCCACCTAGAGGCATGAAAATACATTTGAACTGACTTTCATACCTACCTACTATACATACAAAATTTCACACATATATGTCAAGTTTATTAGTCGAGCCGTTTCGGAGGATTACTGCGACAAACACCGTGACACAAGATTTTTATATATTTGCAGATTTGAACCTGGTAACCAAGTAGTTGCCTCTTGATTGAGTAATCGCGACCGCTACCTTACCAAACACTGATTCTACCTGTCTTGCTCTCCAGCACAGAATCCTGTGTAATTTCACAAGCGAGTCACTTTGTTCTGGGTGCCTTCAAGAGAAGGATTTTCGGAAATATATTTGGATTAATCATCGTTAACGGTTGGTTACCGTGGTCGTATAAACCATGATTTGTCTGAGCTGTATAACGTCATCGACGTAGTCAAGGGCATCCAAATAGACCGAATGCGCTGGCTGAGACATGTTATGCGAATTGATAAAAAAAAACTCTAGTTCGAAAAGACTTAAGCAATAATATCGATGGGCACCGCAGAAGGGGCGACCAAAACTTTGTTGGTTGGACTAGGTTAAGGAGCTGTCATCTAAAATTGGTGCCACGAACTATCTGCGAAGTGCAAAAGACCAAAGCGTTTTGCTCGACAATGGGTTTCGTGGCATGAACCCTATTGAAAATGTATGGGGCATACTTGTTCATAAAATGTACTCCAACAAATCAGCAATAATAGCGGTTTGGGACTCCTTAGAAAGTCCAACCCCAATAACCCACGCCTACCAGTTCGATCTCGCCCATTTTCCGTTCTATTACACACATTAGTGAAAAATTAAAGCCCCTAAAGTTGCAGGGCTGTCACTTTGCACCTATTGCTCCTTCCAAATATACATCTATATGCTGCCAGAATAAGAATTCAAGAATATCACTAGTATATCTTACAATAACCTTTAAATAAACTTAATTTCCCTTAACACCTCATGAATAAGGTATGGGATAGTTTGTCGCGTTGTTGTGTTTAACGATGATTGCGAACGTGACTGTTTGATAAGCATTTACTGGACATGTCAATTGAGATGGCACTATACAGCAATGCTGCTGTCGGCAACATCGAGGGGGCCGACAATGAAAGAAAAATTTAGATGACTGTCGGAATGACAATGCTTGTGTTTTATATATATATGGGGCCGCGGCACGATTGTTAGAGCACGCGACTATCATGCGGGAGGCAAACGGTTTGATTCCTATCTTAGTCATCTGTATTTCTTTTAATCGCAGCCAGATTCTATATGGAATAGTCTTCCTACACAATGTGAGTTATATTTTTACTAAAACCACTTAGATTTCCCACTGGTCACCCCAAAATCATCAGGGTAATCACATGGTATTATCTCAAAAATGTCAAGTAGTCGTAATAACACGAACGATACGAGAGCCTGTAGTTGGTTGTAAGCAGAAAACACATGGTGATGTTTGTCAGCGCCATATCCGATGGCTGTATTCAAAGCATTAGCAGTGGGTGGTACCAAAGAGTATCAAAGAGTATAAGAAACTCTTAAAGAGTACAAAAGGCGCTAACCAAATCAAAAATTAATAATAAAGCTAAAGCCACAATTTAGGAACTCTAATAAATTGAAGACCTGCAGCGTATACAATTTCACTAATATGTTTATTTATATTAGAATCTAGAAATCACTTGGGGATTGCAAAGACGTTTAAGTGTCCTAGATAACGCGGATGATATATGTCTTTTTGCACATAGCTTCTCAGATATGGAAGCGAATCTTCGTAAAATATCAGAGGCAACAGAGGCAGCGGATCTAAAAATAAATATTGCCAAAACTAAATCTCTTCGCATAAATTAGACAATCCATGATTTGTTCACCAAAAGCGGCAACGAAATAGATGGTTAGCCAATTTTGTTATCTTGGTAGTATAATCTCCAAAACTCGTGGCTCGGATGAAGACATCGATAATCGTATCCAAAAAGCACGTCAAACATTCGGCCGAATAAAACCTGTATGTAAGTCATCATCACTCTCGCAACGTGTTAAACTAAACACCTTTAACACAAATGTAAAATCAACCCTACTTTATGTCTGTAAAATATGAAGTGCTGGCCCCACTGAGAGATACAAAAGATACAAGTGTTTGTGAACCAATGTCTACGAAGAATTCTGCGAATATTATGTCCAAGGGTTATGGGAACAATCGCACCAGCAACGTTATTTGGACGTCATATTTTTGAGAAGACTGGACTACTCAAAAGCTGCTGTCGACAACATCAATAGGGCCGCCAACTGGTCTCGAAGCCAGATCAGCCACATAATAGTTGCGTATTCTAACCATCATGGCTCGGCCATCCGGTTAACTACAATCCATATTTTCAATTGTATTTAAATCTCGTTAAACTGTAGGTCCTGTTATATGAGTCTACAAATAGAAGTATATTAACTAACCCAAAGGCGAGAGGCTCCCACATATCTTATCCCATATCTTATATTCCTGGACAAATATGTTCTTGCAACTTCCGAATTATGCCGCCTCTTATGTTTTCTCTTCTACCCGTTCGTAACATTTCAAGTACCAAGCGTTAAACTATCTCTTCCTGTTCCGTTCTGCCCTCGATTTGATTGTACTACGTGTAATACTCAACGCGCCATAGTGGTAGTAGCAGTAGTAGTAGTATCCCCAAGTAGCAGTAGTAGGACGTAGTAGCTTAACGTTTTTTTTTTCAGATATAGCCAAAAGTAGTACGAGTAGTAGTATGAAGATATTTGTTTTTATCGTATCAGTAGCAATTTGAATTAAATCACAAACATTTAAAGCTCAGGGATTTGTTGCAACGTTGATTTTAAAGCCACCAACAGGATGATGACGGTGACGATGCCGATGATGATGCCGACGGTGCTCAGCTCACAGCTCCTGATGCTGGCGATAATGTAGATGAGAATAGCGATGCTGATGTTGATGTTGATACTGATGATGACGACAGCGACAACGACAACGATGAAGGTAATGGTGTGGAGTGCAGTGCAGTGGTGGTGAGGGTGGCAGTGTTGTTGTTGCTGCTTTCCCAGTTTGATTGTGTACTTTGGAGCTACTGCCGCTGCTGGATTTGTAAGTCTCCTGTTTCGTTGTTTTTTGTTGTTTTTTTTTCAACTCCTCTTTAGTTGTAGGAGCAGTTAATTTTGCTATATTTGGATATCACGTTCAATTTTGTGTGTCTATCTATTTGCTCTTCGTACAGTGAACTTTCGACTTTTAGTTCAGGCTTCAATGTTTGTTTGCCCGGCTGAATAGCGTGGATGGTTAAATGGATGGTTTCTTTGTATTTTTAGTTGTTGTTGTTGCTGTTTCTGTTTGTTTACACTGGATGGTTAACGCGAAATTGTAACATTCGCTGGGTTTTTTGCTCAAAAGCTAAAAAAATTTAATTGGGTGTTAGAAATGTCTCTTTTTATTTGGCCCACAGGGAATTCACTCAACTAACAGGAAGTGATATTGTTTATTTAGACATCTTTGTACGGCAAATAAATACGGTAGGAGATTAAAACAAAAAGAAGAAACTTAAGTAAATTAATTTAAATTAATATTAATTTACTACTTTATTTCGTATAAATTAAGTTTAGAGCTTTGAAACATAATTAATTATGCGATTGTCATAAGTTGGGTGTGAATCTTGCCTTCTAAGCCGTCCTCCAAGCGGCTGCTGATACATGTGACGCATAATTGTTCAATTCAGAACTCGAGAATACGAAACAATTACTGCTGGCAGTATCTTCTCTCTTAAACAGTAGTATGCATTACCCAACAATATGGTGTACCTGCGTCTATTGAATTATACTTGGCGACAATGTTATGCTGTCCCAACAATCGTGGTCTCATGATCTCCTAACAACCGTAGAACTTTGTTTCT
Source organism: Muscina levida (assembly GCA_964034835.1). NCBI lineage: Eukaryota > Metazoa > Arthropoda > Insecta > Diptera > Muscidae > Muscina > Muscina levida. The sequence goes on along the minus strand of OZ035882.1, from coordinate 28,977,762 downwards.
CTTATCTGTTTTTTTTTTGTGTTGAAAGCGTAACAAGCGTGTATGGTGTTGTTTTCATAACATTCAAGCAGAAGCTGACTGTTTTGAGTACGAGTGAATAACCGATCGTGTCTGTGTGAAAAAACGATCATTGCTGGCCTCGTGAGGCTATGGGATGCCTGTCACTACTTTAAAAGGAAGATATACATTTGAGAACATGGGTAAATTTGAAGGATATGTTCCCCTCTAAATGCTCCCGAAATTTTGTCATAATTTCAGATTATCATAGCGGGTAACAATCTTTTGTATAAAATAAAGAAAAAATTAAAATTAGTTATTTGAAAAGCAGCAAGTACTATCCATTTCAAGGACCTTGTACGTATATTTTCCGTAATTTTGTGTTATGTTTGCGGGTAAGAAATTTAAATGCATAAGTGGGAAATTTCCCCCAAAATTGCACCAAACAAATTGTTTACTGGTTAATGGATTGGACCGGCCGTGGCATGACGGTTAGAAGGGAGGTGGATGTACAAGACGAAAGAACTGTGACACCTTTGCAGCTGCCTTGCAGAAAGACGCAAATTTCGATATTAACATGAGTTAATATTGGCATGACAATAAGACATCTAGTCTCATTGATCGTAAGTGACCAAACAGCCACTTTCCGTAGTAAGGCGAAATATTTTTACTCACCCCGACGGACGACAAAGACGCATTCTATGAGCGCCTGGAGACAATATATAACCGCTGCCCTATCCATTAAAGTTATTCTGGGAGGTTTCAATGCTAAAATAGGAAGGAAAGATGAACTTGGTCCAGCAGTCGGAAAATTCAGTATACATAACAACACTTCAAATAACAAATTCATCCTGGTTAGCTTCGCGCCGACAAGAAACATGATAGTGAGTGGAACCAAATTCCCGCATAAAGATAACCACAAGGCAACCTGGATATCCCCTGCTCCAAAGATAAGAAACCTAGTTTACTCACGTTGGAAGGCATGTCCTAAGCGTTATGGATGTGCGCTGCAAATATTAATTCAGATCACCACCTAGTTGCGGCCAAGATACGCACGCGATTAAGTAGTGCTAAACAAAGTTGTATACTACCGTGATAGCTGATGCCTACTCCAACAAACTATCTCAATTACTTCAAACAAACCCCTCTAATTTGATGTTCCCGACACACAGTCGCAGCATATTACGAATTCTATAACCACTGCTGCAACGACCGTACTGGGTTATGAAAACCACGCTCAGACAAGTCCTAGTACGATGAAGAATGGCACAATTGTAGCCAATGGTAACGCGTGCAGTGACGGAATGCTATACTGAGAAAAGGAAGCAGATGGAACTCCTATTCAGTTAAAAACGCGTTTGTGGAAGAAGATAGAAAGTCAGGATATCGAAAACTACATGGATAGAGGTGAAGCCCGAAAGTTCTACCAAAAGGTTAAAAGCAAATGTTTTGGAACAGGGATCCCTTCCGTAAGACGGAAATCTGGTCACTGACACTCAGAGTGTGCTGTAAATATGGAGTGAAGACTTTTGATCTTTACTCGTTCCCGAAGGCAGCATAAGTGACGAAATCAAACCAATCATAGACGATGGTGTAGATTATCCGCCACCGAGCCAAAACGAGATCAGCAGGCTTTCGATAGGCTTAAAAATAACAAAGATGCAAAGCTTTTTAAAGTCGGCGGCGATGAGCTGGCAGCATGCATGCACCTACTCATAAACACGATTTGGCTCAAGGAATGCATGTCCAATAATTAGAATCTGAGTGTCGTGCGTCCTCTGCTTAAGAAAGGCGATTTAAGTGTGTGTACCAACTATCGCGGGATCAGCCTCTTACCTATCGCACACAAGGTCCTGTGAAGTGTGTTATCTTAAAGACAAAAGCCTATCCTAGGAACCTGATAGAACCTTATCAGTGTGGCTATAGACATGGTAAATCTACGATCGACAAGATATTTATATTACGACAAGTACTGGAGAAATGGCAAAAAATGAAGATCGACACTTATCGACTACAAAGCTACATTCGACAGTCCGATATGACAGATATTGTTAGATGCTACGGCTGAATTTGGTATCCCCGCAAAGCTAATACGACTTTGCGGGATAACACTGACTGACACGAAGTCTTCAGTGAAAATCAGTAAAAATCTGACAGAGCCATTTTCTACCAAGCGAGGCTTTATACAAGGCCATAATTTGTCTTGCGATCTCTTTAACATCGTTATGAAGATGATCATGCGAAAGGCTGCAGTAAACAGCACTGGTACCATCTTCAACAAAAATCACATGTTGCTCGCGTATACCGATGATATAGATATTATTGGCCGTGGATTGCGGGATGTTACTGCGGCCTTTTCGAGCATTGAAAATCAGTCGGGTGAAGTGGGTCTGGTGATAAATGGGGACGCTGCGTGAACGTTGACAACTAAAACTTTAAAGTGGTAGAAGATTTTGGCTACCTTGACTCAGCCTCGAAATCAAGGGACGAGTATTGTTCGCAAACAGCAAGCTACTATGCGCTAAGCAAGCGATTAATTAACAAAGAGCTCTCTCAAAGAACAAAAATCGAACTCTACCAGAGTCTGATCCTACCCTGCCTTGCTCTACATCGCAGAATCCTGGGTATCAATATATTCTGGGAGTCTTCGAGATTAAAATACTTTGCAAAAAAAATTTGGACCCATCATCGTTAACGGCGAGTATCGTCGTCGAATGAACCACAAGATGTATAAGTTGTATAACGATATCAACGTTGTCAAGCGCATTGAAATAGACCGAAAGCGCTTGCTGTACGAATAAATGAAAATGCTGTAGTTCGAAAAGTCTTGGGCAAAAAAACTCAAAGGGTGGCACAGAAGGGGTCTTCGAAAACTTCGTTGGCTGGATCAGGTGAAAGATCTGTTACCTGAACTTGGTATGACGTACTTCCTGCTTTCGGAAACTTATGGATGTATATCTGTTGCTGCTGTATAACAAGAATGTGAATGAGATATAGAAATTTCAAGTCAGGGTGAAGTTACTAGGTCAGTATAGTAAAATCAGCAGATGGTTTGGCGTTCTTAGGCCAATTTTTTTACAACCATTTATATTTTTTCCTCATCTTGATGTTCGCTTAGTATTTCAGCTATCACTTAGGAACCATTAAGAATATATCATTGTAGAATTATAGCTGAGACTTAAATAAATAATTTTTAATAATATATCTGTGTAAAAAATAAAGTTGGTCAAATTTTATCGAATGAAATCTTAAAAAAAAAATTTATTTATCGCCTTTTTTCATAAATTTTTTTCTTATGGCTCTTAATTTTTGGCCATATATAGGCTGGCCATATATAGGCTAAGTAGAAAACTTATCATTGTAGGTGATATTAAATGATGACTCTGACACAAGTACTGTACATATGTAGCGAGTTTGCATAAGGTATCCGCCACAAATTTAAGTATAACGTATGAGTGATTTTAATTTTAGGCAGAATTTATATTAATCATACGTAGTTTCAATATTGTGGATTAGAAATATAAGATGCCGATTTCATATGCGAGAAGTCGAAAACTGATCATTGCAGTTGACATTGCATGACTACTCTGACCAAAGTAACGTACAGTACATATGTAGCAAGTTTGCATAAGGTACTTGCTACAAATGTATGTACAACGTATGAGTAGTATTAATTTTATGCGGAATTTACATTAATCATACGTACATTGTTTTAATATTGTACTTTCTATCTAAACAACTAAGACGTTGAACAATTAAATCTTTGCTGATCATGTTTTCCTATCTATGTAATAAACACATAGTTCATCTCTTAATTAAATTACAAGTAACATCAAGTTCACCGCAAATACATAAAAATAATATAAACGCTACCTCAATTAACGGAGTAAAATTGTTAACGAAACAGAAGAAGAGAAAAAAACAGAAAACGTAATGAAAATACTAAATGAACAACAATAATCACAGCATGAAGAAGGACAACGAACGAATCACCACCACCACCACTGGAATGTGGTGAAACGGTTTTGAACCTACAGATGAACTCCCGTTATGCTGCCTCTTCGCAGAGGGAACGAAGAAAAAGCCCTTCGTAATGAAATGATTGTGAAAACAACAGCGATGATATTTAAGAGGAAAAACTTAATACACAACCACTTTTCCACGCAAATAAAAAGCAAAAATAATGAGTTCTTACTTTCGTGTCCTTCATATGATGGCAACACCACTCACTCCATCGGACACATTAAAATGTGAGTGAGCCCAGCGAGCTGAAGCAGCGAGTAGTAGTAGTGCAGCAACAGTGGAGAGGCGGTGATATCATGCAAATTATGATGTTGTGTTTTCATTATGAGACACGACAAAAATAAAACTATAGAACGATGGCAGCGTTAAAGTTCATATTAAGTTGAACATAAACAATGACAAAAAAACACACACAGCTACAACAACAAAACAAACATGTAATATAAAGGAAAACGTAGCAAAAACAACGGATAAAGCCAGTCCATGGCGGCAGCAGGAGGAAAATGGAATATAACGTACTCCGGAAGCGGAAGTGAGAGTGGCAGTGCATACAAGCAACAGTGCATAAATGCAAAGACTCCGGAGTTAATGCACACGTTACATGTAAGGGAGTGAGTGTATATGTGTGTGTGCGGGTATGAGAGTAGCGGGCAGGGTGCCTGTGTGGCAGTACTATCTACTCGTTTAAGAAATCATGAAGTTCACTATTTTATGGCCATAATCAACGAAACCATCGGAGGGAAGAAAACTTGGCATTTAACGTTAGTGATGTATTAAAATGAGACCAGCAACAGCAGCAGCTATATTTGGCTTTAAAGAGATACTATAGGGCGAAACGAAAAAAAAACGAAAATAATACAACATAATATGCAAGTAAAACCAAATGTCAGGGCCGAAAGTAAAACAGGGAATAAAAATATGAAAATATGAATGTTGATATGTGTGTGTGTGGTTATTTTTCAGTAAGTAGTGACTCTAAAGAGCACTTTATGGATTACATTGATTTTTTAAACATGTCTTTATGTGCATATTTATGTTTCTAGAATATTTATGTTAGTTTTATAATATAATTATAGTGTAAATGAGGTTGTTTTATTAGAATTAACCGACTAAATTTGATTAAACAAACTAACGCAGTGTAAATAGTTAATGGCACAACACTGAAAAACATGTTCACAGAATAAAAACACAGCAGTTGTTAAGTAATTAAATATAATTGTTAGCATTAAATTTCGATTTATAACAACTTTTCTATTCGAACATGTTTGTAAATTGTCATATTGACAAATTTTCAACCACTTTTCAAATTTAACTAAAATACACAAATTGTAAATATAACAAAACTGTTTGTTGTATTTACAATTTTGTTTGTTGGCGCCTTTTTAATTAAATATTTAATTGTATTGACGAAATGGTATTCAATATGACAACTAATATAAAACTAGTAAGGTAATTATCTTCGGCTATGCCCAAGCTTTAATACCCTTCACCATTTGTAGAAATGGTGATAAAATTGGTTATTTGCACTATAACTATAATTTACTAAACTTTGTTCTGTAAAAAAGGGGAGTTTAAAGTTTGTATGCTCATCTAAGAACTTAAACTCCTCTTACAAGACGGAAGCTTAAATACCAAATTTGAACTCGATAGTTCTTAAATTACGGCACTCGAGGTATTCTTCATCGTAGAAATTAACTTCTGCTTAGATGATGGGAGCAACTGTCAACTCCATATTTTTTTAAACTTAGGGATAAATAGATGGACACCCCAATTAGGGGAATTTGTATGGGACATGGGTGTAGTTGTTGACCGATCTCGCACATATTATAATTTAACCTCCGCTTAGAGCTTAGAAGCTTGTGTTCTAAATTTCAGCTCGATATCTCTTAAACTACAGCTGTAGTTGCAGAGACAGGCCCCCAAAAAGCGGAAATTTGTAGGGTAGGTTGAAGTAAGTTTCGACCGATCTTGTTCATCATAGAACTCAATATCCATATAGTGGACAGAAGGTGGCATACAAAGTTTAAGCTTGATGGCTTTTAAACTGCGACTGTAATCGCAGGGTCAGACCACCAAAACGGAGCATTTTGTGTGGGAGATGGGAGTAGTTTTTGACCGATTTTTCTTATCCTAGAAGTCAGACTCCAGTAGGAGGACTGAAGTTTGCACACCAAATTTCAGCTCGATAGCTTTTTATTACAGCTGTAATCGCGGGGACTGACCCCCAGAAGGGGAAGTTTGTATGGGGAGTGGAAGTAGTTTTTGTCCGATCTTGCACATCATAAAATTTAACCTTCACTTAGAGCATAGAAGCTTGTGTTCCAAATTTCACCTCGATATCTCTTAAACTACGGCTGTAGTTGCAGGGACAGACCCTCAAAAAGGGGCAATTTGTATGGTAGGTGGGTGTAGCTTTGACCAATCAGGCTCATCCTAGAACTTTGCCTCCGCTTAGAGCATAGAAGCTTGTGTTCTAAATTTCAGCCTAATGTTACTTAAACTACAGCTGTAATCGCGGGGACTGACACGGGGACACCCCAAAAAGAGGGATTTTGTATGAAAGGTAGGAGTAGTTTTTGATCGATCGGTCGATGAATTTTTAATTAAATATTTAATTGTATTGACGAAATGGTATTCAATATGACAACTAATATAAAACTAGTAAGGTAATTATCTTCGGCTATGCCCAAGCTTTGATATCCTTCACCATTTGTAGAAATGGTGATAAAATTGGTTATTTGCACTATAACTATATTTTACTAAACTTTGATCTGTAAAAAAGGGGAGTTTAAACTGCGACTGAAATCGCAGGGAAAGACCCCAAAAAGGGGAAGTATGAGAGGTGGTAGTAGTTTTTGACCGATCGGGCTCATCTTACAACTTAACCTCCGGTTTGAGGATAGAAGCTTGCGTTCCAAATTACAGCTCGATATCTCTTAAACTGCGGCTGTAATCGCGGGGACGGACAGACAGACAGACGGGCAGACTGTCACCTTTAAATCGACTTAGATTTCGATGCTGATTACACTATGCAACAAATGACGACTTTTTGAAAAATACAAAAACGGGATAGTATAGGTTTGATTCTACTATCGAAGGGTAATAAAACCCTATACTCAGTTTGGCAAGATTGGTGACCAATTTTTTTTTATGGGCCCCTAAAGATTCCCAAAATCAGTGAGCCCCATAAAAAAAGGTGTAATCAGTTTCTGTCCAACAGCTAACTCACACTTCGTGATAGCGCTAAACTGTATTCGGCAATAATGTAGCTGGGAGTTTTGCGCACTAACTTTATTAACAAATTATGTCAAAAAGGTTGGTTATTCCTGCCCTTTTTCAAAAAAAATTTAAGAATAATTTAATATTTTCTCACTTCTTTGAGCATTACTTTGAGGGAGTCCAAATTTTTCTCTAACACTGTTCGCCAAAATTGTAGCCCTCGTAAAGATAAACAACTTTTGTGAACATATCAATCCAATCTGAACGTGTCTAGGCAACCTAAATAGCTCATAAAGTCCACGTTGATACCGGTTTTTCCGAATCTTTACGCACTTATAAGCCAGTAACGTGGTTGAATATCAACCGATTTTAAATTTCTTAGTGGATTAAGAAAGAAGAGACTGCGACCTTTCCAACCATATATATAGTTATATTGGTTACTTGTCATATCTGTTTGTTTTTTGCCTCGAAATTTCAAACTTTTATAATTTTTTCACTATTTTTAAGATTGATGAAGTTTGTAGCCCCTATTTTATAAGGACACCCTAATGTTTACTACTTTGTTCAGAAAGTGCACGCTTTCACGAGTTAAACGCATACTTGGTTTTAAAAATCGGTTAACAGCTAGTTAAGTTATTCATGTTTTCCGAGAGACGCAACTTTCATATCATATTTGTGTTGTTAAGTACTATCTGTGTACCAATTTTTAAAATACAGTTTTGCCAAGCCCTATCCGCCCACTGATCTAAAATTAAAATTTCGTCTGCATATTCTTATTCGTGTTGTCTTGTACTATTAGTTCACCCACTGACCCAAAATTTAAATTTTGTTTGCATATTTATACTTGTGTTGTGTATCAAATTTTATTTCTCTAGGACTAAATAGTTTTGCCATGCCCTCTTCCCCAAATGATACAAAATTAAGATTTCGCTGGCATATTCATATTCGTGTGTAGCCGAGTACTATCTGTGTACCAATTTTTATCTCTCTAGAGCTAAAATACAGTTTTGCCACGCCTACTCCGGCCACTGATCCAAACTTAAAATTTCGTCGGCATATTTATATTCATGTTGCTGAGCACTATCTGTGTATCAAATTTTAGCTCTAAAAACATTGTTTGCCACGCCCACTCCGCCCATAGCGTCAAAGATGTGTGACGAATTTGAACTCTCTAGGACTAACCAGTTTTGCAACGCTACATTCGCATGATCCAAAATTAAAATGTCGTCTGCATATTTATAATAGTGTTGCGTGTACTTTCTGGGTGTCAATTTTTATATCTCTGAGGCTAAAATACAATTTGTTCACACCAATTCCGCCCACTTATCGAAAATTAAAATTTCGCCTGCGTATTCATATTCGTGTGGCCGAGTACTATTGGTGTATCAAAATTTTATCTCTGTAGCTATAAACAAAAGTTTTGCCACGCCCACTTCGCCCAAACACATTAATTAGGCATCAATTCCACCCATCCTTCCATCATTCATTGTTACCTCTTATAGGGTACCGGCAAAACCTCATCAGAAATCTTTAAGCGTAATGAAAGAAACACTGAGAAAAACAATAAAGATTTCAAGGATAACATTTAAATTAAGAAATTACAAAACCACAATTCATTCATGAGCTATGAATCCGTACATTAATCGTTTATGCTAGTCTGGCTGCTAGTTGCAACTGGCCAGTCTACCATACACCAAGGAATCCTTGTGGCATAGTGAACAGCAAAAAAAGTGGACTTAACGTAGTTTCCTTTTTCATTATTTTCTTTGAGATTTTAATTGATACGAAATTTTCCATTAAACATATAAAGCCACCGCTGCCGCAGCAGCTGCCGCATCGCAAGGACTTTCTACACTCACTCAGCTACTCACCATCATAGCTTTCAGACTTTCGCAACGGAAGGAACTTGTGTCTATTTGGAAAATATTGCAAGTATTTTCTGCTGCAATTGCACATTTTATGCCGTTCGTTTGTATTTGATGGAGAGAAAGTTAGACGGCGGCTAAGGCATGGGAATGAGACACAGCAATGAGATTGAGAGAAATTGATAACACGCAAACAGTTTCCATTGCATTGACCGCATTATCCTGCGAGACTTATATTGTATCCCTATGCAAAAAAGGAAAAGGGGGAAGAGTGTCAATAATGGACACAAGAAGGCTAAAGATACTCGAATGCAAAGAAAATCTCCTATATCCTGCTTATCCGTTTTTCAATTTACTTAGATTGTTTGGGCGATAAGAATGGGAGGGGAAAAAACACCAGAGCTCTTAATTTAAGTCTTAACATAAATTGTAATGAAATTGCAATGTAGAAAACTGGCGGAATGGGGGAAAGACTAAGTTTTTTTTAGGAATTTCCATGTGAATGTAGTTAGAAGATTGCAAACAAGTTTATTTAGCTGAATTAAGAATTAAATTTAGGTTGTTGTAAAGTTTTGAGTGTGTTTGATAAATGCATCTAAGCGTTTAAATATGTTATTGAACGGCAGCGTTCACAACGGTGCCGACCTTGGAATGACGGTTAGAACAAGCGCCAATCATGCGGGAGAGCATGGTGCAATTCCTGTTGCCAGTGGTCTACGGATTTCTTTCATCAGCAGCCCTCATGATGTTGTCGACAGCAACTGCGCAGTAATGTCGAGTCAATGGCCATACCTAGTAAAAGTTTCTTAAACAGCTGACGTTCGAATTCATCGTTAAACTGTAGGATCCGTTGTGTGAGGTTCCTAATAATGTAAGAAGCTCTTTTGTATCTCTTTCATTCTATTACTATTAAAAATGTGAATGTTTGTCTGTTTCTTTGTTTGTTTGTGGCTCAGTATGTTTGTAGGCTATATATTTTTTATACTTTTGACCCTATGGGCGGATTGGGCGTGGCAAAACTTTTTTTTGGACCTAGAGAAATAAAATTTGATACACAGATAGTACTCGGCACCAGAAATATAAAATATCTTCGAAGTGATAGGTTAAGGTTTATTCAAACAAACAATCTCACTAACTTATTCCTCCTTTATATCCCACTAGTGGACCCGGCATTTTTTCGCTATTGCTTACTTGACCAATATTTATAAAAATTTGATAAAACAAACTGACGCAGTGTAAATAGTCCTCAAACTTTACTGACATGTTATAATATATAAAAATATTATGAAGTTAAGAAAAAACTCTTCAAGTCCTTGCTCTTTGCCTTAACAACAGTACTTATTGATAGAAATAAAGTACTTTTCGATACAATAAAAATAATTGATAGCACAATTAAAGAACTTTTGGATACAATAAAAGTACTTTATAGTACTTTTTAAGTACTTTTTGGAACAAAAAAGGTACTAATACAATAAATTCAACTTTTTGGTACCAATGAAGTACTTTTTGATAACATAAATGTACTTTTTGGTACAATAAATATCCTTTTTTGTATATTAAACAGTACTTTTAAGTGCGATAGTGTGGCTAAAGAGCCGTCCACCTCAATTCGTCGACGTGTCTAACAATTGCACCTCTCACGCTCGTCGTTGGTTATTTGACAGAAAAGGTATGAGATAATTCGGCACATTAACGGCATAGAACCTCAATTATGCCTCAGCGTCATCGAAAATTTGGACCATCGGATAGAGGTGTGCCGCCGAGGTCGCGGCAGCCATTTGGCCAATATTTTATTCCATACATAATTGAACCATACCAATATTATCATAATAGAAAGAAATGACAATAATTTGTGCTTTACTCAAAATCAACATCGGCCCTTAAAATTTAACCACCCTTTATCTCAATTGTCATCAAACTTGGGCTAAAATACAGTTTTGCAACCCGTTTTTTGCCAACCGATTGAGAATAAAAATGTTGTCTGCAAATTTGAACTTCAAGTGCCGAGTACTATCAATGTACCAAATTGTATCTCCCTGGGGCTAAAATACAGTTTGGTCACACTCACTGATCTAAAATTTAAATTTCGTTCACATATTTATATTCCTATTGTTGAATACTATCGTGTATCAAATTTTATCTCTCTAGGACTTAAATTCAGTTTTGCCACGCACCCTTCCCCCACTTATCCAAAATTTAAATTTAGTCGGCATATTCATATTCGTGTAGCCGAGTACTATCTGTGTACCAAATTTTGTTTATCTAGGGCTAAAATACAGTTTTGCCACACCCCCTCCGCCCTTAAAATTCCGTCTGCATATTCATATTCATGTTGCCCGCCGAGTACTATTTGTGTACCAAATTTAATCTCTCTGGTGCTATAATACAATTTGGTCACGCCTACTCCGTCCACTTATCGAAAATTAAAATTTCGTCTACATATTCATATTCGTGTAACCGAGTACTATCTGTGTACCAAAATTTGTTTCTCTAGGGCTAAAATACAGTTTTGTCACACCCACTTTGCCCACTGGTGCAAAATTTAAATTTCGTTCGCATATTCATATTTGTGTGACCGAGAACTTTCTGTGGATCAAATTTTATCTCCCTAGCTCAAAAAATATGTTTTGCCACGCCCACTCCGCTCTCTGGGCCAAAATAAAAATTTTGTCCGCATATTCATATTCGTGTTGCCGAGTTCTATCTGTATATCAAATTATATCGCCGTAGCTCTAAAAATATGTTTTGCCACGCCCACTTCGCCCACTGGTGCAAAATTTAAATTTCGTTCGCATATTCATATTTGTGTGACCGAGAACTTTCTGTGGATCAAATTTGATCTCCCTAGCTCAAAAAATATGTTTTGCCACGCCCACTCCGCTCTCTGGGCCAAAATAAAAATTTTGTCCGCATATTCATATTCGTGTTGCCGAGTTCTATCTGTATATCAAATTATATCGCCGTAGCTCTAAAAATATGTTTTGCCACGCCCACTTCGCCCACTGGTGCAAAATTAAAATTTCGACCGTATATTCATATTCGTGTGACCGAGAACTTACTGTGGATCAAATTTTATCTCCCTAGCTCAAAAAATATGTTTTGCCACGCCCACTCCGCTCTCTGGGCTAAAATTAAAATTTTGTCCGCATATTCATATTCGTGTTGCCAAGTTCTATCTGTATATCAAATGTTATCTCCGTAGCTCTAAAAAAAACGTTGCCACACCCACTCCGCCCATAGCGTCAAAAATAAAAAAAATAATAACCTATGGTACTTTCCATATACATCAAATTTCATTGAAATCGGTTCAATCGTATAGGCATGATTGAGCCACAAACAAACAAACATTCACATTTATAATATTAATAGGATAAATCAGATATGAGACAGCTTCTTACATTATTAGGAATCTCACACAACGGATCCTACAGTTTTACGATGAATTCGAACGTCAGCTGTTTATGAAGTTTTACTAGTTATGGCGATTCATTCGACACTACTGCGCAGTTACTGTAGACATCATGATGGCTGCTGATGAAAAAAACTGTAGATGACTGAGACAGGAATCGAACCATGCTCTCCCGCATGATTGTCGCTTGTTCTAACCGTCATGCCAAGGTCGGCACCGAATGCGCACTCATGCTACATTTATTTATAGAAAAATTATCTTGCCAATGAAAAGCTGTAAAAATTTTACCCACTTTTTTGACCACTTGTAAAAATTTGGAAATTTGAGGTTCTGAAAAGAAAGGAGAATTCATGAACTCTTATAATTTTCAATGGAAATGAAAATGTTATGAAAAAGTTTAAATAAAAATCTAAATATTAATACCGAAGCAATGTTTTCTCATCAATGTAATAATCGTTAACTTGTTTAAAACCTTTGCCCCAATCCCCGCTAATTAATATACTGACACCAATATTGATTGTGATTTTTATAGCGCCATCTATTCCTTCTTCTGTACTACTTGGCACAAACCCCTACAATCCTCCCACCACAATTACAATGATACTCATACTGTGACAATTAAAAAAACAACCCATGAATAAGCTCTTGAAAATCACAGTGAAATTTTTACTACGCGTATAACACACAATGGAATTGTAGCAACGACGACGACAACGAGAAAGTAAAAAGTTCTTCGATGCAGAACCAAGGACAATTTCTGTAAAAATTGCTTTCATAAAATGTTCATAACGTTTTTGTGTTGTCACCAAATCAGTTCCAAAACAAAACGCGAAGACACAAACGCGGTTTTCATACTCTACGGAACTATAAGAGTTGATAGTTTTTCTACTTTTTGTTGGCGTCCTTTACTCAAGGATTCGACCAAGTGGAGCTATAAGCTGCATAAGATTCAGACAAGAGAGAGAGAGAGCTTCATGATGCCAATGTATGATGTTGATGATGCCTTAACACACACAAGCACGCACACGACACAATTGAGAGTTTACCAAGTAGTACTCGTTGATGTCACTGCAGCAATGCTGGCGTGTGTCTTTTGCTCCATTCAACTATCCTGCTACACAGCTACTGCAGCAGCTCATAAATGCCCTGAATTGATGACGCTGATGATGTGGCTGATGATGGCAACGAATAGCGGTTGAGTAGTGGTAGGTGAAGATGACGTGAATGATACTCGGCTGATAAGTGCAGCAAAGACGTTGATGCGGCACAAAACTAGCAAAAGATGAAGACTAAATAAATGAAAATCCCTGCTTGATTAAATTGGCGCTATATCTAGGGATTTTTTTTCTGTTGTCTGTCTCCAGTGCTTAAGAGTTTATTTGGGATTTCATTTGGCTGCATGTTTTCTTCATTTCCATGTTTCATAATCTTGGCTAAACAAAATGCCATCGACTGCATCGTATGTCAATAAATGGGACAGAGACAACAGGTCCTGTTTTGTTAAAGCTTGATGAAATTGAGTCATGGAGAACAATAAGCAGTGTTTGTTATATTTCGAAATTAGTTTACCATAAGGATCATCTAATACAATGGTGGTACTGCTCATAACAAATCCGGTAATCAATGGCTACAGGTAGTCAAATGAATGAAATTTAGGGCCATTCACAGTGGCTGTTTGTGGCACGAAGAGATCACAAAAACCAATGGAGAACTTCTCACATTTGAGTGGGATCTACAGTTTAACGACGAATCCGAACGTCAGCGAGAAACTTAGAAACTTTTACTACACCTGCCGATAGGCTTGACTGCGGCGAAGTTGCTGTCGATAACATCAAGGAGGCCGCCGACAAAATAGTAGATGACTGTATGACAGGGATCGAAAACTGGTCTCTCGCATGATAGTCGCGTGTTTTAACCTTCATACCACGTTCGACACGAAGAAAATATATTTGCAATACTATAATGACTACGGATGTTCAATAATACGTTAACTGAAAGAATTGTTCGTATTGGCTCGCTCGCGATCTGCTCTTTTCCTGAAAATTTCTGTTGCACAAAGTACTTTTTTTACCAGAGTTTACTTTGTGCCAAAAAGTATTTTTAATGTACTTTTCGGCCCAAAGTACTATTTTTCTACCAAAGTACTTTTGTATGCCAAAAAGTACTTTTATTGCACTAAAAGCACTTTACTGTTGCACAAGGTACTTTTTTGTACCCAAAAGTACTTTTATTGTGCTTTTCGCCACAAAGTACTTTTTTGAAGCAATGTACGTTTTTGTGCCAAAAAGTATTGTTATTGGCCCAAAAGCATTTTTCTGTAGCACAAAGTACTTTTTTTTGTACTAAAAATAATGCGTAAGTGTTGTTCGCGGTGCAAATATTGTCACGGATCACCACATAGTTCCAACTAAGGTACGCACGCTATTAAGCAGTGCTGAAAACGCTCGTAACCAAACGCAAAGTAAGCTAGACCTCACAAAGCTGCATATCACCGAAATAGCCAATGCCTACTCCAACCAACTCACTCAACTACTTCGAACCAAAACCCTCTCATTCTGATGTTCCCGACACCCAATGGCAGCATATTGCGAATTCTATGACCACTGCCGCAACGACCGTACTGGGATATGACAAACCACGCGCAGACAAGTCCTGGTATGATAAGGAATGTCGCGAAATGTCTTAAGAAAAGAATGCTGCATACGGGGCAAAACTGCAGCCTTGGCAACGGAGGGAAATGACACGCCTCTTCAGGCGGAAAAAGCGTCTATGGAAGCAAAGAGAGAGCCAGAATATCGAAAATTACAGGGATAGACGTGAAGCCCGAAATTTCTACCAAAAGGTAAAAAGCAAAGGTTTTGGACCAATTCTGGTCACTGTCATTTAGAGTGTGGTGCAAATATCGATTTCTACTCGTTCCCGAAGGCAGCATAAGTGACAATACCGAGCCAAAACGAGATCAGCACTGCGGGAGCCGATGCTTTTTAAAGTCGGGAGCGATGAGCTGGCAACGTGCATGCACCAGCTCATAAAACCAGACATTCACACTTCGGCAAATCATGTAGAGGACTTAAGAAGTGCGGATGGACACCTACCATCTGTTTATCGACTAAAAAGCTTCATTCGACAGTCCGATACGACCGAATCTATTAGATGCTAATAGAACCATTTTCTACCAAGCGAGGCCTGAGACAAGGCGATAGTCTGTCAAGCGAACTCAACTCTTTAACATCATAATAAAGATGATCATATATTTTGTGATATTACACCTCTGGTTCTTAATTTGGTGAAATCGAAAGTCTTCTTCGATAAGATAGTCACGATTCGAGATTTAGAAGTGAACATTACTTGCGTAATTCACCCGAAACCGGTGGCAATGCTAAAATGTGTAATCAAAAGTTGAAATTATTGAAAAGAACACCAATAGACTATATTTATATGAAATAGTCATAAAAAAAAGGAATGCCATAATAAAGTTTCCGACATCAAGTTCTAGTTCTAAGTGTCTTGTCTAGATTCGAAAACAAAATTCTACATGAATCACCCTATACGACTAATTTAGGAGAAGATCCGAGAAATCGATTTTAAAGCTGCATGCGAAAGTTCGATACGACATTATCTATTAGATACCGTGGCTGAAATTGATATCTCTGCAAAGTTGATACGACTTTGCAGAATAACACTAACAACATGAAGCCTACAATCTGACGGAGCCATTTTCTACCAAGCGAGGCTTCTGACAGGGCGATAGTCAATCATGCGATGCCTATAACATCCTAATGGCGATGATCACGCGGATAGTTACAGTAAACACGACTGCTACCATCATTAATTAAAGTCAGATTCTGCTCGCCTATGCCAATAATATATATATATCATTTGCGAAGGATGACAGGATGTTACTGCTGCCATTTAAAGCATTGAAAGGCAGTCGACAGAAGTGGGTCTGGTGATAAACGAGGACAAAACCAAGTTTTTTAGTTCATCGAAGAAATCAAAAGATGAGTTTTAAACCCAAACCCCTGATATGCAAGTGTTTTCACGACAAGGCACTCTATATACGAACGAAAATCCGATTGTACCAGACATTTGTTGAACATGTCTTGCTCTATGCCTCAGAATCCTGGTTAATCACACAAGCGGATGAATTCGTACTGGGAGTGTCGAGATAGAAGTATTTCCAGAAATATATGGACTCATCATCGTAACAGGATAAAACATTCTTCGAATACCTGTCTCACTCATATATTTTATGACGGCTCCCTATGCGTTGTCGCCATCAACTTGGCAATAGTGTAAAGTTAATGGCCATATCTTGTAAAAGCTTCTCAAACAATTGACGTTCGGAATCGTCGTTAAACTGTAGGTCCCGTTGTGTGAGCCTCTAAATAGTAGCATATAAGCTGTACAACAACATCGACGTTGTCAAGCAAGGCGACATAATCCAAATGTGCATTTCGTGTAAAATTCATTTTGTTCGAAGCAAATGTCAGTGTTAAGCAATCGTTTCCCTCTTGACTTAAACACCGTAATCTGTAACTTATTTTGTATATCTTGCTTGCTAAACACTTCTCTTAAGTATTCTTATAAGGGTTTGAAGCAAAACCTGCCCCTGTTTTATTAACAATTATCTCAGCAGTTTAAAGTTTTTGCCCAAAACTTAAGGAGTAAAGTTTTGCATATAAAAACATAACAACAATTCATACGAACAATATCCCATAACCAGCTGTGAAAAATCTTTGCATCCTCTCATCTCCCTGGCTAAAAATGTTTCCGCAACACACATTAAAGTGCATTTTCAGTGATTATGCACAAATTAACGCTTATTAATTTAATGATTTCTTAAATGGGTTTCTTCTATTAACTGCTAGCAGAGCGAGAGAGAGGGCGATATGAATTCCAGATAAACGAATGCAAATTCATAATTACGAGGGTGCTATGAAAAATCGGGTAATCCCTAAGAAACTAACACCTCTACCAGCACTGCTTGCTTACTTACATCCACCAAATCCCCAAGACTTTGTCATACAAAACTCTGTATATTGGATTTACATGTTGAGAAGTTGTAAATGCTGCACTTTAAATGCTAGCAACGACACCAACATCAAGTGTGTGTGTGGTGGGAGATGGGGCTATAACAACAGCAACAGCATGTAGCACCAATGGCAACTGCAACAACGGCATCAGCATCCGCTTCTGCATCAGCATTGAGAACTACAACTGAGAGTATTATAAAAACCATAATAATCATTATAAGCTTTGATAAGAACTAAGAAAACAATTTGCATTCATTTAAAAAAACAGCAACAACATAACTTGGAAATACAACGAATGAAAATTAAACTTTTTAAGGAGGAGTGGGGGGTGTCAAAAAGCGAAGCAAAAGGAGGATACGTGCAACACAAACTATATGAATTATATTTGTTGCTTCCACTTAGCATTTAAGAATCATAATGCAATGGCAACGTAGGCGTTGGCGTCAGCAGCAACATCATAAAATTCGTGGCAACAACTTGCAGCAGCAAGGCCATTGCATCCTTCATTGTTGTACGTTGCATGTAGTAAATTGCAAAAAAAAACTGTTTTTAATTTGTACATTCACTAAGACCAAGGAATTATATCTTGTTCTACTGATCAAATGCTGCGCAAGATTTGTAGCACTAGGAAAGAAATTCCAGTAGTTGTGTGAATCACATACATTTAACTAGATGAAGGGGGTAATAGTCAGCAGAAAGAAAATATAATAATTTGATTTAATAAAAAATAACTAAACTACAAAAAAGTTGACAAAAAAAATCGCTATAGAGTAAAGAAAATATTTTCTAAATTTAAAAAAAAAAATGTTTCTATATTTTTCGAAAAGTTCAAATTTTATTTCGGTTTAGATCAATGAAAAAAGTTTTATTTTATTGTTAATGCATATTATTTAAAAGTATATTATTCCAGCGCTTCAGTCTTCCGCTCGGCAGATAGTTCGTCATATCAAGTTTGAATAATAACTCTTTAACATGGTCCATCTAAAGAAGTTTTGTTCGCCACCTCTTGCGCTTTCATCCCATTGCACGACAAGTTTTAGCCAACACATTTGGTTTATGTCGCCTCGCTTGACTACGTCGATGTTGTTGTACAGCTTATACGCTTCTATTTGTAGACTCACACAACGGGAACTGCAGTTTAACGACATTTCCGACAGTCAGCTGTTTGAAAAGCTTTTACTAGACATTACAATTGACTTTACACTATTGCCATGTTGATGGCGACAACATCGAAGGGGCGGCCAATAAAATAAGATGATGGGTGATGGGTCCATATATTTCTCGGAATACTTTTACCTAGACACTCCCAGGACAAATTCATCCGCTAAATTGTTAATAGAAAACTGACTGACACTTTGTAATGTGCCTTGACCCGGACTTTGAAGGGTCAGTTTTGCTTCAGTTCAGTAGTTCTAGTCTTACTTAGTTACTTAAGTGGCCCATTACAACTTACGAACGTGCTCATGTATTAACAAATTCCACACGTTTCGGTCTTCTGCGTGCGTTCTCTAGTTAGTCCTATCAGATAGTGGCACATCACCAACCACTTGGTCCTTCCAACGAAGTTTGGATCTCCCTGGTCGCGGCCGTCCTTCTGGTTCGCCTTTAAACACCTATCTAGCTGAAGCATTTACATCTATCCTGACAACATGTCCCAGGCATCGAAGTCATTGGATTCTGACTCTTTCAGCTACGTCGATGTCGTGGTACAGCTCATGGTTCATCCGATGGGTGAAACTCGCCGTCGACACAGATAGGTCCATATATTTTTTGGAGTACTTTTCCCTCGAATACTCCCAAGTTTAGTATGGCCCTTGTCGTTAGCCCCCACGATTCGGCAGCATACAACAGAACGGATAAAATTAGCACCTGGTATAGCTGTTTCATAATATCCCAAGATAAGGTGCTGTTACTAAAGTGCTGCCGAAATCCGTAACAACATCTACTGGCAAAAACTATTCTATTGTTGATTTCTTGCCTGACACTAATTTTCTTATTGACAGAAGATTCTAGGTAGGTTAAATCATATTTTACTTCAAAACAATAATTGTCAACGTTCACGGTGAGTCCCCATCAAGAGGACGCTTTGTTCGTTGATATCTTTATTTTAGTTTTGTCCACGTTGGCCGCCAAACCCATTTTTGCTAACTCCTTTTCTAGTGATGAGAATACTGCAGTAACATCCCGCAGAATTCGGTCAATGATGTCTATATCATCGGCAAAGGCTTGTGGCATGTGGCTCTTGTGGAATATGGTGCCAGATATGTTGACACCAGCCTTTCTCATCACCTTCTCCATAACTATATTAAATAATTATGCCTGAGATCTCTTTTCGTGTTGAATGGTTCAGAGTGATCTCTAAAAATCTTAACCAAGGATTAGGTGTTTTCCAAGGTACATCTGCAAAGTCAAATCAGCTTTGCAGGAATCCCAAACTTCGACATGGCCTTATATAGCCTATTCCTTCTTGTAGTCGACAAAGAGGTGGTAGGTGTCGATCTGCTTGAGTTTATTTCCAGGATTTATCGTAAGATGAATATTTTATCTGCGGTAGATTTACCAGGTCTTACTGATATGGTCCAATTAGTTTTTCTACAATTGGCTTCAGACGTTCACACAGTATGGTCGAAAGGACATTGTACGCAATTGGTAAGAGGCTTACTTCATGGTAGTTCATACACTCACTACGATCTTCTTTCTTGTATATGGGACATAACAGACTAAGACTCCAATCTCCGGGCATGCTCCCCTCCAGCCAGAGGTTCTGGTAGAATTTTCGGGCTTCCCCTCTACTTCGAAGCAACTCTGTGCTCTCATCCTGTCTCTTCTTCAGCTTCTTCTTTTTCCGTCTAAAAAGACGAGGGTCTCTCGTCTCTTCTCTCTGTGCCATTCACGAACAGCTCGCGTTGCCAGTGGCTGCAGTTTCGCCCTGCATGCAGCAGCCGTCTTTCTCGTGGCCATGTGACATTCATCATCGTATCATGCATTATCTTGAAACGGCTTTCAGTACCCAAGTACGCTTCTCGAAAGCCGTTCTAGGGGGACGGTTATATATTGCCACTGCGAGGTAATATTTTCAGGGGTTAGAGCATTCCGTAGCAGTTGGGTTAGGTGGTAGGAGTAGGCGTCCGCTACCTCTGTGGTCCGCAGTTTACCTATGTCCAGCTTTCGTTTTGCCAGATTATGTACGTTTTTCGCACTGCTTACCCTTGTGCATGCCTTAACTGCGGTAAGGTAGTGATCGGTGCAATGTTCGCAACCCTGATCACTCGTACGTCCAGAACACTCGATGCGTGCTTTCAATTGACTACCTCGTTAATTAATCTGGAGATAATCATGTTGCCTAAACAATATTTTTTTTCATAACCTTAATTTGTTTTCTTTTCGGAAGAATTTTCGCTCTCTCTCTTTCTTCTTCTCCATATACGCTGTTTACTATTAAACTTCTATGCCGTCTCTTATTTTCTTCTCCTTATATCTTTCCCACACATCACGTGTTACTATTGGAAAAAGTATTATCTTGTATGCACCATCTTTTTCCTTAGACAATACGCGACATTCTTCACCAAACTTGGGGTTTCGTAAGTACGGTAGTTGTGGAGGTGGTGGTAGCGACGCAATATGCTGCAACTGTGTGACAGGTACATAAGAGTTAGGGTTGTTTGTTTGCAGTACTTGAGAGAGTTGGTTGAAGTGGCAATGGCTATATCGGGGTATGCCGCCTAACGAAGCCGAGCTTCTTTTGCCTTTCATTATGATCGCTTGTGGCACTGATGAATTTCGGTCGAATTTGGCTGTAACTATGGGAGCCCATAGTTGGACCACGCATAGCACGCATGTCCATGACGTATGCAGCATGCCTTTTATCGAGCATCAAGTGATCTAGGTTGCCTTGAGAATACGTTTGTGTGCAAATCTTGTTCCTCTTACTACCATATCGACGAAAATTTACCAGTCAGATTCCCTTTTCGGAGGACTAAATTTGTTCATTTGCTGAACCAAGAGCATCTTTCTTTCCTCTTGTAGCATTAAAATCACCTAGAACAAATTTTATGTCTTGACCAAGGCTGCAGCCATTTATTTTCTCTGTCCTCCATCAAGGATACAATATTATGACTTGATGCGGATAGTAACCTATGGTCATTTACAGGGTAAAACCGCCAATCCCGATATCTAAATCTCGAGCCAACTATGAATCAACATCCTAATTCGTGTCTCTCTACAAGGCACATATAAAAGATGTAACAGCTCTGTCCTGCTCATCGCATTTATTTTATGGCGATAATGTCAGTCTTACATTAATCGATAACTTCTGCAATTTAGGTGTTTAACTTTAGTAATTTCAATTGCTTACCGCCTAAGATAGTGCCTTCCAATATTTGCTACCACCGAAAAGATGTCCAGTTGCATTGCCCGGGTAATATTTAATCTATCTGACGTTGTAAGCCGTTTGAACACTTCCGCAAAAATTTCCGGGTATTTCTAAGTTAAAAACGACCAGCAAACTTAATTTAGAAAATCTTCTACTTTAGTTTACACTACATAAAGTCCAAATTTTACTCTGGTACAACAATGTCCTTTTTAAATTTATTTTCCCAAATTCATATTTCAATTAAAATAAAATACTTAATTTTATTTCCAACTAAAATCTGTCCAACTTTCTTAATCGTTGCTTCGTATAACAATTTTCGGGAACGAACTTACTCTACACCTCCTCCTAATTTCCAACATTCCCCATACAAATACTGTATATCTGTGTCAACCGTTTTACACAAAGTCT
Organism: Muscina levida; assembly: GCA_964034835.1. NCBI lineage: Eukaryota > Metazoa > Arthropoda > Insecta > Diptera > Muscidae > Muscina > Muscina levida. The sequence continues at coordinate 28,955,433 of OZ035882.1, read as the reverse complement.
TAGTTATTTTTACTACAATTACTTTTGTGTACCTGTGTACTTAGTCGCAAGTAATTGCACTACAAGTACTAATACACATGTACGAAGACGAGGTAATGCTCATCCATGTAAAGTGTACTTGTGGCATCGTTGTTGCAACACAGTGGCAGATGTAAGCAATATGCAAAAGTCATCAATGAAACCACAATGAAATTTCGTTGCTAAACTTAATTGTTATTGTTGTTTCTGTTGTTCGTTTTCATTTTCATTTTAAATTGTTTTTCCTCTTCTTCCAAAGTAAATCCTTCGAAATACGTATTTGTATTCAGATGATGATGACGATTGTGCATATCGGTGTGCTGCCTTCCACATAACATTCCTATAAGCGTGTGTATTACCAAGGCTCGTTATGGTAAAATGAAAAAAAAATGTACTTAATATTATTTAGTGATCTTTTATATAAAAAACAGTTTCCCTTTGCATATCATGAATGAGTCTCCCATATCTCTTTTGAATTAGATTTTATTGTTTGATTATGAAAATGTTTAGTAGCATTTTTAATTCTTGCAGTTTGGATAAAAGGCGTACAAATGAGTCATTCTAATACATCTTGCATTAATATTTCTCTCCCATTTACCATTTGGCGTTACTGCTTTCTTCGTTTGACTGCTAAAGTTGTTGTAGTGCCAAAGTTTTTTGTTTTTTCTTCTTACACTTATGTAAAACTTGTGGGGAGTTTTGGTTTTGCCTACTCCAAGATGTGGATGAGGGACGGATAGATAGTTATAATATCTCATATATGAAATTGAACTAATGGGAAATCAATTTATCTATCTAAAGAATAATAAATTGCTACATTTTCCCATTTACATTCATTGAATGAGCTAGGAGAGAGCTACTCACATTTGAGAGATTAGCACTCATCTATTTCTAGACTCAGTCAATGGCACCTACAGTATAACGACGATTGCGAACGTCAACTGTTTTAAAAGCTTTTACCAGACTCGACTACTGCAAAGTTGCTGTCGAGTCGATTAGCAACACTCACTACATATTCCCCCTTTTTACGTTTGTCGTAGTCACGTCGAATCTGTGTCGTATTTCAAATATGACATCACTGGTATCTTTTGTGAGACTGAAATACGACTGTCCTTGCCCCTATCGTGTTCTTCTTCATCAAATGATGAATAATCCTCAATACTAAACATTTTTGTCAAGTATTACTAATTTTATTCAAAGAAGAAAAACAATCGAATGTTGTCGAATGTCGACTTCGACATACGTAATAAGGGGGATTATTGTACTAAGCGGTCAGTTATATAACCACGAAATTATTTTTATTATTTAAACTAGACAAAGTCGTACAAGCATTATTCAACATTACATATGGATCAGATTTTTAAGCAGATATATGATTATAATATTTATATTCCCTTCATAAGCACGAAAAAAAATATTTTTGTATAACAATTTTCCCAAAGATAATTGTAAAAGTTTTTTTAAAAGCCTCTAACAATTAATCTCGGTATATCCTAGTAAACTGCCACATAGCTCAGCTATTTAATTTATATCTACAATAATTACCATATTGCAGAGTTTAAGAATATCCCATATGATTATGAGGGATTCCTTCCCCGACTATTGACTTTCGGTTCCTTTGGCATTTGTTGTAAACTTATGTTTATTGTTATGTTTGTTTACATTTATTTCTGTTCTACTTCCCTGCTCGCCGTCAGATTTAATTTTGTGAGCGATTGGGAGGGTGTTGCTAATGCTACATCATACCAACAGCGTGTAACATGAATGGTCTCACATACTCCTACGTATCCATAAGATGATAGTACATATACGGCAACATAAATGTTGTTTGTTGCTCGGCTACACAGAGGAAAATTATATAAAATTTATATTTCATACTTTTATCACGTTAAACAAAAAGTTAACCAAAATGTGGTGATAAACAAACTTACAAATAAATAGCAAAAATTCCGATGGCAAGTACAAAAGTACAAAAAGTACTTTTATTATATTCAAAAAGTACTTTTATTGTACCAATAAGTACTGTTATCGTACGGAAACATATTTGTATTGCACAAAAATCTTCATTTATTGTAACCACAAAGTACTATTAATGTATCAAAAAAAGTTTTTTACCAAAAGTACTTTTATAGTCCCGACAAGTACTTTTAATGTACTACCAAATTATATTTCATGTAACAAAAGGCACTTTTAAAAGAAATATTTTTGTTATAGCAAAAAGTACTTTTATTGTACCAAATCATAATTTTAGTGCACCAAAAAGTACTTTTATTGTACCGACAAGTCTTTTTATTTTTCTAAAAAGTTTTTTATTGTATAAAAAGGACTGTTATTATTTTTTTTTGTACCAAAAAGTACTTTAACAGTGTTTTTTTAATTTTAATTATAATTTTATTATACATAAAAGGTACTTTTAATACTAATAAAAAGTACTTTTATTATGCAAAAATGTACTTTTACTGTAACAAAAAAGTACTATTTTCATACCAAAAAATATTTATATTGCACCAAAATTTCCTTTTTTGTACCAAAAAGTACTGTTATCGTAACAAAAAACATATTTATTGTATCCAAAAACTTATTTCATTGCACCAAAATTTACATTTATTGTACCGAAAGCATTTTTATTGCACCCAAAGTTCTTTTGTTGTATAAAAAGTATTTTTATTTTGCCCCCAAGAAGTACTCATTGTACCAAAAAGTACATTCGTGATATCAAAAAGTACTTTTATTGTTCTCAAAAGCATTTTTATTGTACCCACAAAGTAAAATTATTGTACCAATAAGTACTTGTTCAAACCTAAAGGTACTCTTATTTTATAAAAAGTACTTTTATTGCACCTTGAAGTATTTTTTTTTTTGTGCCATAAAACACTTTTAATGTACCCCAAAGTAATTTTATCGCGCCACTAAAGTAATTTAATTGTAACTAGAGGTCTTGTGTACCAAAAAGTATTTTCATTGCAGCACTTTTTGTAATTTTATCGCACCAACAAAGTACTTTAATTGTAACAAGTGGTGTTGTGTACCAAAAAGTACTGCCATTGCAGCACAATGTACTTATATTGCAACTAGAAGTATATTTGTTAACCCAAAAGGACTTTATTTGTAACAGAATATTCTTAAACTGTACTTTATAAAAAATACTTTTTTACATGTAATATTCTTAAGTTGTAACAAAAAGTACATTTAATGTACCAAAAAGTACTTATATTGTGTTAAAAAGTATTTTACCAAAAAGTACTTCTATTGTACCAATAAATACTACTGCATTGTAATAAAATGATGTTTTATTGTACCAAGAATGTAATTTTAATGTACCGAATGTACTTAATGTAGAACAAAAAGTAATTTGAATGTACAAAAACTTACTTTTAATAAAAGGTTTTCCAATAAGAGGTGTTATTTTGGTATTCAAAGAAAAATGTAATTTTTTGAGATAAATCATCGGATGTTTTTTTCATAATAAAGAGGAAGGTATGCCGTTAATAATGAAAAACAACATCAGCCAAATGGCCACCACGAGCACGCTAACAGGACCATATCCTTTTCATGAAGTTTTCCATAACCAAATCGCAAAGTGACTGCCCTATGTCCTCGATAGCCTCACGAATTTTATCTTTGAGGTCTTGAAACTACGCTGGGCTGCTGGCGTAGACCTTATCTTTCACGTCGCCCAAGGAAGAATCCGCAAGGTTTTAAATCACAAGATCTCGGTGGCCAATTTTGATCACTTCTTCGAGAGATAACACTGTCCGGAAACTTTTTCCGTAAAAGATCAATGGTTTAGTTGCTTGTGTGGCATGTAGCGCCGTCTTGTTGAAAGTAAAAAGTGTCCAGATCAATACCATCCAACTCCTACCATAAAAAATCAATAATCATCTCTCGATAGCGCAATCCATTTCTTCGTAACTGTTGATCCAACCTCATTTTCGAAAAAGTAAGGTCTAATGACCCCGCCGGACCATAAACCGCACCAAACAGTCACATGTTGAAGATGGAGAGACTTCATTTTCGAAAAAGTAAGGTCTAATGACCCCGCCGGACCATAAACCGCACCAAACAGTCACATGTTGAAGATGGAGAGACTTCTCTACTACCTTTTTATACCATCACCCTTAGGGATGAAGGTATATATCATTTGATACGACCCAAAAGTGTAACACATAGAAGGAGTGATTTTAGACCCTAGGTTTCTTTGAACCAAATTCGATTCATGACTTTTTAAGTCGTTTGAGCCATTTCCGTCTGTCTGTCTGGTGGCTGTCCGGCTGGTTCGCACGATAACTTCGAGAGACGCAACCAAATGTCTTGAAATTTTGCACGAGTTAATATTTCCCCAAAACTACTTACGGTATTGCAAATGGGCTACATGGCTCCGCCCGTTCTGGTACCTCCCATACAAATACATCATTTCGCCCACTTTATAAATCGAGTTATAATATCAATACACCCAACGGGATCGTACCCAAATTCTGTACTTAGTAAAGCTATTACAGGATAAAGTTTTGGAAAAAAATTGTAAGTCTAGCCACGCCCCTTCTGGTACCTCCTATACAAATTCACCTTTCCGCCCACTTTAGATATGGAGTAATAATATTAATAAATCCATCGCGTTCGTACCCTAATTATTGATTTAGTAAAACTATAGCAGGATACAGTTTTTGAGAAAAAAAACTGAAGTCTACCAACACCCCATCTGGTACCTCCCACACACATCTGGTACCGCCCACTTTAGAAATCGATAAATATTATTTTTAGAACTACCGCGATCGTGAACAAATTCTGTATTTAGTAAAGTTCAAGCAGGATAAAGTTTTGGATAAAAAATCTGGAAGTCTAGACACGCCCATTCTGGTACCTCCCATACAAATGTACCTTTCCGCCCACTTTAGAGATGGAATAATAATATCAATACTCTTGACACGATCGTGCCCAAATTCTGTATTTAGTAAAGCTATAAAGGATAAAGTTTTGTAGAAAAGATCTGAATGTCTAGACACGCCCCTTCTGGTACCTCCTATACAATTGTACCACGCCGCCCACTTTAGAGATGGAGTAATAATATCAATATACTCGACACGATTGTGTCCCAATTCTGTATTTTATTAAGTTATAACAGGATAAAATTTTGGAGAAAAAATTGGAAGTCTAGCGGCGCCCCTTATGGGACCTCCCATACAAATGTACCTTTCCGCCCACTTCAGAGATGGAGTAATAATATCAATACATCCAACGCTATCGTGCCCAAACTCTGTATTTAGTAAAGCTATAACAGGATAAAGTTTTGGAGGATAAGCCTAGAAGTCTAGTCACGCCCCTTCTAGTACCTCCCATACAAATTTACCACTCCACCCACTTTAGAAATCGAGTAATAATATCAATATAATAGCAATTTTTTTTATTTTACTGAGGGTGATGGTATATGTAAGTCGGGTCGCCCGACTGAAACTTTCTTACTGGTTTGTAACACAAATTATTTTTGTTGCGACAAAAAGTACTTTTATTGTACCAATAAGTACTTCGGTTGTAACAAACTTCCACCAAAAAGAACTATTAATGTGTCAAAAAGTACTTTTATTGTTTAAAAAAGTACTTTTATTATACCAAATGTGCCCAAGTTGCAACGTTAAGTATTTTTATTGTACCAAAACTTATCGTTATAATAGCAAAATGTACTTCAAGTGCTAAAAAAAACATTTTTTTGCTCCAAAAAATAAATTTTGTGGTGACAGAAAGTGCATTCATTGCAGCAAAATCGGCTCCACGAAAAGCCCCCCAAAGAAATAAAATCCAAAAAATAGGAAATAACACCCAAAAGCAATGAATGAATGAATTAACATCGAAAAATAAATGAAATAAACCCCAAAGCGAAAACGAAACAACCCCCAATATTTGGGAGTTCTTTCATATGAAATAACCCCCAATGATGAAAATGAAATAACCCCCAATGAAATAAACCCCATCAGCAACAAAAATGAAATTATGCCCAAAATTCATAAAAGAGTCAGTTTCATTAAGGATTTCATGATGTCAGTATAGACCAACAGCAAAGTCGCAAAATTATTGAAATGATTCGTAGATCGTTGTAGCCCTGCTCTATTTTTGCAGTTCGGAAAACATTTTGCCTTTTACGTTTGGCCTTTACACAACCACCTCCAATGTTCACAAGTAAATCAAACTCTCTGCTTTTATTGAATTCTTCCTTTTGAAGAACTCTTACAAATTTAAAAAAATTCCCATCCTTGGATATAATTCTCAAAATGAAAAAATGCTCGGTGCATTTTCTTGATTTTCTATCCATCAATATGAACACAAATGGAAATATCTGTAAACATTCAAAAGATATTGTAAAAGTTTTCTTGTAAAAGGCCTATTTTTATATAATTATAACCCCTAAAAACCAACAGCTTTAAAAATGAAATAACCCCCGAATAAAAAATGAAATAACACCCAAATTTTACACGATATGAAACAAGCCCCGAATTTTAAAAATTGGTTGGGTGTTATTTCATTGGAGATTATTTCATAATTTGAAAACCCCAAATGAGGAATGAAATAATTTCCAAAGAAAAATGAAAAACGGGCCAAAAAAATTGGGAGTTATTTCAAATAGCACACAAAAATGTATGAAAAAAATTTGGGGAATATTTCATTTCTCGTTTGGGCGTTATTTCATTGGGGTGCTTTTCGTGGTGCCGTAGCATTTTGTTAATTTTTTATCCGTCAATATAAACACAAATGGAAATATCTGTAAACATTCAAAAGAGCTGCAAAGTCTACTTTTATTGTACCAAAAAGTACTTTTATTGCTCCAAAAACAAACAGTTATTTCGTTGTGACACAAAGTGCTTTCATGGTACCACAAAGTACTTTCTTTGTACCAACGAGTACTATAATTGCATCAAAATGTACTTTGATTGTTATCATAACTGTTTTTACACATTTGGTGTAAGGAAATAAAAATCAAATGTTATAAAAAATTAACTTCAGTAATTGAGAAGAAAATCTTAGTGTCGAATTTCTAGCACATTTAAGCATTACTTTAAATTTAAGTAAACGGTATACAAAAATTAACCTCATCCTACCTATGACAAGCCAATGATAATATCAAGGCTGAATCACCCAAACTCGAAGTTCTTTTGGATCATTATTTTTCTTAATGCGAAGTTATTTCAATACTTGAGAAGGCTGTAGTAACGCCCGAACAACAGAAAAAAAAACAAATTAAATTAAAAAAATTTTCGGGAAATTTTTCACTACCTGAACGGTGTTAAGAATCATTCTAGAAAGTTGTTTATTGAGATCTTAGGTACATTTTTATAGTTGATTGATTTCTTGAATATTGAACTGTTTGCTACTTGTGGATATAAACAGGGGAAAAAGGTAAAAAATCTAATTTTTTAAAGTTTTTTGCAATTGTGACCTTGGAGATGAAGTTTTTTTGATTTATGACAAAAGCTACAACCTTGCCTCAGAGAGTAAATCTAAATTCCGAACGATTTGCTAGATATGAGCCTGAGAATATGATCACATTTTTGCAAAAATTACACCGAGGCCCCAAATCTTTGGGGTCCCATAAAACAAAAATGCGCGAATTTGGGCAAAACTGGAAGACACGGGTCTTTTTTATTTTTTGGTCTTTTATCACGTATCAGTGTCGGTATATGGCTATAATTCCATGACTTAAAAACATACATACAGTGTAATAATTAACTGCAGTTTTTCCTTATAATCCTTAAATTTTAATACATTCTATTTGAAAATATTATGAATGTAAATATATTTAAGTTAATTTGTAATATTCCCTTTATGTAAATCAGTAATTCACAGGAACGCAACTATTTTTGTCGGTGTATATTCCGTATCTCTTCCCCCATCTCTGTTTACTATAATCGCTATTGTTGCTGTTGTTGTTGTGGCAGTTGTAAATGCGGCAAATAGTACTTCAATTTGTATATTTAAATCTTTTAAGCGACTTTTGTGTGTGTGTGTGTGTGTGTGGTTTCCCTTTAGTTTAATTCGAGTTATTGTTTCCCCTCAGCGACTTTGGATTAACCAACAAAGTCTCTTTTGAAGTTGACTACCTACATCCTCCATGGTTTTTTTATTTTATTTACTTTATTTGGCTTAATACTTTTGTGCTGTTGTATCTCCTTTAGTTTTGTTTCGTTTCATCATTAGCATGTTAATTCTGTTGTGTGTTTGTGTGTATGTGTATTTCTTTAGTTACAATTTCAAAGATTTGTTTGCTTTATTAATTTTTTTACACGTTAAGAGTAATACAACAGCAACAAAGATAATTTACACGATGATGATTCCTTTGCCTGTTGTGGCAAAAGGAGTTGGCGGATGAGGCACGGGGAGGGAGCTTGGCGGGCGGCAAATAGTTCTTGCTGCTTCAACTGTAACAGATCTTTATCGTGTATTAAATAGCACCACCGCCACCACCAAACTAGTGGCTGCTGTACGTTTGCGTCAAGCGTCTAGCAAAGGCAACCAGCGATTTAAGTTTATGGGATACGTTGGTGTTCTTCTCTCTGACGATTTATGCTAAATCAGGAGCAAACAAGATGTGGTGTTCATTTCCCAACGCGACAGACTGACATTTAGCGCTACAAATTATGTAGTGCGAAGAAAAACTTGTATGTAGATATAAAACAGCGCTAATTAAAACTTCTACTGCTCATTAATTATAAAAAAATGGCAAGTGATTTTAAGGGAACAACAGTAGAGCTTAGATGAATATCAAAGAAACACTCAGGAAAATTATATACATAGGAGGGGTGCGGTGCAATACTGGAGCAATGAAGGACCAAATAAATTGTAATTGTTACCTTTGCCACGGAGATACATCCATTACAAAATAATATCGTAAATATCGATACCTTACTTCTTAGTTATGATAAGTCGACTTAGCATGTTTTCAACTAAATGGAGTTTTTTTTTAAGTTAAGTTTACTTCAATTTAATCCTATTTAATTTTCAAGTTGATCAGTCAATCCACACAGAGGTTATAAGGAAATATGAACTTGGCATATAAGTGAAATCTATAGTACTCATAAATTTTGAACGCATTTCCTGAAAAACTTACATCTTACACTCAGCATAGTTTAGAATTACTTGTCGCAGTTGAGTAAGTTTTTGTTCAAAACTTTTAAGCTTTTTTGTGCTGCATATTTCAATACCTGTAAATTTATATGTTTAACAATAAACGTTTTGCATTTAAATAATTAACTGTTAAACTGAAATGTGTTCCGCCGACCTTATCCAATTTCGCATTTCTTATCTCGCCAATCTTGAGTTGTATTTCTTTCTCCATCAATATCAATTACATTGACAAAATGTAGCAAATTGTTTTGTTAATTCGTATGAATTGCTAAAGTTGAAATTGTATCCAACTTCTCTGTCTCTGTGAACTGTGTAGAGATCCCTTTGCAGTTCCACTACACACAAAAAAAAACACAAAATACATTGAAGCTCATAAATCTTTACAGCAAAATGCCCTCACGATCACGACTGACCGTTAAGAGGAAAAAAATATACTAAATTTACAGCTGTTTCCTGAGGGAAGAGGATGTTTGAAAGGTCTTGTTATGAAGCAGAGAATGTGGTGTAGTGGTAGTGATTATCTTTGCAAAAGACTTAAGGTTCATTTTGTTATTTAGAAATTAATCCGGATGAAATTTATTTATTACGGTAACAGTAGAAAGATAAAAAATGTAGGAAAATATTGGGTCACGTTGAGGGACATGAAGGAAGGCAAAATTTTGACTGAGTTGTTTTCAGAAACGAGGACCATAGGACCAGTGCAACAGAACCTGTGATTCTTTTTCGAGATGGTAGGTAAAAGGTGCAAAAAAAAATCTTTAACAAATTAGTTATCTTTAGTCAACAACAGGCGTTATGTTACTGCAGTTCTCTCTCACATTGAAAATGAGTCCGAAAATGTGTTTTAAACACTAAACAACTATGACGAAAGAGATGGATAAACATTGAAGAAGGCGCAATGATGATCAATTCCATGAAGATTATGTATAACGGTAACAGTTTAAAGTTAAAATTGTAGGGAAATATTAGGTCACTTTGAAGGATACGAAGAAAGGCAAAAAATTTTATTGAGTTCTCTACCTTAACGAGGACCTTAGGACCAGGGTAACAGTATCTGTGATTCTTTATGAAGATCGCTATAGTAAAGAGATGGTAGGTAAAAAGGTGCAAAATAACACGACTCCCATATAATCTTTAACAAATTAGTTATCATAAGTCAACAATCCCAATTGGATTGAATAATTTTTACCACATTTTCCAGGCCTTTTGGTACCCCCCATACAAAGTGCCCAGTGGATTTTAAGATTTCATCAGACTATTATACCCAAGTTAATAAACCAATTTTGTCTAAAGTTTTCAGAACATAATATAATTAATTTGTTATTCTTGCACAAAGTTTTAGCGAAATATGAACAATATAACTGGTGGTTGGATGGGCTCTGAAAATTCATCACAATATAACACCCTATTACATAGATCAATATTGACAAAATTTTACAAAACTAAATTTCCTGACCAATATTTTTATTATACATAGATAAAAATGTGCAAAGAAACTACTCCCATATAATCTTTAACATAATTAGTTATCATTAGCCAACAACAGGCGATATATTACTGCAGTCCTCTTACACATAAAAAATGAGTCCGGAAATGTGTTTTAAACACTAAACAACTATCACGAAAAAATGAAAAAACATCGGTTCAGTGTTAAGAAATATAAGAAAACGCAATGTTGAGCAATCTAAATTCCATGCTAAAATATAATTTAACAGAAATTACTGAAGCTTCACACTAAGAATGCTGTGGCACCCTCATGAAAGTAGCATCGGGCTCGGTGGCCTAATAAGATATTCTCATAAAATAAACTTACTTTAACTTAGTTTAGTGGCCCATTACAACTTACGAACGTGGTTCATTGTAGTATTAAAGAATTCCACACGCTTCAGTCTTTTGCGTGCGTTATCTAATTAGTCCTACAAGATGGTGGCACGTCGCCAACCACTTGGTCCTTCCAACGAAGTTTGAGTTTTCCTGCTCTGCGCAGTTCTTCTGGTTCGCCCTCAAACACCTTTCTTGCTGGACCATTTACATTCATCTTGGCAACATGTCCCAGCCATCGTAGTCGTTGGATTCTGCCTCTTTTAGCTACGTCGATGTCGTGGTAAAGCTTACACAGCTCACCGTTTATCATCCAGGTCCATATATTTTTTGAAGTACTTTTCTCTAGAATACTCCAAGGTTTTGTATGTTCGTTGTCGTAAGCACCCACGATTCGGCAGCATACAACAGAACGGATAAAATTAGCTGGTATAGCTGTTTCTTAGACATTTACACAATATTCTCGAAACGAACTTGTATGCAATTGGTAATAGGGTTATTCCACGGTAGTTCTCAAATCACTACAATCTCCTTTTTTGTATATAGTACATAGCAGACTGAGACTCCAATCCACGGGCATGCCCTCCTGTACCCAGATGGTTTCCATGATCTGATGCATGCTCCAAATCAGCTTTACCCCACCAGCCTTAAACAATTCAGCGAGAGACTATCGGCTTCAGCCGCTTTGTTATTTATAAGGCCACTCGTGTCTCGCTCTGGCTCGGAGGTGGATAGTTTATATCACCATTATGGATTTGAGCGGGTCGTCTAGAGTGGTGTCCGTATCCAGCAGCTTTCTGAAAGTCCTTTCCATATCTTCAGAACGCTCTGATAGAATTTTTCAGTGACGTTCGCATTCTTCGATAAGCAAGTAGGTGCCGTTTGTTGTAAATCTAAAAATAGAAAGCGTGTTAATTCACAACAACGCGAGAAGCTATCCCATACCTCATTCATGGGGTGCAAAGCGAAATTAAGTTTTTTTTAAGAGGTAATATTGTCAGGGGTTGGAGCATTCTGTAGCGATTGAGTTAGGTTGGTGGAGTAGGCGTCCGCTACCTCTGTGGTCCGCAGTTTAGCGATGTCCAGCTTTTTTTTGCTTAGCCTTATGCGTACCTTAACTGCGGTAAGGAAGTGATCGGAGTCAATATTCGCACCCCTGATCATTCGTACGTTCAGAAGACTCGATGCGTGCCTTACATCGCGATCTATCTGATTCCTCGTTAATTGACCTGGAGTTAACCATGTTGCCTTATGAATATTTCTTTGGTCAAATTTAGTGCTGCTAACTACCATATTTTTTGCCGCAGAGAAATCAATCAGTCTGATGTCCGATGGTAGGCTCAAATATGGTCTCCCTGCCTATTTTACCATTAAAATCGCCTTGTACAATTTTGATATCTTGGTTCGAGCTACGGTCATCTACATTTTCTGGGCTCTCGTAGAACTCGTCTTTGTCCTCATCGCCTTTATCTTCTGTCGGAGCATGCGGACATATAAGTGTTATGTAGAAAAACTTACTTTGGAGTCTTATGGTGGATATTCGTTCACATACTGGATTGAACCTTGAGACTAGGTGTCGCAATCTCTTGTCAACCAAAAATCCACATCCAAACTCGTGCTTGTCCGCATGGCCAATATAGTAGATATCACACGCTTTCATGCGCGAACAATCATAACCCGTCCACCGGATTTCCTACAAAGCGGTTATGTCAGCCTTGTATACTTCGAGGACTTCCACCAGTTGGATGGAGGCACTTGGTTAATACAGTGTTCTAATATTCCAGGTGCAAATCCTCAAATTGTGGTTCTTAATTCGTCGGCGGTGGTCGTCAACATTTCGGAGGGTCCTTTTTATTATTTTCTTACTTCTTTTCATTGCAATAGTTCAAACGTCGGTGGCGGGTTGCAAGTCCAGCGCACCACGTCGCAGTTTTCTCCTCCTGCCAGAATTTTATTACAGCCGCCTATTTTGGGTCAAACGCTGGTCAGGGTACCTCTCACTCTGAGCCGACGTGCCTGTGTTTTAGGTTTCGCCCCTCCCAGTTAACCGTGTTTTGAGTGATGTCAAAAGCATGTCACCACTTGGAGGTACTCCGTCCGCAGTAAAACCATGAATACGAGGCTCTGTGAGTAGACTTGAAGTTTAATTGGCAAGAATCATTCTGGGTTTGCCAAGTTAAATCGATCAGAAGCTTTAACTTGCATCACAGTCCCGACGCCTAGTTAAAATACACAGTACAACACATTATTTTGGGACTCAATTCTGAGATCTGCCGGTGAAAGTAGCAAAAAGAAGAATTTCTGCATCATTCGTTTTGTTAAGTTACATGCCATAATAATTTAATATCGATTTGAAGTTAGTAAGTATCGTATAGGGGAATTTGCCAAATAAGAAGAAGAATATGAAAGAATATGGTATAGACGACAACAACACCTATTTCAGCAGTGCCCTCCATGTGTTCACCCCTTTATCATCACCTTAAATCATCAATTACCTATGTAACTTTGATCTTAACATACTTGAAATGCACACTTTTTGTGTCACCAAAATCTGTGACGAGACATCATCACCTAGTCTATAAAAACAAATACACACTCACACACAACAATAGTTCCCGGACCGGATTTCAAAATCTTGCCTAATGTGACACGATAACATCTATGACTTTTTCATAAATGTAAAGCAAATTGTGTTTCCACAAGTGGTTCTTTCAGCAAGTATGAAAATTCACGCAAAACTTTAGATTGAAGATTGGCCAACTAAACAAAAGGTAAGAAAACTTTAAGGCGCCTCTAGTCTGTCCCCAAAACGAAACTAAAGTGTTTGACCAAAGCAAATGCATTGAACTCAATTAAAAAGCAAATCACAGACAACAAATGGAACAGATAATAGAAATCGTATAAAGCTCATTTGTCTCGAAAAGGTCTAACGACAACTGACGCAAATTATGCAAATGTTATTGTGCCACAATTTGAAGCATAACGACAGAAAGGGAACAAATCTGTTCCAAAGACTTCCGCTCCAATTGAGCCACTTAAGGGTATGATGGTCAGCCGTACGAACGAGGCGGATGGGGCACTGACCATAGATAGGTAGATAGATGGAATGTATTCAATAAGATCTCTGGCAAATGAGGCACTACAGCAGCAGCAGCAACAGCAAACACAACTCCGATGAGTGGTACTTCACAAGTTTTGTGTGAAACTTGTGACACGTCTGTCAACGTGTTCAATTTCGTTATAAAATACAAATACATTCTGTTTATTTCAAATTCAAATACCAGGAGCAGAAACAGCTACAGCAACAACAACAGCAATATGGTGAAAACACTTTAAATGTCCTCATGCCGTACCCCCCACCGTCGGCAGCAAAGAGTTTTAAATTTCATGAGACCTTAAAAGATACCGAATTTGAGTGGAGGCAACACAAAAAAACATTTGGATTCAGACCATCCCAATGAGCAAAAGGATAGAGATGCAGTTGGAGATGGAGATGATATGGTCAGACAAACATTTCAGCACGATTTGCGTTTGTTCAAACAATTGCACTCTCAGTCAGAGACCCCAATAGATTTTACACCAGACAGACTTATAGTCTGTCGTCCTGTTTGGTATTTAATTGTTGTATATTTTTGAATATTGCAGTGTTAGATTCCAATGCTGTAGTGTAGAGCAAAAAAAGAGATGGGTAAAGAACGACTAGAGAAATCGGTATGGGATGTTTGTTACTAGGAAATGATAATACGAAATTTAAGAGAAAAACTTTTTTGTAAAGCAAGGACGGGGAGAATGGTATATACCTGTTTAGAGTATGAGACTTTAAAATAAAATAGAAAAAAGAAATATGCGAGATGAACAGGCCAAATAGAAACTGCTTATATCAGGCCAATACTGTGCGCATTACACAGTACAACACATGATTTTGGAACTCAATTCTGAGAACGGTACATGAAAGTAGCACCAAAAAGAAGAAGTTCTGCATCATTTGTTTTGTCAAGTTACATGCCATAAAAATTTAATATCGACTTGAAGTTAATAACTATCGTATAGGGGAATTTGTCACAATTTAGGCTCTGTTGTTATAAGGTGGCGTATGATTATCATAAGTAATATTCAATGTAAATCATACGCCACGGAGTACAAAAGTTTTATTGTAACTGCTACAAAATAAACCCAGTTCAAAATCATTTGATGAATGGAAAAGTGAAACTGTTGCTTATGTAGGGTAACGTTTTTTTTCTTAGTTTTTTTTTAAATTTGTTTCAACTAAATCGGACTAGTGGTTCTCGAACTATGTCAAACAAAAGAGTCTAACTCGTGACAAATTCCCCTATAAGATACTTACTAACTTCAAATCGATATTAAATTATTATGGCATGTAACATGACAAAACGAATGATGCAGAACTTCTTCTTTCTGGGACTACCTTCACGTGCAGTTCTTAGAATTAAGTCTCAAAATAAATGAACTGACAAATTTTGTACTGTGTTATAATAGAGCAATCTATTGTATGCCGTTCTCTCCTATATTTATTGTTCATAGACTTCACAAAAGCCTTTTGACACCTTCAAACGGACAGCCATATGGAAAGCATTTAAGTGTAAAGGAGTACCCCAGAATATAATTCGGAACATCAGAACCATGTACGAGGACGCAGAACTCTTAATTCTTTACAACGGAAGCATCAGCCAAACATTTCATACTAACGCTGAAGTTAAACAAGGATGCCCTCTATCAAATCAACTGTCCAACGGTAAATGGAGCGAAGTACCTATTTAATAATCAATGACATCAGTATGACATTGAAAGCGAGCGATCTAAGTAATTAGAATGTAACGCGTGTGTAATGCAAAAAATATCGTGAAATAGCACCTACTGACATCATCAATTACTTCGTTGGCGGAGTTTTAAGCGTGTTATCAAGCTCCGCTTAAAACTCCGCTTATAACGTAATTACAGCTAAAATGGTACTTAATGACATCGTCGCTTACTTTGTAAGCGAGAGCGCACCGATTAAACGGCCTATAAGAACTCCTATGCTAAATTTAAAGTCGAATATAAGCGATCGTCACCGATTAATATAGGTGACATCAGTGATTAAGTAATAGGTATTTTAACCGATAGGTGCTTACCATCGTGCTGGATTAGATCATGAAATCCATGACATCGGTATGACATTGTAAGAGAGCGATCTAAGCAATTAGAATGTTACGCGTATGTAATGTAAAAAATTCCGTCCACTCGTTAAAAGAGAGAGAATCATCACTGATTGCTACTAAATATAGCTGACATCAGCGTTTAGGTAATGAGTATTTTTGCCGCTGCGTGCTTACTATCGAGCTGGATGAGATTATAAGCAAAGTCTGTTTAGAGAGAAGAGGAATTACATAGTCTCTCACGCCAACTCTAGGATTTGGATTATGCGGATGATATTTGTCTAATCTTGCACAAAATCTCTCCTTGTAACATTTCACCTATATTGTGATATATGTATGTAGTGATACTGAAACTGACACTAAGTTGCCTACTGGTAGTTTATATATAGTAAAAAATTACTGTGAGAAATTGAAAATGCTTTATAGAAATATTCACCATCGAAATGTAATTGACTAGTAGAGCATGTATTAGGCGAGATAAAAGTATTTAAAGAATTTCATACGGTTTTAAAAGATTTCTTAATAGTTTGAATAGAAATTTCTATATCCTTCCTAGTGATATCCCTATTTTTCCATACAGATTGCAATTTAGGCTCCTTTCGATTGGAGGTTTAGTTTAAGAGATAAATGCATGTAAAAATGTCCATATGGATCTGATAGGGACTTTCCACTCTCTTCCAATTTAAGCTCCTTTGTGCGATAGGAGACTTAGTTTACGAGATAAATGCACTTAAAGATTTCCATATTGATTTGGGCGCCTCCTCCATAGATTGATACGAAATTTCCATTCCCTTTCTATTAAATTCCTTTATTTTCCATAGTGATCACAATTTAAGCTCTTTTTTGCGATTGGAGGCTTGGTTTACAAGATGACTACATTTTAAAGATTTTTAAATGAATTTGGACACTTGTTTCCCAGTTTCATAGGGATTTTCCACTATTGTCCAACAAATTTTCCTATTTTGTCATATTGATCGAATGTGCGTAGGAGTTGGTGCATGCTCGTTATCAGCTCCTCGCCACCGGACTTGAAGAACTCTGCCGGAAGTCCGTCGGTAGCGGCTGCTTCATACCTTGGCTTGACTTGGTGGTGGGCAATCTTAGCCGTCGTCGACAATTGGCGTGATACCTTCACGTGCGCTGCCTTCTAGAACCAGCACTTGCTGAAAGTGTTCTCTCCATATATGCAGCACACTCTGCGTATCTGTAACCAGTCCATACAGGAGAGGAGGCATTACCACAGCCTTTTGTCACCACTTTCCGGTAAAATTTTCGGGCCTCACCTCTATCCCTATATCGCTCTATATCCTCGTTCTTCCGTTCCTTCATCTGACGTTTTTTTTCGCTTAAATAGCTATCTCGCCTGTTTTACTGCCTCCTTGTACCGTTCCCTAGCAGCATGTATTACAATTAGCTATAGCGTTGCCCTATAAGCAGCATCCTCTTCCTCGGATGATATGCGACAATCTTAATTGTACCAGGATTCGTCTGAGCGCCTTTTTTTATATCCTCGCACGATCCATGGCTACGGTTGCCATGGAATGCGCAATATGCTGCCACTGTGTATCGGGAACGTCAGAAGTAGAGGCGTTGTATCGTAAAAGTTGGGAGAGCTGGTTGGAGTAAGCAGTGGCTATCTCTGGGGTATGCAGCTTCGCGATGTCCATCTTTTTTTTACGAGTGTTTTTCTTGTGCGCACCTTGGCTGCAACCAGGTAATGAACCGAGCCAATATTAACACCACGCATCACACGCACGTCCATGACACAAGATACATGCCTGCCATCAGTTACCATATGATATATTTGATTTTTGGTGTTTTGATCGGGGGATAGCCAAGTTGCCTTGTAAATATCTTTGTGCTGCAATCGAGTTCCACTCACTACTAGGTTCCTTACCGCTGCGAAGCTTATCGACCTAAATCCATTGTCTGACGTGTCGGTATGCAGACTGAATTTACCGATCGATGGATCGAGAACATTTCCCTTCTTAATTTTACATTAATATATTATTTAAAGTAGAAATATATCGTCTTGATGCGGATTGTGGCTATTCGATCACTAATAGGATTGAATCGCGAGACATGTTGTCTGAGTCTCTCGCCAGCTACAAATCCACATCCCAATTCATGCTTTTCAGCATGGCATCTCATCACCTGGATGGCGGTGATGTCAGCCTTACATTTGTTAAGGATATTTGCCAATTGGATAGTGGCACATTCTCTGTAGAGAGTCCGGACGTTCCAGGTGCATATCCTTGAATCATGATCTTTATTACGTTTGCGGGACCGGCCGCGGCATAGTGGTTAGAACACGCGACTACCATGCGGGAGATCCGTGGTTCGATTCCCGGCTCCAGTCATCTAAAGTTTTTTTTCATCGCCGGCCCCCTCGATGTTTTCGTCAGCAACTTCGGAGTATAGTGTCAAGTCAATCGGCATGTCTAGTAAAAGCTTCTCAAATAGTGACGTTCGCATTCGTCGATAAACAAGTAGGTGCCGTTTGTTGTGAATTTAAAATCGAAAGCGTATAAATTCACAACAACGAGAGAAGCTATCCCATATCTCATTCATGGGGTTTAAAGGGAAATTAAGTTTTTTTTTATTACAAATCAGAGTGATGTAGAAATACTTTGCCTTGATGCGGATTGTGGCTATTCGATCACTAACAGGATTGAACCGCATGACAAGATGTCTGAGTCTCTCACCAACTACAAATCCACATCCAAATTCGAGCTTTTCCGCATGGCAGGTGTAATAAATATCGCAATTTTTACGTCGCGAGCATTCTTGTCCTGTCCATCTCATCTCCTGGATGGCGGTGATATCATACCTATAGTTTTTGAGGACATTGGAGAGAGAGAGAGTCCGGCGGTTCCAGGTGCATATCCTTAAATCATGGTTCCCAACTTAAGCACGCGGAACCAATACTGAAGCAAATTAAACGTAGAAAATGGAGGTGGATTGGCCATACCATCTGGAAACAGCTGGAAAGTATCACAAAGATGGCCGTAAAGTGGTCCAAGGCTCAAAAAGAGGTGGTCGTGTCAAGAACACCTAGAGACGAACGATACTCCAAGGGCTGCTACAGTGCAATCTTACATGGGCAGATGCTAACATAATAGCAGCAAATCGAGTCAGATGGAGATGCTTTTTGGAAGCCATATGCTCCAAAGATGGGTAATGAAAAAAAAGGAGTACGAGTAATTGAACTTCCTCACTAGTTTTTTGAGTTACATTTAAGGTTTCATACATTTTTTTATGAATATTTAGTTTATGTTTAGTTACCAATTGTCGGTTGATAGCGTGACCTCCTGTTGAAATGATCTCAAATGCCAAACCTAAACTGGTTTTAAATTTCAGCGCCACTTTAACAAATATTATTTGTTCGAAATGTACGACTACGATGCCATTCCTCTTGTGATAATGTTTATTTATCATCATCTCTTCTTGGGACAATCAAAAGTGGCTCCACTTTTTGTCATTGGCTGTGGAGGAAGGATGGCGGGGCAGCCACAACGCTCGTAAATAAATAAATACCTAAAATGAATAAGACACCACCACTAACAACAACACCAAGCACAACAAACAATTGGGCTAACCATGCACAAAGAACAACCAAGTAAATGCGGACAACGACGACGACGATGACGAAGATTTCTTTCTGTTCCACCACGTTTTTTTTTTTTATTTTGTGATGTTTATTTGTGAACAATGAAATGAAATTTTAAGCAAAACTTACGACAAAACTGACAACTACAAAGAAAAGGACGCAGGACGGTTTCAATTGATGCACTCTGCATTTCGGACTCCTCTATACTCCGTTGCGCTGGCACTGCAGCAACCATACGTTGAAGGAAAGAAATTTCAAATTCATAAAGTTTTGATATCATTTGGCGCCACTGTCAGTCCAGCACCACCATCACCACTACCAGCATCAGAAATAAAATGGAAGCTTAGCACAAACGTAACAGGACGGTGCTACATTTCTCGTGGCTTTCACTTGTGTGGAAGTCCCCAAGACACTAATAGTAGAAGAAGGAGTAGGAGGAGGAAATCAAAAAGCTTACTCTGCAACACAGAACTGCGGTTCGATTGGGTTCATGCCGAATGTGGGCTACACATTACATTTTGGAATTTTGAGCGAGTATTCCAAATTCATCATACAATGGAATGTCCAATGTGGATGTGTGTTGTGCCCTTATTAAGCTGGCGTGGTGTTGTCGCATGTATTAAGTAGCAGCATTATTTGATGGTGTTGTTGTATAGTCAGTGATGGTTGTTGACGAAGTTGTGAGAATGGGTGGAAAGAACTGAATTCAATTCAATTCAATGATTTATTGGATCTCACGGTACTGTCATTTGTCAACAATTAATTAAATTCAATTAAATTATATGTGACCAAATCTTTGTTAACAACAATTTGTCGTTGAAAAGTTTATGTGGTGAAAATTAGTTTAAAACGATTGATTGTTGCTACAATTGAAGTCATCAATCTTGTGTGTGCCAGCAGCTGGGGATGAAGAGCATTTTCCAATTGCAATTGACTACCAAAACCTTAAGACTAAACCAAAAAAAAATCAACTATTTTCATGGTAGGGGAATCCCAATATCGGGTGAAGCAAAAGTCTTTTTAGGTATATGGGATCAAAACTGTTTAGGTATTATTAAAATAAACAAATTGGTATAGATGACTTCCTTTACAGCTGCCATGCAGTAAGACACGAATTTCGATGTGGATTCTTAGTCGGCAAGGGACTTTGACATCTGGTCTCGGGGTTAACACTTATAAGTGACCCAATATTCACTATCCTCATCAAGGCGAAATAGTTGTACATCACCCTGATTTGTGTTGACGCCCCGACTTAAGCCAAAGAGGAGAACACTAAAGATGCATTCGATGTGCGCCTGGAGAAAATAAATATATGACCTCTGCCTTGGCCATGACATGAACATTGTTTTGGGAAATGTATAGTCTAATGATAAATATTCCCAGAGAAATGGGGAATGATCGTGCCGAGTGTATTGATATTACTACTCGCTTTCTAAAGTGGGCAGAATTGTATATTTGTATGGGAAGTATCAGAAAGGACTGGGTAGACTTTCAATTGTCCTTTAAAACTGTTATAGCTTTTCAAAAAACCAGAATTTGTAAATTTCTAAAGAATTTGTAAATTTCGATTTCTAAAGTAGCCGGAGCGGTACATTTGTATGGGAGTTACCAGAAGGGGCGTGGCTAGACTACCAGTTTTTTTCCAAAATTGTATCCTGCTTCAGTTTTACTATATGCAGAATTTG
The DNA here is from genome assembly GCA_964034835.1 of Muscina levida. Taxonomy (NCBI): domain Eukaryota; kingdom Metazoa; phylum Arthropoda; class Insecta; order Diptera; family Muscidae; genus Muscina; species Muscina levida. The sequence continues at coordinate 28,934,032 of OZ035882.1, read as the reverse complement.
GGTACGATCGCGTTAATAATATTAATCGATTACTTAAGTGGGCGGTACCACATGGGTACAAAAGGTACCAGATGCGGCGTGGCTAGACTTCCAGTTTATTCTCCAAAACTTTATCCTGATATAGCTTTACTAAATACACAATTTAGGAACGATCGCGTTAGGTGTATTGATATTATTACTCGATTTCTTAAGTGGGCGGAATGATATACTTTTTTTATGGGAGGTACCAGAAGGGGCACGGCCACGTAGCCCATTTGCAATACGGTAAGAAGTATTGGGGAAATATAAACTTATGCTAAGTTTCCTAACCGTAGGGTGAGGGTATTAAAATTAGAATAATATGAAGAAGTTTTTTACACCAACAGAATTTTTTGATACAAAAAAAAGTACTTTCATAACTTTTTGGTACAATTAAAGTACTTTTTTGTACATTTTTCTACAATAAAATTGCTTTTAGGCACAATAAAAGTACTTTTTGGTGCAATACAACTACATTAAGGTACGGCGAAAGAACTTTTTGGTATGAGTAAGGTACTTTGAGGTACATGTAAAGTACTTATTGGTATAATAAAAGTACATTTGGGCAAAATATAATTTCTATTTGAGTAACTTTTGATGCAATAAAAGTACTTTTTGGCATCAGAAAAATACTTGTAGGTACAAATTTTTTTCGTAAAAGAAAAGTACTTTTTTGTAAAAGAAAAATACTTTTTGGTACAATAAAATACTTTATGGTACAACAAAAGTTCTTTTTGATACAATAAAAGTACTTTTAAGCAATTTTTTTCCTAAATCCGAAAAATGCTTTGCACCTTTACCAAAAAGATATTAAATTTTTGCTGACTGTTTTATTCCAAATTTCGTTTAGAATAAGTGAACCCAGAATAATATATAGATTTGATTTAGAATAGAAGAACACGAAATAGAGAAAAACTACCAGAGAATTGTTTTTCAGAATCAGTCTGATAGACTCAGATCACCACATAGTTGCATCACCACAAGATGAAGCAGTGACATAGACATAGCAAGGTTGCATACCACAGAGATAGCCCATGCCTAGGTTAACCAGGTTAACCATTTCTCTTATTTACAACCGCCACTAGTTCTGACGTTCCCGATACACAGTCTGCTGCAGCAATGACAGTGGTAGGTTTCCCACCAATCGCAATACGATGAAGAATGTCGCTTAGTGTCTAAAGAAAAGGATGCTGCATACAAGGCAACACTGCAGCCAATTGTGAACGATATATGAAGAAGACGAAAAGCCTTCTTAAGATGAAAAAGCGTCTATTGAGAAGAAGAGTGTGCGAATTTGTCGAAGAGAACAAGGAAAGAGGTGAAACTCGAAAATCCAACAAAAAGGTAAATGCAAAAATTTAAGAACCAGGATTACCAAACATGCAAATATCGAGAGAACATTTTTGTACTCTTCGTTCCCGAAGGCAAAAACGAGTAACGAAATCACGACAATTATATGTGACGGAGTAGATTGTCCACCACAGAAATTAGCACGGCAATTGCATTACTTTAAAACAGTAACAGGCAGCCCATAGCTTCGCAAAGCCGCCAATAATCTTCAGAGATATGATCGGCAATTAACACGAACACGAATCTATATTTGATTCAAAGCAGTCAGCCTATGACATATAATCTATGGTCGGTGACTACTTGAGCGTTGTGAAAGAAATTCCCTAGCGGGGTAATATTAGAGGCCTTCCTTATGCATATAACGCATACAGTAGACCTTTTTTGGCAATGATTTTCCTAATAAGGAAAACAGATTCATGATATTGGGTATAAGATTCCAATAACGAAAATTACTTTTTACTGGTTTTCTAAATCAAACCTGGTAAGGTAAGGTTTTTCCCAAAAGTTGAAGCTTAAAACGTTCAAAGTAGTTTTGTTTAAAGAAAGTTTATCGATAAAACAACCACCTAGAAGTTAGTGGCTGCTAAATTTGGGTCAAAATCGAATAATCTAAACAAGATCCAATCGTTTTGCAAAATTAAAAAAAAAATGTGTAAAATTGTCATTGTAACCTTAAAAACTAATGATGCACTTCGATTCCTTGTACTCGAATTACAGTAAAATCGTCTTTTGACTTCCACAGTGTAATTATATTCCGACTTTAAACCCATTCAACATTATAAACAAATAATAGTAATTATCTTTACTTATAGGCCATCATCTAACCCCATATATTGTTTTTCCTCTATTCCCCTCTTCCATGCTTATAATTAAACTTAACTCTTAATAAAAATAATCCATAGAAATTAACATGTGACGACAATAACAATTATCTTGCCAGCAACAACTACACACATACGTATGTCATCATTATCCTTTCGAACAACAGCAATAAAAATCTAATTTGTAACAATAACATAATCGAAACAACAAATGGCGTATTACAACCATAACAACAACAACTACTTCTTAACGTACCAAATTCATTGTGCACATCTTAAAGATACGGTAACGTGAAAAAAACGTGAACAATTGTTTGGGCCATGGCACACTGCTAACCGAAAAAGACGACAACATAAACAAAAACACATAAAGGACGCCATTCATTGACAATAAAACTTTATAAAATACACAAGTAAGTTAAGAGAGTACTACAGCCATATGGAGTAGCTGCTAGTACACTTCCTTGGCACTGCATTTGTGTGTGTGTGTGCTATGGGTAAGGGGATCCATTTCCATTTTCTGGCAGTCAACAACAATATAAATGTTGTACACAGATATTCTTCGCAATGTTGCTGATACATATTTATATTCATATGAACAGCACTAACACGAATAACAGTCGCTCGCAAGCTCGCATCCTGGCAATGAAGCAATTGCCACAATGAGGGCCACACAGCACAATATCAGTCGTCAGGCGCATACAGTGTCGTGGAGCGACAGCTTCTCATAAGATGGCCCATTCGCATGTAGCAGCCTTAGTATGGCTTAGCAGCAGATGCCAATACACGCTTAAGCATCACTTTATAAATGAAGAGCTGTTGCTGCTGCTACTGCTATTACTGTGCCTCGTTGCTGTTGATGTTGCTGCTGCTGTTGTTATTTGGAAGTACTACAGTAGAGAAGCTGTTGCTACCATTTTGCAGCTTCTTCATTCATATCGTTGTCTTTTCACTTTGCCAGGACAATGAAATGACAACAATAACTGTAAAGACATACGTGTGGGGATAAGGAGGACGAGGCAGGTGTGCTGGAGTATGGGAAATTTTCGTGTTTTAACGTAGTTGGGGAAAACTGATTATGGTAAGTCGTTGGCCTTGCGTTGGAGATATTACATTTATTGTGTATAAAACACAAACATTCTATTGACCTATGCCCATTATAGTCTTCGACCGATGTGTCCCAGACCATTTAAATTAGAAAGGAAAAAATACAAAGATGGTTCTAGGCAATAAAACAATACCTTAAGGACATTTGTTCAATTCATAAAGTCTATTTTCACTATTCTCATCTAAAATTTTTCGACTTTTAAAAGCAAATAGGAAGCAACGACATTTATCTGGTCCTCTTAAAACTTTAACAGCTTATTGTTGTATGTCTGGAAGGAACAACAAGCTACATGAAATGTTGATATATCAAGTGGACGTGGCCTCATCCATAGGACTTTTACACCATTCTTCTGGAAATTTAGTGTGGATTATCGATCAGTATACTGACTTACTTACTTAGCTGGCACTTCTTTGCAATCCTATGGGATTACATACCGCACGTAGATCTTCTGTGCTTCTTCTCCAGTTAGTCACATGGATTTTTGGTCGCCCTCTTCTGCGTCGTCCATCGAGTTCATTGTCGAAGACTTTCTGAGCCAACGCAACCGCTGCACCTTAATGTGCCTGACCTCGACAATACCAGTGTTCACCTTGTACAATTCATAATTTATACGATACCGATACTTTCCGTTAACGATGATGGGCCCATATATTTAACGGAGTATTTTTCTCTCTTATTAGCAAGCAGGATTCTTTTACGGATTTCGAGGCTGACATTATTGATGGCGGAGCCTATGTATATAAAATTATAGTGGCCAACGTTCACGCAGTTTCCCAAACGAGTAGATTCTTTGTTCGTTGAAACAAATAACTTCGTTTTGTCTTCGTTCACCATTAGACTCACACAATGATAAGACCCAGCCAGGTTGTACAACAATGGCTTTAGTCTCTCACATAGCACACTCCACAAGACCTCATATGCGATGGGTAAATGGCTGATCCTGCGGTAGGAACACACACTTGGATCACCTTTTTTTAACACAGGACATAATATGCTTAGATTCCAATCATCGGGCATGCACTATTTAAACCAAACCGTGCGTAGTAGCTGGTGCATGCTCGTTAGCCACCAGACTTGAATAGCTCTGCCGGAAGTCCGTCGGAACCGGCTACTTTATTATTTTTCAGCCGCGATATTGCTCTTCTTACCTCGGCTTGAGGTGGTGGTGGGCAATGTAAGCCGTCGTTGAAAATTGGCGTGATACCTTTACATGCGCTGCCTTCTGGAACCAGCAGTTGCTAGAAGTGTTGTCTTCATATATGCAGCACACTCTGCGTATCTGTAACCAGATTTGCATACTTCTCCTTACAGGAGGGAAGCCCATCACCATAGCCTTTTGTTTTTACTTTCTGGTAAAATTTTCGGACCTCACCTCTATTCCTGATCGCTCTTTATCCTCGTTCTTCCTTTCCTTGGTCTGACGTTTTTTCGCTTAAATAGCTGTCTCGCCAGTTTTACTGTCTCCTTGTTCCGTTCCCTAACGGGTAGTGTTAGCCTGTAAACAGCATCATGTTCCTCAGACGCTATGCGACATTATTCATCGTACCGGGATTCATCTGAGCGCCGTTTTTCATATCCTAGCACGGTTGTTGCGGCGATTGCCATGGAATGCGCATGTGCTGCCACTGTGTATCGGGAACGTCAGAAGAAGAACGTCGTAGAAGTTAGGAGAGCGGATTGAAGTAGGCAGTGGCTATCTCTTGTGTTTGCAGCTTCGTGATGTCCAGCTTTCTGTATGTTTGTTTTATGTGAAATTTTCGCACTTCTCAATCTTGTGCGCACCTTGGCTGCAAGCAGGTAATGATCCTGCTATCAATTGTCATTATTCTGATCGAGGGATAGCCAAGATGCCTTGTGGATACCTTTGTGCTGGAATCTGATTCCACTAACTACCATGTTCCTTCCCGCTGCGAAGTTAAACAACCTAAACCCGCTGTCTGACGTGTCGGTATGTAGACTAAATTTACCGATCGATGGACCAAGAATATCTTCCCTTCCTATTTTTGCATTAAAATCTCCCACAACGATTATAATATCGTGGCCAAGACAGCGGTCGTATGTTTCTTCTAGGCGCTCGTAAAATTCATCTTTAATTTCATTGTCTTTATCTTCCGTCAGGGCATGAGCACAAATCAGCGTAATGTAGAAATATTTCGCCGTGATGCGGATTGCGTCTATTCGATCACTAACAGGATTGAATCGTGAAACAAGATGTTAGAGTCTCTTGCCAACTTCAAATCCACATCCAAATTCGTGCTTTTCCGCATGGCAGCTTTAAAAGATGTCATGTGCATCCCTGTCTCGTCCATCTCATTCCCTATATGGCGGTGATGTCAGCCTTGTATTTGTCGAGGACATCTGCCAGTTGGATAGAGGCACCTTCTCTGTAGAGAATTCGAACATCCAAGGTGCAAATCCGTAAATCATGATCCTTATAACGTGTGCCCCCCTCAACATTTCGGGGGGTTCTTGTTTTTTCTTTTCTTCGTGTTTTGATAATTAAAAAAAAATTAATTTCCCTTTGCACCCCATTAATGAGGTATGGGATAGCTTCTCGCGTTGTTGTGAATTAACACGCTTTCTATTTTTAGATTCACAACTAACGGCACCTACTTGTTTATCGACGAATGCGAACGTCACTGTTTGAGAAGCACTTACTAGACACGCCGATTGACTCGACACTTAATACTGCGAAGTTGCTGTCAGCAACATTCGAGGGGAGCCAACAATGAAAGAAACAATTTTTTAAGATGACTGGAGCCAGGTTAGAAACTGCGATCTCCCGCATGGTAGTCGCGTGTTCTAACCACTATGCCACGGCCGGTCCCAAACCTAATAATAATTGTTTTTTTAAGGAGAGTGGCTTATAAGGAGAGAGCCAAGAGAGCCGTTCTGGAGAGCTTCAGTAACTTTTGTTAACTGCTTCCTAAGACGCATCGGTGATAGCATGCCATTACACAGTACGATACTTACTAACTTCAAATCGATTTTAAATTTTTATGGCATGTAACTTGACAAAACGAATGATGCAGAACTTCTTCCCTTTGGGGCTACTTTCACTTGCAGTTCTGAGAATTGAGTACCAAAATCATGTTTACTCAACATTGCGGCTTCTCACATTTGCTACCACTGACCGGATGTTCAATGGCATTGCCCGGAGAATACGTGATCTCTCTGACATTGTGAGCTGCTTGTGGACCTCTAAAGAGAAATTCCGGTTATTCCCAGGTAAATAACCATACTGTAGATGGTAATTAATATTTTAAAGAATAAACTTAAACGATTAAATTTTTAAGGATAATTAGTTCCCCATTTCCATACAAGGCACCAATCACGTTTCCTACTGCCAAGAACTCATGTTTTCTCCTTCCGTTAACATACGCTGCTCCTCACATATATCACACATTAGAAATTTGGCTCAATAAGGAGTTGGAAATTGAAGTAACAACAATAATAGCAATCACATGCACGTGCATGATCCTTTTAAAGGACTTTATACGACGACGACGACGAGTATTGTGAACGAATGAAGTGATTTTACTATTCTCCTGCCGTTTATAGTCGTCGTTGTTGTTGGTGGTGGTGGTGATGGCGGTGGTTGGTGTCATTTGTAAATAGGATTAGAACATGTTGAAGTGGAATATATCCTTCACACACACACACTCGCGCGCATATTCTTTGCCACACGTACACATGCCTCACGCGAAATCACAACAATGCATTTGCCAAAGAAAACACTTGTGAGTGTGTATTTAAGTTTGTTGTTTATGTAGTTGTTGATACAAAACAAATTTTATGGTTGCACGATTCTCCTCTAAAAAGAATAAAAACACAACAAAAAAACATATACAACAAATAACGCCAGGATTCTTGCTAAAATGTGTTGCTTCCAAAATGGAATATTTTTTGTGCGCGGCAAGGAGTAAGTTATGTCATGCCACAGCAGTTTATACCATGACATTATTTGCCATGAGCGGGGGTTGAAGGCTAACCTAACTGAAGTTAAGATTAACTTCCATCGTGTGTTTATTAGATGTTGAAGAAGGAAAACAAAAAAAAAACAACATGGATTTAAATTTCCTTAGGACTTATTTCATCTTGAAGGGCTATGACATTTTTATGAACCTAACAACAAATGAGATGTGCTTTAGCGTAATGCAGGCATTGAAGGCGTGGTTTAAATTTTGAATTTCATTCAATGGCTCTTTTAGCGACGTCGGCAAGGGTTTTTCTTTCATAAGTACATAGGGGGAAACGTGACAAGGCACATTGAAATGTTTTAAGGAAACTCGTGGCAATTTGAACATAATACATGTAAAATAGTGAAACGATATGTTGAAAACAAGGAAAAGTCTGTTAAAAAATATGAAAAATTCGATTGTCTTTAGTGACAACGGTTAGAATACGCGACCACCTTGCGGATGAGCCCTGTCACAGCCGTATATATTTTTTTTGTCTGAAGAAAAGGATGCTGCATACAGGGCAAAACTGCAGCCAATGGCAATGCGTGCAGTAACGGAGCGTTATAATGAGAAGAGGAGGGAAAAGCATCTATGGAAGAAAAGAGAGAGTTAGGATATTGAAAATTACTGAGATAGTGGTGAAGCCCGAAAGTTCTACCAAAAGATAAAAAGCAAATGTTTTGGAACAGGTATCCCCACCTGTAAAGACGAAGACGAAATCTGGTCACTGACATTCAGAGTGTACTGCAAATGTAGAGGGAACACTTTCGATCTCTACTCGTTCCCGAAGGCAGCATAAGTGACGAAATCACATCCAATCATCGACGATGGGTAGACTGTCCACCACCGAGCCAAAACGAGATCAGCACGGCAATTGCAAGATTTAAAAACAAATAAGCTGCGGGAGCTGATGGACTGCCGGCAGAGCTGGCAACGTACATGCACCAGCTCATAAACACGTTTTAGCTCAAAGAATGCATGCCCGATGATTAGAGTATGAATGTTCTATGTCCTGTGCTCAAGAAAAGCAATCCATGTGTGTGCATCAACTATTGCGGGATCAGCCTTTTACCCATCGTTTACATGGTTCTGTCAAGTATGTTATATATAAGTCTTAACCACGTTTTAGCGAACCTGACTGGACCTTATCAGTGTGGCTTTAGATCTAGTAAAACCACGACCGAGCAGATGTTCCTACTGTGGCAAAACCTGGAGAAGACCCAATAAATGCAGATCGACACCTACCATCTGTTTATCGACTACAAAGTCCGATACTCGACAGTCCGATACGACAGAAACTATTAGATGCTATGGCTGAGTTTGGTATTCCTGCGAAGCTGATACGACTTTGCGGGATGACACTGGCTGACACGAAAGTCTTCAGTGAAAATGGGCACAAATCTAATAGAGCCATTTTCTACCAATCGAGGCTTCAGACAAGGTGACAAGGTCTGTCATGCGAATGGAGATAATCATGCAGAAGGCATCAGTAAACACGACTGGCACCATCTTTAACAAAAACCACATGTTGAGACATAAGAGAAAAATAACTCCGCAAAATGTTGACGACCACCGCAAACATTTTAAGGACCATGATTTGAGAATATACACTTAGAATGTTAGAACTCTATACCGACCAGGTGCTTTTATTCAACTGGCGGATGTCCTCGAAGAGTATAAGGCTGACATTACTGCTATACAGGAAATCCGGTAGACTGGATATGAATGCTCGCGGATGAGGATGTGTGACGTGTACTACAGCTGCCACGCGGATAAGCATGAGTTTGGTTGTGGATTTGTGGTCGGCAAGAGACTACGACACCTTGATCTAGGTTTACTCCTGTCAGTGAACGAATCGCCACCATAAGAGTGGAGGCAAAATTTTTCTACATTACACTGATATGCGCTCATGCTCTGGCAGAGGAGAAAAGTGACGAGGTCAAAGTCGCCCAACTTAAAGAAACATATGACCGTAGACTGGGTCATGATTAGAGTATACAAAACCGAAACCGAAAACCGACAAACCGGTTTTTTTGATCGAAACCGTATGCCGGTTTTTTCAAAAATGCGTTTTTCGAATAACCGGTTTAACCGGGTATTTTATGTCGGTTACCCGGTTTTTTGAAATTTGTGAAATCACAATTCTAGAAGATTTTAGTATTTTTGAAAAAAGACGCGCAGCATCAATTCCGAACACTTTCGGATGAAAACTGCAGCTAACTTTAGTACATTTTACATTTGCGCCATTTTGTTAAAACTAGATATAGTGCGCCAAAAAAATTCTTTTAATTTTTAAGGATATTGCCCCAACATTTGGAAATTTTATTTAAGAAGTAAGTAAAAATCCAAATATGTAAAACATATAAGAAAAATCTATACATATGTATATTTTTAGCCACAACATCAGCACCACGAGGAATGTTTTGGTCGTTAAAAACCTTCTGGTAAGTCTCTTTTTGTATAAAAATAGGTAATACAAAACATTTTCGCACCGACTCTTAAGTCTATTTGACATCACGTCAGGCTTTTGACATAACGTCAAAATTCAACCGAAACGTTTGAAGTTTTTTGAGGCTATATCAAAAATCTGACCCTTTGGGCCAAAATAGATCTCAGGTTAGGTTACAGCGACCCCAAAAATATAAGGAAATCATGGTCTGCTCAGAAAATCAAATTTATTTTGTGTGCCTTTTTAATTAATTCATATTATTGTAAATAACCTTTGAGAGGCACACAAATGGATAGCAACTCCTTAGTCAAACAGTTTAGCCAAAGTTTTACTGTTTTTAATGTAATCGCTTTATTGCATAAACACACTTTTTCCATGCTCTGTCTACTGGCCATTAACGAAAAGTTATTATGGATCGCCTCAAATATTTTAAAGTTACTTTCAGCATCGAGGACATTAGCGATCGAGAAAAGTGGTTGACCGTTCATGATGGATCTTATGACCTGCTTTTTTGTCTCGTTTTTTAATCATGTCACTGTTGGTCTCGAGTTGTGAAGCCTTAAAGTTACATTAGACACTTAGATTATACAGCACATACATCAATATAAATATACTAGCTGGCCCGGCAGACTTCGTCCTGCCTCCAAATTATTGTTAAATATGTTGAGTGCAGTTAAAATCTAATTCCGAATGGATCATTCATTACATTGGCCTCTGAAATATTTCAATTTGAAGGGCGAGGTTTTCCCGGACAAATTCAGTACTTCATATATCTAAACGATTATTATATATTATTGTCAGAATTGCTAAAATGGATCAGCAGTGTCGACCATGATATGATGAAAACTTACTTATTGTTAGGCATATATTCTAAAACAAAATAAACTTACATTCTCCATTGGAGTAATGATAACCTTTTATCCCAAGTAGTACGAATTTCCAAAAATCCCTTCATTTGGCTGAACAACCCTATTAATCGTTTAGTCTGGGTGATAGCAACAGATTGCTCAATTTCGGATTTGTCCCCTAAAAGTTCAAAATGCGAAAAACCTCTTATTGAAGCTCTGTAATTCTATACGAAGTGCGCCGTTTGCGGCCTGGGTGACCATATGCAGCCTATTCCAACTTTCGCTGCAATTTTGCTCAAAATCGCTTTAAAAGTTTTCGCAATTAGTGGTGTAATCAAAATGGACATCTATTAATATATATAGAGTTTTCAATTATTTTGATTTTAAAAAAAAAATTTATATGTAATGTAATCAATGGAGAGTAAATGACTTTCAAAAATTAAGTGTATCATAAGCCAAACAACAGCAACTGGGTCCAAACATACATGCAAAATTTTCTCATGTCAAAAAATGCATACAATTTAAGTTTGACTAAAATCAGACAATCGACATAAGTTTTCGAAATAATTCAGCTCCAACAACCTCAACAGCGAATCCCTTTATACAAAAAAAATTCTCATTATAAAACAAATGTACATTCATAATTTCAGACAAATTGTTGATTCGTTAACATTTTCACTATAATTCCACAGCGGCACCTGCCGGGTCCATTTATACAAAAACTATGTTCTAATGATCACACAAATATAAAAACTAAATTTTGGTTAAATTGGTACATTATTTTAAATTTTGATTAAAAATCCACCCAAACGCCACCTGGTGATGAAACAAACATACATTCTGAATTTCAGCAAAATTGGTCCATCCATTAAAATTTTCGATATAAATACACCCCAGCGCCATCTACCGGGTCCCTCCGTACATACAATAGTTTCTAATGATCAAACAAACATACGTTCTGAATTTCAGGTAAATTAGTCCATTCGTTCAAATTTTGATTATAAACCCACCCCAGCGTCACCTACCGGATCTATTTGTACATAAATTGTTTTCTCATGATTAAACGAATATCCATTCTAAATTTCAGTCGAATTGGTACATGCATTCAAATTTTCGATATCAATCCACCCTAGCGCCACCTAGAGGATATTTGATTATAAATACGCTCCAGCGCCATCTACCGGGTCCATTTTTTCATACACATTTTTCTGATGATCAAACAAACATAGATTCTGAATTTCAGTTAAATTGGCCCATTCGTTAAAATTTTGATTGTAAACCGACCCCAGCGCCATCTACCGGGTCCATTTGTACATAAAATGTTTTCTCATGATCAAATGAATATCCATTCTAAATTTCAGTTGAATTGGTACATGCATTCAAATTTTCGATATAAATCCACCCTAGCGCCACCTGGATTTGATTTTTTTTAATACAAACAATCTACGGAAAATTTTGAATCGAATAAAAAAAAAATCAGCCAAATCGCTCCAGCCGTTCTCTAGTAATGGTATGACATACGTGGACCATTTCATTTTTATATATATAGATTTATGAACACATTTTGTTTTATTTTATTACAAATATTGTCGAAATATAAAAAACTATGGACAATTTTTTTTTGACAAATTCAACACATTTACAAATCTTGGGCGCTCCAATACGCCCCGCTTGCAAACCCTAATCCAAGGTACATAAATTTGGCCTTAAGCCTCCAAACTCCTTCCAATATAATGTCCAATGTCCACACAGTCCTGGAAATTATCCAATTTAAAAATCCTCTTGCCTCTTCTTTGCATTGCTGATGTTGATGACGGCTGTATTGTTAACAACCAGATGACAATTGCTGTACTACAAAATACTGATAAAGCAAATACAATTTGTATTGATGTTTGGTTATTTACAGTGTTGCCGGCTTAACGTAATGTAAAAGCTTAAGGAAACTACACACCGAGATCGTTACTCGTTTATATGATGTTTTACACATAAATCTGCTGCTTTTATCAATAGCGTTAAATTTGCCAGATTTACCTAATTGAATAATAAGAAACGAATTTCATACGTTATATATAATTATATATAATATAATTATTTATATTTATTTTATTTTTTACGGCCCTTGGCCGTAGGAATCAATACGAATACATCTAATTTTTATAATTTCTATTTTAAAAATTTATAATACCGCATTTATTGGACAACCGACATAATTAAAAAAAATGGATTCCGAGATAAATGCATTTAAAGTTTTTAATTAAGTACCACCTTACAAGGAATAGTAGAAATCAAATAGCTCCCAAGCGGAGTGTATAAATGATATTAATATGAATTTTGTACACAACATGGTTTGATATAACAAACAATTCTACATCATCAACTCAAATGCACGTTTTGTAAGTTATGTTTAAATTAAACAAACAGTTTTTATAATTTTTATAAAAGGTTTCATTGCAATTGCAATATGTATATATATATATATATAAATTAATTAATTTAATTAAAATTTGTTAATCACGAAATTTTATTTAAATTATCTTCAATGTTCTTTTTAATCTTTTGAAATTTAAAATTACTTTATAATTAAGACAATATTAAACAAAAAAAGCTATAAATATAATAAATACTATAAGTTTTTTTTTTTAATTTTAGAAGATAAAGAGCAAAGAAATACAACAAACAATGAGCTCAGTATGGAATTTTTTCAAAAAAGACGATCGGGACAAAACTAAAGCATAATGTCTAAAATGTCCAAAAATTTTGAGCTGCCGGGGTTCATCGACATCCGCCCTAATTACTCATGTTGAAAAAGTCCATAAAATTCAAATCGAAAAAAAGAAACGCCCATATGAATCGGAACAGAAAGAAATTGTACTATCCGACAGTAACTCAATCCGGAAGTATACCAAAAAATTTAACAATGGACTGGGCGAGATTTTAGCCAGATGTGTTGCTGAAGATGGCATGTCCGTCAGATCAGTCAGCAAATCAAAGTTAGTTTCGGAATATTTACAACTAAAAGGTTTAGTTATGCCGTCAAGCGAAATGACCATATGGAAATTGATAAAAGATGTTTATAATGATAAAAAAGATCAAACAATAAAAAAATTAAGTTTCATCGTGGAAAAAAATGGGCGTTTCTCGGTTGTTGTGGACGAATGGACCGACCTATCCCAGATAAAGTATGTAAACGTTGCCCTAAGAGGTTATAATGTGGAAGAAAGACGTCTGGAACTTTTTAATCTGGGACTGGCACATTTAAAATGCGAAGGGACGGCAGCTAACATTCAACATTTGATTGAAATGAAACTTGAAGAATTCGGGCTTTGCTTTGATAAGCATATTGTTGCTTCAACTCATGATGGAGCGGCCGTTATGAAGAAATATGGATCAAATATTTGTCCAGAATCTCAACTTTGTTTTAACCATGCCATCCATCTTTGTGTAACTGACGTTCTGTATTCAAAAAAGAATAATCATGTTTATACCGAAGATTCAGATGACTACTGCTCCGATGGTTATGACAGCGTTGACGATGAAGATGAGGAAGTACAAAATAATTTCATTTTAAAGTCTGACATATATCAAATAATAAAAAAGCTCAGAAAACATATCAACTCTTTTAACAAATCCAGCGAAAAACAACGTAAGCTACAAACATATGTATTGGAACAGGAGAAAAAAGAGCTGAAACTAATATGCGATGTCCGACATAGATGGAGCTCACTATCTAATATGATTGAAAGGTTTTTGAGAATACAAAACTGTGTAAATCACACATTAATAGATTTACACGAAACTCCTTTTAGTAGTGCAGAAATATTTATTCTGTCAGAACTAAGCAGAGCTCTTCTACCTCTTTCCTACGCGATAAAGGAATTGTCAAAAGATTTAGTCACATTAATTGAAGCAGAAGGTGTTTATAAATTTCTGCTTAATCAACTGAAATGTTTAAAATCCGCGTATGCTCGGGACTTGCGTGACAAGCTAATAATAAGATTAAATGAAAGAAGACTTATAACTGTAAATACTCTTATTATCTATCTGCGCTCAGGAAAATATCTTTCAAGAGTATCTTCTTTAAAATATTCCACAATAGCTGAAACAAAAGAATACGCCTGCGAATTGTTCAAACGCCTTTTTCAAGAAGAATCCACAACAGAAGAATCTGAATCAAGCAATTCCCATAATGAAATGGAAATAAGTTTGAATGAAAGTCCAAATATGAGTTTAGCTAATGAGTTAAACAAGACTATAAATGATATTCAGAATCCAAGTCAAAAATTCGCATGTAAAAATGAATCTACTCTGTATGATGATTTTGAGTATTTTGAGAAATGTGGTAAAAGAACAGAAAGGTTGGACAACTTATTTAACGCTTTACTAACAATATGTCCAACATCAACGTTTAGTGAACGCGTTTTTTCGACATCCTCTTTTATAAAAAACAAACAAAAAAATCGACTTAAGAGTTATAACTTTAATTGTATCGTGTTTCTAAAAGATTTCTTTAGAAAAGAAAATTAATAGACTTACATTTTATAAAAATACGTTTATAAAGATCTCATAATAAATTACAATAACTTTAATGTAACTTTTTATCAGTATTTTTGTTTATAAGCAACTGAATTTCCTTATTTTAAATAAAACATATTATTCCATTGATAAAATTACTATTTTTTAATATAGTTATTCACTTTGCAAAAAAAACCGGTTAAACCGGTTTTTTTCAAAATTAAGTATTCGAAAACCGGGTTTTTGAAACAATGCAAATTTCGAAGAAAACCGAAACCGGTTATTGGAAAAAGTCGAATGTTTGTACACTCTAGTCATGATGTTAAAATGTGCTGGGAGATTTTAATCTCAAAATAGGCCGAGAGAATGTGTTTTGCCCAAGGGAATCAGACTGATTGATTTCTCTGCAGTAAGGAACCTGGTAATTAGCAGCACACGATTTGACCACAAAAACATTCACAAGGCAACGTAGATATCTCCCGATCAAGTAACGAGAAACCAAAATGATCACGTGGTAATCGATGGAAAGCACGCGTCAAGTGTCTTACACGTACGAGTGATCAGGGGTGCGAACATCAACTCGGATCACCACCTCACTGCAGTGAAGGTGCGAACTAAGCTAAGCAGGGCGAAAACCCTGCGTAACCAGGCATAGAGAAAGCTGGACATAGCTAAACTGTAGACCGCGGAGTTACCCAACGCCTATTCCTCCAACTCACTCAACTACTTCGTGATGCTCTAACTCCCGAAAATACTAGCGCGCAATGGCAATATATTGCCCACTCGATTTAAAGGACTGCGCGGTCCGTACTGGGGTAAGTGAAGCCCTTAAACGTAATGCCTGGCAGGGCCAAACTGTAGCCAATGGCAATTGCTGCTCGCATATGCCGATGATATCGACATTATCGGTCGGACGATGCGAGATATAACAGCTATCTTCTCATCTGTTGAAAGGGAGTCAGCGAAAATGAGTTTGGCAGTGAATGAGGACAAGACGAAGTTAATGGTATCATCGAACAAAGTGTCCACCCGTTGGGGACGTAGCGTGAACGTTGAAAACTATTGCTTTGAGATAGTGGATGAATTTATCTACCTCGTCAACAGGTGTTTCTTTGGACTACGCAAGTACTTCATAAACACCACCCTATCTCTAACCACCCAAGTCCAACTGTACCATGTACTAATTTTACCGGTCCTGTTGTATGCCTCCGAATCTTGGGTGCTTACACAGGCAGATTCAGCTCATCTGGCGGTGTTTGAGAGAAAAATACTTCGCAAAATATATGGACCCATTTGTGTAAACGGCGAGTTTAGGATTCGGATGAGCCATGAGCTTTACGAGTTATACCACGACATTGATGTAGTCAAGGAAATCAAAGTGCAACGATTACGCTGGCTAGGCCATGTCGTGAGGATGGATGAGGAAACTTCAACGCGAAAGGTATTCTATCAAGTCCTCGAAGGACGGCGCAAAAGAAGGAGACCGCGACTACTGTGGAAGGACCAGGTGGGGGAACCACTGACGCTGCTTGGTAGGACTGACTGGAGACGGTGCGCACAAGATCGAAGCGAATGGAATTCTCTAATCATTTCGGCCTCTGACTTAGACACTAAGATATAATATATATGTTGTCAAGTTGGTTTGAAGGCTAATAATAATAATAATAATAATAATAATAATAACATATTGCTTGCGCATGCCGATGATGTAGATATCATTGGCCGAGAACTGTGGGATGTTACTGCGGCCTTTTCGAGCATTGAGAAGCAGTCGGCAGAAGTGGGTCTGGTGGTTAATGAGGGCAAAACCAAGTTATTAGTTTTAACGAACAAAGAGTTTACTCGTTTGGGACGTTGACACTATAACCTTGAATTGATAGATGACTTTGTCGACCTCGGCTCCGCCATAAACAAAAATAATAATGTCAGCCTGAAAATCAAAAGATTGATCGCAAGCCGCTGCTACTATGCGCTAAACAATCGATTTAATGACAAAGCGCTCTCATGAAGAACAAAGATCCAACTCTACCAGACTCTGATTCTACCTGTCTTGCTCTACAGGGCAGAATCCTAGGTAATGACGCTGACGTGTTCTAGCCATCATGCCACTGTTGAGATTTATTTCCCCTTTTTTTTGTCGAAAACCGATTAAAATTCATATAAATGACAACTAAGCTTTAGATAAATACATTTTATGGATCAGGTCAAACTTGATGCCCGTCCTACCTTTCCATACAAAAAGAATTAAAATCGTCTACATTTTTCATACTTTTTTTTATAAATTTTTTAGATATATACTATATGCATTTTCTACGCCTTCCTACTTAGTATATGTTCGATAATATATGTATAATTTTAACAAATTTTCTTTATTTCATAGAATCAAATAAGACATAACTTACTTTCCGAAAACATCCACAACTAGACTACATTAGTTTCTACCAACATTTTGTGCTTCTTCTATTAATGTTTTTTTTTTAATTTCTAGCCCATAACAGAAACGACATAATTAGCACACATTTCTTTGTGCAATGTATTCCATAAAAGATACCTTAGTAAAAGCTACTAATGACAATTACAGAATTCCAAAGGACATTTCAAGTCTTTTGAGAATTTGCATCCTTTTTGACACTGACATGAAAATGACAGGGTTAATTGAAAGCATAGTTAACTTTTGACACCCACTCGCAATATGAATACGGAAATAAGGGCGGCAGCGTAAAGGATACAGCAAGTTTGAACTTCCGATATAGAACACACAATATGATGCACCATAGACATCATTCATAATAAATTCATATATATATAAAGATATTGCCGGACATCCAGACAAAATCATCAGCATCTGCAGCAATGGCATCATCTCCATCGTCATCATCACCTTAGTCAACATTCGCACGTCAGCAGCAATGCTGTGATCCCTTAGTTCATTAATGTGGCAAACACCAGCACCGCCTGCCAGAGTGCCACAAACTATGAGCGGGCAGTCAAAGAGCAATGTAAAATATCTCCACACTCCCCCTTGCACCCTCCTTTACAGAATATCATAATTTATATTGCTCTATTAATGTTGCACAGCCAGTCAGCCAATGGTTTTCTGGTGGCAATAGCGACACCCTATCAGGTATTTCCTTCCTTATGTTCCCCTCTGCCTGCCGCAGTAGTCCTTTTACCATGTTTCCTGTGCTGCTCCATCATGTTTATTCAAATCCATTGGAGTGTAACTTAATTGGATTTCATCTAATTTCGCTGTAGCTTTTAAATATTCGCCCGTATGTTGCAACTAAAAATAATGCAATGTCTGTGAATGGCAAATTTAAATGCTACTGCATGTGAAAAGTGTGGCACATTGTTATTACTACGAGTAGAGTAGTATAACAATATACAACGAATGTGCCGCATAAATGCGCAATTATATGTAAAGTTGCAGCACAAAACAAAAGTTGGTTGGGGCAACAAACACACACCGCATCACAAACATGCTTTGCATATAAAGTGTGAATGAACAATATGCAGTATGGCAGTATGAAAAAAAAAACTAATACTCACACACTCATGTGTAGTGAAAAATGAAAGCAAATCTTGTAACAAATACACGTCAGTGTCTTAGGTTGGCCTCACAGGATCACTTGCGAGGTCATGGAATGCTCACTAGATTTAAAATTTTAGATGTTTGTTGATGTTTTACAACGACATAGTTAATTTTAATTCGAACAATGTAACATAATGTGGTTAAATAAAATTTTTGTGGTGTTGCAAAAATTATCACAGTTAGTATCCAAAGATCTGCACGGCTCGGATCTTCATATTGAGCTCATTGTTCTAGTTCTTGCAAATAAGAAAGATTTATAAATTAGAGCACTAAAACTAAATTTTATTCTAACACAGTGCAACATTTTTGGGACTCAATTTTGAGAATTGCACATGAAAGTAGCCCCAAAATATGAACTTCTGTGTCATTCGTTTTGTCAATTTGGCTGCCTAATTAATTTAAAGGCCATAAGAATTTTTTTGCTCAAGGTAGATTTTGATAACATTTTCTATATTTTAACACGGTTAAATCTTGGTATACCTTACGGAATATATCTATTGTGTCTGTAGCAAAGTAGATATGGAATAGGAGAAAAAATATGCGGAATCTTCGATCGGGCTTCGATCTTCTGCGCTTCTTCTCCAGTTAGTCACACCAAGTTCTGCAAGATTCTCAGTAACCTGGTCTTTCCAACGAAGTTTTGGAAGTTCATTGTCGAAAACTTTTCGAGCTGGAGAATTTTCGTCCATGCGCACAACATGATCTAGCCAGAGTAGCCGCTGCACCTTAATGAGCCTGACCACGTCAATGTCAGTGTACAGCTCGTACAGATCATGATTCATACGACGTCGATATTCTCCATTATTTATGATGGGCCCATATATTTTACACATTACTTTTGGGACCGGCCGTTGCATAGTGGTTAGAACACGCTACTACCATGCGAGAACACGCTACTACCATATATTTTTCTTTCATTGCCGGCTCCCTCAATGTTGTCGACAGCAACTTCGCAGTATAAGTGTCGAGTCAATCGGCATGTCTAGTAAAAACCTTTTCAGACAATGACGTTCGCATTCGTCGATAAACAAGTAGGTGCTGTTTGTTGTGGATCTAAAATAGAAATCGTGTTAATTCACAACAACGCGAGAAGTTATACCATACCTCATTCATGGGGTGTGAAGGGATATTAAGTTTTTTTTTTAATAACCCAGGATTCTGAACCATACATCAAGACAGGTAGAACCAATATCTGGTATAGCTGGACTTTTGTTCGTCGAGAGAGGCCTCTGTCATTAAATCGCTTGCTTAGACCGTAGTAGTATTTATAAGCAATCAGGATTATTCTCCGGATTTCAAGGCTGACCTTAATTTGTTTTGTTGATGGCGGAGCTTAGTTAGATAAAATTATCTACCACCTCGAACTTATAGTTGTCAACGTTCACGCAGTTTCCCAAACGAATAGATTCTTTTTTCGCTGATTCCTTCTGTATACCTGAGAAGGCTGCAGTCACAACCCGCAGTTTTCGACCGATGATGTCGACGTTATCAGCGTACGCGAGTAGCATGTGGCTTTTGTTGAATATCGTGCCACTCGTGTTTACTGCAGCTTTTCTCATTATCACCTCCATCACCATGTTGAAGAGATCACACGATAGACCGTCGCCTTGTTTTAGGCCTCGTCTTGTATAGAATGGCTTCCTAAGGTCCTTGCCAATCTTCACTGAAGACTTCGTGTCAGTCAGCCTCATCCCGCAAAGAAGTATCAGCTTCGCTGGAATACCACACTCAGCCATGGCTCCGAGTAATTTCTGTCGTATCGGGCTGTCGAAGTCAGCTTTATAGTCGACGAAAAGATGGTACGTGTCGTCCACGACTTGCCGAAGTGTGAATATCTAGATAGTTGTTGATTTGCCAGGTCTAAAGCCACACTGATAAGGCCCAATTCACATAGCACACTCGACAAGACCTTATATGTGATAGGTAAAAGTCTGATCCCGCGGTGGATGGAGCACACACTTTAATCACCTTTTTTCAGCACAGGACATAAGCCAACCGTGCGTAGGAGCTGGAGCATGCTCGTTATCACCTCCTCGCCACCGGACTTGAAGAGCTCTGCCGGAGTGGCCTTCGATAGCTCAGTGGAAGCGACGTACATTTGCAATCCGAAGGTGCCCGACCGGGGCACTGGCATCAACATCGATGAAAAATTATTTTTCAAATACTTTCGATTTCTTCAGCCAACAAAACTCATCAAAGATGTTTCCACTACAAAAACTCCAGATTGCTCAAGGGCCAAAGGAAAAGAATTTATCAACATCTTAAAAATAAATCAATTAAACCAGCTGGCGCCATCTCTCGGAGCAAAATGGTGGTAACAACTCAAAAACAACAACAACTAGCAATCCTTGACATAAACCTTGTTATTTACAAAGGAACGAAGCAGAGTTGCCAACTATAATCGTATGATAATTGGACACAGAATAATATTATATTATTTATATAATTCTGTGAATCGGATTACATGCCCGATCGTGTGCCGATAAATTAAAAATCGGTACAAAGAATTATCACCCCAGCTGATTCCGCCAGCCGTTACAACAACAACAACAACAAGCTCTGCCGGAAGTCCGTCGGCACCGGCTGCTTTTTTATTTTTCAGTCGCGATATGGCTCTTCTTACCTCGGCTTGACTTGGTGGTGGGCAATCTAAGCCGTCGTCGACAATTGAGGTGATACCTTCACGTGCGCTGCCTTCTGGAACCAGCAGTTGCTGGAAGTGTGCTCCCCATATATGCAGCACACTGTGCGTATCTGTAACCAGATATTCATCCTTGTACTTACAGAAGAGGAGCCCATTACCGTAACCTTTTGCTTTTAATTTCTGGTAAAATTTTCGGGTTTCACTTGTATCCCTGTATCGCTCTATATCCTCGTTCTACCGTTACTTCATCTGACGTTTTTTTCCCGCATAAATAGTAGTCTCGCCTGTTTTACTTTATCCTTTTGCCGTTCCCTAATTGCACGGGTTACAATTGGCTGTAGCGTTGCCCTGTAAGCAGCATCCTGTTCATCAGACGCGATGCGACATTCTTCATCGTACCGGGATTCGTCTGAGCGCCGTTTTTATATCCGAGCACAGTGGTTGCAGCGGTTGCCATGCAATGCGCAATATGCTGCCACTGTGTATCAGGAACGTCAGAAGTGTGGAGTAGGCAGTGGCTATCTCTGGGGTTTTCAGCTTCGCGATGTCCGGCTATCTTTATGTTTGGTTAAGTGCGTTTTTCGCTCTGCTCAATCAGGTAATGATCAGAGCTAATATTAGCACCACGAATCACACGCACGTCCATGGCACTATTTGCATGCCTGCCATGAATTACCACATGATCAATTTGATTTTTGTTGCCTTGGGGATTTCTTTGTGCTGGGATCTAGTTCCACTCACTACCATGTTCCTTTCCGCTGCGAAGTTAACCAACCTAAACCCGTTGTCTGACGTGTCGGTATGCAGGCTGAATTTACCGATCGATGGACCAACAACACCTTCCATTCCTATTTTTGCATTAAAATCTCCCAAAACGATTTTAATGTCGTGACCAGGGCAGAGGACATATGTTTTTTCTAGACGCTCGTAAAATGCATCTATAATCTCATCGTCTTTATCTTCCGTCGGGGCATGAGCACAAATCAGCTTGATGTAGAAATATTTCGCCTTGATGAGGATTGCGGCTATTCGATCACTAACAGAATTGAATCTGAGTCTCTCGCCAACTACAAATCCACATCCAAATTCGTGCTTTTCCACATGAAAAAGTAATCGGATATTGGCCACTTCTCTATAGAGTGTCCGGACGTTCCAGGTGCATATCCTTAAATCATGGTCCTTATTACGTTTGCGGGTCCGGCTGTGGCATAGTGGTTAAAACACGCGACTACCATGCGGGTGATCTGTGGTTCGATTCCAGGCTCCAGTCATCTACATTTTTCTTTCAATGCCGGCCCCCTCGATGTTGTCGTCAGCAAACTCGCAGTATCGAGTCAATCGGCATGTCTAGTAAAAGCATTTCAAGCTGTGACGTTGGCATTCGTCGATTAACAAGTAGGTGCCATTTGTTGTGAATCTAAAATCGAAAGGGTGTTAATTCACAATAATGCGAGAAGCTATTCCATACCTCATTCATGGAGTGTAAAGGAAAATATTTTTTTTTTGATGTAGAAATATTTCGTCTGGATGCGGATTGTGGTTTTGAGTTTTTTTCCAACTACAAATCCACATCCAAATTCGTGCTTTTCCTCGTGACAGGTGTAATGGATGTCGCATTTTTTACGTCGCGAGCATTCTTGTCCTGTCCAACTCATCTCCTAGATGGCAGTGATGTCAGCCTACCCGCCAGTCGGATAGTGGCACATTCTCTAAAGAGTGTCCGGACGTTCTAGATGCATATCCTAAAATCATTGTCCTTTAGAGGGTTCCGTTTGTTACTTTTTCTTTGTCGTGTTTTCATAGCCAGTAAAGGACCTGAAGGCGGGTGGCTAGTCCAACCATTAACGTTCGTCGCTCACTATCTGCCGCTATTCATTATAAAAAATATCTCAAACAAAGTTGCCCAGGTGCCACCACGAAGGAGGTTGTGAGTCGGATTGAAATGCAAGATACACTTTACATCCCCAACGACACCCGACCGACAAGTGTTAAGTAGGTTAGTTAATCAAAAGTGGTAGCAATATCATCGGCGATGGTTTTATATGGGTTGTACCGGAAGAGTACTATGACTATTTGTTTTAACTAAATTCGATTCATGACTTTTTAAGTCGTTTGATCCATCTGATCCGTCTGTCTGTCCAGCTGGTATGACGATTATTTTCAAAAGACGTAACCAATTTTTTTCAAACTTTAAATGGTGTAATTTTGTTCCAAAACTACTTACGGGATTGTAACTATATAGGCTTAGTTGCCCAAACTCTGTATTTTGTTAAGAAATTTTTATGTTTTTACTGAGCGTGAGGGTATTTGTAAGTCGGTTTACCCGACTGAAACTTCCTTGTTTTTAATTTCAAATTTATGATATAAAATTTGTATTTTTTTTGTAATCTAGTGTAATCATTAAAATGTACAATATCCCTTGTTATTGCGAAATCTTTAATTACCCTATTAAAGATTAATTTAAATATCTTAACATCCTAATCTTCGGTTTTATTTTAAACCGCTTAACTGGTCCTTAATATGCTATGTGCAATCCTTATTAAGACTGACCTTCAGTTGTTAGTTATTGTCGGTGTATCTTTCTCTTCCGCCTTTCTGTTCTATACACTGTCTATATTCCTTGGATGTTGCTCTCTATCGTACATTGCACGATTCTAAAAATGCTCCACTTTATTCTTTCCGCGCTTTGCTGCAATAATATGATTGCCTTTGACGCCACTTATAAATTGTTTGGCCCTTTGGCGCCAATTTTCGAATTAAATCCGTATGTCACAGTTGAACGTGGCACGTATCTTTGGCTCTTGCTCATTCTCTTTCTCTCTCACTATTCGAGAACTGCAGTGGCACAGAAGGCCTTGAGGGCGTATTTAATGCGACCAACAGAGGAAGTGTCACTTTCAATGAACTGCGCCAGCACCAACAGCAGCAGCAGCAACAACAACAGCAAAACAAGTTGTAAATCATATTTTGTAGCAGCTTATTTCGTAAATGTCAAAGAGTTGCAATCAGTAAGTACAAAAAGTAAAGAAATCTCTAGAAACTTTCTGAAAGTCATAACTATTGTATGTAATTTGTGGTAGAGAAGAATTTTTAAAACTTAATTTTTTAAACAGCAGAAAATAAATGTTTGTCTGTCTACTGGCGGAGATTTGCTGACAGTTTCGCAAAGATTCCAAATTGGAATGTAATTTTTGGAGCAAGACTGTCTATCCACTATAAATAAACATATGCCTGTTAAGAAAAAAATTTAGTTTGTTGCTGAAAACATCGTTTTTTCGAAAATTAATCTATGTAATTTAATCATAATTTTACACAGTAGACTAATCACTAGGAAGAGAGTGGAAATTCCCTATGAAACTGTGAATCAATTGTCCAAATCCACATGGAAATCTTTAAATGCATGTATCTCGTGAACTAAGTATAAAGGTCCCGTTGGGAATGTAAAGTTAATCTTGTATCTCAAGCCGACTCACAACCTCAAACGTGGTG
The DNA here is from genome assembly GCA_964034835.1 of Muscina levida. Lineage (NCBI taxonomy): Eukaryota > Metazoa > Arthropoda > Insecta > Diptera > Muscidae > Muscina > Muscina levida. Next base: position 28,909,239 of record OZ035882.1, on the reverse strand, counting down.
GCACCTGGGCAAAGTTGTTCGTGATAATTTTTTTATCATGAATAGCGGCAGATAGTGAGCGACGCCTTCAGGTACTTTACTGGCTATGAAAACACGAGAAAGAAAAAGAAACAAACGGAACCCCCCAAATTTAAACGACCCCCGCGAACGTAATAAGGGCAATGATTTAAGGATATGCACCTGGAACGTCCGGACTCTCTAAAGAGAAGGTACCACTATCCGACTGGCGGATGTCCTTAAAAAATATAAGGCTGACATCACCGCAATCCAGGAGACGAGATAAAACGGCCAAGACTGCTCGCGACGTAAAAATTGCGACATCTATTGCAGCTGTCATGCGGAAATGAAAGAATTTGGATGTGTATTTGTAGTTGGTAAGAGACTCAAACATCTTGCCTCACGATTCAATCCTTTTGGTGATCGAGTCCGCAATCCGCATCAAGGCGAAATATTTCTACATCACGCTGATTTGTGCTCATGCCCCGACGGAAAATAAAGATGATGAGACAAAAGATGAATTTTATGAAATTGAAAGAAAAGTGGTGTTCATTAAAACATAATGCGATTAAGTGAGAGAGAAAAACAATACGTGCGAATTAATCAAGCAAAATTGTGCCACTGTTGAACGTCTATGATCAAGTGCCATGGACGTGCGCGTGATCCGTGGTGCTAATATTAGCTCGGATCATTACCTGGTTGCAGCCAACGTGCGCACAAGATTGAGCAGAACCATAAACGCACCTAACCAAACAAAAATAAAGCAGGACAACGCGAAGCTGCAAACCCCAGATAAAGCCACTGCCTACTCCAACCAGCTCTCCCAACTACTACGACACAACGCCTCTACTTCTGGCATTCCCGATACACAGTGGCAGTATATTGCGCATTCCATGGCAATCGTGCAAGGATATGAAAAACGGCGCTTAGACAAATCCTGGTACAATGAAGAATATCGCACAGCGTCTGAGGAACAGGATGCTGCTTATAGGGCAACACTACAGCCATTTGTAACCCGGGCTGTTAGAGAACGGCACAAGGAGACAGGAAAACATGCAAAACAGCTATTTAAGCGTAAAAAACGTCAGATGAAGGAACGGGAGAACGAGGAAATAAAGCAAAACTGAATCGAGATGAGGCCTGAAAACATTACCAGAAAATAAAAACAAATCCCTGTAAGAATAGGGATGGAAACCTGGTTACAGATACGCAGAGTGTGCTGCATAAATGGAGAGAACACTTCCAACAACTGCTGGTTCCAGAAGACAGCGCACGTGAAGGTATCCCGCCAATTGTCGACGACGATTTAGATTGCCCACCACCTAGTCAAGCCGAGATAAGAAGAGCAATATCGCGTCTGATAAATAATAAAGCAGCCGGTGCCGACGGACTTCCGGCAGAGCTTGTTGTTGTTGTTGTAACCGCTGGAGGAGGAAACAGCTGGGGTAATAATTCTTTATACCGATTTTCAATTTATCGGCACTCGGTCGGTCATGTAATCCGATTAACAGAATAATATAAATAACATAATATTATTCTGTGTCCGATTATAAAACGATTATTGATGGCAACTCTCTTTCCTTCCTTTGTAAATAACAAGGTTTGTGTCAAGGATTGCTAGTTGTTGTTTTTTTTTGTTAGTTTTAACCACCATTTTGCTCCAAGAGATGGCTCCAGCTGGTTTTATTGATTTATTTTTAAGATATTGACAAATCCTTTTCCTTTGGTTCTTGGTCCTTGCGGAATCTGGATTTTTTGTAGTGGAAACATCTTTAATGAGTTTTGTTGGCTGGAGAACTCGAAAGTATTTGAAATATAATTTTTTCAAGAACCTTACGGAGCCATTATATAGCAGACGAGGACTAAAACAAGGCGACGTCCTATCGTGTGACCTCTTCAACATAGTAATGGAGATGAAAATGAGGAAAGCTGCAGTAAACACGAGTGGCACGATATTCAACAAAAGCCACATTCTACTCGCATACGCTGATTATAGGTCGAAATTCTGCGGGATATGACTGCAGCCTTCTCCGGTATACAGAAGGATTAAGCAAAAATGGGTCTAATGGTGAACGAGGACAATATGAAGTTATTAGTTTCAACGAACAAAGAATCTACTCATTTGGGAAACTGCGTGAACGTTGACAATTATAATTTCGAGGTGGTAGATAATTTTATCTACATAGGCTCCGCCGTCAACAAAACAAATAATGCCAGTCTTGAAATCCGGAGGAGAATTCTGCTTACTTATAAATGCTACTCCGGACTATGCAAGCGATTTAATGACAGAGCCCTCTCTCGACGAACAAACATCCAGCTTTACCAGGTACTGGTTCTACCTGTCTTGATGTATGATTTAGAATCCTATGTTATGACACAAGCGGATGAATCGGTTATGGCAGTATTCGAGAGAAAAATACTCCGTAAAATACATGGGCCCATCATCGTTAAAGGAGAGTATCGGCGTCGTATGAATCATGAGCTGTAAACTGACATTTACGTGGTCAGACGCATTAAGGTGCAGCGGTTGCTTTGGCTAGGTCAAGTCGTGCGGATGGACGAAAATGCTTTAGCTCGAAAAGTCTTCGACAATGAACTCGATGGACGGCGCAGAAGAGAGCTAGTAAAACTCCACTGGAAAGACCAGGTTACTGAGAACCTTGAAGAACTTGGTGTGACTAACTGGAGAAGAAGCGCAAAAGATCGAAGCGCTTATAATATTTCTCTACGTGCGGTATATTACCCCATAGGATTGCAAAGAAGTGCCAGTTAAGTAAGTAGGTATGTAATTTTATATAATATTGTAATTATTAGAGAAAGAGTCGAAATTTCCAAACAAACTATAGAGTAATTGTCCAAATCCATATAGAAATCTTTAAATGCATTTATCTCGTAAACTAAGTCTCCAATCGCACAAAGGAGCTTAAATTGTGATGAGTACGGAAAATAAGGGAAATCACTAGGAAGGGAATGGAAATTTCGTATCAATTTATGGAGGATTCGCCCAAATGCATATAGAAATTTTTGAACGCATTTATCTCATAAACTAAGTCTCTAATTGTAAATAGGAATTTAATTTCTGATCAATATGACAAAATAGGGAAATCTGTTGGACAATAGTGGATATTCCCTATGAAACTGTGAAGCAATTGTCCAAATCAATATAAAAATCTTTAAATGTAGTTTTCTCGTAAACCAAGCATCCATTCGAAAAAAAAGAGCTTAAATTGTCCATATGGAGATCTTTAAATGCATTTATTACGTAAACTAAGCCTTCAATCGCAAAAAGGAGCTTAATTTGTGGACAATAGTAGAAAATACCTATCAAACTATGGTAGAATCGTCCAAATCTAAATGGAATTCTGTAAATGCATTTATCTCGTAAACTAAGCCTCCAATCTAAAAAAGAGCTTAACTTGTTATCTATGGAAAAATAGGAAAATTACTAGAAAGGTGATGAAATTTCCTTCAAACTTTGGAGAATCGCTTAAAATCGCTTTATATATTAATGTTTAAATGCATTTATCACTTAAACTAAGCCACCAATCGGAAGAGAAACTTAAAAAACTTGTTATCGCTATGGGAAAATGGGGAAATCACTATTATTGGGCAGGAAATTCCCAATCAAACTATGGAGGAATCATTTGAAGTCACTAAACCACCAATCGAAAAAAGGATCCTTATTTGCGATCTGTAAGAAAAAATAGGTAAATGACTGGGAAGATGATGGAAATTTCCTATCAAACTATGGAGGAATCGTTGTAATCCATATGGAAATCTTTAAATGGATTTATCTCGTCTAATACATGCTCCACTAGACAATTACATTCTCAATAACATTTTGATAGTGAATATTTCTGGAAAGCATCTACTCTTACTCACAGTCAATTTTTACTACATATAAGTTACCAGTAGGCAACTCAGAGTCAGTTTCAGCGTCACTAAACATATCACAACATAGGTGAAATGTCACCCCAAATCATCAAATTAGCCACCACGACATTATTACCAAAGGGCAATAACGTTTATTAACGTTTTGGCAATATTTATTTACCACCACTGGTAACTACGAGTATATCCAACAGAGTGAGAGAGAGAGCGCGAAGGAGAACAAATCAAGATAAATATCAAATCCTTTGTCTGCAGCAATTAAAGTCATGTTTTCTATTATAACAAAACACTAAAAAGCTTTTAGCCATGTTAGTGTTAGGCCCATTCACTAACTTGGTATCATAATTTTAACCAAACGCTTGCGTCCACCCACCACTAAAACTCAAGTCTTTACCAGTATCGACAGTAAAACAAATAGATTTTGATTTAGTTACGAAATAAACTTCATACAAGTAACATTTTACACAAGACCTGCATAGGGCATGAAAGGAATCTGGTAGATTAATGGTGTGACAAAGTGTGAAAAGTTTTCCGCAGAGCAATATGAAAAAGCGTAGTGTTAAAATCCGAGAAATTTTGGATACTTTGGTCATCTTTCGTCGCAGTTTAATATTTCAAACCAAGGAATTTTTCCAGAACTCCACTTTGCATGGCGTTCGTTATATTGCCGAGACTGGGCGGCCAGTGGGAGAAAAGTGGGTCAATGAATAATACGTAGCGGTCTAAGTATCTATTATAATATGTGCCTGCTTTTTTAAGATTTATGTGGTTTTGCTTCACGTCAATTGGTGCCGTTACTGCCTTGGTGATTATCATGAGTTTATGGGAAAAATTTCAAACCAATCCTACCATCACCGGTAAGTAGACGTAGAAACATTGTGGAAGAATTGTTGTAATTATAATACATATTAGTTTATAAATGAAACAAAAATTAGGTATCAGGTGCGACGTTAACACAGAAATACTGTCAACAGCATTTTGTTAAAAGAGGTAAATGTTAATAAATATTGAATGTGACATGATAGTTAGAACATGCGACTACCATTCAGGGGACCAGGGTTTGGATCCTGTCTTAGTCATCTACATTTCTTTCATTGTGACAGCAACTTTGCAGTAAAAGGAGTACAAGGACGAGGTACATCTAAATGGGCAGAACAATAGGCAAAAGTTAAGATATTGAAGTGACACTAATCCCAAATTGAAGCATTAACACGCCGCTACATTCACCCACGGTTACTGCATGGTGTTACAGTGGATACACAGAACTATTATGCTCCAGCTCTACTAAATTGTAATAATTTTTATCACAGATTGTGGTTTCAGCAAAATGTTGCAACATGTCACACCTCCTACGACTCATAGGGAGAAAAAGACAAATCACTAGAAAGAAAGTGGAAATAATCTTTGAATGCATATATCTCGTAAACTAAGCCGAAAATCGCAAAAAGGAGCTTAATTTGTGATCGCTATGAAAAAATAGGGAAATTTATATTATTGGGATGCATTCATCATGAAAATGTGAATGAATCGTCCAAATCCGTATGGAAATTTTTAAATGCATTTACCTTGTAAACTAAGCTTCCAATCGCAAAAAGAAGCTTAATTTGTGATCACTAATGAAAAAAATAGGGAAATAACATTCAATATGCAATTATGGTGAAATCGTCCAAGTTCGTATAGAAATCATTAATGGAAATGGGTGATTTTCTAATTTGAGTTATTCAAATTAGTTGAGAATAACCAGAATCTCTCTTTGGAGGTCCCCAAGCAGCTCTTAACATCCGATAGATCATGCATTACCCAGGCCATGCCGCTGAACAGCCATTCAAAGTAGCAAATATGAGAAGGCGCAATTTTGAGTAACCTTAACGGCATGCTACCACCGATGCGAGTAGGTAACATAACTTACTGAAGCTCTACACAAAGGCTCTCTTCTAGGCTTTGGCAGCCCGTTGCAAACCTTATAAGGACAATGATTAAAGGATGTGCACCTAGAATGACTGAACTTTCTGCAGAGATGGTAACTCTTTTCAATAAACGGATGTCCGCAATACAGGAAAACAACTGCCATGATGAAAAAAAAGACACGAATTTGGATGTGGATTCATAGTCTGTTTAACCTTGTAAGTAACCAAATAGCCACTATACGCTGATTTGTGGGCCGCCTAGACGGAAGCGCCTGGAAAAAGTATACGACCGCGCCTCTGGCCATGACTTTAAATTTGGTCTGGGAGACTTTAATACTAAAATAATAAGGAGAGATTCTCTTGATTGCGCAGTCGGAAAATTCAGTTTACACAACAACACCTCCGATAAAGGATTCAGACTGGCAAGAAACCAAGTAGTGAGTGAAGCCAGATTCGCGCATAAAAATATCTACAAGGCAATCTGGATATCCCCTGTTCAAAAGACAAGAAACTAAATTGATCACGTGGTAATCGATGGAAGGCATGTCTCAAGCGTTATGGATGTGCGTGTGATGCGCTGTGGAAATATTGACTGGGATCACAACCTAGTTGCAGCCAAGGTACGCTCTCGAATAAGTAGTGTTAAAAGAAGCTCGTAACCTAACCAAAGAAAGCCAGACATCAAAAAGCTGCATATCACCTAGATAGCCAATGCCTACTCACACCAATTCTCTCAATTACTTCAAACAAATCCCCCTAATTCTGATGTTCCCGACACCCAAATGCAGCATATTGCAAATTCTATGACCACTGGTTAAGAAAAACACCACTCAGACAAGCCCTGATATGATGAGGAATGTCGTTCGTAGGATATCGAAAATTACAGGGATTGATGTGAAGCCCAAAAGTTCAACCCAAAGGTAAAAAGCAAATGTTTTGGAACAACTGTAAGGACAGAGACGGAAATCTGGTCACGGACACTCAGAGTGTGCTGCAAATATAGAGGGAACACTTTCGTTCTCTTCTCGTATCTGAAGGCAGCAGAAGTAACGAAATCAAGCCAATCATAGACGACGGAATAGATTGTCCACCACCGAGCCAAAATGAGATCAGCATGACGATTTCACGACTTTAAAATAAACAAGCTGCGGGAGCCGATGGACTGCCGCTAGAATTTTTTAAAACCGGCGACTAGCTCATAAATACGATTTGGGTCAAGGAATGCATGCCCGATGGATAAAATCTGAGGAGATAGGTCCTGTGCTTAAGAAAGGCAATCGGACGGCAATTGGACCTTATCAATGTGGCTTTAGAACAGATATTCACACAACGACAAATCCTGGAGATGATCCATGAGATGCAGATCGATACTAACCATTTGTTCATCGACTACAAAGCTGCATTCGACAGTCCGATACGACAGAAATTATTAGATGCTATGGCTGAGTTTGGTATCTCCTTTGAATCTTAAATGACTTTTCGGGATGACACTGACTGACACGAAGTCTTCAACGAAAATCATTTTCTACCAAGCGAGGCTTTGAGACAACGCGATAGTCCGTCTTGCGATCTCTTTAACATCGTAATGGAGATGATCCTGCGGAAGGCTGCAGTAAACAAGACTGGTACCATCTATAGCAAATGTCACATGCTGCTGGCGTATGGCGATGACATAGATATCATGGTTTGTGGACTACGGGATGTTACTGCGGCCTTTTCGAGCATTGAAAAGCAGTCGGCGGAAGTGGGTCTGGTGATAAACGAGGACAAAACCAAGTTATTTGTTTCGACGAACAAAGAGTCCACTCGTCTGGGACGCTGCGTGAACGTTGGCAACTATAACTTTAAAGTGGTAGATGATTTTATCTACCTTGGCTCCGCCATAAACAAAAAAAATAATGTCAGCCTGGAAATCAAGAGACGAGTATTGATCGCAAACCGCTGCTACTTTGCGCTAAGCAAGCGTTTTAATACTAAAGCCCAAATCCAACTCTACCAGACACTGATCCTACCTGTCTCACTCTACATCGCAGAATCCTGGGTAAGGTCACAAGCGGATCAATCTACTTCGGGAATCTTCGAGAGAAAAATACTTTGCAAAATAGTACCATCTTCGAATGAACCATGACTGTATGGACTGTACAACGACATCGACGTAGTCAAGCGCGTTGAAATAGATCGAATGCACTGGCTTGGACACTTTAAACGAATGGATGACAATGCTCCTGCAGGAGGAGGCGGCCGAAATATGCATTTATCTCATAAACTATGCCTCCAAGCACAAAAAAAGAGCTTATCTTGTGATGACTATGGAAATATTGGGAAATCAATAGGAATGGGCTGGAAATTCACCCTTTAAACTATGGGGGAGTCGTTGAAATTCATATGAAAATTTTTACATGCATTTATCTCGTAAACTTAGTCTGAAATCGCAACGGAAAAATTTCGGATTCACTGGGAAGAGAGTGGAAATTCCCTAATAAACTATGGAGAATTGTCCAAAGCCATATGGAAATCTTTACAATACAGGGTGATTCAGTAAGTACCGGACAAATTTTTCCAGCATATTCCTTGGCTCATTTCTAGAAGAAAAATCCACTAGGACCATGTCCGAAAGTGCAAGAGTGCAAAATGGCAGCGGGTTCAAAATTTTCGGACTGGTGGTCGGAGGGTAGTAGGGTAAAGTTGCTAACGTGACCAATTGCAAAAAGGCACATTAGTAAAAATATTACTTTCAAAATCTTTACTATACAAAATAATTGTCCAATCGCAAAAAAGAGTATTATCAGATTAATTACTTTCAAAATACTTCATTATTATACCGTCACCCTACGGGTAGGAGGCTATATATCATTTAATACAACACAAACATGTAACACATAAAAGGAGTCACTTTAGACCTTAAGTTTCATTGAACCAAATTCGATTTATGACTTTTTAAGTCGTTTGAGCCATGTCCGTCTGTCTGGCTGTCCGGCTGGTGCGCACGATAACTTTCGAAAGACGAAACCAAATGTTTTAAAACTTTGCACGAGTTAATATTTTCCCAAAACTACTTACGGTATTGAAAATGGGCGTGGCCATGTACCCTTATGGTACCTCCCATACAAATGTACCACTCCGCCGACTCTAGAGATGGCGTAGTAATATCAATACATCGTACCCAAATTCTGTATTTAGTAAAGCTACCACGCTCGTTCTGGTACCTCCCATACAAATGTACCACTCCGCCCACTTTAGAAATCGAGTAATAATATCAATATACTATAAAATTTTATGTTTTACTAAGGGTGAGGGTATATGTAAGTCGGTTTTCCCGACTGAAACTTTCTTTCTGTTTTTTTTTTACCACCTTATGATGCAACACTATAACAAACTTTTCTTTTAATTTAACCTATATTTTTCAGGTTTGGACACAGATTTCCACAATCAAAATGTTGTATTCCCTACCACAGTTGTATGTCCTGAAATTTCGTTTGATCACGACAGAGCCTATCAGGTGGCACTCAATAAACTAGCGTAGGTAGGACACAGCATAATAATAATTTATATTTACTATGATTTTTGTTACCAGGAACTATGATCATTCTCTGGCTGGATACATTTTGCCATTCTTGGAACTATTGCCTTCGCTGACATTCGAAATATTAAATGAGGCCGCTGTTATGGCAAATTCTGTGGAAATGAAAGGTCTCAAGGAACGTACGCTACGTGAATGGACATTTACGGTAGAGTAAAAAATTCTAGTGTTATATGTGATTACTATAGTCTGCAAGGATCCCTTGCATGTTACCTAAATGTACTCCAAAAACAACACACATTTAGGGTGTCCCTAGGGAACTATTTTTTTATATCGCACCCGTTCGACAAACGGGAGAAAACTCAAAATTTCTAAACGAGCTTTTTCTGCAATAAAAAAAAACACAAAAAGTGGTCAACTCTACCTAAACTAAAAATGGCCCATTGTTTAGTATCCTCTTCCGTAAAAAAAATCGTTATTACACTCTCTGTGTATTCAGAATAACTTCTTTAGACTCAACAAAGAGTTACACTTTTACTTTTTTAAATTTCGAATTGTCTCTTTTTTGGCGAACACGTGCGATATGTTTTGATGATGCTGTTTTCTCCGACGGATAAGCTCCTTTAATACTTTTTTTTTGGGCTCCCTAGAAGCGTTAACACACCGTGCAGGGAGTTCTATCGGAGCCCCTAGCGGACTCCGTTGGCTGGCTTGGTTTTGTGCGCCTGTGCACCTATACCAACTAGATTTAAATTTTTCGTATGTGGAGTCAAAAAGCACTTTAGATAATTGATTTGATCTTAATTTTGTTTATCAATACACCTTTCTAATAATCTATATAAATGACTTGATTTCAGTCGATTATCAATTGTGAAGACGTCTTAACAGAATGCAAATATCGTGATGAACCCATCAAGTGCTGCGATGCCTTCCAACCGATCTACACAGAACATGGCTTTTGTTTTGGATTCAACAGCCGTTTCAAGTCAACCGATGTTGCTGAGTAGGTATTTGAGAAACGTGCGAATGAAATTCAGGTTGATAAAAGTTTATATTTTAAGTATTAAATCTGGACCACCACATGATTTGTATGAGACGGATAAGAAGTGGGCTCTGTTCTTTGTACCCAATAGCACAGTTAAGGTAAAGATCGGTTTTATTTTAAGCCATAAATGATGTAGCATTATATGTTCTCACAGATCTTCATATTCTCAAATGAGGAATACTTCGGTCAGGATTTTAATCCCCAAATAGAATGGTCGGAGAATGAAGTAGTGGAGATGCGTATATCGAAGAAAAATACCTACACCACCGATGATGCTAGGCAATTATCCATTGGGTAAGTAAAGAACATAGTTCTAAGGGATGACTAACTTTGATCTTAAGTGGGTTTACAAAAACAATTCAAATAACTTAAGCTTAACCAAGACCGGCTGCTTACTAAGGAATTCGCAACACAAAACTATATTGTGGACTATTATTTTTTTAACACCATTTCAGCTCTTCTCTAGAGGATATCTATCGAAGATAAGCATGAGACTGCTACATATTCATACCCTCACCTTACAGGTAGGAGGGTATATATCATTTGATACGACCCAAAAGTGTAACACATTGAAGGAGTCACTTTAGACCATAGGTTTCTTAAAACCAAATTCGACTCATGACTTTTTAAGTCTTTTGAGCCATGTCCGTCTGTTTGTCTGTCTGTATGGCTGTCTGGCTGTCCGGAAGGTAAACACGATAACTGTAGAAAGACGCAACTAAATGTTTTGAAATTTTGCACGAGTTAATATTTCCCCAAAACTACTTACGGTATTGAAAATTGAATACATGGTCCGCCCCTTCTGTAAAGCTAAATCAGGATAAAAATTTTGGTGAAAAAACTGTAAATCTAGCCACGCCCCTTCTGGTACCTCCCATACAAATGTACCACTCCGCCCACTTAAGAATTGTTTTTGTTTTACTGAGGGAGAGGGTATATGTAAGTCGTTTTTTCCGACTAATTCTTTCTTACTCGTTTTTTTTAATTTTTTAATTATTGTTTTATTTTTTTTGTTATATTTTTTTTAAATATAATTTTTCTCCCTCATATTTCTTAGGCAACGCAAATGTATTTTCCACGATGAAGTCAAATTGAAATACTTTCCCGAAGAGTACACTTTTTCGTCCTGCATGAAGGAATGTCGCATGAAGAAATCCATTAAACTATGCAAATGTTTACCATCCTTTTACAAGCCAGTCCGTAAGTAAATTGCCCTATGCTAAATAGTAGCAAATAATTTTCTTAAACATACATATCCTTGCAGCTAACGTACCCATGTGCACCGTTGATGACTTTGAATGTTTAACAAAATATCGCAGTAATATAACAAACATCAAGGATTGCATGCAATGTGAATTGAGTTGTTCCAAAACGGTCTACAACATAGAAAAACTAATAAAGAAGTGAGTAGCGTTTATACTAACACCTTAAACTCTTTGTTAATGTATAAAGGCATTTTGTGATTTTACTTAAAGCATTGAACGACCCGAGGCACCCGGTGTTTTAGTGGAGTTTCTCACCTGGCCAATTATTCGTTATAAACGTGAAGTATTATTTGGATGGGTTGATCTGTTGGTGTCTTTCGGTGGTATAGCCAGTTTATTTCTGGGTTTCTCATTATTGTCCGGCGTGGAAATTTTATATTATTTTACATTGAGGGCGTGCTGTATGGTCTACAAAAATCGCGTAAGTATTGTGAGATTAAAAGATTTTTTTTAGGAATCAAAAGTTTTTATTTTGTTGTATTAACAGCAAGAATTGTATGAAATCGAGCAACGTATTAAAAATGAGCCTCCTCCACCCATTAATATGTCTCTGAGGTTGCAATCATATGTGGCTGCTAGACCTGCAGTGGTAACGGAATCTGTTGGCTTAACAGCCGAGTTGGAGAGGACACCCCCCACCATCTCGAATAGATTTAATGATAGACCTCCAGATTATCATGAAATTGGAGGACGTCGAAGGAAGGCGGATAGGGTAAGTGATAACAATTGAAGCCAGTAAGAAAATGTACTATCTGTTTAAATTTTTGTATATATCGTCGCTGCGCCGACCAAAACAGTCAAGTGTTTTTTATTAGGAGAAATTTTTTTAATGGGAGCCTCCTTTGTGGTGAATATGGGGGGTAGGGATGTTTGGGGAAAATGGTAGGAGGGAAAAATTACTGGGGTGGTCGTACATATTACCCTCTAGGGCGACTCCGGGGCAGTAAGAGTGGTGGGAGCAAATTTTATGAAAAAAAAATCTGTATGTTAGCCCTCTTAGGGGCTGGAGATGGGGAGTAGGTATGTTTAGAAAAAATTTATTAAGAGATTTGTCTTGAAATTAACCAAATAATAATTTTTTGAAACAAAAACTACTTTAATTGTACCAAAAGTACTTTTATTGTACTAAAAAGTACTCTTATTGTAAACCAAATATCCAAAAAGTAATTCATTGTATCATAAAGTTCATTTATTGAACCAAAAAGTAAAGGGTTTTCCAATCAGAGGTATTATTTTGGTATTCAAAGAAAAATTACATTTTATGAGATAATTGATCGGATGTTTATTTCATAATAAAGAGGATAATATACCGTTAATAATGAAAAACAACATCAGCCAAATGGTCACCACTAGCAAGCTTACAGGACCATATCCTTTTCATGAAATTTTCCATAACCAAATCGCAAAGTGGCTGCCCTATGTCCTCGATAGCCTAACGAATTTTATCTTTGAGGTCTTGAATCGACGCTGGGCTGTTGGCGTAGACCTCATATTTCACGTGGCCCGAAAGGAAGAAGGTATTAAATCACAAGATCTCGGTGGCCAATTGTGATCACCTCTTCGAGAGAAAACACGGTCTGGAAACTTTCCCGTAAAAGATCAATGGTTTCGTAGCTTGTGTGGCACGTAACGCCGTCTTGTTTAAAAAATCATTATAGTGGGCCATAGCGGGCCAGTTACGGTGAATGAATTGCGCTATGGAGATATGAATAATGATTTTTTGTGGTCAGAGTTGGACAAAACCATTGATCCAGACCGTGTTATCTCTCGAAGAGGTGATCACAATTGGCTACCGAGACCAAACAGTCACACGTTGAGAATGGAAAGGCTTCTCAACGATAACTCTTGGGTTTTCCGAGCCCCAGATGCGACAATTTTGCTTGTTGACGTAGCCACCGAGGTAGATATGGGCCTCATCTGTCAAGATGATTTTTCGATGGAATTTCGGATCGTTTTCATTTCAAGGACCCAATCAGCAAAAACACGACGTTGTTGATGATCGGCCGGCTTGAGTTCTTGTGTTAACTGAACTTTTTAAGCCTTAAGACCCAAGTCTTTATGCAAAATACGGTGTAATGACATTTGTGGAATGCCCAATTCCAAAGAACGACAAGGAATGGATAATCCTGGGTTTTTTCAACACTTTGGGCTACAGCAGCAATATTCACAGTTGTTCTTGAGCGACGTGCACGAATTTTTTTCTTCACATCACTAACTTGTCCCAACAGCTCGAATTTTTCCACCAATTTCTGTATTGCGGTCCGACAAGGTGTTTTACGACGACCAAAAAATGCGAACTGTGACTGCAAGATTTTCACCATTTTATAGTGAATTTTAATAATTTCAAACGTGTATCGTTCCATTTTTAATAATGACGTAGTTTTTAATTATTAATTATTTTGTTTTTTTTTGTACTATGTAGGTACTTTCAGGTATGGTATTTTTTTGCAGACATTTTGAATTTAATTTTGTAATTGGTGGAATTTGATAATACAACGTAACCCTATTTTAGCAACGAATTGCGTACGATTCAGAATAAGTCTTAAACAGACATAAGTTTTAATTTTCTAATACACATACATATGCACACATATAAAAAATACAACTTTTTTTTCTTGATTGAAATAATTACATTTCACTTACCCTAAGTGACGATGAACGAGAATAGCTTTACCTTCAAACTGCACTGAAACTCCACACACATTAACATTCTTCAAAGTCATTGTTGTTGTCTATTTCGCATGTTTGTCTTTCATTATATCTCGCGCACAAACATGCCGGCCCGGTCGATGTTCATAACTCGCGACCAACGATTATAAGAACATTACAATGATTTACTAGTAAACACTAAGGAAGTTCTCACTTTAAGACACATTTTATTTAATTACACAAACGAATTGTTTAATTTATGGATCTGTTGCCAAAAATTACACGCACTTTGCCCCAAAGTTCTTTTTAGACTAATGAGACTGGGCAAAGACAGAAAAGAAACCAAAACAATAGGTAAATAATAGTTTCACAAGATGGAAGTGCGGAATATTGAATGCTCTCTCTCTCTCTGTCACTCTCTCTCTATCTCTCAAGCTCTCACTTTTGTTGTTGATCAAATGAAGAAGTTGTGATGCATCCGTGATGTGCAATAATGTTAGTGCAATAAAATATATTGAAGTTATGAAGGTTTTAGCAAATCAGAGGGATTTTATTTAATCTTAATATAGAGTTAAATTTTAGTGGTAAAATTATTTCGGTAACCGCATTCGACAGTGGTGAAGGTATAATAACAGTGGTATTAAATTAACATTTTGACGTTTTGTTTGAGTCATTCGTGAGATGTTAAGGAAAAATAAGTGAGGCTTTTGAAAAAAATTTATTTATGTACATAACTTAATTCTGCTCAGCTCAGTTTACAGCGCAATATTTACTGAGCACAAGCAGTTTAATGATATCTTATTAATTAAGTTTAAAATTTATATGCAGTTATCACTCACATTTTGAACAATAACTTAATTTTTTGTGCATTTTTCTTACAGGATTATTCTACATTCACTAAATCTATGTATAAGACGCCTAAAGTGTTGCCTAGCTACGCAGATGCTACGAGTTCTGGTTGGCAGTATGGACAGTATTTACCTTAAGCTGATGTAATAAGACAACCATAGATCACAACATTTGGCTTATACTAGATGCATCATTGGTAGAAAGATCATCGAATTATAATGTTATGATATTAAACAAACAAAGCACTTAATATGAACATAATAAAATGCATAGTTGGTTTTCCCAAAAAAGTGGCAAGTTGATGTATTTAATTTAAAAAAAAAAAAAAACATTTCCTCTGAGGAAATTTAGACAGAACGGTATTTTGCTATTGATATGCATCCCTGCTGCGTAGGTGACATCTAGAGGGAAATAGTTGCACTACTACAGGTAGCAACGACATGAACCATACTATTTTTGCTGTTGTATAATGATAGCACAGACACAGAATAATATGATACTGATGCTAGTCTGTTGTGCCGAAATGATATTTATTGTATGTACGAGTTAATCTAAAGTATTGGCAACTCTAAAAGTTAGCATTTTATTTCAAATAAAATAGAATAAAAAAATAATATAAACCGCGAGGCGAGGAAGATCTTAGTGTGTGTATGGAGAGAAATATATGAATGCTTGAGTTGCCAAGTCGATGAACTCGATAGAACATAAACTTGACATTGTTTATTAAAACTCATGTTTAATAAAAAAAGTCAAAAATAGATTGTAATATAAAAAATTTAACTGTATAAGTGTATAATGTATAATAGTAATAATATTTTTGTACAAAGAAAATATGTAGAATAGAAAAAATTTGGAATAGATGGGTATGGAGCGTGGCTAGACTTCCAGATTTTTTCTCCACAACTTTACCATGTTATATCTTTGTTAAATACAGAATTTGGGCACCATAGAATTGGGTATATGATATTGTTATTCGATGTCTAAAGTTGTCAGGGTGGTACATTTGTATAGGAGGTACCAGAAGGGCCGTGGCCATTTATCCCATTTGATATATAAATATATTACACTGTACGACACAATTTTTCACAAATGATCAAACTGACCAGATTCTTAAAATATGGCTAAAATAAAAAAATATATGTACGTATCTCCCAGTTTTTCTAGATCAGCTCGTTTAAGTTTTTTACGAGCAATTCAATTTTTGGAGCAAAGCTCCCATACAACGACTTGAAAGTGACTTCTTCCTGTTCGCAGAACTCTGCGAGTTGTTAACAGATTTTGATGAATTTTTTTTTTATTTTTAACAAATTATAAATTGGACTTTGTCAGAACCCGCGGGCCATTTAAACATACTTAAAAAAAATTCATCAAAATCTGTTAACAACTCTATGAGTTCTGCGAACAGGAGGAAGTCACTTTCGAGTCATTGTATGGGAGCTTTGCTCTAAAAATTGAATTGCTCTTAAAAAACTTAAACGAGCTGATCTAGAAAAACTGGGAGATACGTATATTTTTATTTTAGCCACATTTCAGACTCTGGTCAGTTTGATCATGGGTGAGGTCAAAAGTTTAAATTTGTCTTACAGTGTCATAAGATATTTAAATTGACTAAACTTAAATAGCCTCCAGTTATCCAGTTGAATGTTAGGGGAGAAATATTAATTTTCCAATGATAGATAATTTTGTATGAGAGATACCAGAAGGGGTGAGCCGATATAACCCATACACATTACAACACATGATTTTGGGACTCATTTCTGAGAACTGCACATAAAAGTAGCCCCAAAGAGAAGCATTTCTGCATCATTCGTTTTGTGAAGTTACATGCCATAATAAATTAATATCGATTTGATGTTAGTAAGTATCGTATAGGGGAATTTGTCACGTTTTAGGCTCTTTTGTTTGGAAGATACTTTTCCAGATACTTTACCTTTTAAATACACCAAAAATGTTCCTTTCTAAGAAACACAAATCCGTGGTTTTCAATAATATTGTGCACGATTTATTTTGTAATTTCAAAATAACTGTTTATTTCAATATTTTAAAGTTTATGTTAAGAAACAAGTTAGAACAAGAAACAAAAACTTGTATATATAAAGGGTGTCCCAACAAGAGCGCAATTTTTAAATTTTCAATAAAACACAGATATTTTAAAAAATATCGTGAAACTTTATTATATCGTAAAGTAGACAGAATGAGGTTATGTATGGAACAATATATCGTGCAGATGGCCGCCGCGGCTTTGCTGGCATGCACGCGATCTTTTACTGACATTTTCAATGACCGTTTCGCAAATGCTGCAGTATTTCATTATTGCAGCGTCCCATTTCGGCTTGAGTCGTCGTCGGCTTATTTGCGTAAACCATCGACTTCAAAATACCCCAAAGAAAAAAATCTAATGGTGTTAAATCGCACGATCTAGGCGGAAAATTCTGATCTCCAAAACGAGAAATAACACGACCGGGAAATGACTGATGCAGCAATTGAATTGTTTCTCTGGCTGTATGACATGTGGCACCGTCACATGCCCTACACATTCATTTCTTTAATTCGAGGCAAGAAAAAACTGGTTATCATTTCACGATACCGAACACCATTGATTGTTTGCGTTTGACCTGCCTCATTTTCATAAAAAAAAGGTCCAATGATTCCTCCAGCCCAAAAACCACACCACACAGTGACACGTTGAGGATGCATTTGCTTCTCGTGAATCACTCGAGGATTTTCTTCACCCCAAATGCGACAATTCTGCCTATTGACGGAGCCATCAAGATGGAAATGGGCCTCGTCACTGAAGATGAACAGTAGCCGCAAAACTTTCACCATTTTGGTAAAACAATTTCACAATGAGAATGCATTGTTCATTCGTGTAGCGCTCCATTTTAACTAACCTCGTACCTTCTACTAGCAAACAATAACAATTGTTCAAATGTGAAACAATGACACTTGGAATGTTGCCAGATTTAAAAATTGCGTTCTTGTTGGGACACCCTTTATTTACTTAACTGATTTACTTACTTAATTATATTTACTTTACTCAATTAAACTATTGGATGTTCTATCTGCACAGACTTAGATATAAAACTAGAACTATTAAAATACAGATGAATTTGACTTTAAACAGTAGTGATGATTTCATAGTTAAACAGGGCCACTGCCTTGTCACCATAAGGAAAATAAGAGTAGTCATGACAAGGTTGCACCTTACCGAAAATTCACCATTGGCCGTGTGACCGGCGTTTATGGCATTTGATGGAATGTCATTATAAAGGGCATGGGTCACATACAAATTGCGGCCGGTATCTACACTACCTTGCACTGCATTATTGCCAATGGATTGTTTATAAGCCATAGCTATGGGAGAACCTAGACCGTAATTCATGATAGGTGTGCCCGGATAGGCAGCCATAGGAGGATCTAGAATAATGAAATACAAAGTATTATAACACGTTCTAATATATATTCGTATGTACTACCCTCCAACTTACCTTTAATTGCCCATGTACCATTGGCACCCCAACCCGTTGTGATGCCCACATATTTAATGGGTATCAACTGAGGATCATAATGACTCATGAATGCTGTTTGCTCACCCTCACGTCCAACACTGATCACGTTATTCTTCCAACGTATCCAGAAACCAAGGAATTTACTGCCATCAACAATATCGATTGTTTCCACTTCTACAACATCGGGTTTTGTGCGATTTTTACGTATTACTGATTTAGTATTTTTCCAGCCACCAATGAAGACCTCATACATGGAATCACTTTCTATGGGCTCGCTGGTTAAGGCCACATGAATGTCATTGGGGCAGCGAATTTTGAATATGAACACGTTACCCGACATGGGAAAGAAATGGTAGGCCAACTGATTGGGGGTGTTAACTGCAAGAAGACAAGGAGGGGAAAGAATGAAATCGATTATTTCGATAATTTCGATTATTTCGAATGTTTGGATTTAAAATTTAAAAAAGACAATTAGTGCAGTTAATCAATATGGCTTTTAATACGTTCGTAATTCTCCATTTTTTACGTTCACATTTATTTTAACAAGATCGGATATGTCGAGTTTTAATGAATTAAGTGCAGAATTGGCATAAAAAAAAATTCACGTACTATTGGTCCACCCTGTATATTTTTTCTCACAATGTAAATCATCAATAAAAACAATATACAATAATAACAACAAATTGTGTTTACAAATTATACACCGGCATATGAAGCGATACCGCATAGAACCCCTCTTAATGACAATGCTGCTCTCATTAGCACTTTTACTGTAAATTTCAACGACTCTTTAACAAATGTTTGAAATCGCCTAGTGTAAGATGGAATTATTGCGATATTCGAAAATTGAAACTATTCGCCAATTGTGTCTTTTTTTTGCTGTGATTCAAGCATACTGTTATTAAATCTAAACAAATGTTTGTTTTCCATCATCATGAAATTAAAAATAAAAAATATCAGGTAGTATGTGACACACATATGGTATCACGCAAGTTATAATATGAGCAAATCCAATACAATATAAGGAATGAAAGAGAATCAAAATCTACACTTTAACATCCAACAACAACAAAAATGTATTTAGTTAAGTTTATGTATATTTGCATTTTTTAAATATTTTTGGGTGATCATGGAATTAAACGCAGTAGTTTTTAATTACGAAATAAAACTTTTTTCTTAAAACAAAAAGCAAATTTAAAATAAAAAACACTTTGTAATAATGCGTATATGACCTCGCTTATTTTGAATAAATTCAATAATGCCTTTCGGTCATACTATTTATCAGGGTTTTCGGGGTTGAACTTTCTAAGGAGTCCCAAGCCGCTATAACTGTCGGTTTTAGCTCTGCAACGCTATTGTATTGCCTGATGTTGGAGTACATTTTATGAACATACTTTTGCCACATTTTCATTAGGGTTAATGTCATGGAAACACGCTGGTCCCTCTAAGACTTCAACGTTTCCTGACCAACCAAAAGTTTTGTCCCCTTAATGGAGTGAGTAGACGCAATCTTTTCAGAAAATCAACTGACCAAATTTCATTATCCTGCAGGTGACTTTTTGGAAGTTATGGGAGAAATATTAATTTTCCAAAAAAAACAGGTCAGTTTGTATGGGAGTTACCAGAAGACGTCAATCGATATAGTCCATATAGTCATCCAAGAGTCAAATTTTCTTAAACGTACATCTTACGCAAAATTTGACTGAATATTGTGTACTTACAAAAGGGATATGTATGTAAAACTATGAGGTTGAATTCAATAATTTGTATGAGAGCTACCAGAAAGAGTCTGGCAATTATTCCAAAAAATTCCAAAAATTGGTAATTTTGTATGGGAGGTACCAGAAGAGGTCAACCGATAATGGACTATATTCATTCAAGAGTTAAAGGAGTCATGTTGGGCCTCTAGTATCTTAAGACCAAATTCGTTTCAGGTATTTTTAAGACCATTAAGCCACGTCCGTCTGTCTGACAGGCTGGATGGTCAGTGGGCACGATAAATCGGGCAAGCCCTCATTGGCAGAATAGCTCACCTTTTTTTGTACCTCGCATAAACAGGTACAGAAAAACAAAACCTTTGCCACACCCCTTTTGGTAACTCCCATACAAATGAGATAATTCACCGTTACGTTTTTAATTGCATAACTTTTTTGAAAGTACACTGAATGCAGTCATATGTTGACTTATAGAAAACTGACTTAGGAATGAATACGGCCTATATTATGCCCCACCCCTTCGGGTAATTCCGATACAAAAATCACATTGTTTCTGAAAAAATATCATTTCTTCCATAACAGCCAAACTGAATTTATAATATAATTTATAATAGTATAAAATACTTAGATAACCGATACCTTTACTTCACCCCTCTGATACCTCCCATACAAATGTCCGGATTCACCCTCATATCCTATTAATCCACTGCAGAACGAAAAATTTCGTCCGCTCCACTGTATTTCGATGCAGATGTACTTAAGGGGTCAAAATCCAAAAACCGAATATAAGGAATGAAAGAGAATCAAAAACTACACTTTTACATCCAAAACAACAACAAAATTGTATTAAGTTAAGTTTATCTTTTTTACATTTCTTTACGGCTGAACCGTTTTCAATGAAATTTGGAAGACAGTTTTTTTTTTAATTTTTGCGTAAACTTTTTTTTAGATCTAGGGGGATAAAATTTTATACACAGATAGTACTCGCCAACACGAATATGAATATGGGGACGAAATTTAAATTTTGGATCAGTGGGCCGTGGATGCGTGGCAAAACTGTATTTTAGCCCTTAGAGAGATAAAATCTGGTACACAAATAGTACTCGACACTTTCAGTTCAAATTTCTAGACGAAAATTTTATTTTCGATCAGTGAGAGGAGAGAAAACATTTGGTACACAAATAGTACTCGACAACACGAATATGAATATGCGGACGAAATTTTAATTTTGGATCAGTGGGCGGATTAGGCGCGTCAAAGCAGTATTTTAACCCTAGAGAGAGAAAATTTAACACCCAGATAGTACTCGACAACACGAATATGAAATTGCAGACGAAATTTTAATTTTGGATCAGTGGGCGGTGGGGGCATGACCAAACTGTAATTTAGCCATAGAGAGAAAAAAAAATTGGTACACAGATATTACTCGGCACTTTAGGTTAACATTTGCAGATGAAATTGTTTTTCTCAATGAGTGGACGAAGGGGGCGTGGCAAAACTGTATTTTAACCCTAGAGTGATTTGATACACAGATAATACTCGAGTACAAGTGAATTTATCAAAACGTACATTACTTGTACCAAAAAGTACAATTGATTGTATCAAAAAGTGCAATTGATTGTTCCAAAATATGCAATTGATTATACTAAAAAGTACTATTATTGTATAAAAAAGTACATTTATTGTACCAGAGAGTACCTTTATAGTACCGAAAAGTACTCAAAGTTTACTACTAAGTACTTTTATTATACACAATTTAGGTAATTTTATTCTACCAAAAAGTTCTTAAATTGTGCCCTTAGTAAAATATAAAAAGTTCTATAATATTGATATTATTACTTGATTTCTAGTGTAGGTACCAGAAGGGGCGTGGCTAGACTTCCAGATTTTTTTCTCAAAAACTTTACCCTGTTATAGCTTTACTAAATACAGAATTTCTGCACGATCGCGTCGAGTGTATTGATATTATTATTCCATCTCTAAAGTGTGCGGAAAGGTATATTTGTATGGGAGGTGTCAGAAGGGGCGTGGCTAGACTTCCAGTTTTTTTTCCTAAACTTTATCCTAATATAGCTTTACTAAATGCAGAATTTGTGTACGATCACTTTGGGTGTATTGATATTATTAATCGATTTCTAAAGTGGGCGGAATGATGTATTTGTATAGGAGGTACCAGAAGGGCGGGTCCATGTAGCCCATTTGCAATACCGTAAGTAGTTTTGGGGAAATATTAACTCGTGCAAAAACATTTGGTTATATCTTTCGAAAGTTATCGTGCGCAACAGCCGGACAGCCAGACAGACAGACGGACATGGCTCAAACGACTTAAAAAGTCATGAATCGAATTTGGTTCAAAGAAACCTAGGGTCTAAAGTGACTCTTTTTATGTGTTACACTTTTGGGTCGTATCAAATGATATATACCCACCTACCCGTAGGGTAATGGTTTTTTCTTAAATTCAAAATTTTTCCCATTTTATTAGCTGACACTTTTCTGCATTTTGACATGTTTTTTCAGAACTGTGTGAGTAAAGTTTAAGGAATATTTACAAGGAGTTAGTTTGTTTTATCAATAAATTTGGCAAAAATTCGTCAGAAAAAAGTATGTCGGTAAATTCAAACAAAACAACCTCAAATACACGTTACTGACACATTTTGAAGGGAAATACTGACAATGATGTCATTAGAGTAAATTAGCCTTTATAACAATCGGCAATTCAAAAATAAAAATATAGACAAAAAATTTATTTTCGATTTTGATCCGGTTATGAAGTAACTTGGCGTAACGAATTGTTTACGAAATGTACAAGATCGTCGATTAAACGTAACCCTTTTATTAAGCAAGCCAAATATATTCTCCCTTATTAAATATGTCATAGTGAACTTTCTTCAATATTTGACTGTTTTTCTTATTTGAATAAAATTTGTAATAATTTACAGAAATGTTAAGGTTTGAGAATTTTTCATCATCTGACGAAGAAGAAGAACATGATAGGAGCAAGAATAAATCATACTTAAGTCTTACAAACGACATCAGCGATGCCATATTTTAAATATGACAAAAATTCGACGCGATTACGATACATAGTTAGGGGGATTATAAGTATTCGTCAAGTATGCAATGGCGAAGCATTGCCGATTCCACTAGTTTTTACTTTTTTTGTAAGTACTTGTCATATTTTGCGTAAAATGCACAATTATAAAAATTTGACTCAGTTATGAATGTAGACCATATCGGCCGACCCCTTATGGTACTTCCCAAACAAAATGAACCTACATTGGGAAATTAATATTTCTCTCATAACTTCAACACGGATAACTGGAGGGTATTTGAACTGGGTCAGTTAATTTATTCTGTTATGATAGACAAATCCTCAGAAAACCGAAAACTTTATCACACCCCTTCTGGTGTCTCCAATACAAAATTACCACATTCAACCTCATAGTTTTACATACATATTATTTTTGTAAGTACACTGACTTTTTTTTGCATAACATTCACGATCATAAAAATTTGACTCAGGAATGTATATAAACCATATTCGCCGACCCCTTCTGGTACTTCCCATACCCAATTACCTATTTTTCGAAAAATTAATATTTCTTCCATAATCTCAGCTCGAAAAATTGCTGCATATTTTAAATTTAAATTTTTCGTACTTACTCACTGGCATTTTGAATCGATTTTAATATGCCGAACACAACAAGTACCCGGAACTTTAAAAATGATTGACTAGTAAACACTAAGAAAATATTCACATTAATGTACACTTTATGTAATTATTGTCCTATTATTTAATTTATGAAAAAATTACACGCATCTTACCCAAAAGTTCTAATTAGACTAAAATGTTTGAAGACTGAATTGCAACCAACACCAGACGAAGAATAATTGCACAAGTTAGAATTGAGAATTATTGAATGTTTCCTCTCTTTCACTCTCTCTTTTCAAATTAATGTTATCAATGTAACTGAGTTCTAAGCTCAGCTTACAGCGTTGCACAATATCCACTTTATTGAGTTAAGAACTTAAATTCAGTTATCAATTACAAAAATAACACTATGCAACAAAAAGAGAACACATTTCGACATCAGTATTCCCACCAAATTTTTTTATGGTCTTTCGATTACACATAGTGGAAAAACTAATTTTTTGTGATGTTGCATAGTTTTTTTTAGTTAAAGTCTAAAACCAAGTCCATATTACCTGCTTTACCCAGAGATTTCTTTACAGTTTTTCTAAAACAAACTCCTTCTGCGATTACAGTACAAAACATCTCTCATCACATTCCCTGAGATTGTTAGTTAACTTTATTGTCAATTGTTTTTTTTTTTTTTGTTATACTATTTTAAGAAACAAACATTTTTAATGCAAAACTAAACTTTTAAAATAATTATTATTTTGTTACATTCATTGTGATTTTCTTAATTTATTGTGTAGTAAAGATTTCATAGTTAAGCAGAGCCACTTCCTTGCCACCATAGGGAATATAACAACAGCCATGAGAAGGTTGCACCTTACCAATGGTCACAGAACCCTCGTGATTGCCACGTCCGACAAACAAAGGTTCACCATTGGCTGTATGACCGGCATTTAAGGCATTTGGTGGAATGTTGTTACCACTGACGGGTTGCCACGTGCCATACGAGTTGCATAATACTTCGTACTGTTGATGAGGCACCTCCTCGCCACCATAGGGCACATAACATATGCGATGGCCCGAATGTAGTTTACCAGGAATAAGTTCACCATTATGATGGGCACGGGCCACAAACAAAGTGTGACCGGCATCGAAACCGCCTTGCACTGCATTGGGTGGTACTTCACCATTGGCACTTGGAATCCAGGTGGCACCACCGCTGGCCATGCCTTGATTAAAACCCATATCCATGGGAGGAGCTACAGCGTAAGCCATGGCGGGATTGCTGGGATAGGCAGGCGCTGGGGCATCTAAAGGCATAAATTCCAAATAAATTACAAAACTGTCAAAATGTATTATTCTACCCTTCAAATTACCTTCAAATGTCCATGAACCGCTTGCACCCCAACCCGTGCAGATGCCCACAAATCTAATGGGGAACAACTGAGGGTCACGATAACTCATAAATGCCGTTTGTTCACCTTCACGTCCCACACAGATCTCATTGTCGTACCAACGAATCCAGAAGCCCAAGTAATTATTGCCATCAACAATACCGGGTGTGGCCACTTCGGCGACATCGGGTTTTTGGCGATTTCTACGAATCACCGATTTGCTGTTTTGCCAGCCACCAATGAAGATCTCATACATGGGTTCACCTTCCATGGGCTGGCTGGTTAAGGCCAAATGGGCGTCATGGGGGCAGCGAACTCGGAATGAGAACACTTGGCCCGAGACGGGGAAGAATTGGTAGGTTAACTGGTCGGGGGTGTTTACTGCAAGAAAAAAAAAAATAACAACAAAAATGAAAAAAAAAATTACTCAAAATATACATAAAAAACCTACATAAGAAAGTACTTTTTGGTACAAAAAGTGACTAGTAGAATAAAAGTTATTTTGACTAGAATAAAACAACTTTTTGTTACAATTTAGTACTTTTATGTAAAATAAAAGTACCTTTTGTTACAACAAAAGTACTTAGTGGTGAATAAAAGTACTTTTTGTTACAATTTAAGTACTTTTTAGTAAAAAAATACTTTTTAGAAAAATAAAAGAACTTTTTGGTACAATTAAAGTACTCCTTGCTACAATCACAGTAACTTTTGTTACAATAAAAGTACTTATTTGTACAATAAAATTAATCTTTGGTACAATTAAAGTACTTTTTGGTACACAAAAATAATTTTTAGAAGAATAAAATAACTTTTTGGTACAAAATATGCACTTTTTGCTACAATCAAAGTACTATTTGTTGCAATAAAAGTACTTTTTGGTACAATAAAATTATTTTTTGTTACAATTATACATATTACTTTTTGATACAAAAAAGTACTTTTTAGTACAACTTTTTGGTACAATTAAAGTATATTTTGGTACCTAGTAAAGTACTATTTGTTACAATAAAGTACCAATTGGTACAATAAAATAATTTTTTGTTACAATTATAGTACTTTTTAATACAAAAAAGTAATTTTTAGTAGAACAAAAGTAATTGTTGGTCCAATTAAAGTACTTTTTGTTACAGTAAAAGTAAATTTTGGTGAAATAAGAGGAATTTGGGTAGAATCAAAGTACTATTTAGTACAATAAAATTACTCTTTGGTACAATTGAAGTACTTTTTGTTACAATTAAAATACGTTTTTTATAATAAAATTACTTTTAGGTAAAGTTTATGTGGTATAAAAGTACTTTATATGTTACAATTTAAGGACTTTTCGGTACCTATTTGCACAATAAAATTACATTTTGGTACAATAAATTTACTTATTGGTACAGTAAAAGTACTTTTTAATTAAATTACTTTTTGGTACAATAAAATTACTTGTGTATAGAGCAAAAGTACTTGTTGTACAAGTAAAGTACTTTTTAGTACAATTATTACTTTTTTTAGTACTTTTCGGTACAAATTAAGTATTTTTTGTTACAATAAGGGTGATAATTGATACAATTAAATTATTTGTAGGTACAAGAAAAGTACTTTTTAGTAGAACAAAAGGACATTTTGCTAATATAAAAGTACTTTTAGTTAAAGTAAAAGTACTTTTTGGTACCAAAAAATACTTCTTGTTACAATGACAGTACTTATTGGGGCAATTAAAGTTCTTTTTGGTACAACAAAATAACTTTTATGGAAAATAAAAGTACTTGATTGAACAATTAAAGTACTTTTTGGTATAATAAAAGTGCTTGTTTATACAATACAAGTACTTCTCGGTACACATAAAGTACTTTTCGATATAATTAAAGTATTTGTACCAATACATACTTTTTAGTGGAATAAAAGTTCTTTTTGATAAAATTAAAGAACTTTTAGTTGCAATGAAAGTACTTTTTTAAACAATAATCGTATTTGTAGTTAAAAAAAATACTTTTCGGTACAATTTAATTCCTTAGTGCTAAAATCAAAGTACTTTTTGTTACAATAAAATTTTTTCTATATAGAATAAAAGTACTTTTAGTTACAATAAACATATTTATTGGTACAACTAAAGTACTTTTTAGTAAAATTGAAGTACTTTTGGCAACAATAAAAATACCTTTTGGTACAATAAAACTACTATTAGATATAAATAAAGTAATTTCTAGTAGAATAAAAGTACTTATTGGTATAATTAAAGCACTTTTTAAAAATGAAAGTAATTTTTGGTACGTTTAGAGTATTTTTGTGTATTAAATGTACTTTTTGGTATAATAAAATAACTTATATGTAGAATAACATTATTTTTAAATACAATAAAAGTACTTTTTAGCAGTATAAAAGTACTTTGTAGTAGTCACAGGACTATTTTGTACAATACTTTTGTAGAATAAAAGTACTTTTTGGTAGAATAAAAGAATTTTTATGTACAATAAAAGTACTATTACGTACAATTAAAGTACTTTCTGATAGAATAAAAGTACTTATGGTATAATTAAAGTATTTTTTATTAAATAAAAGTAATTTTTGGTGCAATTAGAGTATTTTTGTATATTAAATGTACTTTTTTTAGATGTACTTTTTGGTACAATAAAATAACTTTTATTATTCTAAATAAAATAAAAGTAATTTTGGGCAGAATAAAAGTACTTTGTAGTAAAGTCACAAAACTATTTTGTACAATAAAAGAAATTGTGGGTGAAATAAAAGTAGTTTTTAATACAATAAAAGTACTTTTTAGTAGAATACAAGTACTTTTTGTTAACATTTTGTATACCATAAAAGTACTTATTGGTATAGTAGTAGTACTTTTTAGTAAAATAAAAGTACTTTTTGGTAGAATAAATAAATGTTTATGTACAAAAAAAAGTGCCTTTTGACAGAATTAAAGTGCTTTTTAGTGCAAAAAATTCCTTTTTAGCAGTACTTTGTAGTGAATTCACAGAACTATTTTGTACAATAAAAGAAATTGTTTGTGAAATAAAAGTAGTTTTAAATACAAGAAAGTACTTTTTAGTAGAATACAGGTACTTTTTGTTAAAAAAAAATTTTTACCATAAACATAACTATTGGTACAGTAATAGTACTTTTTAGTATAATAAAATTTCTTTTTAGTACAATAAATAAATGTTCATGTACCAAAAAAGTACCTTTTGACAGAATTAAAGTGCTTTTTAGTGCAAAAAAGTACTTTTTAAGTCACAGAACTATTTTGTATATTAAAAGAAATTGTTGGTGGAATAAAAGTAGTTTTAAATACAATTAAAGTTCTTTTTAGTAGAATACAAGTACTTTTTGTTAACAATTGTTATAGCATAAAATACGTAATGATACAATAAAAGTACTTTTAAGTAGAATAAAAGAATTAAAACGTAAAAAAAGCACTTTTTGGTACAATAAAAGTACCTTTAGGTTGAATAAGAGAACTTTTTAGTGCAAAAATCTACTTCTTAGTAACAAAATGTAAATCATCAATAAAAACACAATGTTCAATAACAACAGAAAATTTCGTTGACAAATTAAACACTGGCATGTTAATCGAAACCGTTTCGAACCCCTCAGAAATGGCAATGCTGCTCTCATTAGCACTTATGCTTAGTGCCAATTTTAGATAGACTCCATAACATATGTTCGAAATATGTAGGAGAACAACAAACAATTGGCTGACGTAAGCTGGAATTTTTGCGATATTCGAATTTGAAGCTATTCGCCACCAATTGAGTCTATTTTTGCAATGATTCATGTATACTGTTATTAAAACTAAACAAATGTTTGTTTTCCATCATCATGAAATTAGAAAAATAGAGAAAAAAAACAACAGATTGTATGTATGTGACACACATATGCACGCAACTAATAATATGAGCAATTCTATTGATAAAAGATGATGAAGAAAAAAAAATGTTATAAAAAAAAATTAAAGAATGTTATTGGTCGTAATTTACAATCTTTTAACTATTCCTTTTAACTATTTAAAAAAAATATAAAAAATAAAAAAATTACTTTTATTGTACGTTTATTTTATCAAAAAATTCTGTTTGTTTGTTGTATCAAAAAGTTTTGTTGTTGTACCAAAAAGCTAGGCTTCTTGATATTTTTCAACAAATTTTAGTCAAAGCGAAGCGGCTGATTTCGAAAAATGCCAAAACCCCAACAAATGTGTGTCGTTTTAAAATTAATGATAAAGTATTGTCATATTTGGCTACTTTTTTAAACAATTTCAACGATTATCTCACAATACGCGTTGTATTCCCTAAGTTCTATTTATGACAATATTTGAACAGTTGGCAAACGCCGAAAAAGTCATATGTACTAAGTTAAGCTGTATTATAGTCATATCAAGCTAATTTTAAAATTTCCAATCAAATCGACACTTATCACAAAATTTCACATAATATATATTTTATATATTCTTTGTATATACGCCAAAATAATTACACACTTATATACAATATATGTATGCATTTGTCAGCTATTAATTTTTTATCGCCATTTCGCCAAAATTATCCAGTCTCGTTTGTCTTTGTACTAATTTGCAAAACAAAAAATGACAACATCCAATAGCTAGCTAGTAGCTCTAACAACTAGAATTCAGACAACACTTCGGAATTTGATACCAAACAAGTAATACAAAATTTATGAGCTATCTATCTATATTATTTATTTAAATTTAATTTTCGTACTTACCCATTGGCATTTTGAATGTTTTTTTGTGCTGTCACTTCACGTACCGCTGCTCACAACAAACCGCGATGAACTAATGCCACAAACACTAAATTTTGTCTAAATTTGCGTTTAGAAAAGATACAAATACGAAATAAACAAAGAACAACAATAAAGTAGGTAGATGAGAGTATTTCGCTTGTTTTTTAATTTTCAAAATTGTCCAGCTTTTTTTTGCGAATGTATCTCGCTCGCTCTGCCCTCCCTCCCACCATTTCGATAGATTATTCTCAATGTTGTGGCGTTAGAATTTGCATTAAACCGGTGGAAGCTACAATATCATAACAATAGCCGGAGAATGTGTATTCATGGCGGTTGGCGTGGAGCAAAACAAACAACAGCAAATAGATGTGACGGAGCGGAGCGTAAGCTTTTTCTTGTGCCTTTTGTATCTAATTGTTTGTACACTTAGACGAATAGCTTTTGCTCTTTGTGAAACACGTACTTGGAAGCTGTTTCAAAATCTTAACGACATATTCGGAGTGTCATACAATCAATAATAAAATTAGTCATTCATTTGGGGCAATTAACTAAGAGGACACAAAAAGTATACAAATAATAATATATAAAAAAATTGCATACGTTAAAATACAATCTTGAAAGCTCTAATTTAGTCATTCGATGTTTTGATATTTACACACATTTTTCTGAGTTTTTGTTGTGTGTTGAAATCATTCACTTTATTGAGCGATCTACTAGTTGAGCATGCAAAATACAGTAGCCGCTCGGTTGTATGAACTAATTCAAACAGAGCCTATACACTAAAGATCACATAATCGAGAGAATATAAAATAAGCAATTCAAATGATTTGTATTACATTAAGTTTATATTTATAATAAGTTTTTTTTTAGCTTTAAGGGATTTTTTGAGATAACGTTAACACCTTCGCTTTATCTTCGATGCACTACCTATGTAACAAACACTAATGATCTCAAAGACAATCAAAATATCAAACATTAAAAAAATCAACGGTTGCAGGGTCTTGACTTATTTCGGGGAAAAACATATTTCTAATAAATAGACGACAAAAATAAAATGAGGCGCCATTCTAAGTGATAGACAGAGCAACCTGAGTGAGGGAGAAAGACAATATGTGTAAATTAAGCGAACACAACACACTGGCGTTTTGTTGACGCGCGTTTTCAAAAGCTCGAACGCCAAAAAAATCTCACTGTTGACGTCGTTTCTAAGGTGCCACACTGGCGTTTTGTTAACGCGCGTTTTGTTGTTTTGGTACTGTGGTTTATGTTAGTATATATATTAGTATGTAAAACACACACACGATTGGAGAGTGAGAGCATTAAAAAACGCGAGCATTAACAGCTCTTTCATCCATTGGAGTTTTGGTCGCCCTCTCTTGCGCCGCACATCGAGTTTATTGCCGAAGACTTTTCGAGCCGGAGCGTCTTCGTCTTGTACTTGCCGTTCACAATGATGGGTTCAAATATTTTGCGGAGTATTTTTCTCTCGAAGACTCCCAGAATAGATTGATCCGCTTGTGTCATTACCCAGGATTCTGCGCTGTAGAGCAAGACATGTAGGATCAGAGTCTGGTAGAGCTGGATCTTTGTTCTTCGAGAAAGTGCTTTGTCGTTAAATCGCTTGCTTAGCGCAAAGTAGCAGCGGTTTGCGATCAATACTAGTCTTTTGATTTCGAGGCTGACATTATTATTTTTGTTTATGGCGGAGCCAAGGTAGACAAAATCATCTACCACCTCAAAGTTAAAGTTGTCAACGTTCACGCAGCGTCCCAGACGAGTGGACTCTTTGTTCGTTGAAACAAATAACTTGGTTTTGTCCTCGTTTATCACCAGACCCATTTCAGCCGACTGCTTTTCAATGCTCGAAAAAGCCGCAGTAACATCTCGCAATCCACGACCAATAATATCTATATCATCAACATACGCGAGCAACATGTGGCTTTTGTTAAATATGGTGCCATTCCTCTTTACTGCTGCTTTCCGCATGATCATCTCCATCACGATGTTAAAGGACAGACTATCGCCTTGTCTAAAGCCTCGCTTGGTAGAAAATGGCTCTGACAGATTTTTGCCAATTTTCACTGAAGACTTCGTGTCAGTCAGTGTCATCCCGCAGAGTCGAATTAGTTTTGCGGGGATACCAAACTCAGCCATATCATCCAACAATTTCTGTCGTATCGGACTATCGAATGCAGCTTTGTAATCGATGAACAGATGGTAGGTGTCGATCTGCATTTCTTGGGTCTTCTCCAGGATTTGTTGCAGCGTGAATATCTGGTCGGTGGTGGATTTACCAGGTCTAAAGCCACACTGATAAGGTCCAATCAGGTTCGCCAGAATGGACTTTAGTCTTTCACATAACACACTAGACAGGAAATTGTATGCGATGGGTAAAATGCTAATCCCTCGATAGTTGGTACACACACTAGGATCGCCTTTCTTAAGCACGGG
Organism: Muscina levida; assembly: GCA_964034835.1. NCBI lineage: Eukaryota > Metazoa > Arthropoda > Insecta > Diptera > Muscidae > Muscina > Muscina levida. Next base: position 28,876,679 of record OZ035882.1, on the reverse strand, counting down.
GCACAGGACACTCAGATTCCAATCATCGGGCATGTACTCCCTGAGCCAAATCGTGTTTATGAGCTGGTGCATGCATGTTACCAGGTCATCGCCGACGGCTTTAAAAAGCTCTGCCGGTAGTCCAACGGCTCCCGCAGCTTTATTATTGTTAAGCCGCGCAATTGCCGTGCTGATCTCGTTTTGGCTCGGTGGTGGACAGTCTACTCCATCGTCGATGATTGGAGCGATTTCGTCACCTATGCTGCCTTCGGGAACGAGAAGAGATTGAAAGTGTTCCCTCCATATTTGCAACACACTCTGAGTGTCCGTTACCAGATTTCCGTCTCCGTCCTTACAGGTGGGGATCCCTGGTCCAAAACCTTTACTTTTTACCTTTTGGTAGAACTTTCGGGCCTCACCTCTATCCCTGTAGTTTTCGATATCCTGGCTCCCTAACGCGTCACCATTGGCTGCAGTTTTGCCTTGTATGCAGCATCCATTTCCTCAGACATTTCGCGACATTCATCATCGTACCAGGGCTTGTCTGAGCGTGGTTTTTCATAACCCAGTACGGTCGTTGCGGCAGTGGTCATAGAGTTCGCAATATGCTGCCACTTTATGTCGGTAACATCAGAACAAGGGTGTTTGTTTGGAGTAAATGAGAGAGTTGGTTGGAGTAGGCATTGGCTATCTCAGTGGTATGGAGCTTTGTGATGTCTAGCTTCCTTTGCGTTTGATTACGAGTGTTTTTAGCACTACTTAATCGTGTGCGTACCTTGGCTGCAACTAGGTGGTGATCCGAGTCAATATTTGCACCGCGCATCACACGCACGTCCATAACGCTTGAGACATGCCTTCCATCAGTTACCACGTGATCAATCTGATTTCTTGTATTTTGATCGGGAGATATCCAGGTTGCCTTGATAATATCTTTATGCGGGAATCTGGTTCCACTCACAACCATGTTTCTTGCCGACGCGAAACTTACCAGGCTGAATCCGTTATCGGAGGTGTTGTTGTGTAGACTGAATTTTCCGACTGCTGAACCAAGAGCATCTTCCCTTCCTATTTTAGTATTAAAACCTCCCAGAACAATTTTAATGTCATGTGCAGGGCAACGGTCATATATCTCCTCCAGGCGCTCATAGAATGCATCTTTAATATCATCGTCTTTGTCTTCCGTCGGGGGATGTACACAAATCAGCGTAATGTAAAAATATTTCGCCCGGATGCGAATGGTGGCTAATCGGTCACTTACAGGGTTAAACCGCGAGACCAGGTGTCGAAGTCTCTTGCCGACTATGAAACCACATCCAAATTCGTGTCTTTCTGCATGGCAGCTGTAAAAGATGTCACAGTTCTTTCGTCGTGTGCATCCCTGTCCCGTCCATCTCATTTCCTGTATGGCGGTGATGTATTTGTTGAGGACATCCGCCAGTTGGATAGAGACACCATCTCTGTATAAAGTTCGGACATTCCAGGTGCATATACTTAAATCATGGTCCTTAAGGAGTGTGGCTTATTAGGCCACCTCGCCCGATCCAAGTTTCTTGGGGCTGCCAAAGCCACTAGGAGAGCCTGTGTTGAGCTTCAGTAACTTCTGTTACCTACTTCCTAAAACGCATCGGTGGTAGCATGCGGATTAGGTTACTCAACGTTTCGCCTTCTAACTCTAGCTAACTTCTAAACGGTTGCTTGGTCTAAGAGCGGAAATAGTTAGCTGCTTGGACAGTGCCACAAAGGAATCGCTTCTGGTCACTCGCAAGTTGTGGTGTAGCCTTTTTGTGTGTGAAGTAATTAGCGCCATCTATATGTGAAGTCGCACAACTCAGTGTATGACAATACAGCGGTTTGCGTATAGTTGTCAATGATGTGTAGGGGAAATTTATAGGTTGACAGAGGGAATGGTTTGGCTGGTGGACTAGAGTTGGCTTGGGTAATTCCTTGCCCAAAATGGAGATGAGAGACCGTTTTAAGCCACCGAAGGAAGAACATCTTCAAGAAGAAAAAAAAAAAGACAATTATTTTAATACACGTAAAAAAACGAAAGTTGAACTTACAAAAGCCGGTAAACGATCGGTTAAAAAGTACTCGCGGCGAGACAAAGCAAAAGACTATTTGCGAGAGCAAACCAAAACTAAAGAAAAAAGGAAATAAAAGCCGTTCTAAAATGAAATTTATATAAAGTTATATTTATATGAAAAATTCACCTTAACCAGAGACAATATTATAAATAATTGTGGCAAACAACATTATTGCCGTGGTGTGCAGCAGCCGTAGAGCCGCAACGAGAAGCCAAGGTGCAGCAGTCCGATATTTGTCCAATATTTGGGGTCCACCAGCCGGATTGTCCCTCAGGGAGGAGTTTTTAAACCAGCCAATCAGCCAGTCCCAGTCAACGTCCGAAGCCATTACAACACCGCCAAGACCGGGGTGTTGCCCAGGTATTCTAGCCGTAAGGGGGTTTTTATACGCGACCGGTACGAACTCTTAACTTACACTTTGCTTATCTGAAAATAAAAAGAACACAAACATTAGTAAATTTTTAAACAAACGGTTCGCTAGGGTGGGCAAAACTCTTACCAGATAACATTTTAAATCCTCCAGTGATTATTTAAAAGGAGAAAACCAGCGATTAGGGGTTGAGCGCTCAAAATCAGAATCGTTAGGGTAGTGTAAAACGCGGGAAAGTGCCCGAAAGAGTTGTTTTGGCCATCTCAAAAGAACTGAGAAAAATGAAAATTATTTAAAGATAAAAAAAGGAAATCTTTTTATTTTTATGATAAAAAATTACGACCTGATACTTACTAAAACTTATACGTAACCCCTAAACGCGCGAATCGAGCCTGCGACAAAATGGCGGCCCGTAAGGTTGGAAATATGGCGTACCCGGAATAAAATCACATTGTCATGAGATTTTAATTTATGCTCAATAAAGCAGCATTTTTATAATGTTTTTGGCAAAAATAACGAAGTTTAAAATGGAAGGCTAAAGGTTATAGGGTCACAGGTAAGTGATCTCCGACAGCAGCTGAAGAGGGAGATTGTGTTTTGGGGTATCCTAAAATAAGATGGCGACAGGATACCATGGTCGGGGTGGGATTCGCCAGAGGCTTTTAAAAGGTTGTAAGCCAGGCCTCATAAACCAAAACAACCAAGGTTTGTTGTTTCCGCAGTGTTGTCCTTTTTCAGTGTTTTGTGTGATCAGTGTTTGTTTATTGTCCCCCATAAGCTGACTGATAATTTTTTGTCAGCTGTCAAAGAGAGGAGACGGACAAGAACCGCGCCCGAACCCCTGAACTCTAGCCGGAGCCAACGCCAGCAGTCAGCGCCGTCCGTCCTTCTCTCTATTAAATGACAGTTGGTGTCCCAAAGGGGCACGCGACAAGATGGCGCCCAACGTGGGGCCCGAGAAATCGGGTTCCAGGATCCAATAACGAATATTGCTGCTGATTTCTCCATATTCTAATTCGGGTGCCTCGTAAGTCCGGTACGCATGTTTTGGATTAAGGCCGGCGTAGTGTTGCGACGAGTTTTTCGATGCGGAACTTGGAGAAAGTTAGCAGCAGGAGAGTAGGCGAAGTTTTACTGAGGTCTGGAGTAAGTCACGTCTCATAGTATCTTTGAGAAGCTTGGACGTTTGCGACTCTAGACCAAAGCAGAGCTGAGCCTGCGTTCTTTTGTAATAGTTTAGTTTCCATAGTCCAAATTGTGTCAGTTCATTTTTCGTCTCGGAGTTTGTAGTGGTCAGTCACTGCTTTATTTGTTTTTGTTGGCAGGAAGCAGTTGCGATTGACAATAATCCCCGGGATAGCTGACACAATACCTGTTTATTTCATTTGTCTGGTCACATCATAATCTGAAAAAGAGAGAATATGAAATCATTATATGTTAAATAAGGAAACAATGAATGTGTTGGTGTTTTGGTTTATTTTTTTTTTTGTATATTTACCTCTTCAGCTTAAATCGGGATCACGAGCCTTAACCTGCTTCTATAAAAACAGTTATTTATCTGCGGTTGTTATTTTTCCTGCGGAGAAAAATTAATTAGTTTCGATTCTGAGTAATTGATAAGTTACATATACTTACATTGAATAATTTTTTTTTATTATTCAGTATATCTTTTTTTTTGGGAAAAGATTGCGTTTTTTTTTATAATTTTCAATACAATTTTTTTATTTATTTATATTATAGGTATAAAATTTTTTTTCTGGAATATTGGTGTTTTTGAATTGCTACACAATATTACCTTTTTTGAAGTTTGTAATATGGTCATAATTTTGTTTTGAAAAATAAATTGGATTTTTGAATTTCAAAACAATACCTTATTTTAGTTTAGTTTTTAGTTTTAATATATTTATATTTACCTTTACGAAACCTGTACTTCATCGAATTAGAAGTTTTTAAAAGTTTCTTAGGTTTCTCTATTTTGGTTTATTTTATTTTTCTTATTTTTTTAATACTTTGGTAGAAGTTATTGGATTTTAAACATTTTTGTTTTGGGGGTATGTCACAAGCGAGCGAAATGGTAGGTTCAACAAGGCAAAACAATTACAAGGACAGAGCTTCAGTTCCTGGGTCTTCGTCGTCAGGTGTTGCTGGGGCGTCTAGTGCAAACAATTTGAATAACCCCATACTTACAACAAGTGCAAGCAATGCAGCCCCTACGAACACTATGTCTGCAGCCAGAATGGACGTAGCGAGAGGACCGACTGGGGCAAACATTGATGTTACAGCTATTAACGCCGAAGCAGTTATGGCCTCCGCCATGTTCGTAACATCGGCTGTCTCTAGTGAAGCGCCACAGGTAGACAATATGAGTGACGTCGACCTTTCCAGCCCGGAGACTCCAAATTTTGCGAGTGAAACAGCGAGGCAGCTTCAACAAGAAAGGAGAGAGGGGATGAATGCTAGAGTCACCAGAGAATTAAGTTCGACGCATGAAGTTATCAACTCAGTGATAGATTCGGCTATTAGTGTGGGACAACAAGACGTAGTACGAGTTCTAAGGGAAGAATTGAGACAGATGGTTCCGCGACTGGTCCAGGAGATGTTGTCGGGGTTAGTGGGGCCACAGAATGGGCAACAATATGCAGCGCCTGTATCTGCAAACTATGCTCCGCAAATGCCAATGCCTCCATTGCAGCCGAGACCAACTCTACATCAACAGCAACCACTTTCGCAGCAAATATCACGACCACAGCAGCAGCCGCTGCCCCAGTCACAAACAGTTTTGCAGCAGCAACCTGTGTCGCAGGCAGGACGGTTACACCAGCTTCAACAACAGGTAATGCAGCAGGCTCAGACGATGGCACCACCACAATATGAACAGCATCCAATACAGCAGCAGCAAGTATTGCCTCAAATTCCAAACCAACGGCACCAAGTACCACCACAGCAACTTATACAAGCCCCCCAACAGCAAATGCAATCACAACCACCATCGAACAGGGTTTACCAGCAAGTACAAATAGTCCAGCAGCCACCACCATTGCAGCAAGCCGAGAAGTGGTCAGAGGTCCAGTCCCGACCGGTCTCAAACATGGTCAGTGACCACAATATAGGTCAGACGTGGTCTATGGGGCAACAACCACCGGAGGGTCAGAGATGTCAGCCGATGGAGCCGCCAGCGGTGACACAGGTGGTACATTCGCAGCCACCGCCGCCAGCACAGAACACACAGAGGCAGCAACAATATCCTCTAATGCAGCCACAATATCCGCAACAGCAGTACCCACAAGAGCAGCAACATTACCAGCGTTTTCCGCCCGAGACTCATCATCAAAAACCCTATCTACAGCAGCCACAGCAACCTTTAGGACAACCACCACAGCAGCATTGCAATCAGCACGGCTACCCTCCGCCTCCAATCCGCAGAGTCGATGTGGAAAAGTGGGGTATTAGATTTGATGGGACCCCGAGAACAATGGGCGTAGAAGATTTTTTGTTTCGTGTAGAAGCTTTGAGGGCAGACTACCAAAACGAATGGGATGAAGTGATAATAAAACTGCATCACCTACTTGAGGGACCGGCATTAGACTGGTATTGGCTGCAGAGGAGACCACCAGGTATCGTTGGGTGGGTTAACTGGAAGGAGGCGATGTTGACTCGCTTTAGACGTTTTGAGAGCGATTTTGAAGTACAACGTCAGATGATGGATCGACGCCAAGGGTCCCATGAGTCAGTAGAGGATTTCTGCAACGCATTAATGAGGTTGAGGAACCAACAGCAACAGCAGATTAGCGAAGACGATCTGGTGGCCATGATGAAAAACAATTTGAAGCCACCCATTGCTTCGCTGGTGTTTCCAATACGCATCTTCGGTCTGAACCATTTTAGGCAGGAGTGCAAAAAGGCTGAGGCGCTGTTGGCCAGCCAGCGTCAATCCGCACCGGTATACCGGCAACAATTGGCACCCAGAGTGCATGAACTAGAAGGGCCCCAAATACCTTTGGAAGAAGAAGTAGACGCTTTAACCCGGCCTGTGTATGTTTGCTGGGACTGTAAGGAGACGGGCCACGGTTTTAGAGATTGTCCAGCTCCAAGTGGACGAATCTTTTGTTTCCGATGTGGTTTTGAAGGGGTGCGTTCAAGACAATGCCCTAAGTGCGCGGAAAACCGCCAAGCGGACACGAGAAAGGGGGAACCGCGTCCAGCATCAAAGAACCCCCAGTAATATCTGCGTCGATTGACACTGAACTGAAGCCCGTCACAGTTAAAATATTAGAAAATAATAATAAAAGCCTTGTTGAAGTAAGTGAAAATTCAAAACTAAAAGAGATAAGACCTTGGCACATACGAATGCACGAATATGAAGAAGCGAGATCGAGAATTTTTAGTGAAGGTAATACCAAAACGCGCATAGAAAAAGCTAGGGATAGGTATAAGGTAAGGAAAGCAGCTAGAAAAGAAATTGCAGCCGCATCATTGTATGAAGGAGAAGATACACGAATGTACATGAAAATTAAGATTTCAGGACAGGAGGTTGAAGGTTTGCTTGATAGCGGGGCAACGGTAACGTGCCTCGGCAAAGGGTGTCTGGAATTAGTAGAGAAAGCAGGTGTACCAATTCACGCGTATTCTGCGATTATTAAAACTGCTGATGGCACAGGTCATCCAATTATCGGGCGAATACGGGCCAAGATAAGATGTAACAAAATTGAACGCGAAATTGATTTTTACCTAATACCTACGTTGAATAGGGAATTATTTCTCGGCATTGACTTCATGCGAGCTTTTAAATTAATAGTTAATTTAGATTGTCTAACTCCTGATGAGGTGCCTTTAACCGATGAAGTCGATATCGAGGAAGAAAACCCTATCCAGCATAGCCTTAGCTCAGATGATAAAACGCAACTTGAATCAGTTATCGCAGAGTTTCCTTCATTTGAAATTTACGGTCTAGGAAAAACAGAGGTCGAGATGCACGTCATTGATACGGCCGAGGCGGCGCCGGTAAAACAACGTCACTATCCCGTGTCACCGGCAGTACAGCAGTTAATGTTCGCGGAGCTAGATAGGATGCTTAGCATGAAGGTTATTGAGCTTAGTCAAAGTCCCTGGAATAATCCAGTCACATTGGTCCGAAAAGGACCCAAAAACAGGCTGTGTCTGGATGCCAGAAAGCTCAATGCCCTGACGGTGAAAGACGCTTACCCTCTCCCAAACATAGAAGGGCTACTTAGTCGCCTTGGCGATACCCATTATATCTCAAGTGTGGACTTGAAAGATGCTTTCTGGCAAATCCCGCTTGAGTTAGAAAGTAGAGAAAAAACCGCATTCACTGTACCAGGGAGACCTTTGTACCATTTCACGGTCATGCCCTTTGGGTTGTGCAATGCGGCCCAAAGGTTATGTCGTCTAATGGACAAAGTGATCCCCGCTCATCTACGGGAACGAGTGTTTGTGTATCTAGACGATTTGCTCGTAGTATCGCCAGATTTTTCGACACACATATCTTTACTTAGGCAGGTCGCGCATGCCCTCGCAGAGGCAAAATTAACTATAAATGTAGCAAAGTCAAAATTCTGCTTCCGAGAGTTGCGTTATCTTGGGTATATTGTCGGCGGAGGTAAGCTAAAGACTGACCCCGAGAAGGTGTCGGCGATATTGGACTTTGATTACCCGAAAAATCCGAAACAAGTACGAAGGTTCATGGGCATGACTGGGTGGTATAGACGATTTGTGGCCGACTACGCCACTATAGCCACTCCAGTGTTTGAAACCTTAAAGAAGTCCAAGAAGTTTGAGTTTGGCGAAAAATCGAAGGCAGCATTTGACCAGCTAAAAAGCGCCCTAACTAGTAGTCCCGTACTCAGGCATCCAGATTTCGCAAAGCGTTTTTACGTGCAATGTGATGCGTCCGACGTCGGTATTGGAGGGGTGTTGTTTCAGAAAGACGAAGTTGAAGGAGAGCACCCAATCGCGTTCTTTTCTCAGAAGCTGACCAGCGCGCAGAAAAACTATTCCGTCACCGAGAGAGAGTGCCTAGCCGTTGTCATGTCCATAAAAAAGTTTCGCCCTTACATCGAGTTGATGCCCTTCACGGTCATCACCGATCACTCTTCGTTGAAATGGTTGATGTCCAATAAAGAATTAAGTGGAAGACTGGCAAGATGGAGTTTGCTGCTACAGGGTCACGCGTTCGAAATCGATCACAGAAAAGGAAGCCAGAATGTAGTGCCTGATACCTTGTCCCGGTATAATCTGGAGTCAATCGTCTTGGAAGCTGGAGGATGGGTAGATTTGCAGTTGGAGGCATTCAAAGACGAAGAATACTTGGATAGAGTGAAAGTGGTCGAAGAAAACAAAGAAAACCTACCCGATTTAATTGTAAAAGACGGATTCTTATATAAACGAACTATCCCCGTCACAGTTGATCTGCCGTGTGAGGACTTTGTCTGGAAACTATGGGTACCATCAAGTTTAACGAGAGGAGCGATAGAGAAAGCACATAATTGCACGACGTCCGCACACGGAGGTTTTCATAAAACTCTTCGCAAGCTGAGAGAGTTATATTACTGGCCAAACATGAGCTCAGAAGTAAGAAACTATGTAAAAGATTGCTCATTGTGCAAAGAGTCAAAGCCAAATTATCAAAATATGCAGCAACCGATTGGTCCAGAATTCCAAATAGACCGGCCGTTTCAGAAGGTGTATATAGATTTCCTGGGTCCATATGTTCGCTCCAAATCCGGTAACGCCTACATTTTCATAGTCCTAGACCACCTTACGAAATATGTGCTGCTGAAACCCATGTCGAAAGCCAATGCGAAAAAAGTTATAAAGTTCCTCACAGAGGATGTGTTCCATAAGTTTGGTGTTCCCGAATATCTCCTTTCGGATAATGGCAAGCAGTTTACAGGAAAAGAATTTGAGGAATGCATGGAAGCCTTCGGAATTACGCATATGAAAACTGGTTTATACTCGCCGCAGGCGAATGCCTCAGAAAGGGTCAACCAATCCATATTGGCTGCGATCCGATCATACCTAAAAGATGACCAACGCGAGTGGGACCAAAACCTATCAGCTATCGAATGTGCTTTACGTTCTTCGGTACACACCTCCATAGGCATGACTCCATATTTTGCACTATTTGGAAATAATATGATAGTGCATGGCAGTGTCTACAAGCTAGCACGACAGCTGAAATTACTTAAAGATCCCGAGTTGAACATTATACCTAAGTCGACGCAACTTGAGCAGATTCGCGAGAAAATTCGAAAAAATATTTCAAAAAGTTATGAAGAGCGAGCGCAAAAATACAATACGCGAACGCGAGTGGTAAGATTTACTCCGGGTCAAGAAATCTACCGACGCAATTTCGGTTTAAGCGACTTCGGCAAAAATATAAACGCGAAGTTAAATAAAAAGTTCTTAAAATGCAGAATTCTCCGTTGCGTAGGTAAATGTTTGTACGAATTAGAGGATTTGAAGGGAAAACGTATTGGTATATATCACGCAAAAGATTTAAAGCAATAAATCATCGCAATTTTTTTGTCGTGCCAATAAATTTTTAATTTTTTTTATTTTTTTTTTTTTTAATTTTTATATTTGCTTTTGTATTCCCTGCCATCTGCATGTTTTCGTCCATTTTATGGATGGGGCATGTGGAATGGTTGCGGACAATATTTTAAAGGCACATTTGCGTTTATATTTTTTTTCAATAAGTCCCTGAACGGGCTCTTTCTTTTTTCTAAATTTTTGGTCTTTAACGTCCATGGGACGAGTCAGATTTATTTTGGCTAGAGTCTTACATTTAACGTCCATGGGACGAGCCACTTTTACTTTGACTAGAGTAACATATTTAGCGTCCAAGGGACAAGTCAAATTATTTTTTTGTTGACTTAGTTCACTTAATTAGTTTATTGGTCACAAAAAAAAATATGCCGAGCTGAACATTAATAGCTCAAGGCGGTTACAAATGTCCAAAAACGTGTAATAAAGAAAAAGAAAAAAAAAACACGATTACTTTGTAAAAAGTTTTATCCCTTTTCGGGCGAAGTTTGCTTAGTGTTATTTTCTTTATATTAAAACATTCGTATAATTGGATTTGGCTTGTGACTTAACAATGAAGAAATATTTAAAAAGAAAAAGTTTGGCAACAAGGTTTTAAAAGCACACAGTGCTAACGAGCTTAGTACCAGCATTTGGTTAGAAGAAAATCAGAAGAAAAGAAGGAAAAAAAAAAATTAGCAAGTTTTTAGCACTAGGCTATTTTGCTCAAAAAGACAACTTAATGTTGTAATAAGTTTTTGTTAGCCCAGTTAAGCTATAACTGGCCACGTTTTCGGGATTCAACAACATTTACTGGCTAAAAGTTGACCATATACATTTTTGGGGTGACGATTTTCAGAGTGGCGAAGCTAGAGTACAACTCAGAAATGCTTTTTTTTAATCTTGACTCAAGTAGATGCATGATTGAACGTAACATGTGAGAACATATTGTAACGGGTTGCGACCCACGTGCCTCCCTTCGTAAACTCCCTGGGCGATGAGGCATTAAGGGCCTTGGGTGGTTAGTCACATGTTTGGGTGGTCACGGGTTGATTTTTGGGGCAATATATGTCAAGATTATAAAAGGTATCAATGGACCAAAGCACGAAGTGCCAAGGCCCGCGAGTTGTATCCAGCTGCGATATCTCTGAAAACCAGCGCCACTAAAATGTAGTATGGGTAACAATCAAACCAGAAATGCCATGTTTCCTTAGTAGAGGCAAAGCGAATAGCGGATCTGGATTTTATTTATTTAGTTTTTAATATGAATGCTGGTTTATAAAAATTTTTTTTTTATTGCGAAGCGATTCGACCGAGATGTTTTGTTTTAGGCAACGTTTAGTTATGTGTGTATGAAGAAAGAGAAACACACTAATGCCCGAAGTTGAAATAAGTTTGCAATGAAATGTGAACCGCGTTAGGAAATCTAGTTAACTAACTGAATTCCTAAATTATACGTTTACTAATGATGGCTTTCAAAATTTAATTGTTGCTCAAGTAGATCCCGATCATACCTGGTAACTATCCAAGGAAAGGTGTAGTTCGAGAAAAAAAAAACAATTTGCAAAAGGTTTGAATTTCAATTGGGTTTTTTAATTCAAAATGGAAAATTTCAGTTCATGTTTTGAATTTCAAGTGAAACCATCAATATCAATTGACGGGTTTTGGAATCTCAAATAATCTATTTGATTTTCTTTGACTTTTTATGGAAATGTTGTTGCTATTGAATTTTTCATGGTAAACTAATTTCCATTTCACAATGATCATTTTTTTTCACTATGATAAAATTATAATCGGATACCGATTATTTCGTTATATTTATTTCTTTGTTTGTTTTTTTTTACACACCACGAATATTTTTAAATTATTTACAAATAAATTACGAAATAAATAAATTACAAATAATTACGAAAGTATTTTGTTGGATAAGGAATTTATGAAGGAAAGGTGTCTTTGTGTACACTTTCCTACACGCTCAATGATTACGACGAAAATATTCAACATGATAAATGCATCTAACGGCTCCGTAAGATGAAAAGTGACAGAGAAAAAAAAAACACTCAATATAAAAATAATCATATACTGTTCGTAGTGGTTGTCATTTGATTCATTTTCGGAACGTTTTAATCGAGTTGTGTTCCTTTTCATCGTGTTTGTTTTTTTGTATCCTATATGGGAGACCGGTATGGGATACCAACAAAACGCCGTTAACAAAAAGAGATTACTTGGCAGCTCAATAATATTTTTTCAAATAATTGTTTGTTGTCTTTTCATTCATTCATAAATGGTGTATTAATGGTATTTTTGATTTTTTTTTTGTTGATATTTTCGAAAAATATTGTAGCATTTGTATGAAAACGATTCACGTGATCCTTCTTGGGATTTAATATTCCACTGGTGACCTTAACCCACAAATAGGAACATTTCTAGGGGTTGCATAACAAATTTTCTATAAAATAATATTTTTTTTAAAAAAAATATCAGTCAAATGCAAATTATTTTATTTGGCATTCTCTGTTCTTTTCAAATTTTTTTTTTTTTTTTTTTTTTTGCTTGTCCTTGCAATATAAAAAATGTGGAGACATTTTTATTTGGACTACGACCTTGAACAACTTATCCCCGTTAAGCTTAGCTTGTAGATTTATCCCCGTAAGCGTATATGGGACAGCATTGGTATTTTATCCCGGATATATGTTACCAACAAAACACAACCAGAAACAGCAGTTATCTTGATATCGATAACTTGCCGATTTTTTTTTAGAAAACATGTCCCTACGAAAAGAAAAAAAAAGTTGGTGCAAACTTACCCCAGATCCAGTTGTTGAAGGCAAAAGGAAGGCAGTGGCAGGAACCGATCAATGGTTAAAGCTGGAAAAAAAAAAAAGTCGAAAGTAATTAGTATTTTGAAAAAGGAAAAGAATCTCATTTGCTACTTACTTTTTAAATCCAGTACCTTAGCCGGGGACGTTAGGCCAGTCTCCCCTGCTAAACCTCCGATGTCAGTCCTGAAACGAAAGAAAAATACAGAGTAATTAGTATTTTGAAAAAAAAATATAATAATTTAAATATTATAATTTAATTTATAATTTAATACTTACTTTTTAAATCCAGTACCTTAGCCGGGGACGTTAGGCCAGTCTCCCCTGCTAAACCTCCGAGGTCAGTCCTGAAACGAAAGAAAAATATAAACAAATTAATTAGTAATTGGAAAAAAAAAGAATATGATTTAATACTTACTTTTCAAATCCAGTACCTTGGCCGGGGACGTCAGGTCAGACTCCCCTGCTAAACCTCGTATGATGTCAGTCCTGAAAAGAAAGAAAAATACAATTAAATAATTAGAAAAGTTGTTATAGTTTAGGTTTAAGATTGTTAGTATTTATTGAAATGAATTGCCGGAATTTTATTTTTATTTTTTTTATTCTCGTTTTTAATTTGTTTAAGTTTTTTGGTGAAGGGTTTTTTAATTTAGGTTTAGTTTTTATTAGTTTTTAGTTTACACAATTTTTTGTTTTTTTTCTCAAATTCACAAATTTGAAAAGAAAAAAAAAATTTCAAAAAAAAATTTTTTTTCATTCAAAAAAATTTTTTTTCACACAAAAGTTTTTTTTTCAAAAATTCACAGACCAAAATTTTTCACACAAATTTTCAAAAACAAAATTTTTCACAAAAATGAGTAGCAACAAAAAAAAATTTTTCACAAAAAAAAAAAGAAAAAAAAAAAATTTTTCCACAAGGTTTTTCACAATCACAAGTTTTTCAATTGTTCACACAAAAAAAAAATTAAATAAAATTTCACAGAAAATTTTTTCAAAAAAAAATCAAAAATTATTTTTCACAAAAAAAACATTTTTCACGAGAAAAAAAATTTAATTTTTTCACACATTTTTTTAAAATTATAAAAACAAATTCTCACAGGTTTTTTTTTCAAAAAAAAAAAATCACAAAAATTTTGCAAAAAAAAAAAAAAAAAAAAACCGAACACAAAACAATTTTTCATATAAAAAGAAAATTTTCAAAAAATTTTTTTTTTTTTTCCACAAAAGTTCAAAGAAAAAAATTTTCAAAACAAAAATTTAACACAGGGTTTTTTTTTTTTTTTTGCTCAAAAAATTCACATACCAAATGTTTTCACAGAAATTTTTCACACAATCACATTTTCGAAAAAAAAAAAAAAAAAATATTTTCACAATAGAAAAATTCCGCAAAAAAAAAAAAAATAATCCACGATCACAAAAAATTTTTGAATTTTTTCACACACACAAAACAATTTTTTTTCTATAAAAACAAATTTCAAAAAAAAAAATTAACGCAAAAATTTCAAATTGCAAAAAAAAATAAAAAAAAAAAATTTTCAAAAAAAAAAAAAAAAATCACAATTTTTTTATTCAAAAACACAAAAGAAAAAAACTTTTGAGTTTTTCACAGACACAAAACAATTTTTTATAAAAACAAATTTCACAAAAAAAAATTTTTTCAAAAAAAAAATATTCACAAAACATTTTTCTCAACAAAAAAAAAATTCAATAAAATTTCACAGAAAATCACAATAAAATTTTTATTGTCACACACAACATTTTTCCACTATAAAAAAAAAAAAGAAATTTCATACAAAATTTTTTCACAAGAACACTTTTTTCACAATAAAAAAAAAATTCACAGAAATTTTACACACAATCACATTTTCGAAAAATATAAAAAAAAACTTTCACAATAGAAAAAATTCTGCAGAAAAATTTTCCACGATCACAAAAAAAAAAAACAAACAAAATTTTTTCACACCAGAACAAAATTTTTTTTTAATTTAATTTAAAACTCGTCATTATTTATTTTACTCCGGTTCAGATTTAATTATATTGGTATTTTTTTTTATTTTTCGCACCTTTTTTTTTTATCGAGTTAATTTAATTTTTCTCACTTTACTTCCATTTTAAGTTTTACTAGTTCGGTAATTTTTTTTTCATTTTATTTTAATTTTCTTTTTCATTTTTACCTTTTCTCTCTTCTTGAGTTTTTTTTTCCGTTTAATTTTAGAGTCAAAGTTTTTTATTTCATTACTTTCCTTTTCACTTCACATTTTTTTTAGTTTTTCGTATTTCTGTTCACTTTTAATTTTCAGGGTCATTTTTATTTATCACTTTCTCACTTCACTGTATTTTTCTTTTTATTCATTTGGCACAAATGTTCATTAATATAGACACATTCCAAAATTTACCGTAAGCCCTTGAAACTGGTGACCGGCTTCAATGGGCTTATTAACGCGCACTTACATTTTCTTATGTTGAATGGGTTAGGAATCCCTTTCAACGGCACATTCACATTCACACACACACACTAGTTTTATTAGGATGCACAGCACCTTTTTGTTTCACTTTATTTTTAGTTTTATTATTTAATTTGTTTTATTTTATTCTTATTTATTAGTTCATACACTTTTGTTATAATTTAATTAATTTTTATTTGAAAAAAAAAAAACACTTTAAATATACACTATACTTACCATTGAAATTGCTCCTTCCACCATACGCGCGCGATCACTTTTGATGAATATCGGTTGGCAAAGTCGAAGCGTAATTTGACGGCGTCAGTGTATCGGCGGCTCGGGGTATGTTCAGTGTAACAGAAAACAGGTGTTAGGGTAGTTGCCATATCAGTGTAGTGTAGGGTTACCTTGCCTATGGTAATAATAAGGGGAAAAAGGCACTGAGAGAAATTTATGGTTAAAATCACAAAAAGCTTTGCCCTCTCATCCTGCAACAAGGATGCAAGCAGGATGATCGGGTTTGTGGTGTAGCCTTTTTGTGTGTGAAGTAATTAGCGCCATCTATATGTGAAGTCGCACAACTCAGTGTATGACAATACAGCGGTTTGCGTATAGTTGTCAATGATGTGTAGGGGAAATTTATAGGTTGACAGAGGGAATGGTTTGGCTGGTGGACTAGAGTTGGCTTGGGTAATTCCTTGCCCAAAATGGAGATGAGAGACCGTTTTAAGCCACCGAAGGAAGAACATCTTCAAGAAGAAAAAAAAAAAGACAATTATTTTAATACACGTAAAAAAACGAAAGTTGAACTTACAAAAGCCGGTAAACGATCGGTTAAAAAGTACTCGCGGCGAGACAAAGCAAAAGACTATTTGCGAGAGCAAACCAAAACTAAAGAAAAAAGGAAATAAAAGCCGTTCTAAAATGAAATTTATATAAAGTTATATTTATATGAAAAATTCACCTTAACCAGAGACAATATTATAAATAATTGTGGCAAACAACATTATTGCCGTGGTGTGCAGCAGCCGTAGAGCCGCAACGAGAAGCCAAGGTGCAGCAGTCCGATATTTGTCCAATATTTGGGGTCCACCAGCCGGATTGTCCCTCAGGGAGGAGTTTTTAAACCAGCCAATCAGCCAGTCCCAGTCAACGTCCGAAGCCATTACAACACCGCCAAGACCGGGGTGTTGCCCAGGTATTCTAGCCGTAAGGGGGTTTTTATACGCGACCGGTACGAACTCTTAACTTACACTTTGCTTATCTGAAAATAAAAAGAACACAAACATTAGTAAATTTTTAAACAAACGGTTCGCTAGGGTGGGCAAAACTCTTACCAGATAACATTTTAAATCCTCCAGTGATTATTTAAAAGGAGAAAACCAGCGATTAGGGGTTGAGCGCTCAAAATCAGAATCGTTAGGGTAGTGTAAAACGCGGGAAAGTGCCCGAAAGAGTTGTTTTGGCCATCTCAAAAGAACTGAGAAAAATGAAAATTATTTAAAGATAAAAAAAGGAAATCTTTTTATTTTTATGATAAAAAATTACGACCTGATACTTACTAAAACTTATACGTAACCCCTAAACGCGCGAATCGAGCCTGCGACAAAATGGCGGCCCGTAAGGTTGGAAATATGGCGTACCCGGAATAAAATCACATTGTCATGAGATTTTAATTTATGCTCAATAAAGCAGCATTTTTATAATGTTTTTGGCAAAAATAACGAAGTTTAAAATGGAAGGCTAAAGGTTATAGGGTCACAGGTAAGTGATCTCCGACAGCAGCTGAAGAGGGAGATTGTGTTTTGGGGTATCCTAAAATAAGATGGCGACAGGATACCATGGTCGGGGTGGGATTCGCCAGAGGCTTTTAAAAGGTTGTAAGCCAGGCCTCATAAACCAAAACAACCAAGGTTTGTTGTTTCCGCAGTGTTGTCCTTTTTCAGTGTTTTGTGTGATCAGTGTTTGTTTATTGTCCCCCATAAGCTGACTGATAATTTTTTGTCAGCTGTCAAAGAGAGGAGACGGACAAGAACCGCGCCCGAACCCCTGAACTCTAGCCGGAGCCAACGCCAGCAGTCAGCGCCGTCCGTCCTTCTCTCTATTAAATGACAGTTGGTGTCCCAAAGGGGCACGCGACAAAGTGAGTGACAACCAGTAACTTTCCACCTCTGAGCAAAGTCCCATTCCCCACTCTTTAGAACCTAATTTGCTTAATTTTTGTTGTTCACTATTTTGGAAGTTTACATAACTTAATATTCATATAACCGAGCGGCTACTGTACAACTCAACTTATAGCCAGTAATGTCTACTTATTAATACTTAATTGTAGGATAACCTACAAATATTATTAATGGTATTCGTTAACAGTTTTTATTAATATTGCTCTATGTTAAGTTTTTAACATAGTGGTGTCCGTTGTCAGTCCCTGCGATTTAAGGGCTATCGAGCTGGAATTTGGTATGATAAAACTGTTTTAGAATTGCCAATATTTTAGGTAAACTATTTTGTTGATTACTAAAATTAATTAAATTTAACAATGTTTCTATAAAATTGTGTCCTCTCTCAAGAAATATTCATATGGGTATTTCCAAGCGTTGCGGTAGTTTTCTCGAAAAGTTGAAATATTTTGAAGATTGTGTTCATATTAAAATATTTAGATTTTGGACAGTACTATAATGTTCTTTTAATGAAACTTTACTAAAAATGTTGTATTCAAAATTATGACTAACACAAACTTCGTTACGTACACACACAATTTTCCACCACAACTTGAAGTGCCTACGAAAATTTGTGAAATTTAGTGAAATTTCTTATGTGATCAGTATATTCTTTTTTGTAACGTATAGGAGATATGTTGGGATTTTATAAACAACTTACTTCACATTTAAAGTACTTTTATCTTTCATGCTTCTTCAATCTAAATGTGCGTTGTGGACACACGCATTGTTTTATGGATAACACAGAGCTACAAAAAAAACAATACCTGGGAAATTGTACTATTTTTCTGATAGGTGCGGCTAAGCACAACAAGAATCTGTTTTTCAAAATTTCCAAAAACCCCCAAAATCTTGTGTTACAGGTAAAAAAAAACCGGTTTTTCATACCTTTACACACTTAAGAACCAGTAACGCGGATAAATATGATCCGATTTTAAGTTTCTCAGCAAATTTGGAAAGAAATGACTTTCCAACGATATATATAGTTTTTTTTGCTAAAGTTCAAAAAATTCTTTATATAATTACAGAAACAAAAAGTTAAAAATATAACAATTTTTACTATGAAATCATTAGTCCTTCCGCTGGAAATACCCATATAGATTTTTACTCTTTAACTAGTCATATATGTTTCCGATAATAACTGTACAATGTGCAGTACATACAATAAATATTATTTCGGTGGTTACTGTACATGTTGCTATTTAGCGGTGACATCAACCTTACGGCGTTGGTGCATCACAAGGCCGTATGTACATCATCAATTATGGGATTTTATAAAACTACATATTAGAGATGATAAGTATTGGGTACCTTTTCCCTACAGTCTGTTCTCTTGGACACTAATAGCTTTTTACACCGTAACGCATTAAGCATATTTAGCAGAATACAGTAGCAATCAGTGCTGTAGTTTTTTTGTACGTGGGGTAAAGCAAAATGTAGTTCTTTACAACAGCATATGTATTTTTTATACCAAAAAAGTACCTTTTTTTATCTTAACAATAATTTTTGGCATTAAAAAAGTACTATTTGGCACTACGAAAGTGCATTTAGGTACACTGAAAGCGCTATTTGGTACAATAAAACAACTTTTTAGTACGATGAAAGTACTTGGAAAATACTTTTTGTTACAATGAAAGAACTATTCGGTACAATAGAAGTACTTTTTGGTACAAGAGAATAACTTTTGGTTACAGTAAAGGTACTTTTTGGTACAATACAAATACTATTTGCTACAATAGATGTACTTCTTGGTTAAATAAAACTAATTTTCGGTAAAAGTAAGTATTATATATTCATAGCAATATGACCGCTATTTATACATGATTCGAAATTAACCACGATTTGTCGAATACATGATTTGATATCACCTTAGTATATATACTAATAATTAAATTTTCTATATATTTGACAGTGCCGTGACATAACCCCTAAAACGATTTTGGACATAACCCCTAAATTTGTTTGAGGGTTATGTCCTCATGTCAGAAGGGACATGATCCACATCTTTTCTGTTAAAAAAAATACACAACCATACAACATGTAATTTTCCAAGTTTATCAAACTTCATTAAATTATTTTTTTTTTTTGTAATTTACTATAAGTTATATTATGAAACTTACCGTTTCATGGGGCTATTTTTCAACATAAATATTAAAGGACATTAAATATTAAAAAAGGATAGAATTAATTTACATTTTTATATTAACATGAAACTTCCCGTTTCATTAGGCTATTTTTCAATATTCACACTTATTTTTTCATACAAACTGTTTTGAAATGTACTATCAAACAATAATACCACATTACACGATTTTTTGCGAAAAAAAAGTATTCACAGATTTGAAATATATTATCCAAAATAAAAACATTTATATTTTTGTATATTTTTAATTTTTTTTAATGTTCATATTATTAATAAATCTGTAGAAAAACTTTCCATATTTTATATATGTAACAAGTTTTAAAAAGTACTATCAGCTGGAAGCGCCTCTGATTAAACATTTTTTTTCGAAAATTTGTTTCATATTTCTTTATTTATCTACACAGATATTTTAAATATTTGGGTAAAAGTGCAGAAAATGGGGCGGGAGCCCAAAAAAAAATTCCACTCCCCCCAAATACGCCCTAAAACACGAAAATCAAGGTCAAATTTGGCGCTAAGACCCAAGGGGCCCCGGGGGACCCAAAAAAAGGGTTCTATGATAACCCCCCATGTGTGGGTATCAAATGAAAGATACTTTCGAGACGAAATTCTAAAAACTGCGCGATTTTTCAAAAAAAGTAATTTTTTCTGAAAAACCCCGTAAAAAATTAAAAAAAAAATTGGAAAAAATCATGGAAAATTAGAATAATTTAAGGAAATGAATTGAAAAATTCCATAGAAATATGAAATGTCATCAAAAATGTGTGAAAATTTCTTTGATTTTTTAAGGTTTTTTTTAATTAAAAAAAGAAAATTGAGAAAAAATTAAAAAAAAATAAGGAAACAAATGGACAATTTCAAGAAATATTTAAGAAAATTCAAGAAAAAGTCCAAAAAGAAATGTTTGAAAAAAGGAAATTGATTAAAAAAAGGATAAAAGTGGAAAAAATGATGAAAAACTTAAAAAATATTTAAAAATAAGCTATGTTTTTTTTGATATATCCCTTTAAATTATGATTTTTTTAAATTAGAGTTGTAACGGTTGAGACGGTTGCAGCAGCGCCGCCGGCAAAAATTATTTTTAAAAAAATCGCGCGTTTTTTTATAAAAAATTTTTCTTTTTGGTATAATCCGGGAAAATTTTTTTTTTTTTGTAAATTAGAGTGAAATACGTTGGGAGCGATTTTTTTAAAAATAATTTTTTTTGTATATCCCGGAAATTTAAATGGCTCTAACTCGGTCCAGGAGACCTGTAGGAACTTAAAAATAAAATCGTTGGATTCGTCTCGAAAATATCTTTTATTTGAGTTCCCGCACATGGGGGTCATCATAGAACCGAAAGGGGCCCCTTTTTTGACCCCCGGGCCCAATAGGCCTGAGCGCCAACTTTGACCTACCATTCCGATGTTTGGGGACCAAGACGAAGACAATGGCATATTTTTTTTTAATCGGGCTCCCGCCCCATATTCTGCACTTCAGTCAAATATTTGTATTTCCATAAAATTGTGCAAAATGTGTTATATTTACAAAAAAGGAAAATTTTTTTAAATTTCATATTTCTTTTTTTAAATACACAGAATTATAAATTTTGTATATGAAAATTTAAAAAATGCGTAATATCTTTTTTTTTTAAAAAAAAAATTCGTTACATATTCTAATTACACAGATTTGTAAAATATCAAAATTTTAAAAATTTTAATTTCTGTAGAATTTGGGTGTTATGATCGATTTTTTCTTTGGGGATTATATCCGCTGGGATTTATGTGCGTGCACCATATTTGTCACTGAATTGATTAAACTTTAAAAATGTATAAATATATGAACACCAACATTTCGTTTACATTTTACAAACGGTAAAATCTTAATTCATATTCGTTTGAGCGAAAAATTCCTACACAATTTACCAAGCCTCCGATTATTTTTATCCTTAACTAGCATAAAACCTTTAAAGTTTTATTTTTCTTATGCTGCACACACATCATAAATTCTACGAATTAAGCCCCTTCAGTTTGCTCAACGAACTACCTACCTAGGTAACAAACGCACGCGATTACTCATATACCAACTACTCTCACTGTGCACACCACTATTACTTCAGGTAGGCGAACTGTAAACACAAAAGTAAACATTGCGAAGCGCGTCACTTGTCAAAATTGATATTCAAAATAATTCCGCTAACGGCAGTTGTGTTTTTTGCCTCGACACGAGAAGATCAAGGAGATAGAAAAGAAAAATATCAGGGAAAACTAAAAATAATTATTCATTTATTTACGAGAAAGAAAAATTTTGTATTGTATCAAATGTAAATAATAAAAATTTTGATGGTTGCGAATTAAAGGCAAAAATATAAACAAATGTTAACGTGTAGAATATTACAACAGAAAAAAAAAGAAAAAACACATATAACAAACAACACAGCAACAACAATAATATCTCCCAAGCAGCGAAACATTGCATAGAAGCGGAGGATCAAGAAGCAGAGAACCAAAGGCGGGCAACGCATCATCACAACGCAAGATAAACAACAATTGTTGTGTTGTGTCGGTCAAGGAAGAGAGAGAGAGGAAAGGAAAGGAAAGATCCGAAAAAAAAACTACAGCGTAATTTTGTAGCAGTTCAGTTGCAAATCATTAGAACTGATGGTTGACTATTGCTGCCACCAAAAATCAAAGTAAATTTGGATAAAGTAATTTGGTGACAACCAAAGGCAGGATTACATTTTGTACTACTTCATATTTGTGGCACTTATTTACAAACTAAACAAAATGGACATGCGCAGCTGGAAAAAAGTGTTGTTGCAATGGGTAAGTCAGATATGTACTTTACGTGTTGGGGTGAGAAAACAAACCGCATGTGCTTCACATTATTTGGAAACAAACAGGATAACATATTTGAAGAGGACTGCACCTGGTCAGTGTGCTGTGATTAGAATTGGCAATACACCCTAATGTTAGTGATGGCATGCCATGTCGTTGTTCTGAAATTGTGCAAAGCTACAACAAACTACTTGACCCCACCTTAATTGAATAATTGTTATCCTTTCTATGGCGGAATAGTATAACGCTGAGGGACATAACATTACTTCATGGAAACTCTCTCGTATTAGTCCTGATTTTAGTTTTCTTTGTGTGGGGTTGGGAAAAAACAGAATGTGCTCCATGCTGGAATACATATTTAAAGAGGACTGCACCTGGCCAGTGTGCTATATCTCAGTGATTATAATTTACAACATTCCCTAATGTTAGTGATGGTATGTCAGGTCGTAGTTCTTAAATTGTGCAAATCTACAACAAACTATAACTTAACCTCACCTAACTTAAATCATTGTTTTCCTTACTATCCCGGATATTATTGCGCCATGGTACAGGACATTATATCATGGAAACCCCCTCGTATTAGTCCTGGTGCTTGTTTTCTTTGCGTTGAGGTGAAAAAAAAGCATGTGCTTCACGGGAATATATATTTGGAGAGGATTGCACCTTGTTATTGTGCTGTGGCTCAGTGATTTTTTATAATTTTTGCACATCCTGCATAATGTCGGGTGTTCTATCAGTCAAGCGCAAAATTGATTTTTAATTTAACCAAAGCTGACAAGAAGTAATAGTATTGTAATTTATTTATAAATACTAAGCCAAACCTATAACGTCGCCCTCAAACAAAGATATTAAAAGGCTTGAGCCAATCCTTTGGGATGGGTATGTAAATTCCCATGAAAAATTCTTTAATTCGGAGAAGAATATACAGCTAATATGATGGAGCTGTCTTTAACAGAGGGTTATTCCTGAAATTACATATTCTATACAGCTGCCCGCCGCATATTTACATTAGCTTGACTTTGAATGAATAATTTGATGTATTATCTCAGTTTCGGCTTTGAGTTTACTAGTCCGCTTTGGCATATGAATTAGACCATGAATGCATCCATTGGGATCCTTGAATCATTGTTCTTTTCGTTGCGCTTACCGTCAACTTTAAAATTAGTTTGTACGTGGCCGCTGGCGACACGTAGAAAGGAGCTAAACTACTCACCGTGCCCGCCGGTAGTCGCCTCCACCGACGCTTAGATGTATATTACCACCCACTTTTTATCTTTTTTGACTCCATTTAAACATTCTATCTTGGTTGATCTACATTATAACCAAAATAAGCAGCCCTAGGAAACAAGGACTTATTGGTTACCTTACTCTCGCCGAAAGAAGAGAGTGTTGGTAGGCACCCGGCCCGCATTTTTTGCATTTTAACCCTATCTGCCAGGGGGTGTTCTCACCCGGATAATTGAGTTTTGTGGAATAGTCCTTGTACAGAGACGTCCCCTCAAGACACACTTCTTCAGAGCTGTCAGCGATCGCCAAAAGGAAATAACCCCGAAGTAAGAAACTGCAGGGCATTCCACAATCCGCAACCTGTGGATGCGTCCTGTAGCGCTCAGCTACACAGCTCAAAGGAGCATTTAATCATATACATATACCAACAAGTCAATATATATGATTTTATTGATCCCGACGGCGAATCAATTCGTTTAATTTTCTCGTTTTTACGATTTCTTCATTCAAAAACTTTAATAACATTTTTTCTGTGACTATATGGTGCTCACATAGACATTGTAGATAGTTTTGAATGTCTTGGGATAATAATTGACCGCAATCTCAGATTTGAACTCCATATAAATTCAGTAATATCTAAAGTTAACTTTGTTTTGAGAAAACTTTATAATATTGATTTAGCTTTGCCAAGACACGTTAAATCACAGTTGGTTCACGCATTAATTATGCCAATTTTTTTATACGGCATAGAGGTGTATTCTGGAACAGTAGGCTTTATTTTAAAGAAACTGCGCCTTTTATTTCATAAGGTATTGAGATACGTGTATCCAGTAAAATGGCAACAACATATTTCTAACTATGTTTTAGAATTTTTAGGTTGTTCATTTCCAAACTTTATCAAAAAAAGAACGCTTTTACATTTTTATAAAATTTATAAGACAAGAACTCCGTCATTCTTAGTGAATTTGTTTAGATTTGGTCGATCTACTAGGAATTTGCAACTAGTTATGCCAATCTTTGGATCGGTCTTATTTTGTAAGAGTGGCAAGAATATATAACAAATTACCTAGCTCTTTAAAAGTGTTTAACAACTCTGTTGCCACGTTTAAGAAGAAAATTAATCAATATCTAGTTTTAAATGATTTGTAATGATAATTACAAATTAATTTTTGTTGTTGGTTTTACTACGTTGGTGTAGTGAGAGAAAATGTTTATTTCAAAATTTGAAAATAACTATACTGTATACATTTTTTTATATTCATACTCCTGAAACCATTTGGTCAGTTTTTGTTTTTTTTATAGGTCTGGTTCACTCCATAACCCTCCTATTTGCATGCATTTTGGAAATATTTTATTACAAACATGTTTAAATTTTGATTACAAACTGAGGATACAAAACTGTTATCATTAGATTTATTGTTTTATATTCAAAAAGTTTAAAAATCGAATTATTGAATATATTTTTTTGCACTTCTAATATTTTTGATGAACAAATTTGTGAGTAGATATTTGTAACCATATAAGGCCCTATAGGCTCGGTTATTGAAACTAAACAATAAAATAAATAAAAAAATGCTATACTAGTATACAATCCCTTAGTATACTTTGATTATTTTCCCCTCGGAATATATTCTTCGGATTTTCTTAAATTATTATAAAATATTTTGGAATTTCATTATTAAAATTTACAACAATATCTTTAATTGCCATTAAATATTAACATTTTGTTATTCTACTTTTATTTTCTTTCAGATAACTGAATGTGGTTTTATGGAACGCAATTACTTCAATATCGAACAATCTGATATTGAGGCGTTCTATCAAAATTTCAGCTTACAACATCCTAAGACAGCCAATGGCAATTACAAACGTCTAAGTGATTTTCTTAAAGGTAACATTGCATTTTTACATTTACTTTTTAAAAGAACCAAATCCAATCTTTTTAATTTCGAATTTTCCTTTTTCATTTTTCTTACAACAGAATTCTATCCAAAATTTGAAACGCACTCAGACGATGAAAATTGTATTAGTTCGGCTGATTATATATATATTTACTCAATGCTGCTACATTTCTGTTGTGTCAAACATCCAGAAACAATGTTTCATGAGATATGCCAACGATTGCCCGAATATGCTCAACAATGTATAGCATCATTTTTTAAGGAGCTACTAGACAATGAATCCCTTGGCAAAGAGTCACTGCGTCATGCTATAGCACATGTAGTGACCACACATATAACACCGCCGCGTCTCAATGAATCATTTACGAGCAATCAATCGATTAGTAATTTAAGTGTTGGTATCATTGGTGCTGGCAGTGCCGGAAGCAATAGTAGTGGAAGTTTGCCATCGCTCAATTTTAGTCGCTGTGATTCGCCATTAAAGACACCCAAACGCTGCGCCGGACCGCAACGCGTTTCACCGACAACACCAAAATCGACATTGCTTGAAGAGCGTACGCGTGAATTGTACAATTTGAGGGTGAGTTTTTGTTGCTTTTTTGGCGAAAATGCAAAGAAAAATTATATGTGGAGAGAAACAAATTGATTTAATGATTTTATCTTTTAGGCCCAACTTGAGACGGAACGTTATGAAAAGGGTATCTTGGAGGTGCAAATTAAACAAAATGAGGATAAAATCCTTAAACTAAGTAAGTATTTGATGATATTGTGCATTATAGTAGGATTAGAGTTGAGTTCAAAAGTTGAAAAAATTAAAAAGTCAGGTACACCGTACAAATATCAATAGATTAAAAAAAGGACCAATATTATAGAGATCATTATAATTTTCATTTCTTTTCCTACAACTTTTCTTAAATACTTTTTGTTTTAGATAATGACCATAAAATGCTAATACAACAAATCCAAGATTTGAAAAATGATATTCTACTTAAGTCCACTGATGAATGTGATTCCGCGAATCGCGATGGCGATGATCAGGTAAGTTAAATTACAATTTGATGGTTAAGTTGTGCACATCTGTAATGAGCAGATGTTTCCGCTGAAAAGCAGGTAGCTTAGGATAAGCATTAATAGGGAATAACTTTTGCCGAAATCCATTCATTTCATTTAAATCACACATGATTAGCAGTTTAGATTTTTCCGAACATCTTTTCCAAGAAAACATGCAAGGCATGTTTGAAGTGAATCGTTGACTGGTAGGCGACGCATGCAATTGCTGCTGTGTTTTCGTTATAAACGTGGTGTAGTTCTTTAGAACATTTCATTTGAATTATAGTAAAAAATTACAATTATGATTATAAAAAACGAGGTTCTGTGAAATCATTAGGTGTTGGGGGAACGAATTGGCTGCTTCCTTTATCCTTCATCCTCATCTTCGAGAGGCGCACGCGCCTTTCCTCTTCTTGCGCTAAAATGCTATCGTTTATCTCTTGCAAATTAAGTCTGACCTTAATATCGTTATCATTCATTATCCTTTTCGTTGTGTCCGCTCCCGCCCTGAGAAGGGAGTGTTGGTAGGCACCTGGCCCGCATTTTTAGTATTTTAACCCTATCTGCCAGGGGGTTATACGGTCCTCACCCTGAGGATTGGACAGGGGTGTTTCCTATACGTCAAGGTTCTTTCCGAGATGGTGTTACTGTTCTTTACCACCCAAGTGAAACTGGACGTTGACGTGTGTACTAGTTATTTACTGGCGCCAACAATCGCCAATGACATAACAAGCCTCAATGACACTTGAGTTTTGTGGGATAGTCCTTGCACATAGGCGTCCCCTCATGACCCTCTTGTTACCGCTGAGCTGTCCGCGATCGCCAAAAAGGCAATTACCCCGAAGTGAGAAACTGCGGGGCGTTTCACTATCCGCAACCTGTGGACGCATCCCGTAGCGCTCAGCTACGCTCCTCAAAGGATCATTAAATCATTTATACTAACGAGTCAATATATATTATTTAATTGATCCCAATAGAGGGATCAAAGTGGAGAACCAACATAAGAAAACTGTATAAGTACTAAAAACTGTTTTTCCTTTTCTAGTCAATTTTTTGTTTAAAAGAACATTAATTTAATCCTTTCATAATCTTTTCCGCTTTGCCTTACAGATTCAAAAACGCCTACTTAAAGATTTGGCCCATAAGGGCAACGAGATCAACAGATTAAGCGATCACGTGCGAACACTACACGAAGAGAAATCCTTAGTGCAGGAGAAACTCAGTTATGCCGAAAAACAAATCGTAATGTGTATGAATCGCATCAAGGATTTGGACTTTAAAGTAGATGAGCTTACTGATGAGTTAGAGGTAAGTTTAAAAACTAAACACACTACTGACAAACCTTGTTAACCTTTCTCTCTCTCACTCACTCCCTTACTCCCTCTATCTCCCTCGTGTTTATAGAAAAAGAATGGCACCATCGCCTATCTCACCAACAGTAAACTAGAATTGGAACAATTCATTAGTGATAATCGTTCATCACCAAACAATCCAACCGATCTTAATGGCTCAATTGAATGTTTTGATGCCTCATTTTCCCGTAATATTGGCAACACCAATACTTCCAGTAACGTCAGTAGTCCTGAAAATTTGGGTGCATCCGTTGTCGATGTTCAGCTTAGAGAGAAAGAACATGAAAACTCTAAACTAAAAGAGGAACTGGAATTGGTCAAAGATGAACATAAAAAGCTGGCCAAAAATTTACATGATCTAGCTGAGAAAAAAGCAAAAGA
Source organism: Muscina levida (assembly GCA_964034835.1). Lineage (NCBI taxonomy): Eukaryota > Metazoa > Arthropoda > Insecta > Diptera > Muscidae > Muscina > Muscina levida. The sequence continues at coordinate 28,848,352 of OZ035882.1, read as the reverse complement.
ATTTGAAATTATAATTGAAGAAAGTCTTCCAGAATTAGAAGCATCCCTGCACGATGAATCCACACAAGATGATCCTTTGCAACAGTTTAATATATTCTGCAATTGTATAGAAAAGATAAGCACCTATCACAAAACAGAGAAGCAAAAAGTTAAACAGTTGGAAGATGAAAGTTTGCATTTGCGAGAGGTTAATAAAGAAATGACCCAAAAGTTGGATACGCTTACGGAGAATCTAGCTATCTTAGATGAAAATGTCAGCAGAGTAAAAAAACAAAATGAAGATTTGCTTAAAACCAAACAGGATATAGAAACTTGCTTGAACAAACGTAATCTAGAAGTAGATCTACTGAGAGGACAAAAACATGAAATGCACATAGAATTACAAAGTACCAGAAATAGCAATGAAGCTCTAGTCGGCAATCTAGACAGTCTTAGGGAAAGATTCAATCAATCCCAACAGTCCAATAACGATTTAATGGAAAAGACCACAATGCTGCAAGAACAAAATGCCAATTTGCTTAAACAGCATCGGGAATTGCAACAGAGCTTTAACGACACAACAGCTCAGTTGGAAATGGACATTAATAATCTTACCGAGAAATTGGCTGTACAAACGGAAGAGATCGCCACTTACATCAAGACAGAACTGGTATTGAAAAGTAATTACGAAAAAATTATTATTGAAAACGAGGAACTGAAAATGAAGTCGCGTGAAGCTGACAGCCATTTGGATAATATGAAGCGAGACTTGATGGAAAAACAAGCGGAGATCAATAAATTCGCTCAAGAAATTGCCGACTTTGCACAAAAGAATACAATGTTGGAGGAGAAAATCGACGGTATTATGCAGCAACATCAAGCAGAAAAGTTGTCGCATGAAAAAACTGACTCGGAACTCCAGCAAGAAATTACAGAGCTAAAAGACAAAATCACTATTGCTGAAAGAGAACATCAAGAAGAAATAGCTAAAACTCAGTCTAAGCATCAGGAGGAACTCAAACGGTGGGAGGAACAAATTCAACAGCTGCAATCTGCTCTAAATGAAACCAAAGAACTGGTTGTGATCAAAACCCAAGAGAAAGATGAAATTCAGCAGTCGCTTTATGATGTTGTGACTCCCAAAGTTAAGGAAATTTTACAGCTTTTCGAAATTTTTCCCCAAGAAGATGATTATCTGGAAAACTTGTCAACGCTACAGCATGAATTGAAGAGTCTTCTGGAGGAAAAACAGAATGTGACAACTAAACTGGAGGCAACGGAAGCTAAGCTTTTGGGGTCTATAAAAAATGTCCAGATGTTATCAAACGATATTGATCAAAAGAATACTATTCTCTCCGAGAATCACGAAGAACTCAACAAACTTCGCCAACAAGCTAACGAATATGAGGATAAAATTGAAAAACTCAAGGAAAAGCAACAACACTTCATTGAAAAAGTCAAAGTGGACCTTAACAAAAAAGAAGAGGAACTTAGTGACAGAATGCAACAGGCTTCCTTGGAGTATGAAGCTTCTTTGGAACGTATACATGTTGAGTTGAAACATGAAAAGGAACATCACAGCAACAAAGAACGTGAGCTATTGTTGGTTATAGCAGAGCATAATGATGTCAAAAGAAAACTAAATGAAATGGAACAGGAAGTACAGAAGCTTAGTCAGGATAAATTGCTGCTCCAGCAGCAGAATACTAACTTGAGTACCTTGGAGTCACGGGCTTCGGAGTATGCCCAGGAAAATGAACAGCTTCGAGGCGAAATTGAGTCTTGCAAGCAAGAGGTTTATCAAAACTCTATGCGCTTGTTGGAAGCCGACAAAGCATTAAATAGCCTAATGGAAATTAAAAATAATCAGGAAGTGTATAAAGAAGAAATACAAAAAATGCAAGAAACCCTTAAAGAAAAAGACACTGCGCTGCAGTGCCAGATAAAGACCCAACACGATTTGGAGAGCCAATTGCAGAAACAGGCAGAAACAATTTCAAATCTTTCCGAAAATCTTCACGAATTGGAACAAGATAAGCAAAGACTAATGCAAGATGTTGAAGACTATGTACAACAAGTCCAAGAGGTGCAAGAGGAAAAAACTATTTTACTTCAGTCGCTGGAAAATTCAGCAGATCAATTGAAATTAGCGGTAGAGGAGAAGGAACGCCAATCTGCTTCCTTGGAAGCGGAATACCGTGATCTGAAACAGCAATTGGACAGTGCAACTTTGCAGAATACTAAACTCCAGGGAGAGTTGGTTGAACGGGGAGGAGAACTGCGTCTAAGCCTGGAAGATCATGAACAGGAGAGAGAAAAGTTCCAACAACAAATCGTACAACTCAACCATCAATTGGCTGAATCTGCCGAACAGCTGGAATCCTGGGACATGGCTTTAATGGAAATCTTGGCCATAATGGACAATTACTTCAACATTTCGCGGGAAACTGAAAATGTTAAAAATCTGTTTAATGCCCAATTACAACAGGACAAAGACACAAAACTTAACCAACTGAGAAAGAATTTGAATAACATTTTAGACGGCGATCACCAACTACAGTCTCAGGTTAAGGAGCTGACACAAAAACTGGAGGAAAATACAAAATCCCTAGAATCATCGAAAAAAACCGCCACTGACTTGGAAACTAAAATAGCTCGACAAAATAAAGAGTTGGCCGAACTGCGCGAACAAGTGGAAAATGAAGATGAAATAGTGGAAAAACGAGTTGCCAACGAAATACGTCACTTGGAGGATGATCTACTCAATCTGGAAAAGGTTAATGAACGTTTAGTCAATGGCAATTTCGAAATGCAAGTGGCTATGGGCAACATGGAACAGGATCTCAAAAATGCCAAATCAAAGCTGGACAAATTGGAGGAAGAAAAGCTTGAACTCAAAGAAGAAGTATGTACCAAAACAAAACAGCTTGAAAAACTGAAGCAAGAAGAGAAAAAGCTTCAACAATCGTTGAAAGAGAAGACCGAACAACTGCAGGCGTTCTCTGGCAAACACAAACTCTTGGAAATCCAACAAAAAGATAAAACTACGAAACTTCAGACATTGGAGAAGGACTATCAGGAGCTCAAGGAGAAGGCCGCAAAACAACAACAGAAACTCAGTCAGCAACAGCAACAACATGAATTTTTACAGGCAGAGCGAAAGAAAATGGGAGAACAACTAAAACAGCTACAAGCTACCAACGATTCCTTAGAGACTGATGTGTCCAATAAAAATAAAGAGATTCTAAGTTCTAAAAACAAAGCAGCAGAACTTTTGCAGTCACTGAAGAACAGCCAACAGCAATTGGAATTGACCACTGCGAAGCTGGACGAGTCTGAAGCTTGGAAGTTGAACAACGAAACCAAAGGCCAACAGATGTTGTCTGAGACTCAACAATTGCTAAGGGACATAGAATTCCTAAAAGCCCAACAACATTCTGCATCTGAGGAATCATTGCGTCTAACCAACGAAATCGATAGTCTCAAACAAGACAAGCTTCATCTTCGGGAAGAAATTCGTGACACCAAATCAGACCTGCAGAGAGCAAACGATAATGTTACACAGTTAATTCAGCAGATTTCCTCTATACGCTTGGAAAAAGAGGCTGTGACAGAGGAGAACACCTTGCTTAAAAAACAGCTAGAGGAAACTGGCAAACATCATTCGTCTTCTGAAAGCAAATTAAAGTCCATTGTAGAGATGTCACAAGATTTTGAGAGAAAACTACTTACTGCCGAAAATGAGCTTAAATCTGTTAAAGCCAATTTAGAGAAGAGTGAACTAAATGTACACAAACTTGCTGGAGAAAATAAAAAGCTAAGAGATTCTCAGGAAACTGCTACCAAGAGAATAGAGAAGCTGGCCTTGAAGTTGGGAGATTCTCAGGCTCGTAGCACCAAACTAGAGAGGGACAATGAAAAGTTGGGTAAGACTTTGGAGGCCAATGCCACCACCGTAGAAGCTTTACAAAAAGAAAAAGACTTACTACAGAGTGAAGCCAAGTCTCTCAAGGAACGTGTGCAACGTGCCGAAAGAGCGCACGAACAACTTGCCGCAAAGGTACAAAATCTCGAACTGTTGAATTCACAACTGCAAGAAATCAAACAAAAACTGGAAACAGCTGAAATTGATGGTAAATCCAAACTAAGCAAGTTGGAAAAAATGCGTGAGTCTCACGAAGAAAAGATACGAAAACTTAACAATGCCTTAAGCAATGCTGAACACTCCAATGTACAGTTGAATTTGGAAATTGGAGCTCTCAATTCTCAGTTGCAAGAGACTAAAGCGCTCAATACTCAAGAACAGGTACAATGTTTAAGACAAAAACTTGAGGTATCACAACAAGAGTGCCTTAAATACAAAGAGCTAAGCGATAAACTTCAAAATGAGGTGGACACATTGAAAGAGGAAAACTCTTGCCTATCCGATCAGCTATCCAAGCTTTCGCTTAATTTACAAATAACCAAAGATCGCTGCCAGCAAATATGTTCCGAAATGGAAAAGATACGAGCAGATCTTCTTATAACTCGCGAAGAAAAGTCTCAAGTTGAATTACAAGAGAAAACTTTTTCGCTAAAACTTAAAGATCTCGAGGCACAAAATGATACCCTGCTGTTCGAACGTAAAAATGTTGTGACGTCATTGGAAGCGCGTATCACCTGCTTGGAAGAACAATTATCTGAGAAAAGTAATGAAGTCGATGGTTTGCAACAAGAAATACATTCTATGCGCGAAAGCTCGCAATCACATGCCTCTCTTATACAACAATCTGTTTCCGCCAATCTTACGGAGTTTGAACAGCTACAAACTAAACTCTCGGCGGCCAATGAAGCTCTGCAAAAGGAACAACAAATCATAGCACAACTTAAATTGGACAATCAAATACTACACACTAAATATCAAGAATCTAAGCAGCGAGCCTTAGATGCTACAAAATTGAGTGAGGAACGCATTAAAGAGAATCGTTTGGAACTTGAAGGCAAACTGGAGAAAATGAAAAATAAAATGGTGAGTATTGAAAAAGGAAAGCAAATCTTATATAAAAACTTTAGATAATTGTTTAGTAGTGTTGTTATTTGTTTATTTTTTTGTTGTCAAACATTCATTTTTGTATCACCCAAAAAAACCCTACCCAATCACAGGGGCATCACACTACCCAACAACAACAGTACATCCTAACCGCATGGTTCTAGTTTTTGTTTTGTGTTTTAACTTTCCAAATTTGTATAATTGTGTTGCATGGATGACTTAGTTTTATGTTTAATGTGTTGTAGAATTTTGGAACTTTTTTTGGAAATATATAATAAGATTAAACAAATGGTTCACTTTGGGTATAGAAATTCATTTCGCCTAAAGGTTCACTTAAAGAAATTGAAAATAATTTTTAAATCATGCCCACAATAAGAGGAACTATGCAATTAATAACACAAAAGCGGAAGTAATGACAAATTGTCATTAAGTATTTGTTTTAAAATTAACTAATTACGCCTTTAGTTTTAACTTACTTTTATAAATAGGGCTAATTAAGTGTTACGAAAAAGATATAAGATATAAACTTCTAGAAAGCTGTCTATTGGTGCTCATGTTCTATGAATCCATATTGAAATTTCAGTGCACATTTTAAAAGCACGTAAGATTCTTGTATTCTCTTAACATTGAAAAGGAGGTTGTCTTATTTTGTCATTGCAACTATGGGCGTTCTCACACTAGCCGACACGAAGCCAGCACTACAACGACATCAGTGGACGCGCAAACTCATATAATTATATGAGCATGCATTCACACTTAACTCAACTCATGTAGTAGTTTATACTTTTATGAACATCTTTTAAGGAATTTTTAATGCAAATGGCCAATTTCAAATTTGATATTGTAATTAGTGGAATCAAAACCCTTCAACAGGTAGATAAGTACCTAGAATAAAAATACAACTTCATTTGGATAATGTGTCTTCCCATTTTTCTGCAGGAGACATTATTATGGCAAATATAAAACATTAATTTTTAAGATCTTTAAGATCATTATGACCAAAAAGTTGCCAAGGAGGAAGGAAAAAAATTTTGTATACACCGAAAATGTGCAATTTTTGCTAAAGATAACTTTGAAGGATGAGAAAGACAACATTTTTAGCCTGGTTGGAAAAGAAGATGCAGCATTGATGTAGATGACTTGACAGATTCACAGCGTCAACCATATCACACAACAACTGCACTATTGTCGTGCCGTTTATAATGTGTAAGTACTTAAAAAAATTCGTGTCGGTGTCGGTCAATGTGAAAACGCCTGTCTACAATGCCAAAAAGTACCTTTATTGTACCAATAAGTACGGATTATTTTACCAAATTGTACAATTTATTGTACCGAAATGTACGTATGTTGTACCACAAAGTACCCAGTAGGTAAAAATTGGGAACTAGTAATGTACATGTTTTCCATAGAACATTGAACTACTCAATTGACACGTTGTTGTTATAGGCTTGGGGGAAATTGTCCCCTTTGTACTAGAATAGGACCAGTTCAGAAATTCTAGTCGGGCGGCAGTTGAGTGTCTCCTTTTAACTAGTTTATAACTAGTCCAAAAGAGATTGATGAGAACTAGTACACAATTAACGCATTAGAACTAGTTCTATTCAAGAAAATTTGAGATAGTATTCCAATAGTATTTTAAATACGATATTATAATTAAATACAATAATAGAAATTTTGCAATAATTTTTAATTTAAAATTCATTTAACAGCATTTGTTATTTGCTTGTAGTGTAATTTACAATATAACTTATGAAATTATTTCAAAATTCTCTTTTTCTTATTCATCAACTAATAACGTTTAATTTGTTCAAAATTCAATAGTTTAGAACTATTTATTTTTGGAAGTAGTTCACAATTCTATACTTTTGATCTATTACGTTTTCGAACTAGTTTGACGATTCCCTTGTTCAAAAAAGTACTTTTTTGTGCCAAAAAATTACTTTTATTTTACTAAAAATTACTTTTACTTCTACCAAATAGTACAGATTATTGTACCAAATAGTACCTTTATTTTACCAAAAGTACTTTTTTGTGCCAAATGTAAAATCTTTGGACAAAAATTCCTTTTATTGTACCAAATAGTACAATTTATTGTACCAAGAGTAGAGTATACAAACATACGACTTTTTCGAAAAACTGGTTTCAGTTTTATTCGAAATTTATATTATTTTAAAAACTCGGTTTTCGAATACTTTCCCAGTAGGAAGTGTCTGCAAGACATCCTCAAGGATGTCGTCAAACGAGTGTTTTGACGACAAGTACATAAATTTTTCACATTTTGTCTTGAGGGCAGCGTTGACGACAAAGTCGTGTATGACGGAACTTCCTACTGGGTTATTGAGAAAAAATCGGGTAAACCGGTCTCTTTCTAATTGTTGTATTTCGCACAAAAATAAGAAGAAGTGCTACGATTATTAGCAATTCAATTTAGAAATGTTAAAAAAAACGTTCGGAAAGGAGTGTTTAATTTATCGCCCAAAAATTTGTTTCCATCATAGTCCAATTTGAATCTGACTTTTCTCGAAAAAAAAAACGAAGAAAAGGACATATAAGGAGTCGAGATAGAGAGTTACAATGTTCCAAAAAAAATATCCCCTTTAAATTTCATTGAAGACATCTGATATCGAAAATGCACTTACACAATAAGAAACATTGGTATTTACCCATACATACCCATTTGAGATATCGACTTTTGGTAGTAGGTAATCCCGTGTAAATTTTTCTGAGAAAAAATTTTGTAGAACATTTTAATGTTGTAAAGTCCTATTTTTAGGTACACTCTAACTATTCTCGAAATAAGGAAAAAAAGGGCATTTAAAAAGTCGAGATAGAGAGCTAAAATGTAAAAAAATCATCTTTAAATTTCCTTGAAGACATCTGATATAAAAAATGCACTAACACAGTAAGAAACATTGGTAGATATCCTGCTTTAAAAAGCTACAAAATAATTAGTAAAAATTTGAGATATAGACTTTTGGTCGTAGATCACCCCAAGTAAAATTGTCTGATCAACATTTTTGTATAACATTTTAATGTTGTAAAGTCCTACTTTTAGGTCCTTTCTGACTATTTTCGAACTAAGGGAGAGAAGGACATGTGTTTAATCGTGATGATAAAAAGATAGGAAATAAAACCCCAAGTGAATTAGTTTTATCCTTGTTAAAAGGTGTAACCTTTATTTGGAAGCAATATTACCTTGACAAACGCACAGAATGTAAAGTGTCGATGCTCTTAGGATGAAATCCGTAATATGAGTGACTTAAAGCTATTAAACATAATACCAAGATGGTGCTAGGTGGCTTGGATTGGTCGTATCCGTTACTCGTTAGAATTTATATATTATGTTCTGAGTGAAAGCTCAGATAATATTCATTTTTCTCGAACATTGCACATATGGTTGCCAAGTATTCTAATAAGGACTGACCGTATGGAAAACAAAGACATTCAGGACTAATCATTGCCGGCCACCTTGCAACATATGGTTTGTTGCAACTATATATGTTCGTAAAACTAAAGGAAATAAGGTTTAAATGTTTAATTCATTATATGTATATTCAGTTTTTTTTTTTTTTTAAATAAATAAGTGAGTTTTCATCATTTGTAGTTGATTTTCAAAATTAGGACCCCGTATATGCGCCAGCAACAACCCACCCAAATATGGTGTACATTAGGGTCGGGAACCCCGGAAATTGGTGTTGCAGGCCCGTGACTATGGCCGTATAAACCTCGACCCCTAAAACCAATGCCACTTGCCTGGACCGGAAAAATTCCGGATCTGCCAACGGAAAAGCTTCATACGTCCCCCTCAACTTCTCCGGAGCCGACTGCGAAGGCACATGTAAAGAACCCATGTTAGTAACCTTTGCGGTTATGGGTATTTTATTGGATGAATTTATTGACGACATGATGGTGAGTTGGCAAAACCGCTCTTTATTCACCGTGGTCACCGGGACACGAAGACGCCGTACCAGAGCATCACACACTCTGCTACCTTCGCCACAGGGATCCAATAAGGCACGAACAGGGATGCATCCTCCCGGCGAATTTATACTTACAATAGCCGTTGGCTTGAGTCTTATGACATGACTAAGTGTTAGCACCGGAGCCGAACAATCCGCTTCCTGCTTCCTTGGATTATCGTTGGTAACGCGTTTGAATTGTTGTTGTGTCGGGCGAGATGGGCGAGAGGCCTTGTCATCACGTTTTGGTGCCCGTGTGGGGCGTTGATGACGCGTGTGCCTTGAATGCCGACTATCCAATGAACCGGACGAAGCCACATGTAGGAGTGTGTGATGCTTTGCATTGCAGTTTTTGCATCGATGTCGACTTTGACAGTGTTCTACCGTATGAGTTCGTCCCAAACAGTTGTAGCAACAGCGGTACTTAACTACCAACCGCAATTTGTTATTCATTGGTAGTTTTTGAAAATGCTCACAGTCCCGCAAGTGATGGAGATACTTGCACGCAGGACAAGGGAGCCGCCGTTGTATATTTCGAGCTCGGACTGAGCCTTCCTCTTGCGGCGTAATGGGGTTGCTACGCACTCTATCTCTAAGTCGCGCCTTCGACTCTTTACGCTCACTAGGAGCTGCAAAGAGGAGGTGAGGAGACGGAGTTCCCTCGCTGAGCACTGGAACAGCGCTTTGAATGGGCGAAGATCCAACGGTGGGCGCTGGAACAGCACCATGTGTCGGGGTGGATCCATCGGTGAGCGCTGGAACAGCACTATTCGTCGTCGTAGGTCCATCGTTGAGCGCTGGAACAGCGCTATTTGTCGGCGTAGGTCCATCGTTGCACGCTGGAACAGCGCTATGAGGAGGGACGTGTGGCTCTGGAACAGAGCTCGTCGGCATGGACGTAGAATTCGCTTCTGGAACAGAACCACTTGGCAAGGGCATTGGATGGTTTGGCTCTGGAGCAGAGCTATTAGGGTGAGGCTGGTCTGAGCTCAGAGAAGCTACAACAGCGTTCTCAGATGTTGAAAATGTTATGGGAATTGATGGAGGGACGTCAACTTCGACGAGCGAGGAAGTACCGTCACCGGTACGTTCTTCGTCCGACATAATTGACTCGTCATAATCCATCAACTCAGATTCGGCAAAGGGTAGGTGTTCCATGGCTGCGGGGATAAAACACAATACGTGGGAATTCTCAAATGAAAGGGTTTTATTTGTTTAATTAGTCAGAATGACTAATTTTGTAATGGGCCTCCTTACAACACCCTGTTCGGTTCTAACGTCCGCGACTCTAATGTGACCGTCACTGCCCGGGCATACGTGTACAACGCGACCTAATTTCCACGCTGTAGGAGGTAGCTGTTCGTTTTTTATTACCACGAGATCGTCTACATAAATGTCGCGTTGTGGATGCTTCCACTTGTATCGTTTCTGCAAAGTATGTAAATACTCATCTCTCCACCGAAGGCAGAATTGATGAGCCAAGGCTTTCATTTTTCTATAACGATTTATTAGATCCAGCGGATGGTCCATAATTATAGGCTCCGGAGGAGCTAACAGAGGTGCCCCAATAAGGAAATGACCGGGGGTCAGGGCCACATTGTCGTCTGAATTCTCCGTCATGGGACACAACGGTCTAGAATTTAAACAAGCTTCCACCCGAGCCAAAAGTGTGGAGAATTCTTCAAATGTAAATTTAGTGCCCTGAGCTTGTTTTCGTAGATGGAGCTTAAAGCTTTTCACCGCAGCCTCCCAGAGACCTCCCATATGAGGTGCTCCGGCAGGGATGAACCTCCACGACAAACTTTGATACGAGTAGGTGTGCTCTACTCGTAATCGCGATGTTATCAAAAACAGTCTAAAATCTCGCTCGATTTCGCGAGAAGCACCAACGAAGTTAGTGCCATTATCGGAAAATATAGCCTGTGGACAACCACGTCTTGCTATAAACCGGTGAAATGCGGCTAAGAATGTATCGGTCGACAAGTCTGTCGTAGCCTCTAAATGGACCGCTTTCGTGGAAAAGCATACAAATACACAGGCATAGCCCTTTGTAATTTTGCACGATCGGTTGTTAAAAGACTTGATGTCGAAAGGGCCTGCAAAGTCAATTCCAGTTGTTGAAAATGGTCTTCCAACAACCGTTCTTTCCGTAGGAAGCGCAGCCATAATCTGCGTGCAGGACCTCTTGCGATCTAATATGCAAATTTTACATGCCCTGATCACGGTACGGATCAATGTCTTGATTCGGGGAATCCAGTATTCGATGCGAAGTATGCGTAGCATAAGCTGATTAGCACCATGTATGGATATGCGATGCACAAATTCCACGAGAAGGCGAGCAAATCGACAGCCGTAAGGCAAAAGGATCGGGTGTTGTTCGGTGTATGATAGCGTTGGCACTTTCGACAAGCGCCCATTCAGACGCATCACACCGTTCTCGTCTAAGAAGGGGTTCAACGACACGAGAGAACTTTTTGAGTCCAATGTTCTCCGATCCAACAAACACTTGTATTCAACGGGAAAATTTGACTTTTGAGCCAAGATCGCCAATCTTAACTTTACTGCTTTTATTTCAGATGCGGAAATGCAAACAGTGTCATGCCGATCACTAGGATTTAAGCGAGTCCGATTAATAAATCGTAGCATGTAGGCCATTACGCGCAACGCACGGTCCAAAGACGAAAATCTTTCTAAAATATCTTGGTAATCCGAAAAAAATGTGAAATGGCTTCGGACTCCACGCATTTCAACCTCAGTATCGTAAGATGTGAGCTCGCGGGTATTCCACTGGGATTTATCCAGTCGAAGCCATTCTGGCCCATGCCACCATAATTTGGATGTGCCCAACTCCGCTGGAGACGAACCTCGACTGCCTAAATCCGCAGGATTGTCCTCGGACCGTACATGGTACCAGTTATGGTTGCCTACGTTTTCCTGAATGCGACATACGCGATTCGCTACAAATGTTGTCCATGTGCATGGAGTTTTTCGCAACCACGATAAAACGATGGTCGAATCGGTCCAACAATATACGCGCTGAAAACGTACATCCATTTCTGCTAGAATGGTTTTTAACAACTCTGAAGCCAAAACAGCTCCACAGAGTTCGAGACGGGGGAGAGATACCGACCGAATAGGCGCGACTCTCGTCTTGCAAGACAAAAGGTGAGTTTGAACCTGTCCGTCTGGAGTTTCCACACGGATGTACACTACACCGGCGTACGCCTTTTCCGAAGCATCGGAAAACACGTGAATTTCGGATGACGAATTAGGTATATAGCCAACCCATCTCGGTATGCGAATGGAATTCACATCCTGGTATGTTGACACAAATTGTTGCCAAGCACGTTCCGTCGTAGACGGAAGCTCATCATCCCAGCCGATATTATCACGCCATATATTTTGCATGATTAATTTTGCAACTATAATTATAGGTCCCAGCCAACCTACTGGATCGTACATTTGGGCTATAAGAGACAAGACTTGTCTCTTCGTAGAAACAGCTCTACGTGGTAGTGGACCCATGATGAAATAAAAAGCGTCCAACCGAGCATTCCATCGAATGCCCAAAGGTTTGGAGCTACTGGTTTCCACAAAGGTCAGAACCTCGGCGTCGACCAAAAGGTCTGGAGAGAAACCTTTCAGAATCATCATCTCATTGGATGTCCATTTTCTCAGCTCGAATTTGGCCGAACGTAATGCCGCGATGAGCTGATCTCTAGCGACTACTGCGGTTTCAATGTCGTGCGTGCCGGCTAAAACATCATCCACATACATGCATCTGCGAATAATATACGCAGCCTGTGGATATTCGTTTTCAATCTCCTCTGCGAGCTGAAGAAGTGTCCTAATTGCTAAATATGGAGCACAATTCACACCGAAGGTCACGGTGAGGAGCTCAAAGTCCTTAACCACCGACTGAGGAGACGGTCTATAAAGTATTCTTTGCAGTGAGGTTTGAGATGGGTCTACCCTAACCTGCCGATACATTTGGGTTATGTCACAGTTGAAGACATACCGGAAAAGTCTCCACCTCAAGATCAAAAGGACGAGGTCCAACTGTAAGGTGGGGCCGACATGGAGCATATCATTAAGGCTTTTCCCATTACTCGTCTTATTTGAGGCATTGAACACCACCCGTAACTTCGTAGTCATTTTATCGGGATTTATGACCGGGTGATGTGGCAGGTAGCAGATCGTAGAATCTGTAGATGTCGGAGTAGACACAGGCCTCATGTGACCCAGCTCTAGGTATTCGCCCACAACCTGATCATAAACAGATTTAACACTGGGTCTTTTCATAAGGTTGGCCTCGTTTCGCAAAAACTGTTGTAAAACATTAGGACGAGAGTAGCCTAGCTGGAGTTCATTACCAAATTCAGCTTTGAGAGGGAGTGTTACAACATATCGTCCCTCCGAGTCTCTGCGCGTGGTTTTCCTAAAGTTTTCCTCGCAATATTTCTCCGAGGGAGATAAAATTCGTTGTTTCGGTGACTCCTCAAGTTCCCAAAAGCGAAGAAGGGTCTTGTTAAGATTGTCCTCTTCGGATATTGTAAATTTTGTGGTAAACACATGTACTGACGGAATAGGACCAGTAATGATCCAGCCAAATACAGTGTTCTGTGCCACCAATGAGCCCATGATGTTAGTGTGTATGCCTTCCAATAGTAATTTTGGGTAAACATCGGCTCCCAATAATAAGTCGACGGGACGACTATCAAACAAACTTGCATCGGCCAAACGAAGATTTGGAATACGCGAAGCTAAGTCGGAGTTAATGGCACACGAAGGAAGATTTCCTGAAATACATGGCAGCACTAACGCCGCCACTTCCAACAAGACTGAAGAGTCTGTGGTTGAGCCTATTTTTAAATGACATATTTTCCGGGATGTCGTTGACATAGTAGAATTAACACCGGAAATTCTTGCATTTGTTGACACTATGGATAGCTGAAGACGATTCTGCAAATGTTCTGTAATAAATGACCCCTCAGATGCTGGGTCTATCAGAGCACGAGCAGGGTATGATACACCGCGATGAATGATCATCACCATTGCAGTCCCCAACAGAACAGTTCTATTTTGCGAAGTGTGAAACACTTGCCTGTTCATTATAGCCGAGGATGACGATTGTCCATTTGAAGTGGATGGTAAATGGTTATTTGAGGTATTGAACGAATGACTATCTTGAACATTAAGCTGAGTATGAATGTTCGATGTTCCCTCCCGGGGGGGAGGTGCAGAAACCTCTCTATGCAACATGGAGTGATGACGCTTAGCACAAGTGGTACAATTGTGCTTACTAGGACATTCCTTTACCCCATGTCCCCGTGTAAGACAGTTCACGCAACATTTATGTCGCTTGACTGTCGCATATCGGTCGTTAACCGACATCACACTAAAGCGAGGACACATGCGAAGAGGGTGATTCTGTTTGGAACACAATACACATGCTTTGTTTTGGCCAGAACTAGTTTTGGATGAAACCACATTAGACACGTGCGTCTTGACCACTCTCTCGTTTGATTTTTTCGATGGGTTACGTCCTTTCAGATCGTGAAGACATGTTAGTGTTTGAACCCTTTCTGTAAGAAATGAGTCCAAATCCTTCCATGTAGAAAGGGACGATTTATTGGTAACCCTCTGTTCCCATAGAGAAACAGTGTACTGTGGTAGGCGCTGAATGCACACGAAAACAAGTATTGGGTCCCAATCCTTTGTTGGCACTTTGTATATAGCCATTGCCGAAATACAACTATTTATTCCTCTTTGCAGATTTTTTAAGCCCGAAGCTGACTCTTTTTCGAGAGAAGGAAGATCGAAAAGTACCCTAAGTTGGTTATTAACCAAAATTCGAGTATTGTCGTACTCGTTTTTAAGAGCTGTTCAGGCAAGAGCAAATCCCTGATTGGTTAAAGGGTATTTTGAAACGATGTTTCGAGCTTCCCCGCTAGTTCGACGAACTAAGTGGCACAATCTTTCCACATCACTTAAACGAGCATTATTAATATATACTGCTGTAAAGAGGTCCCTAAAAGTGGGCCAAGTTAGAAAATCGCCCTCAAAAATATCCGTGTCACACGGAGGTAGACTGAGATTATGGTTATGGTCTTTATACACATGCTCAGCAGTTGGAACATAATGTGATATACCCGATTGGGCCGAACGAACCGAATCCCTATCCTCTGACGCAGCACGTGATGGCGTATTATGCGATCTTCGGTCCAGTTCGTCTTCCGAGTTGTTTACTGTCACCGGAGAATCTGGTTTTGCCTTAGACAACATATGCAGTCGTTCCTTCATGGAACCCAAACAACGTACATATGACTCAAAAGTTGCGTTGCATTTGCCCTCGGCAGCGTCTATCTCACCTGCGTTAGGGTTTCCCCTAAGGTAAGATAAACAATCGTCGTATGTCCGTAGGACATCACGATATAAACGTTCTAATTCTGTAGAACGGATTTCAAGGGTGAAGACCGTATGGGATTCCGGCTTCGTCACGTGAAACCTGGTTTCAAATTTGATTAAGGCATCCGATGCCCAAATGAACAAGTCAAGAGGAGTATTGGCCATAGCGACAATTACTCTCACTTAAAAATGGGACAAAAACGATATTTTCTTTATTTAATATAAAAACTTTGATAGTCCGAGGGATCTATCGTAGGGTACACGGAGTGTAAAACAATTTTTAGATTAGAAAATCCAAAAAAATACGAAATTTTGAAAAAAATTCGCAAAATATTTTGTAAAATACAAAATCTATCTCTTCTATTGATAGTCCGATGGATCTATCGTAGGGTACACGAAGTGTAAAACAATTTTTAGATTAGAAAATCCAAAAAAATACGAAATTTTGAATAAAATTCGCGAAATATTTTGTAAAATACAAAATCTATCTCTTCTATTGATAGTCCGATGGATCTATCGTAGGGTACACGAAGTGTAAAACAATTTTTAGATTAGAAAATCCAAAAAAATACGAAATTTTGAATAAAATTCGCAAAATATTTGTAAAATACAAAATATATGTCTTCTATTGATAGTCCGATGGATCTATCGTAGGGTACACGAAGTGTAAAACAATTTTTAGATTAGAAAATCCAAAAAAATACGAAATTTTGAAAAAAATTCGCAAAATATTTTGTAAAATACAAAATCTATCTCTTCTATTGATAGTCCGATGGATCTATCGTAGGGTACACGAAGTGTAAAACAATTTTTCTTTTAGCAGAAATCAAAATTTAGACGAAATTTGAAAAAAAATCTCGAAAATATTAAATTAAACACAAATTTTATTTTTCTACTGATAGTCCGAAAGACCTATCGTAGGGTACACGAAGTGTTAAATAATTTTGTGTATAAATAAATACGAAATTAAACGGAATCTGAAAAAAAATCAGATATATTCCATAAACCAAACAATTTATATTTTCTATTGATAGTCCGATGGATCTATCGTAGGGTACACGAAGTGCAAACCAATGTTTTTTCTTAAAAGTCCAAAGAATTTTATGAAATTTGTAAAAAATTTAATTAATCTTTGTTCAAATATGAAATTTATTTTTTTTTGTGCTGATAGTCTGAAAGACCTATCGTAGGGAACACAAATTTTTAATAAATTTTATAATCAAAAATACAAAATTCAACGAATTTTGAAACAAATGCTATTATATGATACAATTTAATAAGACAATATAAAAATAATTTGTAAATCCAAAAAATACAAAATTTTACCGATATTAAAGAAACGCAACGAATTTGATTTTATTCCAAAGCAAATGTAAGTTATTTTTTCCGTATATAAATAAATCAAATAAACAAAAAAAATATCGCACGATAAAAATTGCAAAAAAAATCTATACAACAAAACTTATGTCGCGCGAGAAAAATTACTTAACAGATATTTAATCACGTTTGCGCGAGCACGTTTAACAGCGGGAGATGTAAACGGATTAGTTACATGCATAAACACACATACAAACGTTCTACCGCAATATGTAGGCACGTATGTGTTTGAGTTTAAACAGAAGAGAGATGAAGTGTTTTATGGCGGGTATGAGTTTGCAGATATTGTTGTTCTTGTTAGTTCGCACCAAAGGCAAACGAGACAAACAATGATAAAATGCACAAGCAAACTTTATCAAGTTATTTAATTAATCGGATCGGTTAAATAACTTAAAGATACCGCGGTTAAAAATTCGCTACACTTTTTAAGATTACCCGCAACTCCACTTCATTTCACTTCGATTCGATATGTAACATGTAATAGCTTTTTCGGTTGCTAATATTGTTGTTGTTATAAAACGGTGTTGTAAGGGGCAATGATCTTTTTAATTTACTATGTATTATACTGTTTTGTATGTTGCACTCACAAAAAAAATAAAAAAACTGAATATACGCACCTTTTATTAAGATTTGAATAAATGGATGTGATGTGATGTGATGTGTAATGTGGATGTGATCAACGTGATAATTTGATGATGTGAATGTTGATGATGTGAATGTTGATGGTGTGGATGAAATCCTCTATTATATAATTTATTTTCGGATGAAATCCTCTTGTTTAGTGTGTAATCTTCGGATGAAATCCTTTTTATTGTGGATGGAATCCAAGTTCTTCTGTGCGGGAAAAGGCAATTAGTAAGCTGGCTTGATAAGGCTCTGGCACGAAGGACCAATGTTTAATCGTGATGATAAAAAGATAGGAAATAAAACCCCAAGTGAATTAGTTTTATCCTTGTTAAAAGGTGTAACCTTTATTTGGAAGCAATATTACCTTGACAAACGCACAGAATGTAAAGTGTCGATGCTCTTAGGATGAAATCCGTAATATGAGTGACTTAAAGCTATTAAACATAATACCAAGATGGTGCTAGGTGGCTTGGATTGGTCGTATCCGTTACTCGTTAGAATTTATATATTATGTTCTGAGTGAAAGCTCAGATAATATTCATTTTTCTCGAACATTGCACATATGGTTGCCAAGTATTCTAATAAGGACTGACCGTATGGAAAACAAAGACATTCAGGACTAATCAACATGTAAGGAGTCGAAATAGAGAGTTTAAATGTTCCACAAAAAAATCCTTGTTTAAACATAGTTTTTTAGGACCTATTTTAAACTTTATTTTCGGTTAAACTGGAAACTTCAAACTAAAAAAAATATTCCACTTAGGTTGATCTGCCCTTTCGGAATTTAAGTTTTAAGACAAACCATCCGATTCGAGATTGATACCATTGATTTCGGGAGCGGGAGATAATCCACCTTCGTTCTCAAATCGTAAGAGCGATTCCTGTACGAATCAAAAAAACGATTTTATTACGAATCGTAATATCGAGTTCCTTTCAAGTTCCAAAATCTATAAATAATCGTTATTTTTAAGTTATTCCTTCTTTTCTTATTCTCTTCTGAGCCATTGAAGCGTTGATATAGCGTGGAACTATTTAGTTTCAGAATAAAAAACATTTATGTATAATATGATGTCATTTTCAGAGACTACTTGATTGAAACCAATTTTGCTCCAAACATTTCAAATTTGTTTTAGAATCGCTTTAGCGAGTTACCAACGAATCGTTAGCGAATCACCCCTCGCCCCATGGTTTGACGGGTACTTTACACTAATAAAGCCTTTTTTATTTTGTGATTTTCATGTTTTCAAAAAACAGACCCCATAAAACCAGTTATTCGAAAATCGATATTTTGCAAAAACCGGCTGACGGTTTTGAAAAAAAACCGGTTTACCGTTTTGCCATGCACGACCTGATGAGCGACAAAGTCGGTCAAATTTTCGTTGATGCCTATATAAGCGACCTGTCGCCCACACAATCATGCACGACTTGATGGGTGAGAATGTCGGTTAAATTGTCGTTGATGGCTAGAGTAGTTAAAGATATTAACTTTTATACGGCATTCACCTTCATTCGAGATTTCAAACATCAAAATTGCTGATGTTTACTCGTCCGTTTAATAAACTAATAATTTTTACGTCAGATTCCATTGTTTTGTTCGCAATATCGTAGCTACACATTTTTTCCCTTTAATTTTGTTGAATTTGTTTGATGCACGACAACATTAGTATTTTCCGGTCAGATTGTCGTTAACCGAGTGTTTTGACGACAACTACATACATTTTTCACATTTTGTCTTTAGGACAGCGTTAAAGACAAAGTCGTGTATGACGGAACTTCCTACTGGGTTTTGGTAAAAAAAGTAACAATTATTGTATTAAAAATACAAAAAAGTACTCTAACCCGCAAGACAAAAAGAGAAATTAGAATTTTTTTTAATTTGTTCGCTTTGCGGCTGCTTGGCAATTTGAATTTTTTTTTTGGTTAGTTTTGGATTTTTTCGCTTTTATCAACAATACCAAACAAAGTTTCTAACAACAAATTTTCATTACGGATTGAAAATTAGATATTTTGTTTAATAAATTTTCGATTTTTTGACTCAATGATTTTCGATTTACGGGATAATGGCAGGAGAAAGACTTAAAGCTTAAAGATTGTTTCTAACAAAAAATTTTCATTAAATTTTTTACACTGCGGCTGGTTCCTATCTATTTTTCGATAGTCGGCTAAACGAGAAATTATTTTGAAAGTTTCATCGTTTGTTCTTTGTTTTTGATCAGGCTTAAGATCAGTTTCGTTTTTAAAATGCAGTCAATATAGCTTTATCAGATTCAACTACTCATAAAATTTACTGAATATCATTTCTAATATTAAAAAAAAGGGTTTGTGATGATAGTGGAGGCGTCACAGCAAAGGGTGCTTATGAGAGAGTTTGGCAACTATCGAAATAGCTTTCCGCTCTGCCAGCTGTCACATAATCCCTTTCACGTAACTCTTGTAAAACAAACTCTATTAGCAATAATAGACAAGATATCTTAAAACCGATCGATGAAAACAAATTAATAAATTTTAATAACATTCAGCAAAAAAAAAAAAAAAAAAAAAAAAATGATTTTTAAAAGTATAAAGCAAGCAACATTTATATACATACATTTGGTAAAATGTTTCACAAAACACTTAACTGCCTTGCTTGCCCCCCACATATACACTTACGCTTCAAGACCTCAATTTTTTGAGCCTTAACACTATTAAAAAGATAAAACATATTTCATGCATGACTTCAATCTCTAATCTTACATACAAACATAACGTAAATTTTTAAAATTCTTATCCATTTTGTTTTCTCTCTCTCTTTCTTTTAATATTAAAGTATGAAACTGCAACAACTGTCGGAACTAAGATTGGTTGGAAAAATCGCGCTCATCTATGTTTTCGATATTTCTTTGTTGTTGTTTTTACACAAGTTGCATTTATTGGAATTCTAAATTATTTTTTAACTAAAAACGATTTAGAGTTGATTTTTAAAAGCAATAAACCAGCAGTGTTTTGAAAAAAAAAACAGCTAAAACAAAAACCCAGAGGCAGTGTGTCTATTAAAGTGTTCTGGTATTAAAGCAGAATATTCTTGTATATTAGACACAACAAATCAAGCACACGATATTGGAATGCATGTTTATATCGTTTTAATCAGTGTATATATTTATATATATATAGAGTTAATATAATACTCAACAGTTCAATATTATTGTTGTAAATGTTTAATATGTAAATTTGGTATTACCTAAATTTGTAACCATTATGGTGTATATGCAAATAAATTATTTGAATAATTAAAACACATAGTTTAGTATACGAAATGTGTTTTATTTGTTTGTACGCAAGTCAAGCAAAATGTTGTGATGTCCTTGTGTTTTGACATATTTTCGGTTTATTTATATAAATTATGATTTGAAATTTGAATTGATTTTTTTTTAAAACGAGAAAAAATCTAAACAAATTACT
The DNA here is from genome assembly GCA_964034835.1 of Muscina levida. Lineage (NCBI taxonomy): Eukaryota > Metazoa > Arthropoda > Insecta > Diptera > Muscidae > Muscina > Muscina levida. Next base: position 28,827,535 of record OZ035882.1, on the reverse strand, counting down.
TAAGTGGAATTGTACTACACTTTGATCTCTTATTTTTATTTTCTTCCCTATATATATCATCATAATCTTAAACATTTATTTTGTTTGTCGTCCCTTTTAACATTTTTCTTACCAAAACCTGCCTGGCTTAATGCTCTAATTCTCTGTTGTTTAAAATCAAACACAAATGTAAAAATAATATTAAAACTTCATGCCATCGCCGATTCGATCCCAACACGATCTCTTAAACTATAAACAGAAAACTCTCTATACCGAAGAAATAACGAAAATGAAGACGAAACAGGATCGTGAATTGGCCGTCCTAAAATCGGAAATGGAAGTTGTCAAGGCACAGGTAAGTTCGTATAAAATCTTTAAAATGGAAAAGAACTTGAATTTTAAATATTTCTCTTTTTAGAATATTAAATATGAAGAACACACCCGTAAGCTATCGAATCAAATAGTGCGCCTGAATGATAATATTTTGGAGTATCAAAAGGAAAATACTATATTATCAACTAAGTTGAAACATTTACTGGAACATCAGGAAACGGAAAAATTCAAACGTCCTAATTCTATTCACGTTTCAACAATTTCCTCATCAACCGGCCCTGTGGCTGCTGCCAATATTGGCACTAATTTAGCCATGGAGGATGAGGAAGGCGAAGTTTTTAATAATACCTATTTGACGGATTTGAAAGATGGGCGCATGTCTGAATTTATGAGTAGAGATCTTTGGTAAGTGTTATATTATATATTATATAGTTTCTTTTCAATTTTGTAAATGTATAATTTCACAATTTTGTGATTTTAAAATGTTATACTTGTATAACTGTTTGAATATATAATTTTATATTTGTACAATTTTATAATTTTATAATTTTATAATTTTGCGTGCAATTTTTAATTTTGTATGTAAATGACCTTTTTATAATTGTTACTCATTCCTGAAGATGCTATCCCACGGATAGCGAAATATCGAAATAAATATTAAAAATAAAAGACCTTGAGCTCGACTAATTATTTCAAGAATAATTTTATAATTTTATAATTTTATAATTTTATAATTTTATTTTATAATTTTATAATTTTATTTTATAATTTTATAATTTTATAATTTTATAATTTTATAATTTTATAATTTTATAATTTTATAATTTTATAATTTTATAATTTTATAATTTTATAATTTTATAATTTTATAATTTTATAATTTTATAATTTTATAATTTTATAATTTTATAATTTTATAATTTTATAATTTTATAATTTTATAATTTTATAATTTTATAATTTTATAATTTTATAATTTTATAATTTTATAATTTTATAATTTTATAATTTTATAATTTTATAATTTTATAATTTTATAATTTTATAATTTTATAATTTTATAATTTTATAATTTTATAATTTTATAATTTTATAATTTTATAATTTTATAATTTTATAATTTTATAATTTTATAATTTTATAATTTTATAATTTTATAATTTTATAATTTTATAATTTTTTAATTTTATAATTTTATAATTTTATAATTTTATAATTTTAAAATTTTATAATTTTATAATTTTATAATTTTATAATTTTTTAATTTTATAATTTTTAATTTTATAATTTTATAATTTTATAATTTTATAATTTTATAATTTTATATTTTATATTTTATAATTTGATAATTTTATAATTTTATAATTTGATAATTTTATAATTTTATAATTTTATATTGTTATAATTTTATATTTGTACAATTTTATAATTATATAATTTTATAATTTTATAATTATATAATTTTATAATTTTATAAATTTATAATTTTATAATTTTATAATTTTATAATTTTATAATTTTAAAATTTTATAATTTTATAATTTTATAATTTTATAATTTTATAATTTTATAATTTTATAATTTTATAATTTTATAATTTTATTATTTTATTATTTTATTATTTTATAATTTTATTATTTTATAATTTTATTATTTTGTAATTTTATTATTTTGTAATTTTCATATTTATTTTCTTAATTATTTATATAATTTTCTATTTTATAATTTATATATTAATTTTAAAATCGATTTGTCTTTTCAGTGTCGAAGAGTTAAAATATCGTAATTCCCTCCTACCACCCCATCTGAAAAGTAGCTATGCTGCTCAGTTTGATCATGACTTTCCCGAGGATGAATTAAAAGTAAGCAAACTATCACAATTACCACTAAACAATATAACATGTCGCCAACCTCATTCATTGCAACACCAGCAACTTTGTACATCGTCAACGAAGCTAAATCACATTGAGCTTACACCACAACCGGGCGCTATCAGTGCCATTGATCCAAGAACACCAAAAACCTTAAACAACATTCACTCCACACCGCTGTTTAAAAAAATGAATCCAAATATCTCAAGATTATTACAATTTCACAAATAAATTGTGTCATTGGTAAAAGTGTTTTATCTAGGTTCGCTCCCCTCCCCTTAAATATTATACATATATATAAAAAAGACAAGTTTTCATTTTTTTAAATGATTCGCTTTCAAATTTAAATCATATTTTGTATAGTACAAAGTGTAAAATAAAGACAACCAACTTCAACTTAAAAAAATTTGTAAGTTTTTTAAATGGCATGCATTATTTGGTGCTGGCTGGCTGTCCGTCCTGTGCTGTGCTGTCTCGTATTTATTTGATAAAAAAAACAATCCTTTTCGTATTATATTGTGACCGTCTTTAAAGAGTTTTTATTTTTGTGTGTTCATTCAATGTTGAGTATTAGTGTTGTACTTGGTTTAATCACTAACATTAAATTTTATACTAAAGTTTTTATTTTATTAAATTTAATTCATTTTTTATCCTTTGTCTTTTACCATTTAGGATGGTCCTCATAGCATGGATGACAGCATGAGCGCCTTGCTGAGCACCACAGCTGGTGGCACTCGCAAAAAGTGCACTGGTGTTACTCATTACAAACGTCCCGGACCACCTACGCCGAGTAAAAATGGCCGTCTCTCATTCGGCGGTGGCAGTTCTGAACCTGTGCGAGAAATACTTAAGGAATCCTATGATGGTAATGCGGCAGTGTCTTCGTCAAAAACACCTGCTCGTTTTACTTTCTTTGCATCTCGCTTTAGCATGGGAAATGTAAAGGATGAGGTAAGTTTCTTAAAATATTGAAATTTATATTTTGTGTGTAGAATTACCTAAATGTGTTAAATTTTTGTGGTTTTGTTTGTTTATACATAATTGCAAAATTTGAGAATAAAAAAAAAAATAAAAGAAAAGAGAATTAAAATATCCAAAATATAAAAATGTTTAAATAAAAAAGAAAAATTTATAAAAAATATATATTAAAGATATAAATATATAAAATCAAAATATATAAAAATGTAGAAATATAAAAAAATGTAAAAATATAAAAAAAATACAGGAAGGAAATATAAAAATCAATATGATTAAAACATTGAAATATTAAAATATTAAAATATTAAAATATTAAAATATTAAAATATTAAAATATTAAAATATTAAAATATTAAAATATTAAAATATTAAAATATTAAAATATTAAAATATTAAAATATTAAAATATTAAAATATTAAAATATTAAAATATTAAAATATTAAAATATTAAAATATTAAAATATTAAAATATTAAAATATTAAAATATTAAAATATTAAAATATTAAAATATTAAAATATTAAAATATTAAAATATTAAAATATTAAAATATTAAAATATTAAAATATTAAAATATTAAAATATTAAAATATTAAAATATTAAAATATTAAAATATTAAAATATTAAAATATTAAAATATTAAAATATTAAAATATTAAAATATTCAAATATTCAAATATTCAAATATTCAAATATTCAAATATTCAAATATTAAAATATTCAAATATTCAAATATTCAAATATTCAAATATTCAAATATTCAAATATTCAAATATTCAAATATTCAAATATTCAAATATTCAAATATTAAAATATTAAAATATTAAAATATTAAAATATTAAAATATTAAAATATTAAAATATTAAAATATTAAAATATTAAAATATTAAAATATTAAAATATTAAAATATTAAAATATTAAAATATTAAAATATTAAAATATTAAAATATTAAAATATTAAAATATTAAAATATTAAAATATTAAAATATTAAAATATTAAAATATTAAAATATTAAAATATTAAAATATTAAAATATTAAAATATTAAAATATTAAAATATTAAAATATTAAAATATTAAAATATTAAAATATTAAAATATTAAAATATTAAAATATTAAAATATTAAAATATTAAAATATTAAAATATAAAAATATTAAAATATTAAAATATTAAAATATTAAAATATTAAAATATTAAAATATTAAAATATTAAAATATTAAAATATTAAAATATTAAAATATTAAAATATTAAAATATTAAAATATTAAAATATTAAAATATTAAAATATTAAAATATTAAAATATTAAAATATTAAAATATTAAAATATTAAAATATTAAAATATTAAAATATTAAAATATTAAAATATTAAAATATTAAAATATTCAAATATTCAAATATTCAAATATTCAAATATTCAAATATTCAAATATTCAAATATTCAAATATTCAAATATTCAAATATTCAAATATTCAAATATTCAAATATTCAAATATTAAAATATTAAAATATTCAAATATTCAAATATTAAAATATTAAAATATTAAAATATTAAAATATTAAAATATTAAAATATTAAAATATTAAAATATTAAAATATTAAAATATTAAAATATTAAAATATTAAAATATTAAAATATTAAAATATTAAAATATTAAAATATTAAAATATTAAAATATTAAAATATTAAAATATTAAAATATTAAAATATTAAAATATTAAAATATTAAAATATTAAAATATTAAAATATTAAAATATTAAAATATTAAAATATTAAAATATTAAAATATTAAAATATTAAAATATTAAAATATTAAAATATTAAAATATTAAAATATTAAAATATTAAAATATTAAAATATTAAAATATTAAAATATTAAAATATTAAAATATTAAAATATTAAAATATTAAAATATTAAAATATTAAAATATTAAAATATTAAAATATTAAAATATTAAAATATTAAAATATTAAAATATTAAAATATTAAAATATTAAAATATTAAAATATTAAAATATTAAAATATTAAAATATTAAAATATTAAAATATTAAAATATTAAAATATTAAAATATTAAAATATTAAAATATTAAAATATTAAAATATTAAAATATTAAAATATTAAAATATTAAAATATTAAAATATTAAAATATTAAAATATTAAAATATTAAAATATTAAAATATTAAAATATTAAAATATTAAAATATTAAAATATTAAAATATTAAAATATTAAAATATTAAAATATTAAAATATTAAAATATTAAAATATTAAAATATTAAAATATTAAAATATTAAAATATTAAAATATTAAAATATTAAAATATTAAAATATTAAAATATTAAAATATAAAAATATATATCAAATTTACGTTAGTGTATCAAATAATACATCAAATTCGTCTAACGATCAGAAAAGTGTTTTTATTGTTTGATATTTTTGGTCAAATTTAGTGTGTCACGCACTAGGATGACGCGTTTCGAACTGCATGACTAGTTCATCTTCAGACCCCTTTGTGATGAACTGATGCACAATGGTACATCATCAGATGTATATATATCTACAATTATGTCAAACATGTACATGCGAAGTAGATATCAGGCGAGAATGTCCAGCACCAATTATAGTTTTGAATTTGACCGTTAATATTCAAACATGAGAATGGATGAAATTCTTACTGCAAATATGACTGCAGACAAAATTTTAATTTTGGATCAGTGGGCGTGGCAAAACTGTATTTCGACCTAGATATATAAAATTTGGTACACAGGTAGTACACGCCAACATGATTATGAATATGAAATGGATCAGTGGGAGGAGTTGGCGCAGCAAAACTGTATCTTAGCCCTAGAGAGATACAATTTGACACCCATATTGTACACACAACATGAATATGAATATGCAGACTACATTTTAGTTTTTGGATCGGTGAGCGGAGGGGGCGTGGCAAAACTGTAATTTAGACTTAGAGAGATACAATTTGGTACACAGATAGTACTTGATACCAAAAGGTACATTTTAATTGGTCACTAAGTACATTTATTGTACCAAAAAGGACAGTTATTGTACTTAAAATTACAAAAGTACCAAAAAGTTCTAACATTTATTGTACCAAAAAGTACATTTATGGTACAATTTTATTTACACAAAAAGAACAATGAATTGTACCACATAGTTTCTTTATTGTATCAAAAAGTACTTTAAATGTACTAATAAGTGCTTTTATTGTACACAATTAAAGTACTTTTGTACTAAAAAGTTCTTAATCGTGCCAAGAATTAATTTAATTGTATTTGAGTAAAATGTTTTTAGGACTTTATAAGGTAATATTTGTATACAGATTGTACTTGGCGCTATATATGTATATGAAGTATCTTTGGGTAACGAATTGTTTACAGAGCGTACAAGATCGAAGCTTAAACTTAACCCTTTTTAAGTCAGCAAGCCAAAAATATTATAAATATTCGTCAAGTAAACAATAGAGAAGCATTACCGGGTCCACTAGTTATAAATATAATAGAAATACCAAAAATATTAAAAGCGTTAAACATAAATCTAAAAATGAATAATCATTAACTCACATCAATTCGAGAAGCACTCCTTTATCTAATACATGGTATGTAAAAGGAAACTAAAATTATTTCCATATCTGTAACATAAGATGTATAAGAAAACTAATTTTATTAGTGTGCTGTAATAATTTCTCTACATATAGATCTTTATGTAGCAATTTAATTGTTGATAATAGGAACCCAAAATTAGTTACTACCACGGTAGTTATATGCCGCCATTACTTACATTGAATTGGTATATTTTGTAGAATTCATGAGTTATTCGCAAATGTTCCTCGGAAGTGACAAATTGGCTGATATGTGGGATGTATTAGGCTATATTTAAAACATACTTTCTAAAATCCATTAAAGAATCAGTACTCTATTTAACGAAATCTAACTGTAGTATTAGTTAACAGTTTTTGATTTAAAGCCTTTCCTTTTTAACTTTTTAATTATTTTTGCAAAGGAGGCAAATAAATAAATTTTCTTATCGGATTTGGTTTAACCCCACCTGTGTTTAGTCCTTGAGTTCGTTGTGTACCTGTACTTGTGATTTGTACATGTAATTTGTGTCGTGTAAGTCCTTGTCCCTCCACTTTACATTACATTTCTAAAGAGCTAATCTCTTTCTGACTTTTTGTTCCAAAAGAAACCTCGTGTTAAGCAGGAGCCAAAGGCAAACAGCAACAACTTGAGAAGGGCTATACACAAACCCGCTGTTAAGCCCGCGAACAAACTTCGGTTGTTAACGGGTGCCATCTGTACCTCCACACCACGCAAAAGTAAGATACATTTTGATCAAAGGCGTCTATTAGATCAACTACTGACCTCATCGCCTTCACCATCACCCTTGACGGCTGATCACAAAAACCTAAAAGCAAAGAAAATAACTCCTCCCAATGTAAGTTTAATCGAGACTCCATTGACTGCTCTGCCGCAACTAGACGATGCAGGGCCTCCAAAGGCCCCCGGCCGCAAACAACAAACAGCCAAGCGCATGGAAGCTATAGCTGCTGGCTTGAAAAACAAACGACGCAATTCGTCTATCTATGGCAGGAGATTATCTCGACGTGTTCAGGAGATTTGTACGCCGACAAGTGGCGACACCACATCCTCAGCATTTTCAAATACTCCCAAGGCCAAGGAGGGTCGCAGACAAACTCTGAGTTCGGCAACTACTACGACAACGGGTGGTTTGACCGGTAATACGGCTTTATTGCAAAGACGTCTGCGCAAGAAATCACTCAGAGAAAGAAAATCCAGACCTTCGCTTAATATTAGAGGCAATGCTTTTGCCAAATATCGCAACCCTAGTAAAAAAGCTCAACATGATATAAACACCCAAAAATCGCGTAACAAGCGACTTGATCAGTTTAATCAAGGACGTAATATAAAGACATTTAAGGCAGGAGAAGATTCCGAAGACGAGGATGCAACAATGATACGTAATATAACCTTTGATATACGAAATAATAATCTTGCGGCCACATTCAACCGCAATGACAAACTTGTGGGTGAGACCATTGTTATAACCAACGAGAAAGTCAAACCCAAGCATGAAGTAGAGAGCAACTACACCTATGACTCGGAAGTATTTGAAAATCAGGACAGCGATGACTGGAGTCCCTACGTTGAAGATTACGATGATGACCAATATGCAGCTGAAGAGGAGGATTATACAGATGATGATGATGATGACGTCGTAAAAGATGTGGATATTAAAAATGTCTTCAAGCTAAATGTAGAGATTAAAAAAGAAAAATGCAAGCAAGAATTAGTAAGCTCATTCGATTTAGAAGAATTCGATAGAATGGTGAGCGCTACGAGAAAGGAAAACTGCACTGCTGATAGTTATTCCTCTAACGGTAGTTCACAGCAATTTGAAAAATTGGTCAGGGAAACCGAGTCAAATGCCCCCTTTGAAGTCAAACAGATTCACTTTAAAAATACTCATAGTCACAGTTCCTCTAGGCATTCAGAAACATTTGCCTCCAGTTCTGAAATACCCCATCAAGATTACCATGACATTAAAACGGCCACACCACACTTTTCACCCACCAATACGACGGGTCATTTGTCGCGCACCATTTATGGCGGCACTGTGATCTATAATCGTCGTTTGCCCAATATCAACACAACCTATGTACGCAAGTCGTCGATTTATATAAAAAATAAAAACAATGATACGACGGCTACTGTTGACGATGTCGTCCTGATTACCAATCAAACGATTACATTGGTGGATCTGGCACGTATGTGGCGCCAGATGGACAGTTCAACACGTTTGATAGTTAGTTTTGCCGCGTTGGCGTCATTTACCACTCTGTTGGGTCTGTTCTTATCGTTTTGTGCTAAACGTTGAAAGTACAACCTTAATCAATTAAATTATTAATTATTGCAATGAAATTTGTGTTTATTTTTGTGTGTGTGTATAAAAGAGCGGGAAAATGTGACATAAATCAAAATATATTTTTTACACATTTGAAATGCAACGTTAAAAATGTTATCGAAAAAATTCTTAATTTAATTAATGTTATTATTCTATATAACAATATGATTGTATGTATTATTTAAACCACAAGCAGTAATATATGTGGGATTGTCGAGTATGTATGTAAAGTAAAAAAAAAATAAGTGTGAAAATCAAATTATTAAAATTTACAGACGAAAAATGTGTTATTAAATTTAAAAAGGGAGGCGATTTAGTGGTAATGTGTTACTTACTTACTAACCCATAGGACAGTTTTGCAGTACATTGCCCTTTATATTGTGCGCCCTGTCACCGCTTCTTGTGATCGGATGCAATTTGGCATATCCATTGAAACGTTTGCGTTTTTTTTAGCATAAATGATCATATTTGTTATGTTTATATTGACATGAAAAAAACATATCGGACAAAAGTGTAATTAACTCACGAAAATTTTTATAACAATTTTGTAGTTTTCTCGAAAAGTTGAGATATTTTGAGGTTTATTTTTTTATTTTGTAATTTAGATTTTGGACAGTACGATAATTTTCTTTTAACGTTATTTTACTTAAAAGTTGTGTTTAAAATTATGACTAACGCAAAGTACCATACGGACACACTCAATTTTCCATAGCTACTTGAAGTATCTATAAAAATTTTAAAAATTTAGCGAAATTTGTTATGTGATCAGTATATATTTTTTTTTGTAAATTAAAGAAGATATGTTGGGGTTTCATAAAAAACTTAATTCAACTTTGAAGTACTTTTACCTTTCATGCTACTTCAATCTAAATGTGCGTTGCGGACACACGCGTTGTTCTATGGATAACACAGAGCGAAAAAAAAAACAAACAATACCTGGGAAATTGTACTATTTTTCTGGTAGGAGCGGCTAAGCACAACAATAATCTGTTTTTCAAATTTCCCAAAACCCCCAAAATCTTGAGTTACAGGTAAACAGCCGGTTTTTCTTACCTTATAAGCCAGTACCGCGGATAAATATGAACCGATTTGAAGTTCCGCAAAGGATTTGGAAATAGTGACTTTCCAACGATATATTTAGTTTGTTTTGTTGAAGTTTAACAGATTCACTGCATGCCTATAAAAATTGCAATTTTATACTATGAAGTCGTCCGTCCTTCCGCTGGAAATACCCATATATACATATATGTACAGGGTAGAGCGCGGTAATTTGCTTATTTGGGAATGAAATAAAAAAAAGTATGGACCTTAGAAAAATTTATTTTATATTTTAATTATATTGCATAGTAAGGGAATTTTTAAATTACATGGTTTTAAATAGTGTATCTGGCAGGAAACATTTGCCTCAAACAATTCATTGTAACCCTCGCTGTGTATGCATTGGCACCATTCTGTTGGAACGATGTATCCTCTAATTGCATACCCTTAAGAGCCGGCTGAAAAAAGTAAGTGCCATTGATGCCTACTTTTGATATGGCGCACCACACAGTGGCGCGGTCCGAATGCAGAGGTCTCTGGTGAAGTTATCTGGGGTTTGTTTCACTCTAGTACCGCATATTTTATTTGTTTACACACACACTGAGGCGAAAATGTGCCTCATCAGAAAAGAACACAATTGTGTCACGGGATGTAATTGCAAGAATGTCTTCACGAATACAAATCTCCCGTAAGCCACGCACACTCTCCACTCTCTTCGACCAACAGTGCCGCCACAGCCTGCAGTGCAAAAAAGCAAATTACCGCATTCCACCCTGTATATATAAATGAATTTAGAGTCGCCTTTAAGATGCACGACCGTCTGTCCCCACGTTTACAGCCGTAATTTAAGAGCTATCGAGCTGAAATTTTTATGCAAATTTATGTTCTCTTAGCGGAGGATAGTTAAGTTCTAAGGCGAGCATGACCAAAAGTACTTTTAATGTACCTAAAACAAAAAGTATTTTATTGTACCCAAAAATATTTATATTGTACCCAATGCGTACTTTTATTGTAACAAAAAGTACTTTTACTGAATCAAAAAAGTACTTTTATTGTGCCAAAAAGCACTTGTGTTTTCCATTTTTTTTTTGTTATATAATTTTTTTGGTTCAGCATTTACATGTACTTTCATTATACCATAAAGTACTTTTATTGTACCAAAAAGTAATTTTACTGAATGAAAAAATTACTTTTATTGTGCCAAAAAGCACTTGTTTTTTCCTTTTTATTTTTGTTATAAATCTTTTTTGGTACATCATTTAAATGTACATTCATTATGCCAAAAAGTACTTTTATTGTACCCATAAAGTACTTTTATTGTACCCATAATGTACTTTTATTGTACCCAAAAATACTTTTATTGTACCAAAATGTACTTTAACTGAATCAAAAAAGTACTTTTATTTTACCAAAAATACTTTTATTGTACATAAAAGTACCTTACTTAATAAAAAAAACCTTAATTGTATGAAAAAAGTTCTTTTAATGCATCAAAAACGTACTTTTAATATATAAAAAAAGTACTTTTATTGCACTCAAAAAGTACTTTTATTGTACCCAAAAATACTTTTATTGTACCCAATTTGTACTTTTATTGGCACAAAAAGTACTTTTACTGAATCAAAAAAGTACTTTTATTGTGCCAAAAAGCACTTGTGTTTTCCATTTTTGTTATATAATTTTTTGGTACAGCATTTACATGTAGTACATTATACCATAAAGTACTTTTATTGTACCAAAAAGTAATTTTACTGAATGAAAAAATTTCTTTTATTGTGCCAAAAAGCACTTGTTTTTTCCATTTTATTTTTGTTTTAATTTTTTTTGGTATATCATTTAAATGTACTTTCATTATGCCAAAAAGTACTTTTATTGTACCCATAAAGTACTTTTATTGTATCCATAAAGTACTTTTATTTTACCCAAAAATACTTTTATTGTACCAAAATGTACTTTTACTGAATCAAAAAAGTACTTTTATTATACCAAAAATACTTTTATTATACACAAAAGTACCTTACTTAATCAAAAAGTACTTTTATTGTACTACTTGTGCCAAAAAGCACATGTTTTTCCCATTTTTTTTTTGTTATATATTTTTTTTTTTGGAACATCATTTACATGTACTTTCTTTACCAAAAGTACTTTTTTTGTACCCAAAAATACTTTTATTGTACCAAAAAGTATTTTTATTGTAACCTTTTGTATTGTGTCAAAAAGCACTTTTTTTATATTTTTTTTGTTATATAATTTTTATGGTACATCATTTACATGTACTTTCATTATACCATAAAGTACTTTTATTGTACCCAAAAATACTTTTATTGTACCAAAAAGTACTTTTACTGAATCAAAAAAGTACTTTTACTCAATCAAAAAAGTACTTTTATTGTACCCAAAATGTACTTTTATTGTGCCAAAAACCACTTAATTTTTCATTTTTTTGGTACACCTTTTACATATTTGTACTTTCATTATGGCAAAAAGTACTTTTATCGTAATCATTATATAATTTTAAACTCTTACCCTAAAAATACGGCTAATGGTTTTAATATAACCCTCAACGGGTTTGAGGATTTTACTATACTGACCAAGTACCTTTACACTGACTTGGCCTAGGCGCTGGTAGCATTTTTTTCCCCTATCATAAGAATAAAAATTTCGAAAAAAATCGTATCGCACAACTACTCTATAATCTATTTCTGTAGGGAGAATGTTCATAAAGATTTTCGCAGTTTTCGGCCTTTATATCCCCTAAAAGTACAATTTTCAAAAAAATCACTTCGTTCTACTCTTTAATTCTATAGGGACCATAGTCATATAGATTTTCACGATGATAGCTTTAGCCTTTTTTGTCTTGGTGGTTGCACCAGTTAATATCCTTTGTAATTCGTTTTTGTCCCTAAAAGTACGAATTCCCAAAAAAATCTTAGTTGACGTCTACTAGATAAGAGGAACAACCAACCCAACTTTCTTCATCCTATCTACAACCGTTTACGGGCCAACCGTGGCAAAGTGGTTAGAACACGCAACTACCATGCGGGAGATCTGTGGTCTTGTCGAGTCAATCGACATGTCTAGTAAAAGCTTCTCAAACAGTGACGTTCGCATTCGTCGATAAACAAGTAGGTGCCGTTTGTTGTGAATCTAAAATAGAAAGCGTATTAATTCACTACAGCGCGAGAAACATCCCATACCTCGTTTATGGGGTGTAAGGGGAAATTTATTACAGCTGTTTGGTTAGAGCGCTGATAAATCACACGGTCGATCTGTCAGACAGTCATGAAGCATTTTTTTGTATACATATATCAGATATATATTAAAAATTAACCCATTTTTTATTTATAAACTTTTTTTTACAACTTTCTCTTAATATTAACTTAGTTTACTTGTCATTTCTTATATATTTTTACATTTAAAAAATAAATCTATAATTATATGAAATTTTTCTTTTCAGAATACACCACCCACTAATAAAAGACGTTTGAGCAGCATGTTCAAGAGAAAGTAGATGATTTGGGGAAAATGTAACAACTCATATATCTATCATGTGTCCTGTGTGTGTTCAAAAATGTGATGACTCGTCTTTGTAGTATTGTATAACCAAACATATATACAATATGGTATAATTCCTATGTAGCATAAGTGTTCGTTTTTGTTTTACTTAATAAAATAGTTTTTGTCTTAACCCTTTTTTTATAACCATTTTTTGACTATAGCACGTATTGTGTCGTAACATCTAATGTAAATGTTGTAATTTTTAAGAGATTTTGTGTTATGTTTAGTTTGTAAATACATTTTGAATTTGACTTATTTTATTAATAAAACGGAGATAAAATTCATTATTGACAAGCAATTTGTGATGATTTCTTGTAATGTTTAGAGGAAAAGGAAGAGCTAAATTTTAAAAATATTTCTACTAATTGTCGTTTTTTTTTGTTCGGCATTTGTTTAAATTTCTATTTTATTATTCTTATTCAGAAATAGAGCTTGAGGTCAGTATTTATATTTGAGTCAAATGCTATAATATTTCCACCCACTGCGACTTTCAGATTTTATACTTATATTTTTTTAGAAAATCATGAAATGCCTTATTGCAATACGGAACTGAAGTTACTTAGCCATTACTTGTATTATTGCTTAAAGGCTTTAAAAGTAGTGATCTTAGTAACATAAAGGGAATTGAAACATTGAGTTAAATCTACCCATTAATTTACTTTAATGGAAGTGATCGTAAAGGTCGTTAAATAAATGAATTCATGTAGATATGCTTAAAAAATACACTTGCGTAACAAAGTAACAGTCAGTGAACCCACCATATTATGAAGTCACCCAATAGTTGGGAAAATTCATCGCTTGTGTAACAAATTATCAACAGTCAGTAAACCCATCATGTTATAAAGTCATTCTAAATGTAATCGTCAAGTGTGCAAGTGTTTACAGAAATATTTTGTAAATTTATTAAAATATATTTGTTTTAAATAGGTTTTTTTTTAATATTTTATATTATATATAACATCTAATAAACATCTTAGAAAATGATTTATAACATATATTAACAACTTATAAATAAGAGTCGTTATTCCAATTTTCTCCCCTTAAGAGGTATTTAAAAGTTTTTTTTAATCGAAAGTTAAATATTTTCCAAATTTTCTGCATAAGCTTGAGTTGACTCTTCCTATTTTGTTATATAAAATATAATCGTCAACCTCACCCGTAACGATTCTGTTTACTAAGAATCATTTTTTTTATCGTACCAACCCTCGTTCAACATTTGCTGATATTGCTGCTTAATTATTAATTTTTCTGTGACGTTGTTGTATGTGAATTGTCTCTGTCCACTCTGGTGGTTTGCATTGTAAACATGTTTTTGTTTATTTCAAAATGATTTGTTGTTGTTTATGTTACTAAAGTTTGTTGTGATGTTTTTCTACGAAAAAGGGGGCTCGTTTGTGCTCCTATTGGTTGAGCGCACTTGGTGATAAATGTTATTGTTTATTTCATGCATACATGAAGGTCAGTTATATCTTTTAGCTTAAGAAAAATAATGTAGCGCTGTTATCAGGTGATATTGGTGAATTTTAAATAATTTACCCTACAAATTTATTATTGCGATCTGCTGGTGTGTGACGTCATTGTTTTGATCATATTCAAATGAGGGTCTGCGTGCGGTCGAACTAAACCAGCATCGATCGCGCAGCGCACTCTCCATGTTTGATAATAGACTACACTGTAGTACTAATACCACGTTGTTGTTGTTGCAATTCTTGAACTGGTTTTTGATCCTGTTGATTGTTGGTGTTTGCGCTTACACTGATCTTGATTTGTCCAATGTTATCATATGTATATAGGTATATGTATATAGGTAATTGCGTTTTGTCTTTTGTACTGGTGTTATTGTATTCACACGTTCGAGGAAAGTTGTTCGATAAAATTTGCAACAGGTGCTTTAGTTTAATTATGTCAACAGAAATGGAATTTTTTTGTCGTTTTGCAAAAAACAAAAAAAATTTATATAATTTCTACTGGAATAACGTATAATATTGGTGAATTAGGTTATAATTTGTTAAACGATACAATTACACTTAGTATGTACGTGTCATGGCTGGGAATGGGATTGTGTTAGAACAAATTATAAAATTCATACTTCATTTTTCTCATTTCGCGTAGTAACAAATGTATATATTCATATAGCTTTTACCACGTGCACGCACTGACCGAAGGTCATATTCAGTTTGTTCTTCTATTTTAACGCCCATAAGCAGGCGTGGTAAGTATGACCATACATATGATCAGGGTCGATTTAAAGATTGTCGTCCGTCCGCCAAAAAGTGAATTTTTTGTACCAGATGGTACTTTATTGTAGCAAAAAGTTCAATATTTGTACCAAAAAGTACTTCAATTGCACCAAAACGTACTTATATTACACCAAAAAGCACTATTTTTGTACCAAAAGTACTTTTAATGTTCCAGAAAGTACAATCAACACCAGAAAGCACTTTATTGAAACAAAAAGATAAATATTTGTATCAAAAAGTACTAATATTATATCAAAAAGTTCTATTTATTGCACTAAAAAATAATTAAAATGTACCAGGAAGTACTTTATTGTGCCAAAAAGCACAATCAATACCAAAAAGTATTCATATTGTATCATAAAGTACTATTATTGTACCGAATTGTACTTATATTATACCATAAAGTACTATTACTGCACCAAAAAGTACTAATATTATACCAAAAAGTACTAATATTGTACATAAAAGTAATTTAAATGCACCAGGAAGTACTTTTTTTGTACCAAAAAGTATCTTTAATACACCAAAAAGTAATATTATTGTACCAAAAATCATATCTTGTACCAAAAAGTACTATTATTGTACCAAAAATCATTTATTGTACCAAAAAGTACTTTTATTGTACCAAAATGTACATTATTTATACCAAAAAGGAATTTTATGGTATCATAAAATACATTAATTGTACCAAAATGTACTTTTATTGTAACAAAAAGTTCTTTCAATCTAACGGAAACTTCTTTTATTGTACCAAAACGGACACCAAAAAGGAATTTTATCACAAAGAACTTTTATTATACCAAAAAGTACATTTATTGCACCAAAAAGTACTATTATTGTACCATAAAGCACTTTCAATCTACGAGATGGAACTTTAATTGTGCCAAAATGTACTTTATATGTTACACGAAGCACTTCAAAAGTACTTTTATTGTACCAAAAATTACTTTTATTGTTCCAAAAATGACTTTCAGTGTAGTAGAAAGTAATTTTATTTTACCAAAAAGTTATTTTATTGAGCCAAAATTACTTTCAATGTACGAGAAAGTATTTTTATTGTACAACAAGTGGACATTCAATGTATCAAAAAGTACTTTTATCGTACAAAAAAGTACATATTTTGTACCAAAGCGTACTCTGATTGCGCCCAAATGTATTTTCAATGTACCAGAAAGTACCTTCAATGTACCATAAAGTACTTTTATTGTAACAAAAAGTACTTTCAGTATAACGTAAAGTTTTTTTTTTGTAACAAAAACTACTTCCAACCTAACGGAAACTAATTTAATTGTACCAAAACGTTCTCCAAAAAGTACTTTCACCACAAAGTACTTTTATTCTATCAAAAAGTACATTTATTACACCAAAAATTACTATTATTGTACCAAAAACACTTTAAATTTAACAGAAAGTACTTTAGTTGTGCCAAAAAGTACTTTTATTATTCCAAAAATTATTTTAAGTGTATCAGAATGTACTTTTATTCGATCTAAAAGTACTTTTATTGTACCAAATAGTACTTTAAATGTACCAGAAAGTACTTTTATTGCATCAAAAAGTACTTTTATTGTAGCAAAATGTACTTCCATCGTACAAAAAAGTACTTTGATTCTACCAAAAAGTACTTTTAATGTAGCAAAAAGTTATTTTATTGTACTAAAAAGTACTTTTAATGTATCAAAAAGTCCTTTTATTGTACAAAAAGTTTTTAATTGTACCACAAAGTACATTATTGAACTAAAATGGACATTTAATGTACAAAAAGTACCTTCATCGTACATCTATTGTACCAAAAAGTACTTTGATTGTGTCCAAAAGTATTTTCAATTAAAGAACTTTTATTGAACCAAAATGTACTTTAAATAAAAACAAAAATGATATTTGTTGTTTAAAAGTACATTTATTATACTTATAGTTCTTTAATTGTAACAAAAATCTTATTATTGTTCCAAAACGTGCTTACGTTCCATTAAAAAGTACTTTTATTGAACTAAAAAGTATATTTTTAGTACCATATAGTACACTAATTGTGCTACATTTATAGTAACAAACTATACATTAATTGTATAAAAAGTACTTTCAATGTATCCTAAAGTACTTTGATTGAAAACCTGAGGATCGGAAAAAATAGCTTTGCGTTAATATCAACATCTAACTTCTTTCCAGGACCATTTTCAGAAACTCTCTAGGAGAAGGAACGCTGGATAAATAGGCACTCGGAAAGCCCATTTGAACAAGTGCTGTCATATTTTCTTTTTTCAAAAAAATGTAATGTTGGGTAAAAATTAAAAATTACGTTACAAAACATATGTTTACGATAGTCTTAAGATTTCACGTATTTTAAAGAATACTTGCAATTCGGTTTATACAATGTTAATTTTTTTTTTTTTTTTTTTTGAAATGCATTCCAATCCAAAAATTGTGCAAAGTCATTGTCAGCACTCTGGCGAATGATGTAACGGCTTATTTGAATAAGAACGAAACAACGCAGAAATATTGCATTCAGAACATTCGGAATATGCACTTTTTTCTAGTTCCGATATAATTCTATTTAAATCGTATGCCAAAATATGCAAACCGGATTGAGAGTGATGTGTCACACAAACACACACATTACTCGCGTCTAACACGGGCTAAGTTCGTGAGTCGACGATACTGCTGGGATAGCTTTAGGTTCAACTGTTCTAAACGTTTATTTCAGCGGTTGTAGAACCCGCTGCTGTTTAGACATTCTTCCACGGGCGGTTAACACGGTTAGATAGAATTTGAATACTGTTGACTCAGTTTTAGGTTAAGTTATATCTGCTTATATGTATAAGTGGTTATTTTTGAAATTTATTTAAATTCTGTTCAATAAAATCTATAACGAAGAAAACAAAAACAAACCAACAACAGCGACGACCGGCTAGAAAAGATAATTAATACTAACAATGTTGTAGCAAAAGAACAACAAGTGACTGTAACGAGGGAGGTCGAAAAGGTAGAGAGTGTTGGATTTTATTTAATAATAGCATAGGAATATAAAAATAATTTTTGATGTGATTTATATTTTTTTAATATTAATATTTTTTTATGCTGATAAATTTTTATATTTTTTATATTTTTATATTTTATATTCCGAGTGCCTATTTATTTTTATATTTTTATATATTTTATATTTTTATATTTTTTATATTTTTATGTTTATATATATTTATATATTCTTTTTTTATATTTTTATATTTTAATATTTTTATACTATTATATTTTTATATATTTATATATTTATATTTTTATATTTTTATATTTTTAAATTTTTATATTTTTATATTTTTAAATTTTTATATTTTTATTTTTATATTTTTTATTTTTATATTTTGATATTTTTATATTTTTATATTTTTATATTTTTATATTTTTATATTTTTATATTTTTATATTTTTATATTTTTACCCACGCCTCTTTCCCCCCCAGATACCGCGCGAGCTGGGGTCCATTTAAACTGAACATGGAAAATATATTTTTATATTTTTCTATTTTTATATTTTTGTATTTTTATATTTTTATATTTTTAATATTTTTATATTTTTATATTTTTATATTTTTATATTTTTATGTTTTTAGATTTTTAGTTTTTTAGTTTTTTATATTTTTATTTTTTTATATTTTTATACTATTAATTTTTATATATTTTTATTAATATATTTTTATATTTTTTTTTTACTCCCAAGAAAATAAACAATTATTCTTTCTAATCCATTAGTAAATTTAAGTTATTTCATCCCACCCTCGTTTTAGAGGGATAACGCAGATAGATCTATTTCTCGAAAACAACAACATCCCGAGAAAAAGTTGTCGGTGGGTCTGCTGGTCGCACAACAGAAGCGCAGCTTAAACTGGGTTTTGGTTGAATTCACTTTGCTGTGATCTCGATAAGGGTTGACGCGTTTGTTGCTACTGTTACTACAGCTGCTGCTGCTGCGACCGTTTAGCTGCTCGTTGCTTTAGCCAACTCACATGGACTGGAAAAAACCGATATAAGCACAACCAGATTAAGACGGTTGATCAGTTTACTTACGCTGAGCTTAGAACACAAAGCAACTCCTACTAACGTTACAGAAAAACGCTAGCTAACTACCGAAGTGGACTAATACTACATAGTGAATAGTGTGAATAGTGGTGATATCCCATATTTCATTATAGAATTGCTGACAATTCAATAGTACATATCGTCTTCAGTCTTCCACATAGCTCAAATGCTTGTTTGGAATGATAATCAAGATACAAATTTTAAATTCATTTGAACATTTCTTCACAGACTGACTTAAGTTACAGAGAAAGTGATATTTTTGTGTGTTGTTCGATTGAAAGGACTTTATCCGATATCGACCTTGAGAAATAAAGTGCAATTATCTGTTAGTTTGATTGAAATATTGACTAAAGAACAAAGTACAGAACTTTTTTTATACCACGGATATAACGTTGCCATCAAAATTTAAGTGATAATGCTTACAACTGGCTTGGAAAACGCCCTCATTTCATCAGCTGCCGTCAACTCATCTGCAAATCTATTGGCCACAAATAAAGGACGCTCATCATGGAACATCAAATCTTCGACTTTGGCTAAAAATACCATCAATCGCATACGTGGCATTGTGGAATCACTGAAAATTAGTCCAAATCCGGCTAAACCTATGATACCGTTGTCAATTGGTAAGTGCTGATGCAATCGAATGTTATTATTAGTGGGATGCGTTATGAGCTCTAAGTATAAGGAGAGAGAGGTTTAAGGGAGTTATAATTCTTTTGATT
Organism: Muscina levida; assembly: GCA_964034835.1. Taxonomy (NCBI): domain Eukaryota; kingdom Metazoa; phylum Arthropoda; class Insecta; order Diptera; family Muscidae; genus Muscina; species Muscina levida. The sequence goes on along the minus strand of OZ035882.1, from coordinate 28,806,784 downwards.
ACAAAGTAAGAAACAAATTTGTATTTCGCTTGCGCCCAAGACATTTTAGAAATTACTTACTAGAAAGCAGTTGCTTTTAAAAAATATTAGTCAAATAAAATTTAGTTAAATTGAATTTTTTTGTAATACACAGTAAAAATTTGCATTTATGTTACGAATTTGATAAAAACTAAAATTTATTATACTATAATTCTCGTTCAATGGAAAAATAATTTTTAAGTTGATGAAGTAAATTTTATGTTTCTTGGACATAGTCTAAAACTTGTAGACAAAAAAAAGCCAATAATTTGGATAAATTATAAAAAATTTTGTTTTAAATTTTGTAAATAAAATTTACATTTTCAAAATTTATTAATTTTAATATTTCATCAAAACTCTATAACTTCATTAATAAATTACAAAAAGAAGAATACAAATAAATTTGCCAACACGGAGTAATAATTGTCCAAAATAATCACTGTTACATAATTTAAAAACTATACTGAAAGTGTATTTTTCTAAACAAATTTAGCTAAATTTAAAAAATGCTAAAAAATACATAAATGTGAATAATACCAAATTTTCTGCATTGGTTTTTTTAGGAACGAACCTATTTTATTCTTAACTGAATAACTAACTTCACGACCAAAGTGGTTAACTGAACACATTTTGTTTTTTTTTTAATTTTTCATTAATGTTAAAAACAATTTTTTAATTCTAAATCTTGTCTGAGAAACATAATTTTTGTTACAACTTTTCAGAAAAACCCCAAACTATTGATCAGGTTAAAAATAATGTTAAAAGATTTTGAAATAGTTAAATTTAGATTTTTTTGGTACATGTACTAATACAGTCAGACAAATTGTTCTCGAGCTATGATAAAACCAATGGAACAAAATTTTAAGAAACAGAAACTTAAAAAAAAAAAAATTGTAAAATAAAAACCTGTTGACTAGTTTTGTAATCGTGCAACCATAATATTACCAATGTGTTAGAACGCTGCAGTACAAATTTTCGATCAAATATATTTATTTCTCGTCTGGGTACGTAAGCAACACGTGACTTTTGTTGAATGGTACACTCGATTCTCTTTTTATGTGAATTTAAATTTATGCGGTTTATCTATTGATGTTTTTTTTTAAACCGCTACCTATTGAGAGCTTTGGCCTCACCGGTTTTCATATCTTATTCTTGTGCAAAGACTAAATGAGCCAACAAACTTGCTCATAACGATGACAATTTGTACTATTCTGATATTATGTACATATTTTGGTGATTTCCCTTTATACGATTGCTTGCAAATAGGGAATGTTTATACCATCACCCTTAAGGATGATGGCTGATATTTTACCTCCCATACAAAATTAACCTAATTTGGTAAAAATAATATTTCTCCAATAACTTCCAAATGGACAGCTGGAGGGCATTTAAATCTGGTTAGTTTAGAAAACGTATAATAACAGACAACCATTCAGGAAACCGAAACCTTTAGCACTCCTCCTCTGGTACCTCCCATTAAAATGACCGACTATGAGGGTACAAGTTTTATGTATATACTAGCTGACTTATTAGCCATTTGATCTGGGTTATGTTGCCAATTTTATCCTTTTATTGACTTTGTGCCCCTTTGTAACCCAATGGAATAAGAATTACACTTAATTTTCGTGATTCTACGTTGTGCAGTTTGGCCTAAGTGATTGTACCAGTTTTATCTCTTATTCGACCTTTTATCACCTAAAAAAATCCCTTAATAGCACTCAACTACTTCATGAAATAGATATTCACTAACATTTTCGCAATTCTACCTTGTGCAGTTTGGTCTGGGAGATGGTACCAGTTTCTTTGTTTTGGTCCTTTTTTCGCCCTAAAAGTACGATATTCGAATTTTGTCCGGTTTATGGTAACAGTTTTATCCCTTTTTGAATCTTGTTTCGTTCTAAAATTACGAATTTTGGGAAACCACTTTATCTAGCTCTCTAATTCTATACCAAGCAAACACACATTGATTTTCGCCATTGTAACTTTAGCCGTTTGGTATGAGTGATGATGCCAGTTTTATCCCTCTTGGCCAGTTTTAGCCTTAAAAGTGCGAATTGTAAATCCCTTCATGCAGCTTTATAGTTCTATAGGAAGCATGCTCACATAAATGTTCGTGATTATAGCTTTACCCGTTTGGTCCTGGTATGGTAACAGTTTTATGCCTTTTTGGACCTTTTTTGGTCCTCAAAATACAAATTTCCTAAAATACCCTCATACTACTCTCTAATTTTATAGATAGCAAGACCATATTGATTTTCCCGGTTGCAACTTTAGCCGTTTGATCTGGGGGCTGGTACAAATTTTATCCGTTTTTGGGCCTTTTTAGCAGTAAAAGTACGAATTTTGACAAATATTTTTGCATCGCACAACTACTCTATAATATAAATACGCACTCCAATTTTCCACCTTCAGCCGTTTGATCTGGGTGATGGTACCAGTTTTATCCCTTTTTTGGGCCTTTTGGCCCTAAAAGTATGAATTTTAAAAAATTCCTTTGTATCGCACAACTACTCTATAAAATAAATATACATTCACCCCAATTTTCGCGTTTCTACCTTAAGCCGTTTCGTCTGGGTGATGGTACCAGTTTTATCCCCTTTTCGGGCTATTTACCCGTAAAAGAACAAATTTTGAATAGCCTATAGGGACGTAGCTATCCACTGGCGTAAGAAATGTTAAAGTCGGAGCGGTAGTTTAGAAGATACCCCCTACAAACAAACTGACAAACAGCTTCTCTTTATAAAATTAGTATAGAAGTTTAGATACATATATCTTTTTTGTAAGCACACTGTATTTAGACATATTTTGTCTATATATTTATAAAAATTTGACTTTCGGGCACCTCCCATGCAGATCTAGTTACATCCGGTTGAATATACACTTTTTACTTTCTGTTTTTGCATGGAAACGCAAAATGTTCCTCTATATTCATGCCATATTAGGAATATATAAAATCGCATCTTTAACAGATAAACGCATGCGATTTGTGATAGTCTGTCTCTAACACTGTACTACGAACCCTGACATTCAAGTATACTGTTCATTTAGCTGAGAGCACACAACTTAAGAGTGCGCTCGCACCTGCGATTGGCTAACCTACGAAGGTGTGTGTATTGCCGAAAAAATGGCGACATTTCAACCAGTGGCCAAAGTCATAGCAATGTCATGGACAAAACTTTTTCTTCACATGAAGCGGCTCTGTGCAAAACTAAAAGAAATTAGTAAAAATAAATAAAATATATGTATAAAAAAAAAACTGGAAAATTTACATTTAATTAAAAAAAAATCATTCAGTTCAGTTTTACGAGTATAGCGCTGCTGTGCGCTCATTAACATACATTTGAAAGAAACAACAAAATGTTCTTGTTGTATTATTCGATTCGTATTGTGAACCGGTTCTGTGACGTTGTGAACCACAAAAATTATGCATATAATCAAAATCTTATTTTGTTGTTGCTGCACAAATGTATTGGAACTTTTCTCGAAACGGTTTCAGATCGTAAACATACATACCAGTGTATGTAGGTACCGGCTTTTCGTATGCCACGCGTTTGGAACGTTTCAGTAGTGGCCGAGCAAACTAGACTACTGCTAATAGGGAGGTCGCGCGGTGGTCAGGCAGTAGGATAACCATGCTTGAATACTTTTATCATCGGATAAAACTTCTTAATTAATATTCGATGTGATTTGGTTGATGAAACAACGCGACAGCAACAGCATCAGCGCTATTAGAAGATTGTTATTGTTTTTATTTGATTTGGGTGGGGGGTCTTTAACAGGTGTTTTGTTTTGTTTGGTAACATAACCTGCAAGTAAGTATTTGCCAGCGCGCGTTGTGCCTTAATACGAATATTATTTATGCAAATAGGTATGAAGCGATCATTTTTTAAATGTGTTGTCCAGCCGGTGCCTTTGATTGTTCGATTTTTGCTTGACACTAAATGGTAAACTGACTTTGTATGTTCATTTGTTTGAGAATATTCTGAGTGGGAGATGAAGAGTTACAGCTTGGACTCTTTTAAAAAGAGCTGCACAGTAAGGTTCTGGTCGAATGTAATGAGAGTGCATAACAAAAAGGTATGCGTAATGTGAAAAAGACTGAAGGTAACAACAAATTGTCAGTAGTACATACAGTATTTGTATTTATTAATTTTAGGCACAACAAGATAAAATAACTTAAAACATAGTACAGATGTTATATTTGTTTAAAGATACAACAAATAATTTTTAAATAAATGTTGGTATAATAAATAGCATGAGAAAAATGTAATGTTGGAGTGAATCTATATCTATACTAATACATATTATAAAGAGAAGCGGTTTGTGAATTTGTTTGTTTGTAGGCAGTAATCTTTTAAACTACCGATCCTGAGTGATACAGGCTATTCAAAAACTGGTACCAAAACCCAGTCGAAACGGCTAAAGGTAGAAACGCGAAAATTAGGGTGCATATTACATAATGTTATAGACTATTTGTGCGATACAAAGAAATTTTACATAATTAGTACTTTAAGGGATAAAAAGGCCCAAAAAGGGATAAAATAGGTACCATCATCCAGATCATACGGCTAAAGGTAGAATCGCGTAAATCTTTATGTGCTTGCTTCCATTAAAATGAGAGAGCTCCATAAAGGGTTTTTTTGGAAATTTCTACTTTGAGAACGAAAAAAGATCCAAAAAGGCATAAAACTGGTACCAAAACCAGGACCAAATGGGTAAAGCTATAATCACGAACATTTATATGAGCATGCTCCCTATAAATCTATAGAGCTGGATAGAGAGATTTTTAAAAATTCGTACTTTTAAAGATAAAAATGGCCAAAAGGGGATAAAACTGGCACCATCACTCAGACCAAACGGCAAAAGATACAATCGCGAAAATCGATATGGTATTTTCCAAAATTCGTTCTTTTATAAAAAATGATTCAAAAAGGGATAAAACTGGTACCATCAACCTGACGAAATTCGATATTCGTACTTTTAGGGCGAAAAAAGGGCCAAAAAACAAAAACACTGGTATCATATATTGACACGCGTCATCCAAGAATTAAATTTGTTGTGAATATTTATCTAAAAGCGGTAGAATCCGGAGCTTGACATTAAATAAAACCAATTATCACCCTAATCCAACGCTTCAAATAAGGATTAAGCAATTTAGAGTGGTTTTCCCCTAATGAAGTAGACTGCAGCTAATAACACATTATTGAAGATCTAAGATGGAAGCAAAAGATATAGGCAAGGCAATTTTAACACTTAAGATTTGTCATAATCGTGGAAAAGTCACAGCAAAGGGTGCTGATGACGATAGTTTGGCAACTATCAAAATATATATCCACCCTGCCAGCTGTCGCATAATCCATTCCACACAACTCTTGTAAAACAAATTCTATTACACTGAAAATGTTTTGTGGATAATATGAACGAAAACCGTAGTTTATTGCACGAAAATATTAGTGAAAAGGCATCTACTCAATTGCTCGTAAATCAACGCTAAGCTGTTCGTACATACTACGATACAAATTCTCTCTTATTATACGCAATTTTTGTAATATTACGAAACTTAATTAGTAATCCTACTAAACTATCATTATACTACGAAACTATTTCGTACGTGTGCGAATTTTTTTAGTATAATATAGAATATTGTTCCGTTAAATATACAACAATTTCGTTTATTTTACAAAAGTACCATAGTCATCGATTTATCGAAATTTCAATGAACACGAAATATTTCGTAACTTTATGAAATTAGTTAGTTTTATTTAGGTATTTTTTTATTTTTTAAATTAACATAAATAACAATATAATTAAAAATTCTCTTTTCGTTAAAAAAAAACAAACAAAAACGTATTTAAAAGGGAAAACATAAAAAACAGACAAATTATATTCAAAGTACACCAGTACGTTCATTGTTCAAATTCTGAAAAAAAAGACGAACTTAGTAGTACATTCCTGGCCTGAGCACTTACCCAGATTTTTTATAAAACATTTGGTCGCTGCAGATATGGCTCAATTGACTTTATAAAATTGCATATTTAGGAAGTCCCACATGTGTTTAGATGGATCAGAATATTCAATATTAAATATATGATAGGCTTTAAAACATGTCTGTAGCCTTAGTGATGCTAAAGAACTTATATTTAATATTATCAAAATCTGTGAAAAAGCTTGTGGCTTAAAAATATCACCAATGACAGTTATGAAGGGCGGGATAAAACTTTAATATTTAATTTTATTGTCCAGTTTTTCTTGGTACTTTTCCTCGGTTGCAGCAAAAGACAAAAATTACCTCTTTGACTCCATTTTAGTGTAGAATGTACTTTCTTTGGAAAATGCCTTAGATTTTATTCTTGCTGATGACAGCAAGGATAGCAGTAGACTTGACACCATAAGAAATTTGCTGTCTTAAACAAATGCAATTGTATTTAAATATAAAACCAAGTTTTAACATATTTATCTTATAACATGATTCATATTGTAGTCAATGTAGTTGTTGTTTTTCAAATATTCCTAAGCATTGTTGTCCTCTTCTTCTTTGGGCTAAAATGCAGAATAAGGGGCGGGAGCCCGATTAAAAAAAAATATGCCATTGTCTTCGTCTTGGTCCCCAAACATCGGAATGGTAGGTCAAAGTTGGCGCTCAGGCCCGCGGGGGTCAAAAAAGGAGCCCCTTTCGGTTCTATGATGACCCCTAGGGTGTTCAAATACCTCCTTTTTTCAAAAACCCGGTTTCCGAGTTATTCGAAAAATTGATTTTTTAGAAAACTCGGATTTCGAATACAGCATTTGAAAGAAAACCGGTTAAACCGGTATTTTCTAAAAAAATAAAAATAAAAAAAAAATTTTGGTTTAAAAAAATGCATTTATTTACAAAAATAGGAAATGTGTTGTTTGTGTTTTTACTTATTAATACGTTTTGGGAATCCATTTTATTTTTTAAAGTAGTATTTTTTTAAAGGAATACATTTTTGGAAATTTTTAATTTTTTTTAAATAGTATGCAATTTTTTATAAGCTTGGTACAGAAAACAAGCACTCACTAACTGTGGAAGTAGGATTAATTGACAAAAGCGCGTTTAGAAGGATGTTGAGCTTTTCTGTCCTTTTATTAAACCTATCGAAATAGTTGAAATCATCATATAGTCTTGTGTCATTGCAATTGGTTTTTACTGCTGGATTTTGGATGTAATTTATTGTCCATTTTAAATCGTTGCAAAGACTATCATTAGGGGATTCCTTCATTTCACAATCTGAACTGTTACTAGACTCTGCCGTTGTTGGAGAAATTGCAAGATAAAGTCTTTTAAAAAGTTCGTTCGCATATTCCATCGTTTCCGCCTTTTTAGAATACTTTACACAGGATGAGCTTGTAGGATATTTTCCGAAGCTAAGATATATAATTAGGCTATTCAACGTTTGTATTCTTCTTTCCTTAAATCTTGCTATAATTTTGCCTCGCAGCTCCCGAGCATATGCGGAATCCATATTTTTGAGCTGTTACAGTATAAACGCATATACTCCTTCAGCGTCGATTAGAGTCGCTGAATCATTTGATAATCTTTTAATTGCGAGCGCTAAAGGCTGAAGCACTGAGCTTAAATCTCTCAAAATTGTTATTTCTTGTAAGCACATGGTTGACACATGGGTTAATTCTTAAAACTGTTCAATCATTGCAGATAAGGAGCTCCACCGGTGTTAAACATCGACAATGAGCCTTAGTTCTTTATTGTGCTCCTGAAAAACATAGCTCTGCAATTTTCTATGTTTTTCGCTCGACTTGTTAAATGAATTAACATGCTTCCACAATTTTGCGATAATTTAAGACACGTTTTTAATGAGCTCGTATGATTTTTTTGACTTCCACTATTTCACCGCATTCATCATCTTCGGCGAGATCCACTTCGACTCGTTGATCCACTTAAATAACGTGTAAAAAGATTTTTCGAAATTATTTTGGAAGTTGCATTCGACAGTCCGATACGACTGAGTTTGAGTTTGACACTGACTGACACGAAGTCTTCAGTAAAAATTGGCAAAAATCTGTCAGAGCCATTTTCTACCAAGCGAGGCTTTAGACAAGGCGATAGTCTGTCCTGCGATCTCTTTAACATCACAATGGAGATGATCATGCGGAAGGCTGCAGTAAACAGGAATTTTAGTTTCACCAGTTTACTGATATAAATTTAGTATGGTCACATCACATATGAGAGAGAGAGAAAGGGAGAGCACGTATACAACAAAACATGTCAATACATACAAAACATTTCGTGCATTAAACGCAAACTACGAATAATAGTAATTTTCGCAATTTTCGTTCATGGAGTTATATATACATAAATTTGGTGAATTGTACGAAAAGGAACAGCGAATATGATTTTGTAAAATACACCTATGCATTCTTATAATATTATTACAAATTACTTACTTACTTACTTAGCTGGTACTTCTATGCAATCCCAGTGGATTATATACCGCACGTAGAAAAATATTATAAGCGCCTCGATCTTCTGCGCTTCTTCTCCAGTTAGTCACACCGAGTTCTGTAAGGTTCTCAGTAACCTGGTCTTTCCAACGGAGTTTTGGTCGCGATTATTACAAATTAATTTAAAAAAAAAAATTACGACATAACCTTTGTAACATATACGCAACTTTCGTACTTAAGTTATTATACGAAACATTCGTAAATGGTTTTTTTAGTAGTATTTATAAATTTTTAGTACAATGAACGAAAAAAATTTTACAAAATTTATTTTCATAATTTCATGCATGAAAATTTTTAAGTGTAGCAATAATAGAATAGATATTGAACCGAACGATGAAAACATATTCATTATTTTTCAAATATTAAACTAAATTTGAATTGTAGTTAAACTGTATGAAATGCAAACCCTGTCTGTATAAATTTAATATTTATTAGCCGAAAAATTACCAATAACATTATTATTGTGTTTTTGCACATTGACTATTCCGGTATTAACTGTCCCCTGTCGCTGTTTGTTTTCGTTTATTTTTTTTTCGTACTGCTAACCGACATTTCCTAGCTAGCTAGTATTTTGTATATATTATCTACATGTTAGTTAGTAGCCCATAGATTTTAATTCTGCGCAATTTGTTCTATTTAGTATAAAAGTCGTCCCATAACACATCAGATATCAGGTGATGCCTAAGCGATATACTACATACAAAGTTTACAGGGTAACTCAATGCTCTAGTAAATTCAAAGTGATATTTAAGACTCAAACGGCCATGACATTTCTAATGTATAAATTAAATAGGTAAATGATATCGAGATGAGTCACAGTATTATTGATCTATCACTGAGTATGGAAAATGTTGACATAAAGTGACGTTAAACTGAATTGTTTTTCCGATTGAGTTCCAATGTATCAAAGGTGAAATTTTTGTCAATTGTTTTCTAAATGTTTTTTTAAAATTATATTTATATAATTTTTAGTATTTTTATTTTTGATCTGTAACACTTTTTTACAGATGTTAACATTGTATTAAGTCTGCCTTGTTATTTATTTTATTATATAATTTTGTGTTATACCAGCTAACTTTTAAACGATGCATTACACACAATGTATTGCAATGAAATTTTATCGAGCTGACATGATTACGCTCATTTTCAATATTAAGCATCGATATAATCCATTTGAAATTGTATATACATATGTCGTTTCTAATTTGAAATTAAGTATGTACGACAGTAAGATAATTATTAGTAATTATGTTTTAGATCATATTACTGTGTGTTGGCTACCGTTGACATACATTGTAAACGTTTGACGTGTGAAAAAAAACTGTCAGTTATGCATTACGTTAATGTAATTGATGGCATTAAAACTTCCGAATTTATCAAAAGTCCCAACATGATTTCAAATTGGGATGACTGCTAATTATATGTATCCTATTACATTAACAATTTAGAAAAAAATACAGTATTTTACAACAATGTTTGTGAGATAGTTCGTTGAAGTGGAAAGAGATACATTTAGGCTGCTTTCATTTTGAGGGTAGAGCTAGAGAAAAAGATCGTGTAGAGAAGTATGTACTGTAGATTGCATATCTGCGAAAAAATTATTCTATGTTCATTAAGTGACAGACTTATCGTACTTGTACAACCATGTATACATTCAACTATCAGTTCAAGTATTCAATCTTCTCTTTTGTAATAACTCCCCCTCTTAATCTACTCTCTTTTCTCTTTAAGGTGACCCCACCACATTTGGCAATCTCAACGCTTCCGATGAGACTATGAAAGCTGTCCTCCGTGCTGTCGAAGCCGGCAAACACAATGGCTACGCTCATACCCAGGGACATGAGGATGCTCGCAAAGCCATTGCGAAGTACAGCGCCCATCAAAGTTCAGAAGAGATAAAACCTGATGATATCCTTATCACCAGTGGCTGCTCATCAGCTTTGGAGTATTGCATCTTGGCTTTAGCTGATCGTGGACAAAATGTACTCATACCCAGACCAGGCTTTTGTTTGTATCAAACTTTGGCCGAGGGCCTGGACATTGAGGTGCGTTACTATGACCTGCTGCCCGAAAAACAATGGATGGCTGATTTGCAACAAATGGAATCATTGATTGATGAAAACACAGCTGCTCTGCTAATTAACAATCCAAGTAATCCTTGTGGCAGTGTGTTCAGTCGGGAACATTTGGAGGATATTTTGGCTATATGTGAGCGGTACTACCTGCCCATAATAGCCGATGAGGTAAGTTAACCATAAAAAGCTGTTAACAGTTTCATGAGATAACAATTCTTTTTTATTTCTTTATAGATCTACGAACACTTTGTATTCCCTGGCTCTCAACACATTGCCGTTAGCAGTCTTTCGAAAAATGTACCCGTCCTGTCATGTGGTGGTTTGACCAAAAGATTTTTGGTACCCGGCTGGCGTACCGGTTGGATTATAGTTCACGACCGCGAAGATCGTTTGACCGATGCCATACGAGGCCTTAAGAATATGTGTGGCCGTATTTTGGGTTCCAACACTCTTGTCCAAGGTGCCATACCCGATATTCTGGAGAAAACTCCTCAGAGTTATTTCGATGGTGTTATCAACATTTTGAGCCATAACGCCAATTTGGCGTATGGCATGTTGAAACAAGTACGCGGCCTCAATCCCGTAATGCCCAATGGCGCCATGTACATGATGGTGGGTGTTAACATCGAACAATTTCCCGAATTTAAAGATGACACCCATTTTGTGCAAGAGCTAGTCAACGAACAGAGTGTCTTTTGTTTGCCTGGCAGTTGCTTTGAGTTTCCCAACTATATGCGCATCGTGTTGACGGTGCCGGGTGATATGATTGAAGAGGCCTGTTCCCGCATAGCTGAGTTCTGTGAGGTTCACTATAAAGTGGACAATTCTATAATTGAGAGTAATCTATTGGAGGATCTACAATACTAAGGGAAGTAGAAATGGGTGGCTTGCTGTTAGCCATTTATATAGTGCATTTATAATGTTAGTCATAGCTGTTAGATTTTGATTGATAGTGTAAGTAAATAAGATATGAGAAAATACATTTTATATAATGTAAATAAAATGAATAATAAAAATAAATTAAAAAAAATACTGTGTATATAAATTCGTTATTTTCCACAAAGGAGTTGAAAAAAATTGGAGTTTTTTAAAGTAAAGTCTTAATAGGTATTGTGTAAGATTTAGGTAAGATTTATTGAAAACTTTTCCTAGCAATAGAGTTTTCAATAAATCTGGCATTTTAAAAAAACTATACCTAGAGATTGTGTAATAGGAAAAATGAAATTTTCACTACTACAAATTTCGTCATAACAAAATGAAAAATAAACCAGTACAGAAATTTCAGTCAGCTAAACAGACTGATAAATACCATCACCCACTATAATATATTGTTTAAGTCTTGAGTTACTAAATTAATAGATTTTTAATTAAAATAAAATTAGTTATGTATTGTTTTTTGTCTGCTTGTGCAGCAAAGCCGTAAAAAATTTGACTTATTTGTATAGGAGATAAAACGTGTCAGATTTTTTTTATCGTAAATCAGTGTTTAATGAACGTTTATCTTGGCAAAATTTGTCTGAATTCGGAGACATACAAAAATCATATGCATATAAAGGCGCAATATCGGTTATTTATATGGGAGGTACCAGAAAGGGTCCTATCACAATATAAATTAACCGACCAATTTTCATTGCCCCCAAAGGGCTCGTTTGGGAGTTATGGGAGAAATATTAATTTTCCAAAAATAGGTCATTTTGTATGGGAGGTACCTGAAGGGGTGATCCGATATAGTCCATATTCATTCCTGAGTCCAATTTTTATAAGCAAACATCATATGCAAAATTTAAGTGAATTCAGTTTACTTACAAAATAGATATGTATGTAAAACTATGAGGGTCAATTCGGTCCTTTGTATTGCAGTACCAGAAGGGATGTGGCAAAGGTTTCGGTTTTCATAGGGTTTGTCTACTATTGCAAAATAAATAATCTGACCAAATTTAAATATTTTCCGTTTGGCAGTTATGAAAGAAATATGAATTATCCAATAACAGGTACTTTTGTATGGGAGGTACCAGAAGGGGTGGGGCGGGCTATTCAGCCCATTTACAATCCTATAAGTTCGTTTTGAAAAATATTGATATGTACAGGAAAATTTTCATACCGATCCGTAATGGTTTACTCGAGTTCTCCTGCCCACCAGCCAGACAGACGGAGCTATCGTCTTAAAAATTCCTGTTATTTCTGTGTATTAAGGATTTCTTTTCGTGTGGGAGGGGCATGTGTCGTTGTGTTTTAAATCTAGTATCGTCGTGGCGACCTGACCAGATAGTGGGCTCCACCGCACTAGAACATACTACTAAGCCGCTGTTAAGACCCGGATCTAATTTCAACACGCCACCTAATAATCAAATTGTTCAATAACTCTTGTGTAGGGGTACCAGACTGACTGACAAGTACAAGCTCAAGGCCTGCACTCCGTCCGATCTGGCCCCCATTGTTATTATTTGATACTTGATGTATTTAATATTCTATTATTTAGTCACATGGGCAATAACCATTCTTCCTTCCTTAGCACTCGTGCAAACTGCAATTAGCTCATCGGCGCCATCTGCTAGAACCGAAGTTCCCATCCGGCCGGCCCCACATCCACCATCAGATTACCGAAGTAATCTGCCAGTTAAACTTCTTCTTCTCCTTCAGCTGGGAGCATAGCTCCCTTGTGATATCTACTACTTGATTTGATGAGCAACTGACAAAATCGCGCCATCGTCTTAATCGATCTTCTGGTGATGTTAGATCGCGCCCATCATGATCTTTTATCACTCCGGTGTTCCTTTTGGCTCTTCCTCAGAGCTGGTTGATAGCTTCTTATACTCCTCGCGTGTTTCCTGTTTTGTTGGTTTTCTCTGCGTTATTTGCAAAGTTGCCCATGTACGCCTTGCGATCCGTACGTGCAATGCGCTGAACCTTACTAGCTGTTTCTCGGTATTGACTTTTGGTATTTATTTAAGAGATTACAGATTTTGCATGTAATCCATGGCTAAGAACAGACTGCGCTCTGGTTGCAAGCTTGAACGTCGACGTTCCATGACTGTTCTCCAGAGATGTAAAGCTGCTTTTGGATGGAGTTTGTGTAGCGATCTACTATCGTTAGGTTATGTAGACGATGGAGGTTGAATTTTTCTCCAACTCGTTTCTTTTTAACAGCAGCTGGGCGAAGTCTCAGAACCCCCATGAGTAGCATATTATCGCTGAAAAAGTCAATCCCACGTCTGGCTTTTACAGCAAGTAGACAACTAAGAAATTGCTTATTGATAATCTCATGGTCATGTATTATAGCTCTTTAAAAATGGTCGTCTGCAGTATTTTTATGAAAAGATAACTGAGTTATTGTTGAAATAATTTTTGAACTCGGCATCGGATTGAGCTGATCAAAACTTACAAATATGACCCAACAAAAATAGTTGTAGCTCAGTTCGTAAGTATGCGTTGGGTCTTGCATTTGATTCTTCTTAAAAATTACATTCATTTAAGTATACACATTTATAGGGTCATCTAGAAACCAAAGGGCTTATTCTGATGAGCACCAAAAAAATCTACTAATTCGATGTTTGGGGGCCAATACGAAGAGTATAATTGATTGTAACCAGCAGTCCGACCCATATTTTGCATTTTATCTGGCTTATATTCTTATATTCTGCACTTCAGACCAATATATTTATTAATTGACAAAAGCACCAATTTTACCACCCCAAGAAACCAACAGCATCCTATAAAAATGCGCTCAAAATATTAATTTCAATTCCGTTAGCGAAGTGTGGAAGTGTTTAGCTGTTTTCCATGTCAACTATTAAGAAAACTGAACACAGCTCTATAATTACCAAACAACTGTTTGAGTATCACAAAACAGCTGTTCAAAAACACTAACCACACACAACTGGCCACAAAAATGTAAACAAACGCGCGAAATACACGGAAATCATTAGCAATGAAACAATTTTCTTTCCATCGTCACACAATCTGTCTGAGGAATTTACAAAATCTATTACTGCAACAACAAAGGCAGCAGCATGGAAAGGAAACTCAGGCAAATGGAGAAATAAAGTATTGCATGAATTTGGTAGAGTAAGTAAGAGAATTTTCACAACGCCGGTCAACACTACATTTTTGATTATATAAAACTACAAGTCGATGTCTTGTTTATCGTCAAATCTTATAGGAAAAATGACCATGAGAACTATTTGTGCACTCTGTTGCTGGACAAAACCCAACGAAGGTATGCCTTTGCACTGAGGGCTTTCAATGTCGAAGTGGCCAGATGCTCATCTAACGTAAGTGTCATCCTGCAAATACATAGGTATTTATCTAAATGTAATATATATTAGGTCTCGGAGTATCACATAGCCAAGATGCGTTTAAAATTTTGGTTTGATTCCATAGAAAAGTGCTATGGCAAAGATAAATCCTATGTGGCCGATCAGCCGGTGCTTAAAGAGCTTAAGAATGTAAGTGGTTGAGTGCCAATTCACAAAATATTTTATTGAACACCTAAAGCAGTTAAAACGACAAAATTGTCTCCCCTCTTTCAGGCTGTCGATCTTTTTCAACTTAATAAAGTCCACTTAAAACGATTAGTCAATGCCCGTGATCGTGCTCCCAATGAACCATTTGTGACCATAAACGATTTAGAGAAATATGCCGAACAAACGTATTCGTCTCTATTATATCTGCTGGTACAAATGACTGGTGTCAAAGATATAAATGTCGATCATGCCGCCTCGCATTTGGGCAAAGCGCAAGGCATTGTGACACTGTTGAGGGCTATACCGTATACAAAACGTAGTCAGGCGTTAAATATACCCCAGGAAGTGCTGATTAAGAATGGGGTCAGTCAAGAACGCGTTTTAAGATCAAATGCCCAGGATAAAGGAGTGGAAGACTGTGTATTTGAGGTAGCTACGGCGGCCCATCAGCATTTGGAACAGGTACAAATCAAAAGAAAGAAAACAGGGACCTAATTCAAAATAGTCGTTGCGAGTTGAAATGTTGGATATGAATGTAAGTCACATTTTTCTCCCGTCCCGTTTTAAGTGATTAATTAATTAAAATGAATTGTAATTCATTTTGCCAACTGCATTTGGACTTGAAATTAATTGCAATTTATCTGCGAAATTAATTTTAATTGACAAAAATGTCAGTCAATTCTTTTATTTTAAAGGAATTAATTTTAAATATAGCTATATAGTAATATATTTTAATTTAATTCATTTAAAAAAAAAACCAAAAGAATTTGAAAGAAAATGGAAAAAATTAATTCTCAGGAAATTTTTGCTGAGTTATTCGTATATTTGACCTTAAGGCTTACAGTTACTGAATAAATAAAGTAGCTTATCCGAAAAAAAATTCTATCAAAATGAAATGAAAAAAATTAACCTTACGTCCATACTATCCTCCAGACCTACATTACTTTTATCTATGATTTTGCTTCATTTTGGCAAAAGTTGATATTTTCAATTTTGATAATTTTTAAGGAAGCCGATTCAAAGTTTTGAAATCTCCTTATGACAGATTCATCCTTTGCCAAATGGTTGTAAAAATCCCAATGGACATTCAGTACATTTGTATACTTTTTAACAATTTTATAAACATGATTTCAATTCGAAACGAAGGCTTGGATAAGAACCTTAGTATGCAATTTATATCTAAGTCCAATACTTTTTCATTTAGGCCCGCAATCTCGCCGACAAAGTTCCCAAGGCTGTGCGAAAACTCTTCTTGCCTGCTGTTGCCGTAGAACGCTATCTCGAACGTCTGCGTCTGGCCAATTTCAAGTAAGTTTTTAATAGCTTTTTTTCAATAACTAATTTAATATTAAGTTATATTTATTTATTGGCAAATTGTTTTTTAAATATTTTCAAGGCTCCATAGTAATTTTTATATTTTTCTTCCTTCTCTTAGTCTTACGCATCAGACGTGTCTTCAGAGGGATTCGATGCTGCCGCTGGCTTTGTATATACACAATTTAAGAGGGAAATATTAGGGTGCTTCCAATATATCCTTGGGAACAAAGCGATAGTTTTTAGAGAGATCACGACAACTTTCCGCGACCATATAACTGATAAATGATAAAATGTCTCTGGAAGATAGATTAATGAAGTTAAAGTAAAGAGTTTCTTAAAGAAGCAAACATATATATATAACAACTCACTTTCTAACGACTTCAGATGGTTTGTCCACCGCTTTAGTGTGGCAGGATCTTTGCAACACTTCTTCATATGTTAAATTTCTTGGCGTTTTAGAGGTGTTGCGCATAAAACAGGAACGCGATAAATATTCCCAAAACATTTTCTCAAATATAGTTATAATCATTGGATTTACGCTGGGCATTAAATTCTTGCGCATGGGCGTCAACAGTGTTGCTGGGACATTAGTATACTCCTCACTCACTACAATAGGTTCGATAACCGGAAAGTTCACTATTAAATCTATATGTAGAAAAACATGCTCCATATAGCTGTCCTGTTTCCATTTAGGATCATCAATAGACTCGATTTCGTCTAGCAGCTGTTGAGCTATCTGTGTGGATTTATCTAAAATTCTATGAACTTCCAAGACTGCTGGCAGACAACGAAAATATAAAGGTTTATCGTATGTCCGGCAATGTACCACACACAGTTTGGAGTGATGTGGTTTCAGTGTGAATGTCGAAGGTTCAAATGTGAAAGTAAAATAGCCATTGATGGAGTATCTGTAAAAGTATTATTGTATATTATAGTATATGCAAGAGAGTGTTTCTTCACCTACGTTTGCCATTTGAATTCAACGCATTTTTGGTTATGATTATGTACCGCCACCATTAAGGAACGCTCTTCGTTAAGTTCAGTTATAAATTCTAATTTGTTAGGATATATTACATGTAGAAAATCCGCACATTCGTAATCGATAATGGGTACATCAACTGGTTCGGATTTATAGTCGTCTGATATTCCTTTACAGGTCAGTGAAATATTGTATCGCATGCCATTGAAAATCATTATTAATTCCAACTACAAGAAAAGGGGAAAAAATTGAGGTTTTAGATTCTTCTATATTAAATGTATATAAAAACAAGAATATCTCCAAATATGTGAATTGTTTGCTTAATTAGAGTCATCTTATATTTGGCCTTTGTAATGAACATTCCTGTATCGTAATTTACAGTTTGTCCTACCCGCCCCTTTTAAAATCCATTTTTATAGCTTACATCATTATCCACATCACTTGGCCTGTACTCCACAATCAAGGGCCAAACACTTTGGCGTGGCACCACCAGATTTGAATTGATCACACGAAACCCCCGATCTCGGGCAATAAAACGAAATTGCAAATATTGCATTGTTATATTGCGCACCCATATTGCCTGGGACATACGACGATATTCTTTAATAGGTACCGGTATCAATTCGCGGTTCAATATGCTTAGAACGGGATCAAAGGTGACAATATTTATGTGAAAATGTAACATAATAATACGGGAATCGGAACACCTAAAGAAATAGTCATAAAATTATACAATTCGATTGCCACACAAATTATGTTCAACATACCTCATTTCATAGGTCAAGACATAACATCCGAATATATAGAAACAAGCCACCATTGTAAGGGCCACCAATTCACCGGGCTTTAATTCATATTGCTCTTGACATATATTGATCAAACGGCGATGTGGACAGTGATATAAATAGCGAAATTGATTGAAACCCACTTGTGTTTCCAACGGCACACATTGACAGTTTTGTATGCGTTTCATGCTTAACGATATGCGTTGTTTGGATAAACTTCTTAGCCAGAGAACTATTTTCAGTGGTTTACTATTAACATGTCGCGTGGGTATATGAAGATGGTGCTCCATATGATTCTCAGTGGAGAGTAGTTTTGTATTCAGTCTAGGGATAAAGTTAAGGATTTTACTTTCAGTTCAGTAACTTGTGGTAGTGGTTAACATTGACTCACCCTTCTATATCAAGACTTTGCCAATAGTACATTTTAAGTAATGGTGGTTTTGTAACGGTTATATTTTCAATTTTAAAAAAATTATGTCCATCTTTGGTTTTCAGGGAAGCCTCCGTAGATTCCATGGTTCTTGGCACAGAGTGTGTAAAAGGATCAGCGTCTCCCATAATGAGGCTTTAGTTGTTTATAGGATAATACACAAAAGAATTATTTAAATAATATTTTGAAGTATTTCAAATTGAAATATATTTTGTATTTGGAAATTCTTAAGGAAAGGAGTGAGTTACAAAAATATTTCAAGTACAATCGATGTGAAACAAACTTTGCCTCAATATAAGGTGTTCTGAACAAATATAGATACATTTTTAAAGGGTTTACACTGATACAATTTTTTCAAATTTCGGCGAGTAAGGTATTTTTTTTAAATAAATATAAAAATTTTGACGACTCATGAATCTTCATGGAATATATTTCGCGATAATATCTTTTATATAAACTTAGTAAATACAATTTTTACAAAATTTTAGTTTTAGAAAATAGTTTTAAATTTTTTAAGGATTCTTTTTTTATTAAAGAGAAAAAGCTTTTTAGGAATAAATTAAAAAACAATTTCAGGGCTTTATTCCTTTTTCAGTTTTAATATTTATCACAAGTTATTTTTATTTTACAAAAAAAATATTTTTTTCACCAAAATTTCGTAAAAAAATATATATATGTTTATCTTTTTCTAAAATAAAAGGAGTTTTTAAAAATTATAAAAAATGGCAAGAAAATTTTAAGGATAACTTCTTGCAATTTTTAGGAAGATTACATTCCAACAACTTCATTTTGGCAAAGGAAATAATATTTGATACAAAAAAATACAAAATAATGTAAAATTTTTTTGAACATATGTTTCTTTCGACCCAATTTTTTTTTTCAAATTTAGGTTTTCATGTTGTTTATAAAATATCGTAAAACAAAATATTTTTTCAATAAAAAATTGGACAGGGTAACATCAATATGCTCGTATCATGTTCTTCTTTATTAGATGATGAAAAATTCTTAACACTAAACATTTCTATTAATTATTACTAATTTTATTCAAATAAAAAAAAATCAGTCGATTGTTGTTGAAAGTCGAAAATTTTAGGAAAATTATTTTATGATTTTCATTCCCATTTTTACCAATTAGTTAAAATGCGGTGTGTTTTAAGATCTATAAATTAAAAAAATATATATTTTTAATTATATATTTTTATTATACATTTTTTTTTGAAGTAAGTTTCTAAAAATAGTATATATTTTTATAAAAAAAATCTTATTTAAATTATTTTGTTATACAATTATTCTTTTTTGTTGAAAAAAAATATATATGTTTAAATTTTTGGTTTAGAACAGTACCAATTTACCTATTGGAATGTTTTGTTTAGAATAAAAAAAAAATAATAAAATTTCTGTTTATTGAAATTAAAAAATTTGGTAAAATTGTTGTGTTTCTAAGAAAAACATTAATTTTTCTAGTACGTTTCTTTAAAAAAATATATAATTTAAATTTTTGGAATATAATTTATTTTTGAATTAAATATTTAGAGGGAAGGAAATGTCAGATTTAGTATGTCAAATTTATAAAAATTATAAATTATTATTTTTTATTAAAAAATATTCAATAAACTGAAGTTGCATTTTTAAATGAAAATTTTAAAAATATTTTGATTATATTTTCTAATCAATGGAAGAAGTGTAGGTTTTTATGTGTCAAATATGTGAACTTTTTAAAATTATTTTATTAACACAATAAAAAAGTTTTATGATTCTATTTAAAAATTGATTTTTGGTCCCCCTAGGACCATATCGGCTCTTGCCTCCATTTTGACCTACCATTCCAATGTCTGGGTCCATGGCGAAGAGAAACTTATATTTTTTTTTTCAAATCGGCGATCCTTTCCTTTACGGCATTTTTAAACTAAAACACATTGCATGCAATCTTATTTTTAGGATTTTGTACGTATTTCATCTATTTTTACTTCTTATAAATACCGTTATAAATCTGTAACAAAGGAATTCTTAATAGAATTTGAATGCCGTAATTTTCTTTAAAATTACTTTCATTCTGTTTTTTTACTGACTTTATTTTATACATCTTAGATTTAAAGCAAATCACAACTTCATTAAAAATTTTGTAAAATATGATTAAAAAACTAAATATTATTAAATATTATTTTTAAATTCAAATGTTGTTATTTACTACAATTGTTATTCACAAAACGTTGTCATCAAAAATTTCCCATTTGATTCACTGTTTCCTCTTGCCATTGTGACCGTTCACATAGTTCCCTTCGAAATTATTGTGAATTGTTGCTATTATCCCGCTCGATGCAGTGTTGTATCTTTCAAGATACCTATGGTAACTACTACTTCTGCGACAACTCTGGCATTGAGTCATGAAATGAACCAAAGGAAAGAACAACAAAAATTTTTTTTTGCATTTACAAAAGAGGAGTGAAATAGAACGGTTCGTTCGCGATTGCCGCAGTAAAGATACAAACGCTGACACCGAAAAAACAATAGATTTTTATATCTGAAACCCCCGTAAGAAAGAGCAGCAAACAACATTGTTTCTCCCAATCGAGCTGCATTTATTTTAATTACAACAAATTCATCTTGTGTTGTGATTTTATTTGTCGGTATTTTTTCTTCCCGTTCATTTCGCCAATTCTCCTTCGGTGCAAATCGCGTGTGCCTGTGTGTGAGTGTGTTTTTGTGCGGTATTCGTTAGTTGGTTGTATAGAAGAGGAAAAGTACAAAATCATCAAAGAGAAAACGCGCAAATTGTCTCAGTGCAAAAAAATAAAGGTAAAGGAAAACATACCGAAAAAGAGTAGTTGACACACACAACGAATCCGACACAAGGAAAATTGTGACAAAAATCATAGTAAGAAAAAGCATTTACATAGCAAACGAAATCAGCAAAGAAAAAGTGAAGAGTGCATAAGAAGTAGAAAGAAAACGATAAGGAATATCACCAAAAAAAAAATAAGTGAAATATAGTGTCACTTGAAGTGAAACAGATTCTGATTCTTATTAAGCAAAAAAAAAGAAACACAAGTTCAATAGAATCCAATACAAAAGAGAACGAAAAGACTTTCTGGGGCGTTCCTGAGGACATAGCACAACAAACTGAACACATTCTGAGGATTAAGGATATATTTCCATTCCAACGTTAAATCATTAAACAAGGTAAATACCTATATCCAAAACATATTGTTCAGTTATGTATGTTTCTGAATCTTATAGATTAACTGTAGCTGATGTTTTGTCTGTGCGATAGATAGCTTTCATTATGATAGTTTTCACTTTCTTAGTGTAAAAAAATCTATTCGCTGCTACGTCCGTTTTTGCAGCTGATGCCTGTGTTGAGCTGGCGAAAGAGTTGCCAATTCTGAAAGCTTTGCAAGGCATAAAGTTTGCACTTTTTAAAGGGCACATTTTTATTTCGTTGTTGTTTTGAGCACACAAACACGGGACTCCAACATGCACCCTTCAAAGCAATAATGTCAAAAATACAAATTAGAATCAAACCTTGGTATGTTTTTGGAAAAAGTCGTTATGTGGGTTTTTAAAATCTACGTATTTTCAAAATGAGTAGTTATAATTTAACTGTAAAAAAAATACGACAATATCAGGCAGAAACCCAATTTCGAAAAGTAAAACAAAAATGCCACGCCTCCCAATTACAAATACTACCAAAAGGGCAGAACAAGGGGCGGGAGCCCCAAAAAGAAATGCCACTCCCTTCCAAGTACGGAAAAAATGGTCAGTTTCAAGAAATATTTAAAAAAAAAAATCCAAAAAATTTAAAAAAAAAATGGGAAAAATTGGGGAAAATTTAAAAATATTAGAAAAAGCGATATTTTTAAGAATTTTTTTTTGTCGATATATTTTTTTGGTTTATTTTTTTTTGTAAATTAGAGTGAAAATTGATATGCTGCGATTTTTTAAAAATAATTTTTTTTTGGTTATCTCGAGAAATTATTTGTAAAAAAATCGCGTGATTTTTGGGAAAAATAGTTTTTTTTTTGTAAAAATTCATTCAATCACGCGATTTTTTTAAAACTAATTTTTTTTTTGGTATATCCCGAAAATTTTACTGTTTCAGGAAACACGTATCAACTTAAAATAACACTGTTGGATTTTTTTGCGTAGCAAAAAAACCCCAGGGATGTGATGCGAGAAAAAAGAATAAATAAAATAAAACACAAGGGATTTAATATTAATTAATCAAAAGATTTTCCGCTTTATTGGGAAATTTGAATATTCAGTGTAGGTATACCTTGCAAGGTTGGATACGCAACAAGAATTAGATGATTAATAGCTCGATGTAGCGAACAAAGCCTAAAGAGCGCGAAGGATCGCGGCAACTCGTTACTCGATATATTGGATCTACTACGATATTTTACAAGCAATACAAATAAAAGTTGAATAGCAATAGATCCTTGAGCCTATTCGAAGGAATAGGGTGGTTCACGAATAGATTTACAACAAAAGGTGTGAAAACAGCAATTTGTACGTATACAGATTCGTCTCAAAAATATCTTTCATTTGTGTAACTGCACATGGGCGGTGATCATAGAACCCTAGGGGGCCCCCTTTTTGACCCCCCGGGCCAGAGCACCAACATTGACCTACCATTCCGATGTTTGGGGACCAAGACGACGAGAATGGCATATTTTTTTTTTCAATTGGTATCCCGCCCCATATTCAGCACTTCACTCCCAAAAACGCAAAAAGGATGATGTGCACGTCTTGCACCCCAAACATTGAAATATTAGGTCAAAATTAGTAATCCCAGGTAGCCCGAAAAAGAGCCTAGGTTTCTGTTATAATCTATTATGTGCGGAAACTCGAAATATTTGTATTGTACACTCATACCTCTTTTTACGGTATTTCGCTATAAAGGCCTTTTTCAACTCTGGAACACCTTCGCTTTACGGCGCACATTACCTGGCTATACGGCTAAATGCAAATTGGGGGTTCCCCGTTTTTTCTACAAAGAGTGAGAAAATAACAAAAGCATTCACTCACAGGCGCAGCGAGTGTTGACGCAGCAGTCTCTTGTTTGTGCTGATCGTGAGTAGACGTAGTTTTCTTGCACATTTTTCCGTTCTTGAGCAATAATAAGTGAAAAATAAGAAAAATAATTTATTACTTCGCTTTACGGCCAACATTTTGGGAACGTATCTAGGCCGTATATCGAGGTATGGGTGTATTTTTTTTATCAATTTCTTTATTTGCAAATATTTTCGCATCGAAAATGTCTTTAATTTAAATACCCACACTTAGGGGGTCATCGGCAAACCTATGGGGCACCTTTTTTGGATAGCCAGGGAACCATTTTTGAACCTAGATTTTCCTATTGTAGGGCAGACTATATTCTGCACTTTGGTTTTTTGTTTTAAAAAACAGTGTACCAATAGTGCTATCCAATTTTTTTAAACAACTAGAGGACCCGGCGAACTTCGTCTCGTCCCAATTTAATGCCTTCAGATAAACTCAGTAGAGAATGTTTGATAAACAAATTTTGTCGATTAGTTTTCCGCCGCAAAAACAAACAACGGAGGCGGTTATTCAAAACTCGAAAAGGCAACGTTCAGCTGACCGCACGTAAAACAGGGAAATTCGATATTAATCTGACATACTTCCAACGATTGGCCTTGCGATTTATTGATTGTCGTCGGGGAATTGGAATGGATGATCAGTTGGAATTATCTAATTCGTAAGATAAGGACTTCCTCTTCTTTGAATTTGTTATTTATGATCGTCTGAAATCACATTTTTTTATCAGATTCTTGACGGACAACTGCGTACCGTTGCACAATTTCGGTTGATATAGATTCCGCAATATGATTATGATCGATCCCACCTTATCTGTAAATTATGCGGCATATTAAGCGAGTGGAAAATTCAGTCGGATTGTTCGTCGCTTCATCCTCTACGGTTACGCTGTAAACAGATTTGTACGAATGGAGGTTTAGCTATTGATGTCTTTATTCTTCTCTGCTAGTAATATACTGCCCGTAAATTAATCCAATCGAGATTTTTATAATTTTGTGCAATGTCATGTTTTACTTTTACAACGATGTGAACTGGCAAAAATTTGCAGGGAACGATATCGACTCAGTCGATTGTGTACTTTGGCTTTTCAGCCGTGATAATATTCATCGAAAGTTTTAAAGCGGAATGTGCAGTTCGAATGCAGTTTCATCGTGAATCGTACACGTTCTTGTACTCGGTATTTAACAGCGGCGCATTTGTTTGAACTCTTCCGGTCAGCTCATCTTATAATCTTGCTCCCGTTAAAATTCGCGATCGAATGCATCTTGCATCGAACGATTTGACGCTGGCATTCCCAATCCATCGGGTTCGACGGATTTTTTATTTAAATATTATTTTTCTCGTTACCAACCAACATTTAACAAAAATTTTCCACCTAGGCATCGTTCAAAACCATCAAATCATGCGAAAATTGGAAAAAACAATTTTTTTTTGACTTTTCCGAGTTTTTCCCTAAGAATTTTCTATTTTTCCATTCGAAAAGCCATTCCGTAACAACTGCACACAAAATTCCATACAAAACACCAATTTTCGATTTTTCCAATTTCCTGACTTTTCGAAGGATTTTCCCAAAATTATCTTGCATAAAACCCTCATACCAATTACGAAAAATTAAATACAAATTGAGCAAAATGGGCCAGCCTTTCTCTCTTGATGAATTACTACACACATACATATAGATTTCACAATAAACAGAATTTTTCCAAGCATCACAACGAATTTTCCACTTTTACGTCGTCTAAAATCATCAAATCAAGTGATACAATGAAAAATTTCGTCGAAAAAATCCAAAATCCAAAAAAAAATCCATTCGAAAAGTCATTTCGGAATGATTATTGGAAATTTTCACATTTACATCATTCAAAATTATCAAAACACAATAAAATGTAAAATTTCGTCGAAAAAAATTTAAATTTTTGGAATTTTTCCATACTTTTCCAATTAAAATTTTCTATTTTTGCAACCGAAAAGCCATTACGGAACAATTACACACAAAATGTTATACAAAAATTCAATTTGCGATGCAAAATGTTTCCAAAAAAATCCAAAATTTCCACCGAGAATTTTTCTACAAAAATTTACCATTTTTCTATTCGAAAAGCCATTCTGTAACAATATCACACAAAATTCCATACAAAAAGGCAATTTTCGATTTTTCCAATTTCCCGACTTTTCCGGAAGGTTTTCCAAAATTTTTTCGTAAAAACCTACTCCTGGCAATTACGAATAACTGAAAAAAAAAATTGAGCCAAATCGGTCCAACCGTTCTCGAGTTTTGCGATTAGCAACACATTCAGCGACTTATTTTTATATTATAGAAGATACAATTTTTTCGAATTAAGAAAAAATTGTTATATGGGAATTAAAAAAAGGCTTAAATAAGTACTTAATAACGTAAAATTAAAGTAGTGAAAAATAGCAATGAAAATAAAATTTCACACAAAACTCATAAAAATAAATTATAAAAATTCCAGGCTTAAATTACCATTGCTTCAATTTTTGTTTTCAAGAGAAAATAATAAAAAGAATTACAATTTACAGAAATAAATTAAAAATAAATGTAAAATTTTTTTTGCTCTTATCACTACAATTAAAATTTAAAAGTGTAATTTTTTTTTATAAAAAGAATTAACCTTTTTTTTATAAAAAATATTGATTTTTTTTTAAAGAAATGTACATTTATTTTATAAAAATAAAGATTTATATAAAAATAAATTGAAACAAAATTTAATATTTTTCATTAAAATTATTTCATTTCAGACAGCATAAATTTTTAAGTTTTATTTATTTTAAAAAAATATAAAAAATTATAAAAAAATTAAACAATTTTAAAAACTAATCTTTTAAGAACTTCTAGTGTTTGCTTTACTGACAAATTCGGTTCAGTATTTTAATTTCCATAGATTACTAGTTTTGTTTTTATATTTTTTGCTTTTTCATACTATATTTGCAGATATTTAGTATAAAAATAAATAAAAAATATTAAAAAATATTATTAAGTTTTCGCTGCTAAAATTTTGCTACTTGTTATCAGCAACTTAAATAGCATTTTAGCTTTGCTCTCTTTTGGCAACTCTTTTATGCCGTATTGTTTTGAATAGCGGCCGTCAGCTAACAGACAACGCCTCTTGTGGAATTCTTTTTTCATGCATATGTTGTTGTGTGTCTCCCCCCGTTTAGTGCTGAAGTAACTTTTTTTTGTGCAGTCACCGCCGCCGCCGCCACATTGTTTTGACTGCCTTGCCCTCTTCATCCGCATACCACTCCCTTTTTGGCATTTCTATGTGCCATCGTTGTTATGATGATGGTGGCAATGCTGATGATGATGACGGTTGCCTTGTTGTAAACTCACTACTCACTCACTGTTGTGCCCATAGTATCCATTTCGCTTAATCAATGCCCATTAAATTCTTTCAAGCAGCGCAACAAGAGACATTTCCCATTATTATTGACGTTTCTATGAATGAATGCCATGGTGGTGGTGGTGGTGGTGGTGGTGGTGGTTAACTGTCCATCTTCTCTTATTCTCGGTTTGTTATCATTAATTTACTGTATTTTCCTTTGCATCATGGTTGACGTTTTCTAAATACTATGTGGGCCGCACCACCCACCAAACCCCCTTTATTTTCTGATAATGTTGTCGTTATTGTTGTCACACGACGTGATACCCTCTGTGTGTCTGTATTTGTCCCCGATTCTCGACCAACGAAAGACCGACAACCAAAATATCATCACATTCCTTATAGGAATTCCTCTCTTATTCTCTGATTACATTTGCTCGCACATTTCCTTCCTTCCGTTTTTAGTATATTTGTGGTGTCGTCATCACTGCCTTCATTTCGCCGGGTTGCCTATTGTTGTGCATTTGCAGATTGTGTGGGGGCTTTGCGTCAAACTTTGTGATGATACATGCATGCATACATACGTATATTGTCACACATTGGAAAAAGTTGATTAAAATTTTTGACGGATATTTCAGACTAAGACTAAGGTCACTTTTTTAGAGCTTAGAAATCTTAGAATTCTTTGAAACCACTCTCTCACTCAAACCACTCTCGTAGTACATTTAAATACCAATAGTATACAAGAATATATTCGATTACAGCAGTATGATATTAAAAAAAGCTGATTTGAACCGAATTTCGTTTGAATGACCGATTGAAATTCAAACTGCATCTGTGCAAATACATTTTTTAATCATCGCATGTTATATGAAAAATTTAAATAAACTCACACATTATTTTAATCAAAAAACCCACAAGATTCTCTAGAAATAGGAACAAAACTCAATGCATTCCCAAACCGCAGAAAGTGACTTAATCATATACATATTTATAAACATTTTTAATATGTAATTAAATTTTCCTAATAACAAACAAAAAAAAAAACATGCACAAAACGGTGATTCATTTACTAAAAATTTTGTTTATTAAAAATAATAAAAAAAAACAATACAAAAAATCAGTGTTTAAAGACGAAACAAGTTATCGTTTCACTTTAAAATTAAAACGTTGCCTTTCGTCTGTCTTTTTCGCCTAAGGGTCATGCAGCTACTGAGGTCAAGTTTAATCGTATACATATATTAAAATATACATATACAATTAATAACAGTTCCAATAAAGCAGACAGCAGCAATAAACGAATGGTATAAACAAAATTGCTTCAGTCACAAATTACAATGTGGTCAATGAACTATTGATGACGTCATGAGCGGCATTATGGGTAAATAAAATAGTTTAATGGCAAACTTCCAAACTGGGTTAATAACTGTAGTGGAGCGATAGCGGCAAAGCAATTGTCAATACCATAAAATTTATAAATACAAAATTCAAAATAATATCGCTGCATCATAATATGGAACGGAAGTAAGATTAGCAAAGGCCAGACTATAAACTGTGTCAAATTCGTTTAATTCAAATTCAAGCCAGCTCAAGCATATATTTTGAAAAATTGTGCTATAGATTTTATATCTTGATTGTGCAATTTGATATTAAATGTTGCTGAGTATGTTACAAATTTCTTGGAAATTATTTTGAAAATGTGAGAGGAGCGGTCCCTATTACGCGATCAAACTAAAAACTGCAAAATGTTTACTGTGAGAGACATAAATTCTCGAAATTAAGGTTGCAACTAGTAACTGGTTCAAATACAAAAGAAAATCGGCTAAGCTATTGTTACAAAGTGTCATAGAAAAAAGTTTTGACTAGTATCTTCACCCTGACTTGGAATTTTTCACCCCCTAGACAATGACCCCTAATATGTTCCACATTGTAAATGCACTTGGCAATAAAAGCAATTCTTGGCAATAATATTACTACTTTTGTGCACAAAAAATGTGCTTTTTGATATAATAAAAGTATTTTATAAGAGAAAAAAATACTTTTTCGAGCAATTGAAATAATAAAAGTAATTGCCTGTTTTTGATAATTTTTTTTGATTCAAGTACTATTTGGCGCAGTAGAAGTACAATACAACTTCTTTATTTTTATTTGATAAAGAATTACTTTTGAAATAATTAAAGTAATTCTTGATGAAATTAAAGCTTTTTTTGGTCAAACAAAAATTTTTTTTTCAAATTTTGTTTCAAAGTACCTTTTGGGTAAATAAAAGTACTTTTTGATACAAAATATTGTGACAATAAGTGTGGGTACAAAATAAAAGCATAATTCTGCAAACAATTGAACTACTATTTGAACTAAAAGTTATTTTTTGGTAGTTTCGGGGCTCCATTCTGAGAATTGCACGTGGAATTAGTTTCATAAATAAGAATTTCTGCATCATTCGTTTTGTCAAGTTGACTGCATTAACAAACTAATGGCCATAGGAATTTTTTTGCCCAAGGAGGATTTCTAGAATTTTTTCTATATGTATTTACAGATATCTCGGTATACCGTATGGAATATCTCTATTGTGTCTGCAGCAAAGATGTAGATTATGAAATTGCACTTTTTGGTGCAACAAATTTTACATTTTGGTACCATAGATTGTACAATTTGGAATATGCAATAAATTGTACTTTTTGGTACCATAAATTTCACTTTTTTTGGTACACAAATTTTTGCTTTTGGTAATATAATTGCATCTTTTGGTAATTTTTTTGTCTTTTTGGTATCATAAATTGCACTTTTTGTTACAATAAATTGTACATTTTGACACTATAAATTGTACTTTTGGGTACCATAAATTGTACTTTTTGTCGCCACAAATTGTATTTTTAGCAAATTAGAGTACTTTTTGTACTTTTTGATAAAATTAATAAACTTTTTAGAATAATTAGTAGAAGTACTTATTTTTAAGGCTTCTTTCACGTACAACTCTCAAAATTGAGTCCCGAGTCAATGAGCCGAAAAATGTTGTACTCTGTTATGTACTAACTTTTGGACAATTTCATTGGGCCAAGTATGACCATGTTACTCACGTTAATTAACAGGTAGACATTGAAAGAACTTAATTTCTGTTCAGAAAGTTCATAAGAAGACAACGACGGGTGTGACCTAAGGAATTTGAGCTTTTACAAAATTATGACTCAGGTTAAATTCTGTATAATTTTCCGTAGAAAGTCCACAGTTATTGTGATGTTGGTAATTGTTTATATTGTATTGTGTTGAGTACTTACTTTTCGCAAAAAACTACTTTTTCTTAATAAAAAACTTTTTAGAAAAAACGTCGGGTGTGACACCATTTTACGACGAGTGTGACCTAGTGGCATGATGGTTAAAACACGTGACTAGCATGCGGGAGATGCCAGGTTCAAATTCTTTCATTGCCGGCCCCTCTCGATGTTGTCGACAGCAACTTCGCAATATAAGTGTCGAGTTAATTGGCATGTCTAGTAAAAGCTCATGGGTGCAAAGGGAAATTTGGTTTTTTTTTCACTGACCTATAAAAGTATGAAGAAACTAAAGTTTTTATAGAGTTTAATTATATAACAAACATAAAGGTAAACATATAACACAGTGGACCAATTTTTTAATCGACCAAACGATTATCAAAATCGTAATCTACGATGATAAATTCTATGAACATTTGACAAGAAATCATGGGTCTAAAATCAAAATAGAACCCCAGGTTATTAACGAGAAATGTTTCGTATCGCCCACAGAGGGTTCAAATAAGTGACATTTTTCTCTAACATACCTACTCCCTACCTTAACACCCTATCAAGGTTGTCATACAAAATGTATGTATGTACGGCCTTTAACATGTACAGTAACAAAAAAATTTCATGTAAGTCATATTTAAGAAAACTCAAACATTGTGTTTTTTATTACTTGTGGCAGTCCTCATTTTTTACCCAGGGACGGGTGTGACCAAATGTTTTCTGTAACTAAATACTCAAATATTTAAAAAAGATGTTCACAAAACGCGACTATATTGTGTAATACACTTACATTGTTATTGTTGGAAAGTATTAATGTTTTATCATGTAAAGTAGCAATTTTATTAAACTTTTGTCATACTTACGGGGACAGGAGTGACACAAAATTCGTATATTTCTATTTACTCATAAGACATTTATTATAAAACATAAAAGCCGAAACCTTATAAGAAGTTTTGTCTTTCCGGAGATAACTGTTCTTACTAATAAGATAAACGGAATATTAGAAAATGTCAATGACAGTCCTAGCATATAAAGATGGAGATGGGAGCGTTCG
This sequence comes from Muscina levida, assembly GCA_964034835.1. NCBI lineage: Eukaryota > Metazoa > Arthropoda > Insecta > Diptera > Muscidae > Muscina > Muscina levida. The sequence goes on along the minus strand of OZ035882.1, from coordinate 28,775,526 downwards.
TTATATGCTCATTTCAAACTGTTGCCAAATTGATAAAAATGAAAACAAATATAATTTTTTCCATTTGTCCATAATTGTCTTTTCCTTGTACTTATTAATTGACCGATTTTTATATTAAATATGGAATTATATTTTTTTCTGTATAGGGCTGTATTACGTGGAATTGCCTTGTATAACGATCTGTTTAAAGTTCTTTATAAATGTATATATTTGGTAGTGATATTCATCATATCCAACTAATATGCTTGTACTTAGCAGCGTAGTAACATTCGCTGATATAATTTAACCTTTACCAAACTCCCGGTGTTAAATTTTTGCATTAGAAGTAATTTTTTTGATGAGCAAATTGTTATTATGCCAAATTTCTCAGTTGGAATTTTTTGTATTTGTTGCAATTTTCACTTTTTTTGTGCTTTGTTTATTTTCTACCATTGACTTTTACTGGCATGTAGAAATTTTGCTCATTGTTTTATGCTGATACCGGTGGACATCATTAAAAAAAAGTGAAATTTTCTGTTTAGAAATTTGAACACAAATTAACTTGCTGCTCTTTTAGTTGTTGTTTCTCTGAAAACAAAAATTTTGCCGAATATTTAAAACAATGATATTTTTGTCAGTTTTGTTTTCCTCCCCCTTTTCGCAAAGTAATTTATGCACAAATCTATGGAGAAACTTAGAATTGTGTCATCATTATGTGTTTTACCTGACGAAACAAATATTCATAAAAATGCTAAAAAGTCATTATACTACACGAACAATAGCAACAGTGAAAATAATCCATAGATATTTTCAGTCATGTTCTTCTGGTTAAAAACTGAATCATTGATGACCCTTGGCTCTCATAGGCGAGCCAATGAACATACATACGTAGTATATCATCATGCATTAGGTAGGGAACGCTTTCGCTATAACGTGCGCCATCATAATACTTGTTGAAAAAACACACATGTCTGTAGTTGTGGATCGTAAATAAACTTAATTAAGCGTTAACAATTTAACATGAAAGATGTTAAATGGCTAAACTTGAAATTTGAGTAAATTTTATGTGTGAGTAACGTTAAATCTTATAGAGTTTCATATGTTCGGTATTTACTGACAACGGTGTTTTGTTTCAGATAAGATTAGGTGCATAGTATTTGCTTTAAACAAACTGTTGTTGTAAGAGATAACACATTTTTAAATCATAACACTATGCCATACAAGTGATGCCATGGCAAATTTGTAAACAGATTTAAAAATCGGTATTGTTTGAAAAGTTTGCAACAATTTACATCAATTTTTTTTTTAATGGAATATGTAAGAGATACACTCTCAACAATGGTATGTGTAAATTCAAAGTTGGCGTCTTGTTGGCGGCTTTTGTGGAAGACACATGCCAATGTCATGACACCATTAAATTAGGTTAAACACCTCTAAACCATTACGTACGGTTATTGGTAAAAGTTAATGCTATAAAAAGCGTCAACAGCAATTGTCTGCCAGCATTAAACTGTCAATGTCATCTCCCATAGGGGAAAAGTAAATAAAACTTAAAATACACATTGACGATGGTGATAATAACATGAACAAATGCAGGTAAAACATACTTGCACGTCAATATTCAATGTCAAAGTTGTCCTGCGGTAATTTTTTACGATAGTTTCATAGCAATAAAATAAGTTATCATATTAATAACATTTGTTAAAACAAGAATTATTTCACAAAATTTAAAGGAAAATATCAAATAGTTTAAAGTTCGTTGATTTTTGCTCTTTTTGCGTTTTGCCAACTTGGCTGCAGCAATAATTTATTGCCCAGACGAATTTTTTACTCAACGTGAATTTTTAGCACTTTTTTCACATAATATGCTACGACTTTAATAAATAGTGCTCAGCAGCGCCTTCCAGAAAAATAATATCAAGTCCCATGTATATTTTATTGTCGCACTGTGTTATTGCATAATAGTGAAAATTAAATAGAATTTTGGGTCCTTCTGTCAAAGGATAATATTATTACTATAACAAAACACCATCGATTTCAAGATTTTTGCTTGAGTTATAAAACAACCTTATAAAAATATGAGTAACAACCGGGCAATTCCATTGTGACGGGTGTGACCATGTTACTTAAATTTTTGGTTATAATTCATAAATAGTAAGTTTATAATTTAAAAAAACTGTGATTACCATGTATGTTAAGTATTAAAACGTTTAGTAAAACTTCGGATTTCTGCTCAGGATGTCCAATAAAAGACAACGACGGGTGTGACCTTAGGAACTTTTACAAAATTATGACTTTCAGGTTAAATTCTGTAAATTTTTCCGTGGACAGTCCACAATTATTGTAATGTAGGTAATTGTTTATATCATTTATTTATATTATTTAAAAAAAAGAAACTTTTTTTTTAGAAAAATGACGGGTGTGACACCTTTTTACGAAGGCTGTGACCTCGTTAAATATACTCGAAAAGTATGAATATATTAAAGTTTTTATAGGGTTCAGTTATTTATCAAACATAAAGGCAAACAAAGAATATAGTAACACATATAGTTATTCGTTATCTGCACTATAGTATACATCATCGTCAATGGGTCGTAATCTACGAGGAATACTAAGAAAATTTGCCAAATAAACGTTGAATCTAAAATCAAAATCGAGCAGCCAGATGTTAACAAGATACTTTTCGTAATGGGGAAATAAACCACAACAAGCACCGCAGCTGTCCCGGAATCGCCACTAGAGGGCTCAAATAAGTTACCGACCCCCAGTCATTTTCCCACCTAACATATTTCCCAAACATACCTACCACCCATCTTCACCCCTTTAGGGGGCTTCAATACAAAAATCAAATTTTTATAAAATTTGCTTCCATCGCTCAAACTGCCCTAAAGCAGCCCCTAGAGGAGTCTAATGTATGACCGAGCCCCAATATTTTTCCAACCCCAACAGTTTCTCAAAACATATCTACCCGCTATTTTTAATTCTTAAGGTAGTTTCAATACATTTTTTTTATTTTTATATTTTTTTTAATTAGCTACAGCCGCTCCCATGGTGTCTCCTAAAAAAAAAAAACTTAATTTCCCTTTGCACCCCATGAATGAGGTATGGGGTAGCTTCTCGCGTTGTTGTGAATTGACACGCTTTCTATTTTTAGATTCACAACTAACGGCACCTACTTGTTTATCGACGAATGCGAACGTCACTGTTTGAGAAGCTCTTACTAGACACACCGATTGACTCGACATTTTTAATACTGCGAAGTTGCTGTCAACAACATTCGAGGGGAGCCGACAATGAAAGAAACAATTTTTTTTTTAAGATGGCTGGAGCCAGGTTTGAACCTGCGATCTCCCGCATGGTAGTCGCGTGTTCTAACCACTATGCCACGGCCGGTCCCATGGTGTCTCCTAGAGGAGTAAAATGTATGATCGACCCCCACTAGTATTTCCCTCCTAACATTTTTCTCTAACATAACTATCCCCTATCTTTACACGCTTTTGAGGCTCTCATACAAAATGCACTTATGTATGCACTGGTATTTACCATGTACAGTAACAAAAAAATTTCATCTCATTCATATTGAAGAAAACCCAAACATTTTGTTTGTTATGGCTTATGGCAGTCTAAATTTTTTTTACCCAGGGACGGGTGTGACCAAATGTTTTCTATATATAAATACTCAAATATTAAAAAAACAGATTTTTGCTAGAGTAATAAAACAAACTTAAAAAAAAATATATTAATTACGACCGAGACTACGTTTTCTGGAATATATACAAAATATTACATGCATCTGTCCATATTTTAACTTTCCGCTATCCATTTTGAATTGCCTTAATATATAAACATTTAAATATTGTTTTAGTGATAAGACGATCCGATCCATATTTGTATAATTTTCCTTTAATGTGTAAACACTAAATCAGCCCGTGCCCCCCTCCCAAAACAAAACCAACCTCTCGTCGTCAGCAGTGCTTGTCATTCAAAATGTTTGTATTTATATTTCTTCCATCTGCGTTGCTATTCCTCTTTCTCAGCAATAATATAACAAATAGTAGAATAAAAAGTGTTGCAAAGTAACTACAACAAAAACAATCAAGTATAGCAGTAAAAGCCCCATACGTATTCCACTTCATGCAACAATAAAAAGTCTGATGATCTCACTACAGTCAGCCAGTCAGTCAGTAAAAGCCTGCAAGCACATCTTCTAAAAATGCAGCGCAGATAGATGAATGGATAAAGCAAAGAATGGTGCAGTAATAGACGATGTTGTTGGTTAGTTTGTTGGCTGGTTGGCTGTTGCTGCTGTTGCTGGTTGCGGCAATTACTATGCGGTTTACTGAACTTTAACGTTACGGAAGTAAACATGAGAATATCAAAATCTGTGTAAACCTACCTGATGACTGCATGGCCATCAAAAACACGCACGTGAAACATAACGATAACGATGACGACGACGGACGACGACGACGGCGACAGCAACAACGATAAATAAACCAAGTGAAAAATTATAGAGTTTTCCTGGGAATTTCAGGGAACAACGTAAAGAAAGAGAACAATACCATTTGTAATAACTTTATGTTGAAGATGATGACGATAACGATGATGATGATGGTGATGGTATCAACTTACCGAACCCATAGTCGTACAAGAATTACTACTACATGTAGACATTTTTTTTCGAAGTCGTTGTAGCTTTTTGTATAATTAATGTAAAATAATGAGAGTTTTCCGTGGCAAATTTAAATTTCTTTATTCCCGCCTTGCAGTTTTATTGTAGGAGTTCAGAGAAGATGGCATTCAATTTAGTTGTCATTTACTATGTTCATTAATTATGGTAGCAATTAGAGTGTAAAGTTGTCTACCACAATTTAAATGTAGTTTTAAATACTGCATAGTTAAGTAATGCCATGTCAAGCTATTATAGAAGTTTTTTTTTGATTTTTGGGATTTTGTAAAAACAATGGAGATGTCCTTTACTAAAGGAAATAGTAAATAAGTGATAAATGTGTGATAAACGAGAAAATTTAAAATAATATATTATTTTATAACAATAATAGATTCCTTATGCAAGAGCAGTTAATAGGAATTCTGTGGCCTGGCTTCATTCTGCATTCATCTTCCGTTATAGTGCAATGAAAATTTTGTGTTCATTATAACATAACTAGGATAGTGGTTAGAACACGCGACTACCATGCGGGAGATGGCAGGTTCAAACCTGGCTCCAGTCATCTTAAAAGAAAAAAATAAATCAAATTTTCTTTCATTGTCGGCTCCCCTCGATTGTTGTTTGACAGCAACTTCGCAGTATTAAGCGTCGATTTAATCGTCGTGTCTAGTAAGAGCTTCTCAAAACAGTGACGTTCGCATTCGTCGATAAATAAGTAGGTACCATTAGTTGTGAATCTAAAAATAGAAAGCGTGTTAATTCACAACAACGCGAGAAGCTATCCCATACCTCATTCATGGGGTGCAAAGGGAAAAAAAAATTAATTTAAATAACATAACTAGGGAAAGGAAGCTTACGTAAATGCATATTTCTTCTAGATATGATAAAATAGAAATGATGAAGTTATCTTTACGAATCATGAAATTTTCTTTAAAATGGCATTCAATCGTTTTTGCTTATTTTTAAAAAAAATACGTGTTTTTTTTTATAGCAAATTTTTGTAATAAATGCATGTTTATGTTGCATAATTTTGCTTTTTTGATTAACAACCACTTGAAAAAGTGGTATAAAGTTGCTTCATAATTTGCTACACATAATTCATCTGAATTGCAAAAAATTTTTACACCGATATTCAGAGGATATTGAAAGCAAATTTTATTGTGTGAATTTTATATGAACAGACGATATGCGCGACAAAAACTATTTGCTCAAAGTTAATAGACAAATCCAAAACCTCACTCGGTGAGGATTTCGACACATATTAAGCTCTTCTTTTTCTAGCCGATGGCAAAGGCGACAAGGGTGTTACAACGTTTTTGTACGTGGATTTTTTTTTTATTGAATTGGCGTTTGCTAACGAAGTTATTTAATGGAATTCAATTCTCTATTATCAAATTAAGAAAAAAAGATCTTTCTTAAAATGCCTTCGCGAGTTGAATGAAAGATGTCCTGCTATTCCACTTCTCCAGACCCAATTATAACAAGATTGAAAGCGGGCTTAATACAGTCAATTATTATACCAAAAATTTCGAAGAATTCAGCGAAGCGGTGAAAGAGATCGACGATCCCGATTAGACATCGATTGAGTAAAAAATGATTTTTGTGTCCTTTTTTTATTTTTAATCAAATTTTAAATGCTATTTTAATTGCATATTTTATGTGTTTTTTTTATGTATGCGCATATTTTCGATTTTTTAGTGCAAAAAATCCCTTGCCCAAATTATAACATATGACATAGGCATTGGGTCTCATGCATAATCTTGAGCTCGGACTCGATTTTTTAAGTAAAAGGTGCTTGTCGTATGCATAATAAAATTTGATGTATTTGCTTTACTCACTGCTCACGTTTGATCTCGTCTTGCTCAGTTTGAACTATGTTAGATGTGCTTTTGCTCATTTCCATATGCATAAAAACAAGCTTTTGCTTTCTTTAGTGAGCTCTTGCTCAAATTTTGTTGAGCATGCCTTAAAGTTGACTCGCGTATACTAAAAAGGAATCATGGCCGAATATTTTGTGCCACAAAGAAATACAAAATGTTATCAACAGCGAAAACCAAATTTAACAAGGGATACCCTGCGGGTAGGAGGGTATATATCATTTAATTCGGCCCAAAAGTGTAACACATAGAAGGAGTCACTTTAGACCTTAGGTTTCTTTGAATCACATTCGATTCATGACTTTTTAAGTCATTTGAGCCATGTCCGTCTGTCTGTCTGGCTCGAGCGTACGATAACTTTCGAAAGAAGCAACCAAATGTTTTGAAATTTTGTACCGGTTAATATTTTCCTAAAACTACTTACGGTATTGCAATTGGGCTACATGGCTCCGCCCCTTCTGGTACCTCCCATACAAATACATCATTCCGCCCACTTAAGAAATCGAGTAATAATATCATTACACCTTTCATACAAATGCACCTTTCCGCCCACTTTTTTAGATGGAGTAATAAAAATTCTGTATTTGAAGTTTTGGAGATAAAATCTGGAAGTTTGGACACGCCCCTTCTGGTACTCCGCCCACTTTGGAAATGGAGTAATAATATCAATACACTCGACACGATCGTGCCCAAATTCTGTATTTTGTGAAGCTATAACAGGACAAAGTTTTGGAGAAAAAAACTGAAAGTCTAGCCGCGCCCCTTCTTATACCTCCCATACAAATGTACCACTCCGCCCGCTTTAGAAATCGAGTAATAATATTAATATAATAGAAAATTTTATGTTTTACTAAGAGTGAGGGTATATGTATGTCGGGTTGCCCGACTAAATCTTTCTCACTGGTTTTTATTATATTTTTCCCCGTTAATTCAATGCCAAATTTTTGCTTATTGGTAATGCTTGGTAATTGGCTATTTTCTAGCAAATATTTTTTTTCTACTAAAAATTTAGAAATGGCGTCAGTTTCTATTTTATTATTATTATATGATTCTACTTCTACTTCACTTTCACTTGACGACATGTTTGCACTTCAATAACAATTAGATGTTTGATCTTCCTTTGCTCAAGTAATTGCAATTGGTTTGAACTCATTTTTATGCATACGAAATTCAGCAAAAGCTGTTGCTGTTTGATTGAACTCGATTTACGAGCAATTGCTCACCTGACTCAACTCAGCCCTTTTACTCGTTTTTATGCATGAGACCCATTAAGTTCGATCGATTCAATTGATTAGAAAATGTGTGCCAAAGTTCGATGATACATGGGCACATAAAACAAAATTAATGAGCTGTGCTCAAATTCAGGCTATGATTCCTTTATTGCCTCCTGCTCAGGACTTTGAAATCAAACCATAACCACATTATAATTTTGGAATCGCTGAAACCGAATCTAGAGTCTATTTCACCTGACTCCTCAGGTTTCTGACTTAACCTCAAAAACATTAAAGTTCGACCCCAAAAATTGATTTGGTTTTTTGAGGTCATGTCAAAAACCAGATGCGAAGTGCTCAAATATACTTCAGATTCGGGTTGGAACCCAACAACATAAAGTAATCATAGTCTGATATCGAGTTCAGAACATCAATTTATTTAGTGCGCCTGTGTAATCAATAGGGATTGCGATATCTGTTTCTCTTCGTTACGGTACAACACGTTGCAGTTTGGGGCAGTTAGAGCGGTGGGAGCAAAATTTATAAAAATTAGATTTTTGTATGTGTGCCCCCTTAGTGGGTGAAGATGGGGGGTAGGTATGTTTGGGAAACATGGTAGGAGCAAAAAATTAATGGGGGTCGGTCCTAAGTTTTACTTCTCTAGGAGGCAAAAACGAGCGGCAGGTGTTGATTTCTTAAAAAAAAATTATAAGAAATAAAAAAAAATGTGGATATGGGAACCATAAGGTTTGACTGAGCCAAATTTAAACTTCAAGGGATTCCGGAAGCATAGAGCATGTAAGAGCTTTTTTTTCGTAAACAGACTCGAAAGCTATATGACGCCTAAAATGTGCCTCTATAGTCTTAAAACCGCACTCTTTACAAAAAAGTACGATTAAATCCTTAAAAAATACAAATGGTACAGAAAATTGTGCTTGGATCTGTTAACGGGCTCCAGTTTGCTATCGAAATGGTAGAGAGGGTTTACTAGCTTTACCAAAACTTTTTTTCTCGAATTTGGAGAAATGAAGCATCAAAGCCTCCTGCATTTACCCACCTTTTCTGTATTGGCGGCTTTGCCATTAAGAGACATTATTGGTCCATACTTTAAGAAGGTCACAATTTGTAACGCTACATAACGTTTTGTTCCTGAGCGTCAGAATTTTAATTTTTTGAGCAGTAAGATGGGGTAACATGCCACAACTGCAACGACCGATTGGGTTCAGTTGGCTGGGCCACTTCGTAGCCCTGTCTTATCCTCAGTGGACTTTCTTTTTTGGAACTACCTTAAAAATAAAAGTTCATTGAACATCTGTCAAGCTGTCTTTGAAAATATCAGGTTATCGTTGCACAGATTTAAAAAAAAGTTTTTTTGCATAAATTTTATAAAAAAATTGTGTAGATACCATAAACTGTTAAAATATTTCAAAATCTGTAAGTCTCTTATAACTAACTTATCTTTGATATGAACATTAGCTGTAAATCACTTTGCGATATTCGGACACTAAGATGGTGATGGTCAAAATGTATGAAAAAGGCACAAAAAAATAAAATTTCCTCTAAACGATACTTACTAATTTAACATCGATATATGTGTCGATGCCTCGATCCAACAAGACCCCGGGTTACATACAACTTTTTTGAACGATATACCTTTTCCCGGTAAACACAACCCCCCCAAGTTGAGGCGTCGCACAGCATTATCACGGTTCACATATAGATGATAAAATAATTTAAAATTTAAATATTTGTGTAATTTCATGACAAATAAACAGTATTCATCATATTAATTCATTTTTTATCAATGTCTGAAAAAAAGACTTTTGGTCCACCCTGCATAAAAGCAAATTTAAAGAGTAAACAATTTTCAAAGTCATTTAAAATAACTACAAATATTGTTCGTTCATTTTTTTTATCAAACTACAAAAACTACTTCTCTATGCTTCACCTAGACTCTTACTACCTCTGGTATAGCCCTTATCAATGTTTAAGAACTTGATTTTTGTCAGACACCCTAATAATGTTGAATTCTTAGAAGACCCCCCAACAACCTAATCATGCTATGACTAATAGTCATGAGATAAAAGTGTTAATAATTTTTTCGTTTCACACTTTATTTTGGTTTTCCTAGAAGTCTCGCAACAATTCCTACAGGTTTGCACATATTACGTGATAAACAAGCTAATATACGTACAATATATCTGTTATTATTTAATAAACTATAGTCTATTTACTCACATGGAGCAACAAATCAACCTATTTGCAATTAGCAACTGATAACGGACTAAAGTCCATAAAATGTCAATCAAAATAGAAGTACAATGCCTGCTCGCTGCTCTGCCCCCACATGCGATGTTCGATGATTCATGTACACACGCATAAAATCAATTCTATACTATTCTATTGTTTATCTAAAAAACAAGCAAAAATTATAAACAAAATCAACCTTGTGCTCTATGGGCTATCTGACTACCAGTACATGGAACTAACAACAATTTGTAAATTGTTTGTAAATATTTCGTTAACAAACACTATGACCAATCAAAAACCAAACGAAATATTTGGCACTTTACCAGTTAAGGCATATGTGTGTTGGGGTTAGACGCCTCATTCGGTCGGTGTTGGTTACATTTAAACTCGTGTGCACATAAACAACTCTAAATGTCAAAACTAACAGCTTTTAACATTTAACAGAATGATCAAAACACTCACAGCTATATGGAAGAAGCTGTGCTGCTATTCTATTTGCCAAATTTGGTAACAAAGGTTACATAAAAACACGTTTTTGAAGTCTTCAATATTGAACGAAAGAAAAATAATGTGAAGAATTACGTGGGATTTGTGAAGTGTAGTAGGTGGTGATCTCAAAGCTGTCACTTCACGTGAAATAACTCAATTTAGGAGATAATGCTTGAATAACATTCTTATATTACGAAATTTTTCACATGTTATGTAAATTTAGTTAGTCTGCAACGGCCATTATTTGATTACGCAAGAAATTTGGCCAATTTTCAGAGATAAATTCAACATATAGTTTAAAATCTTTCCGCAAAATTTTTCGATTCATATAAATAGTGGTAGTCTACTGGGGGTATTATTTGATTTCGCAAGAAATTCTTCCACCATAAAGTTTACAACGTTTAAAAATCAATGCGCAAAATTTTTTGACCCATATAAAACAAGAGGAATAACATAAGACATACGTAAACTAGATGATATTTTTACAATTGTGACACATTTTTACTTACTATTTTTTTTTTGTTATACATACTATCTTATTTTGTCTTTTATTTTTGATATTTTTATTTATCGACGCAAGGCTGCTGCTGCACATATGCGGTGGTGTTGTTGCATCATATTCTAACCGCCATTCTGGCTTAAATTAAATCTGACCAAAAATTAGCACAAATTCCACCTTGCTTTGCTAAAATGTCGAAATTCTAAATAATTACACTGGTTTCACCATTTTTGTGTTTGTTGTTCTTTTTTTCCATCATCATACCTATTAAGATAAACAAATATATTCAAATGACGTCAAATTAGATTCATTCTTTCTTATGTGGAATATATAAGTATATTATGTTGGCCAATATTGAATTTGGGATTTCATTGCTTTCTTCTGATACCGCTCCAATTAAGAGAGGCACAGCGATAAATTAATGTTTCATTTAAATCAATAAATGTTGCTTTCATGCTGCTATTAGTTTCTCTTTTCACTAATTCAAACGGTTTGAAATTAGTATTTTATTGACAGAAGTATTGTTGTGTATGTTGAAAGTCCATAAAGCTTAAATTAGTTATTGAAGCAGTGAGATGTTTTGTAAATATATTTTGATTTACTTATGTTGCAGGAAATGCTCTGGATAGTAATAAGTTCAAATACAGAGATTTTTATGAAATTTTTTTACTATTGCACTCTTGAACGCCGTTATATTACATAGCAGGAAACCAATTGTTTTAGAAGTGCCAAAAATTCAGCTTAGGCCAAATATTTTTTTTGTTGGTCGAAATTGAACTACTTTTCTATGTGAACGCTTTAGGTGCAATTTTTCTCAAAATTCGCTATTAAGTAGAGCAAAATTTCCAACTTCCCTACCGGAATGATATCATTCTCGATATATATATCATTCGCATTTTATTAGAGAACAATACTCACCAAAGATTCGGGCGCGATATCGTGAAGGGGAAAAATCCACATTCGTTCACGAATCGTAAAAACGATTTTTTTACGACACGAAAAAGCGATTTTTTTACGAATCCAAAATGCGATTCTTTTAAGAATAAAAAAACAACGATTCTATTACAAATCGTAATAACGAGTGTCTTTCAAGTTGCAAAATCTATAAATCATCTTAAAAATAAGTTCTTGAAGATTTTTCTTAAACTTTTTTTGATATAGCATTCATTTCATTTTATTTAATTTTGTTATATCTGTGTACGCCAAATTTTGGTTTTCAGAAAAAAAAACATTTATCTAAAACACATTTTCATAGACTTCTTGATTGAAACCAATTTTAAAAATTAACCCAAAGATTGTAATGAATTTACCAATTATTTATTTAAATGAAAAAAGTGAAATGTTCGAATTTTTATCACTTAAACGATTAATTAAAAAAAATCGCTTTTATCATACGTTAACGAATGTTCACCAGCGATTCGAAAATGTTATCAATTTCGTATGTTTTTTAGAATTGTATCGCGTTTTTATCAGATTTACAATTAGTAAATAAATCGCTTTTGCGTTACGTTTGCAAATGTTCACCACTGATTCTATAATGTTATCATTTTCGAATTGAAAAGTTGAAAAGGAAATTTGGATTATTTTCAAATAACAGTTATAAGAGGAAAATTATGTTAATTTTGTATACTTTTCTTATTCAGAGTTAGAAATCACGCGTCGTATCACCGCATTCGATTCGAATCGAAATCTTGATTACGAAACTCCTATAAATTACACTGTGCGACAGACAAAATCGGTGGAGCTTTGAACTACCGGGAAAAGTTATACATGTCCAGGCGTTTCGCTTGGTCACGTCTAGGAATCGAGATATAACGATTTGATGTTAGTAAGTATCATATATGGGGCCTAAAGTGCAGAATATGGGACTGGATCAAAAAAACAAAACAAAAATATAACATTCTCCTCTTGTCCCATAATATCGGAATGGTAGGTTTAAGTTGGCGTTGAGGACCTTGGAGACCTGGGGGATCAAAAAGGAACCCCTTTGGTTCTATGATAACCCCATATGTGCGGATATTCCAATGAAAGATATTTTCAAGACGAATACAACAGTTTTTAATGCCCCAAGGGTCCCCTGGTACGTGTTAGATCTATTTTTGTTGATTCCTATTCCAAGATGTGATATATCGACTTTAAGTAAGTAAATATCATATAGAGGGCTGAACTACAGAATATGGGGCTGGAGCCCAAAAAAAATAAAAAAATATACTTCTCTCTTCGTCTTGATCGCTAAACCTGGAAATGGTAGGTCAAAGTTGTCGTCGGAAACCATGGGGATCTGGGGAATCAAAAAGGGGCGATCTTGGTTTCTATGATAACTCCATATGTGCGGTTACTCAAATTAAAGATATTTTTAAGACGAATACAACAGTTTACAAGGCCCCACAGGTCCTCTGTGCCAAGTTAGCCCTATTTTTGTTGATTTGTGTAGTAAGTTTTCGGACAAGTGATATTTAAAAAAATAAAAAAATAATATAAAAAAAAAAAATTTGTTCTCTCTTCTCTCTTAAACTTTTACAGTTACAGCTTTACAAAATACGGAATTTGGCACGATTGTATTGGGTGTATTGATATTAATACTTGATGTCTAAAGTGGTGGAATGGCATATTAGTATAGGAGGTACCAAAGGGGCGTGGCTAGACTTCAAATTTTTTCTCCAAAACTTTATGCTGTTATAGTTACTATGTACAGAATTTTAGGTACGGTCTTGTTAGATGTATTACTTAATTTCTAAAGTGAGAAATCGTAATTTTTATCCAATCCAGTTATATTGTGAATAAACTCAAAAATTGTGGACAGATTTCAATGAAATAAAGCTCATTTTATTCAAAATATATTTGGCATCATGATTTTTGACTAAAACTGGGATCTTTATCACATTTTTATTTTTTATGAATTTTTAAAGTGCAATGATTTTATTTTTTTTTTATAAAATTGTTAATTTTATCTTCAAAAACTTCAACGATAGCTCTGGAATTACTGTCCAAATTTTATACCAAATTAGGCACGGCTTAGAAATGGTTTTTTGACGAATTTTGGATTTCTTTTTTATTTCAATGTGGTGAAACGTTTTTAAATTATTCAACTATATGTAGTGGAAGTGCCCTCATTTTTGATATAACGGTATATCGCGAAAAGTCGTCCTGATAGAAAAAAACCCAAGTGCAGATTCGGATTCAGCGTCCCAAATAACCTTAACAACAACATTCAGTTCTTAATCAACAAAATTGTTCCCTTGTGTTACCATTCTTAATTATCATTCTTAACCCAGTAAAACACCGGACAGGTATAACTTTTTTTGCTCGATAGACAGAACCCCGCGATCACTGACACCTACCATTTGTCGCAAAGTGGTATAAATTTGCCATAAAATGTTAAAAATATTTGCACATATAAAACGAATCAATAGAAAACCATCTCATTACTTATTTGATGAAGTTTCTTATATAAATATGACAGTAAGAACAAGTTCGTATATCAGATTTCGATTCGAATCAAATGCGGTAATTCGGCGCCAGCACTGAACAATTTTCAACAGCCTGGCGAAAGTAAAACCTTACATTTCTGCAGCGCTGGAGCAAAACAGTTATGTAGCATAGCAATAACCCGCTCTGAATTCACTGTACCATCATATTCTCTTCGACCTTCTTTAAAGTATAGACTAATAGGGCCTCTTGCTGATAAAGCTGCCCATACGGAAACCTTTTGTGAATGTAACCGTGGTAGAAAATAAACGTGGGTGAATAAACCTTGGGTGAATGAAACTTTGAGTTTTGATGCTTTCACTTAGGATTAGTTTTATTCCAATGCCTCATATTTCCTTGTTTATAAAAGAGCAGAATCAAGCTGTATTGCATTTGATTCAAATGGCTTGCATGCTTTTCAAGCACTGCATAACATTTACAACAAAATGTGAAAAGGGTGATTGCAGTAGAACGATTTGAACTCCAACATATAGAAAAAACAAAACTACAAGCGACGCGCACAACCATTCGCACACGGCCATGAGAACAACCACAATTGAAATCTTTAATGCTTGTGTGTGTGAATTTGAGTTAGGCTTGTTACGTTGTTTTGACCTCAAGCGTAATACAACATTTCTTATGTTCTATATGTTATGTTAGGGCTCATACACAGCAAAAAAAAAACACATTCAGAATAAAAAATCTTTCATAAATCTCTGAGAAAAAAAATGCTTGGGAGAGAAATAACATTTACTCTCTTAGCTTAATGTTTGCTCCCACAATAAATTCACATTCTAAATTTAAGTTTGAAATTCTTATTTTGTGCAAAAAAACATACTTGAATTTAAGCGTATAAGCGTAAAAAAAAAAATCTACTATTAAGTATGAAAATCTTAAGGGCTTGAGCGAGTCAAGTGAATTGTGATGTTAGTCGAAGCTATTTTCGCACCAGTGTGTTTTGACTTCTCATTACTTTCGTGGAGATTATAACACTTAAGGTTTGTAAAAATAGTAAAAAAGCAAAGTAAAATGCTAATGATTAGATAGTTTGGCAACTATCTAATTAGCTATCTGCATAATAAAAATCAAGCCCCATCTAGCTTAATGTCATCTATATTTAAGAATTCTATACTTAAAAATCAAGCCCCAGCAGGCTTAATGCCATCTATATTCAAGAAATCTATACTTAAAAATCAAGCCCCATTAGGCTTAATGTCATCTATTATTAAGAATTTTTTACTTAAAAATCAAGCGCTACAAGGCTTAATAACATCTACAAATAAGAATTCCAGGCTAGGGTTTTCCGTTCTTGGATCAAGCATTTTGTACTGGAATTAAGAAAATCCGTATTTACCGTACTTTTGACACCGCTTGGGAACGATTTAAGTACGGAATACTTGATTTTACTTGAAAGACACTTAAGACATTTTAGTAATAGAAATCCAAAACTTTGGGGCAGATTTACCCCAATTTTAAGTGGTAGTAAAATTTATAATATTAATTTAGTTCCCAGTACTAACGGTGTATCAAATTCCTTCTCTTTAGGGCTTAAATATGGGGATTCCACGTCTAGTAAATTAGGGTAATATCTAGATAGTACACTGACTGCCTATTAAGTTTTATTAAAAGCGGTTCAGCAGCTTAGAAGCTATTGAATCACAAACAAACAAATAAACAAACACTAACATTTATAATATTAAGATACATTTAAAATAGGAAGAAGGTCCGAAAATACAAGTTTTTTTTTAAATGGACAATACAGTATCTATTACGAAACAGAGGCGTGTAGAAGAATTCTAAAGTCAACAATTTACACATTCCAACTATTGTTTTTCCATTTGGCGTATATGATTCATTGAAACTTGTTATTAGTCTTTTTTCCTTAATATACGTACATAGTTATCTTACCTTGCAGTACACTCAGCCATACGACAATTTGAGCCAATTTCGTACAACTTTTTTTTGTGTTTTTTCTTTCTTACGCCTCAAGCAAAAGTGGAAAATATGACACCATACTACTATAAGCAGCAATTGGGTTAAGAGAGTCAGTCATAGCCAAACATGACTTAAAGCAAATAAAACGTAATGATATAAACCAATTTGTTTTTTCGTCTTCTTCTGTATTTCATCTATACTGGTACTGGTACTGGCTGTCGCTTCTTATCGCTGTGTCCAACTGGAGTTGAGGTTTTCCTCCAAACGTCTGTTTTGGCTTAGTGCCACTATGTATTACATGTATATGCGACAAGACGCTGTGAATTTGGTCCCATGTGTGGATTCGAGACTTTATAATGTTTGTTTTTTATGTTACCACTTTCTTGAATTTTTTTTTTGCTCAGTTTATATGTTCATGTCGCAGTCGTCTTGACTTTGTGCCTGCAGCTGCAAAAACAAGCACAGATATTGTAGGAGAAAAAAAAGCAACTAAAGCTCCTGGGAAGCAAGCAAAGAAGAAAAAAACAAACTGTCAAAAGTTCGTTCAACTTTTTGGGTAACATTTATTTATTATTGTAAGTTTTTTTTTCTTTCTTTCTTTCTGGGATAGTCTCTGCTAATAGTTGCAAATCGTACAACAAGTTTGTTAGTGCCGATAAATTACATAAAACTGAACTTTGATATAAATAAATTGGAGATTATTGTTTAATAAATTAAAACAATATTGACAGTATAATTAAGTTTTTATATTTAGTTGTGTTATAGCTTAAAGGTAGAGCTCAAAGTCTAGCAAAAATGGGCAAAAAGTAGTATCCAATTTTTTTAAAAGGGACTCTTTTTAACCCGTTTTTAGATTTGTGTAAATTAAAAAAAATTCTGGCAAATTTTGGCAGAATAACATCACTTTTCGGTACAATTTTTAAGATAGCTGCCAAATTTTTGATCTGGTTAAGATAACACAGTACAACATTTTTCAGGTCTGCATCATTCGTTTTGTCAAATTACATGCCATAATAATTTAATATCGATTTGAAGTTAGTAAATATCGTATAGGGGAATTTGTCACGTTTTAGGCTCTTTTGTTTGACATAACATTTGGTAAAATATTCGTTTTTACGATACGTTAACGAATGTTCACTAGAGATTCGATAATGTTCTATCGCATTTTTTTTATCGGTTTTACGATTATTAAACGAATCGCTTTTATGATTCGTTTGCGAATGTTCACCAGTGATTCTATAATGTTATCATTTTCGAATTTGTTTTAGAATCGCTTTTTTACGAATCGTTTTAGCGAATTGCCATCGAATCGTTAGCGAATCATCCCTCGCCACATGGTTTGTCGCGATAGATTAAAATTTGCTACAATTTCTAAAATCGTTGCTCTATAACACAAAAAAAAACGTATTTGGGATACTGATGTTTGTGTAATTTAATTAAAAACGAATCCCACTGTGCCAATCGCATTATTCCGAGAAACAAATAACACCACCCATCAAATATTTCAAAACATCTGTTGTGTTTTATTCAATTTTTTTCTCTAACAAAATGCTGCACTGATTAAAAATATTTAATGATTTATTGTGACTTCATCACTTTTATGGATCCAAAACACATGCCACGATGCCAACTGCTATCAAACTAATTGTTGATTACAAATTGTCTTTAAAATTTAGAAAATCTCATCTAATGGTTTATGGAAATCTGACTAAAATTTCATGTGTGATGGTAAATATCACATCATGCCAAGCATGAAAAAGTAAATACACATAATTTTCCACTGTTTTGATTAGGTCCCACCCCACTGCGTCTTACTGTGTCTAAAGAAAATCAAAAGTAAATCTTTTGTTGTATTTTTGCATTTTTCCAACTCAGTCATTTCTTGCGCTTCGCAGACATTGAATCATGATGATTAATTGGAACTCGCGGTCATATGGTTTTTTGTTTTGTATAGCGGTGCAGTCCTCTTCTCCTCTTCTCCCTAAGTAATGGTTTTTGTGTTTACGCTTTTCTCGTTTGGTTTAGTTTTAAATTTAGTATTTCGCTATCGATTATATTACCATTTCAATTTCAAATTACAATTGTAGACTAATGGCTGACAAAAACTGACTGATCGTGGAAAAAAATGCAATTGTTTGTGTTGATCCAGTTTGAACAGAAACAGACATTTTTTTTTGTCGAATTTATTTATGGTGAAAAGTGTATCAAGAAATTCACGAATATTGCGACTGAATGAGGCCAATAGGATTCCGAAGAAATTAAAAAAAAAATCACAATTTTTGGTTGCAATTTGAGTCAAAGCCTCAAAATTCACTGATCGAATTCACTGTCGAATTATACACGGTGAAATTGTTGTTCTCTCCCTACAAATCGTTGAACATTGTTCCTCTGGCTGTACTTGTGCTGAATGTGAAATAAGCGTGTGTGTTGTTGCTTTCATAACACTCAAGCAGAGAATAACTGTTTTGAATCAAACAAAACTTTCTAGTTCGAGTAAATTGCAAATATTGTTTGAGAAAAAATAATAATTATTTGCTGCCTCGCGAGGCTATAGCCTGCCTATCACTGATATAAAAATTCAGTGAATTTGTAATCAGTAAATATATCCGTCCCTCTATCTATCCTCATGATTACAGTAGTAGCTTAAGAGCTACTGAGTTAAAATTTAGTATGCCAGCTTCTATTCCTTTGTTAAGTTCTTAGATAAGCAAGATCGGACCAAAAACTACTCTCACATCCCATACAAATTTCCCCTTTTTGGGGTGTCCGTCTGTCTATCCCCTCGATTACAGCCGTAGTTTAAGAGCTATCGAGCTGAAATTTGGTATGTAAACTTTTATCCTTTTAAGCGGAGGTTAAGTTTTATGATAAGCAAGATCGGACCTAAAACTGCCCCTTTTTAAGGATTAAAAAATTTACAAAAATATTATAAACAATTCAAGCTCAGTATATGATATCTCAGCCGTAATAAAAAATTATGGTAAAAAATTGATGTGAAGGGCTAAAAGTAACGTCCATCTCTCCCGTCAAACTCAAATTTTTGGCTGTATATAATTTAAGATAATTATCTTACTAGTTTGATTTATATATCTTCGATTTTCGGGGAATGTATCTGAAGTGTATACAGTTTGTAGAGCGTATGGCAGATGTATATTAGGGTGGGTCAATTTGTACGGGTAGAAAAAAGCGAGGTTATCTTTTACCATAATTGGAAACTACGATGAATTCTAAGAACATTTTATTCTTGAATTTTAGCCTTTGAGGGAGGTGCACGTAGAAAATATACAATTCGCTTCGTCTCGGTCTCCAAACATCGGAATAGTGGGTCGAAATTGAAGCCGGCGACAAAATAGGGGACACTTGACACCCTAGTTACGGGTGTAAAAAGCGTTTCTCAGAACTAGAATCTATTTTATATATTATATTTTTATATTTTATATTTTTATATTTTTAAATTTTTATATTTTTATATTTTTATATTTTAATATTTTTATATTTTTATATTTTTATATTTTTATGTTTTTATATTTTTGTAGTTTTACATTTTTATATTTTTATATTTTAATATTTTTATATTTTTATATTTTTATGTTTTTATATTTTTGTAGTTTTACATTTTTATATTTTTATATTTTTATATTTTTATATTTTTATATTTTTATATTTTTATGTTTTTATATTTTTATATTCTTATATTCTTATATTTTTATATTTTTATATTTGTATATTTGTATATTTATATATTTTTATATTTTTATATTTTTATATTTTTATATTTTTATATTTCTATATTTTTATATTTTTATATTTTCTCTCTACTGAAGTCAATATCTCATTATTCATTAAAACTTTTTTTAAACAAAAGAAAAACAATTATTTTACACTTTTATCATCCTTTGCCTTTACATTAATTTAACAGAGTTTTTTCTTTGAGGTTACTCATTAAACGTACAAATTATTGCGAAATCGAAATCTTTCTTTTAAACAAGTTTCATCCATGTGCAATTACACACTGAAAAGCATTTAGGTGAGGAAAAACAACTAAATAAATAGTAAAAGTGGTTTCCACCATTTGGGGGAAACGCATTGAGCCACATTTGAACACATAAGGGAAATCATTTCATTTCATTCGAATCGAATTGAATTTCGTAACATATACGAACGAGTGTAAGTATCTCTTCGGCTTTGATGTTTATTTCATTATTTTCACAACAAATCGCCCGGGCATTCCAATTTTCTTGTCAAAACATTTAGTTTACCAGGAAATGATTGATAAGCTGACATAAATGTTTACGCTACATCAGGCAATCACAACATTTTTTGATCTAAACATATTGGACAGTTAGGAAAACTGTTATGCACAAATCAAATTAAACTTAAGCATAGTTTGATAATAAATCTCAAAAATTCCCTTTGCTTACAATGGAAGTAACGACATTACTAAACATTGGACTGCGGTAGTATTAAAGTTTTACTTCAAAATTACCGCTAATTTGGACGCAATTTATTTATAATGCAGCGTGAAAGAAAACTCAACACTAAAGAATTCTAGCTTGATTTCCCAAAGGCAATGAAAGTCATTAGTTTGCTTAACTCTCTCTTTTTTCTTACCTCGCTTCTTCTGTAAGTGCTGTAAAACGGTAATAACCGCGGCGTAGTCATATAAAACAGCTTTAGGAACTCATAGACCCACTATGCTGCCAAGCCGCCCTGTGCGTTTAAAAAAAATCTAATGATGGTAATGATGATTGCCCACCGCGCAACATCGCCAACGTGGGTAACCTGCCGTCTGTCATTTCAGCTCAAAACATTTTAAATCGTAGTCATGTGATATGTTTTTCTGGTTCAAATCGCATGCAGAGCTGCGAATTATAATTAATAGCGGGAACGTTTGTAAACATAACGTATGCTGCTGCGTTACTTGAGTGACTTACAGTCGTAAATTTTTATAAACTTATTCTCAGACTGTAAAAATAAGGAGGAATATGTTCTTGGAACAGTTATGCTGTAAACATAAATATTCATCTTATTTTAAGTGAATTCAGCAAACGGTTAGTGAGAAAACAAAACGTTATGATGGAGTTTTTACTGCACTTTTGTATTTAGAACATAGTACAACATTGTACTAGGAACCACTATGTGTAGTTTTTTCTGAAACACGCTAAACTTAGTGTACTGTTTGAGAAACATAATATTTTGTCATGTCTTGATGGCTTGACATGACAAAAAGTTACACGAATGCTACCAAATGTGTGGGCTTTTGATGATTTCTGGGTCTTAGCGAAAACTCGTTATGTTCTGTACGTAACTAAGAGAAATATATGGACAGTGGATTTTTGTTTTACTATTTTAAAAATTTTTAATATTATTTTAAAATTTAAAATTATATTTTAAAAATTTTAAATTCTGTTTTAAAAACTTAAAATACTCTTTTAAAAATTTAAAATACTATTTTAAGAATTTAAAATACTATCTTAAAAATATGAAATATTTATTTTAAAAATATAAAATATCTATTTTAAAAATATAAAATATCTATTTTAAAAATATAAAATATTTATTTTAAAATTAAAAATATAAAATATTTATTTCAAAATTAAAAATATTTATTTTAAAATTAAAAACATCAAATATTTATTTTAAAATTAAAAATATAAAATATTTATTTCAAAATTAAAAATATATAATATTAAAATTAAAAATTTAAAATATTTATTTTAAACTTAAAAATATAAAATATTTATTTCAAAATTAAAAATATATAATATTTATTTTAAAATGTAAAATATAAAATATTTATTTTTAAATTAAAAATGTATTATACTTATTTTAAAATTAAAAATATAAAATATTTGTATTAAAATTCTAAATATAAAATAATTATCGTTGTCTTTTATTTATTCGGTCTGTTTATTAGAACATTGATTTGGAATTTATTTCAAGCTCAAGACTAGTGTTTTTGAAATAAGTTTATAGCAGAATGATATTCTCATAATGCCAGGCAGTCTGTACAGCTGTTTCGAATTCAGCCACGAATCCTCGTCAGCAGACTGGTATAATGGTTGCAAATTATTTATCAAGTCTAATGCACCAGAATCTCACAACGAAATGAATTTTTTTTTTGAGTGCATAGACTCGCTATTGCTATTGCCATTTGCTAAACTTCTTTCTTGTTTTGCTTGTTTATGTTGAGAAAGCCGTCGGCTTTCAATTGTATTAAAATTCTAAATATAAAATATTTATTTCAAAATAAAAAATAAAACATATTTATTTTAAAATTAAAAATAAAACGTATTTATTTCAAAATTAAAAATATAACATATTTATTTTAAAATTAAAAATATAAAATTAAAAATATAAAAATAAAAAAATATAAAAGTATAAAAATATAAAAATATAAAAATATGTTTTTGTTTTTATTCGGTCTGTTAAATTGAACATTGATTTACAATTTATTTCAAGCAAAGTTTTTCGAGTCTATGCACTCAAGAAATAATTCTCCTTTTGTTGTAAATTCTGGTGCATAAGACATGATAAACATTTTGCAGTCATTGTACCAAAGTCTGCTAATGAGGATTCGTGGTTGAATCCCAAACAGCTGTACAGACTACCAGGGTATTATGAGAATATCATTCTGCTTGAAATAAATTCTAAATCAATATAAAAATATGAAAATATAAAAATAGAAAAAAAAAAATTTGTGAAAAATAAAAAAATATAATCATATAAAAATACAAAATCATAAAAATTTAAAAATTAAAAACCAGTCTGCAACTAAAATCATTATAGCTTAAGCAAGTACTTGAAGCTCGCCTATATATCATGAATGGAATAAAAAAAGAAAAAGAAGATATTTGTGATTACTATTGGTTGCGATTGCCCTAGAATTGCTAAAAAACACTTAATAAATAATCACTGCTAAGGAATGGTTTTTGTTTTGTTAAAGATATACCGAATTCCCAAGGTATTTAAATGCATTCGGCCATGAAATAGTTCCACGAAGTGCGTGTTACTTATATGAGGTCTTGAGGAACATGTTCTTTAAGTAATCAACCTTGTTAATAAGTAGATTTCGCAATCAAGTAGGGAGTGATTATCACAAAAGACATCGATTCCACAATCCTTTCTATTTTCAGACAAATTTTTTTGGTGGGGTGCTTCGATACCTTTCAATGAGATCTGTTTTACATTTTCTTACATCTTCATTGTATTCTCAATAAATAAAATTTATATACTCTACTATGCAATTTTCACATTATCGAATGACGATAGCTTTTAAATTTTCATAATTATTACCGGTAATTTAATTTCCTAATTGGACAAGTTTGTCAACTCTGAATGGGCCAATTGTTTTTGTGCCATTTGCAAGATGGCAAATATCCAAAGACTGCCCAAACAATTACAATTACCGGCTTGTACGAATGCCCCCGGTAAATACCCAAACACCTGGTTAAGTTTTCCAAAGTTACAGTACCAATAAGTCATAAACAAGAGCTGGTTGTTGTGGGGTTGTTGTTGGTTCATTTTGTTTGCCCGTCGTCATTCTTTTGTAGCGTACGGTATATCTATCTGTCCGATTGATTGGTTGGCGATACAATTTTGGCCAATTGCCATATGTGTGTGAGTTAGTTTGGAATTAAACGTTTCGCAGACAACAACAGCTACAACAGAAAACACAATTAACGGAAATATGTACTTCAAACACATTTCACTCGCGCATGAATTTTAAATCTCTGTGAATTTGAAATCGAATTCGATTCGAGTTCGATATATGTATGTTTAATGTAATTCCATTTGCACCTGAAGATAATTTATAATTTCCTTTGCTTTTTTCTTCTATATCTTTGCAGTTAATTAAAACCTGACAACCTGTAATTCCTTTGGCTTTTTTCCACTCCAGCAACGAACAAAATAAGAACAAAATCTGACGTCATTTTGCATTCAACCCAAAAAAAAATAGTAATAACCAAAAAACACATCTACGTTACTAAATACAGCATTCGCCGCTCGTAGTCATTTACGGTAGTTTGGAGACATCACAACTCTGCAACAATGAGTAAAAAGCCAACAGCTGGACCCGCGCTACACAAAGTGATAATGGTTGGTAGTGGCGGTGTCGGCAAATCGGCCCTCACACTCCAGTTCATGTACGACGAGTTCGTTGAGGACTATGAACCAACCAAAGCTGATAGTTATAGAAAAAAGGTAAGATGCGATGCGATGATGATGACTCAGTCCCTTGCCACCAGTAGCATAGTACTGGCACATGACTACTTGTAGTACCATGATGTCTCACTTACTCACCCCTTTCTTATACACTCATTTAGAATTTGCAATTGGAAATGGATGATTAATGGGCATATTTTTGTGCTTTTCGTTTCGTTTTTTCTTCTGTTTCTTTTGTTGTTGTATTTCACACGATGGGTGGAAAACAAATAGGTTGTTTTAGATGGCGAAGAAGTACAAATAGATATATTGGACACAGCCGGCCAAGAAGATTATGCTGCCATCCGTGATAATTATTTTCGTAGTGGTGAAGGTTTCCTTTGTGTATTCTCCATAACAGATGATGAAAGCTTCCAAGCAACACAAGAATTTAGGTAAGTGGATAAAGAATAAATGCGGAGAAATTTATTGTTTGTTCGTCAGAAGCAATTTTAGTTATTGAAGTGTAAAGTGAATTGGAATTGTAGTGCATCTGAAATTCTAGATATTCATAATTTACTTAATATTTAAAATTAACTCATTTGATTAAGTTTATTTTTGGACATATTTAAGTTACAAATATAAAAATTAATATAAAAAATAAATATAAAAGCAAATATAAAAATAAATAAACAAATGAATATACAATAAAATATACAAATAAATATAAAAATTCATAAAAAACTAAAAATTATTAAAAGTAAATAAATATAAAAACGAATATAAAAAAATTTCAAAGTAAATGTAAAAAAAAATTTAAATAAATATACAAATGAATATAAAAATAATATAGATATAAATAAGAAAGTAAACAAAAATATTTATAAAAATAAAAATACATAAAAATATACAAATAAATATAAAAATAAAAATACATAAAAATATTCAAATAAATATAAAAATAAATAAAAAGTAAATACAAAAATAAATATGCAATTAAATAGACAAATAAATATAAAACTGAATATAAAAATTAATAAAAAAGTAAATTTAAAATTAAATATAAAACTAAATATACAAATAAATATAAAAATGATAATAAAAATGATTATAAAAATGAATATAAAAATAAATATAAAAATGAATATAGAAATAAATATAGAAAAAATGCATATAAATATAAACATGAATATAAAAATAAATAAAAAAATAAATATTAAAGTAAATATAAAAATAAATATACAAATAAATATACAAATAAAAATAAAAATAAATATAGAAATGAATAAAAAAATAAATATAAAAATAAATATAGAAATAAATATAAAAATGAATATAAAAATAAATATAAAAATGAATATAGAAATAAATATAGAAAAAATTCATATAAATATAAACACGAATATAAAAATAAATATAAAAATAAATATAAAAGTAAATATAAAAATAAATATACAAATAAATATACAATTAAATATACAAATAAATATACAAATAAATATAAAACTGAATAGAAAAATTAATATAAAAGTAAATTTAAAATTAAATATAAAAATAAATATAGAAATAAGTATACAAATGATTATAAAAATGAATATAAAAATAAATATAAAAATAAATATAAAAATGAATATAAAAATAAATATAAAAGTAAATATAAAAATAAATTTAAAAATAAATATACAAATAAAAATAAAAATGATTATAAAAATAAATATAGAAATGAATAAAAAAATAAAAATAAATATAGAAATAAATATAAAAATAAATATAAAAATACATATGAAAAGGAACATAAAAATAAATATACAAAAAATTATAAATATGAATAAAAGATAACTATAAAAGAAAATAGAAAAATACATATAAAAATAAATATAAAAATAAATATAAAAATAAATAAAAAATACATATTAAGATAAATTTACAAATAAATGTAAAAACAATTATAAAAATTTATATAAAAATAAGTATAAAAAAAATAAATATAAAAATACATTTGAAAAAAATATAAAAATAAATATACAAATAAGTATACAAATAAATGTAAAAATATGAATGAATATAAAAATAAATATAAAAATAAAAATAACAGTAAATATAAAAATAAATATAAAAATACAAATAAAACTAAAAATGCAAATGAATATACAAAAAATTATAAAAATAAATATAAAAATGAATATAAAAACAATTGCTGTGTTTATGTTTAGTTAACCTTTACTCTAATTTTGTTTCGTTTGATATCGTATCGTTATAAACGAGCTATACAGTAAGACAAAGAGAAAAGTAAAAAAAGAAGAAAAATCTGATGTAGTTTATAAAATTAAGTGCAATGGAGACGGAAACAACATATGCAATAAGGTATATGTTGGTACAACAAAAACAAAACTCAAAACTAGACTTAAACTTAAACTTAATTTCCCTTTGCACCCCATGAATGGGGTATGTGATAGCTTCTCGCGTTGTTGTGAATTAACACGCTTTCTATTTTTAGATTCACAACTAACGGCACCTACTTGTTTATCGACGAATGCGAACGTCACTGTTTCAGAAGCTCTTACTAGAAGACACGACGATTGAATCGACGCTAAGTACTGCGAAGTTTCTGTCAACAACATTCGAGGGGAGCCGACAATGAAAGACAATTTTATTGATTTTTTTTTTTTAAGATGACTGGAGCCATGTTTGAACCTGCGATCTCCCGCATGGAAGTCGCGTGTTCTAACCACTATGCCACGGCCGGTCCCCTTAAAACTAGACTATCGTCACATAAATCGGACCAAAAAGCCCTAAACAAACCTTTGGAACAAAAAATAGCCCTTGCGGCCCATTGCACATTGACCGGCCACATACCAAACTTCAACGACGTGGAAATACTGACGCAAGAGACCAATTATAAGAGAAGGTATACACTAGAGATGTTACATACCAAAAGAGCAAAACATGAATTATAAGAGAGACACGGAAGGATTAGCGAGAATCTATAGGCACACAGTTAGTAAACATAATAGGAGAAAATAAAAATTTAGTCATTACCTACTTAATAGAAGACACAGACGTTGAACGTTTTTTGTTCTACGTTTTATTAAATGTAACTATGTTGTGTTCTTAATGTAAATCATTTGTCTAACAGTGTTTTTGTTGTTATATAATTTTTGTAATTTTTATGTAGAAATTCCCTGATGATGATTGACGATGTCAATCGAAATATTGGAAAAATAAAACAAGGAAAAATACAATAAAATCAGTGTTTTTCTCAAATTAATATCATTGACCTCAAGCCGAACGATATCAAACGAAACAAAATATAAAAACAATTTTTAAAACGAATATACAAATTAATATAAAAGTAAAATTAAAAATAAATATAATAAATATAATAAATATATATAAAAATATGAAAATATAAAAATATGAAAATATAAAAATATAAAAATATAAAAATATAAAAATATAAAAATATAAAAATATAAAAATATAAAAATATAAAAAATGAAAATATAAAAATATAAAAATATAAAAAAATATAAATATATAAATATATAAATGTATAAATATATAAAAATATAAAAATATAAAAATATAGAAATATAAAAATATAAAAATATAAAAACATAAAACTATATAAAAAAAAATAAAATCGTATCTGAAAGGTGGTGCCAGTAACATTCTCTCTATTATATACACCTTTAATGTGCAAATTTGGAAAAATCCTTATTTACCGCCAAATGATGGTACATTTTTTATTCTGTTATAGGCTTAAAAATAAGAATTTCTAAAAAAATTATCGTCTACTTTCTTGCAGGTTTTGTCCCTTTTGTTTTCTAAAGGAAGAATTTCGAAAAATTCCTACGTAGAGTACAACTACTGCATAGGATAAATATTCACGCCATTTTTTTGTAATTGTAGTTTTTGCTGTTTGGTCTGTGCGATCACAAAACCATTGTCTCAAAGGTTCGAATTCAAAAAAAAAATCCGTTTGGTCTTGGTCGATGGTATCAGTCTTAACCAATTTCCAGCCTTTTTACACCTAAAAGGACGAATTTCGAAAAATCCCTTTATAACCCACAACTGCCCTTTTATCACCATTTTCGACTTTTTTTCCCCTTTAAAGTACGAATTCCAAAAAATCTTTTGTTTTCTTATCTTTGGGAATCATTCATATTAATTTTAACGATTTTACCCTTTTCTTTGTAACGTACAACTACTCTATACAATAAATATTCACCCCCATTTTCGCGATTCTACCTTGAGCTGTTTGGTCTTCCTGATTCTGCCGTTTTCATTCCTTTTTCATCCTTTACCTTTCTCCTTTGTGCAGGTCTCTAGTTCTATAGAGTATGCCCATATAGATTTTCACGATTATAGCATTAGCCGTTTAGTCTGGTAGATGGTACTAGTTTTATCTCGTTTTCTATCTTTTAAACCCTTAAAGTACGAATTTCGAAAATCCCTTCTTATCGACCACCTACTCTATAAGGAGAACGTACACCTCAATTGTAGTAATTCTAAGTTAAGCCGGTTGGTCTAGGCAGTGAAGATCAACCCAGCAGCGGAAATGCCGATGCAGTTTGTTGGCATTCAAGTATACCTTTTTTTTAAAAAAAGATCCGACAAACATGATTCATTTCCTTCTTACCACAATAGTGACAACTGTTACCATATGGTAACGTTGACAGCGTTGGATATTGCAAGCAATAGAATAAACATAGGAATAAATGTCAAAAATTGTCCTTATTGATTTCATTAAAGCATGCTTTGATCTTTCATTTTTGATTTACCACTATGCGACCGTAAGTCGGTAGCGAGCGTGGTGAATAGAGTATACAAACATTCGACTTTTTCGAAAAACCGGTTTCGGTTTTACTCGAAATTTACATTATTCCAAAAACTCGGTTTTCGAATACTAAATTAAGAAAAAACCGGGTTAACCGGGTTTTTCAATTGTGCACAAAAGTAATAAAAAGTGTTACTATTATTACAAATTTACTTTTGAAATGTTAAAAACAACGTATTGTTTATATTATCGTACTAATAATCTGGTTTTTATTAAATACAGCCATTCATAAAATTATTTATACGTCTCCTAATATATTCCTCAGGTGAAATTTTCAGTTTAACCTTAAATTAAGTTTGAAATAGGTCCTAAAACACAATGTTTTTTTTATCGTTTTAGTGATTTTTCGATACCAGGTGTAGTCATTGAATTGAATATTCTTATCGACTCCTTACGTGTCCTTATTTCAAGAAAAGTCTGAAAAGGACATTATAATAGGACTTTACAACATTCAAATGTTCCACAAAAATGTTGCTGAGAAATTCTACTAAGGGTGCTCTAAGACAAAAATCAATATCTCCAACTTTTACTAATCACTTTGTTTTCAAATCACTGTGTGAACAGGGACCTAAAAAAGTCCGACCATCTATGTTTCTTCATGTTTTAGTGCATCTTCGATATCAGATGTATTCAATGAAATTTAAGGGGATTTTTTGTGGAACATTAGCTCCTTAGCTGTTTTTTCACCCTTACATCGTGAAATGTCAGAAAATGATCGTTAAATGTGACTTTACAGCAAGCATTGAGCATATTATATGTTGTTATGCTGTGATTTTCATATTTTCAAAAAACCGTCAAAACCGAAAAAACCGACCTCAAAAAACCTGTTAGACCGGTTATTCGAAAATCGATATATTGTTAAAACCGGCTGACGGTTTTGAACAAAAAAACCGGTTTGCCGGTTCCCGGTTTCGGTTTTGTATACTCTAGTGGTGAATCATTTAAAATAAATGATTTTTTACATGTGCGCAAAGCAATAATCTGAATGGATATAAAAAGTCTCTCCATATTAAAAATATTTTTCGGTTGTTGAAAGACTGATAGTATGTTAAAGTCTAAGTTTTTGTTATTTAAAGATAATATTGCGTATTGCGTGAATTATTTTGTACATAAAAAAAAAACGTAATTTCCCTTTACACCCCATGAATGAGGTATGGGATAGCTTCTCGCGTTGTTTATCGACGAATTCGAACGTCACTGTTTGAGAAGCTATTACTTGACATGCCGATTGCCTCGACACTAATACTGCGATGTTGCTGTCGACAACATTCGAGGGGAGCCTACAATGAAAGATTTTTTTTTTACTTTTTTAAGATGACTGGAGCCGGGAATTGAACCTGTGATCTCCCGCATGGTCACAATGGATATTTTTCTGGAAATTTTCTTCATCCTTTTTTTTTATAAAAAATTCGTTTCTTAACTAATTTATGTGTAATACTGACAAAATCTTTTAAAAATTCCCATAATTTCGCTCTCGTCATTAAAGGGTTAAAACTGTCCAGTGAACAGTCCTTCTGTGTACTATACACAAAATTCCTGCCCTGTAGTAGAAATGTTTTAGATCTTCTAGCAGGACTTCCTATACATTCCTCATAGTAGACTTGTAGCATGCCTTCTAAACGCTTTAAGGAGAACGCCTGCTATTTGAGAATGTAGTCAATGTGGTTCAATATAAAAAATTGACATTTTTACAAAAAAAAAAAAAAAAAAAATTGCAAAAACTACCATAGAAAAAAAAGGCATTTTTGACACGCCTAATCCGTTCTCTTTTTTCCTAACTACTGATTACTGTGAAATTTGTAAAAACTTTTTATTTTTATAAAATTGAATTTCTTCATCCGTTTTGTGGTCATCCCCCATTATGTAGTAGTATGTCTCATTTTTCACTCTTATTTTAAACATCAGGTGTAATTTGATATCGTTTGACATGTTCCGAGCATAATGTCCCATAGTGTGGTGTCGTGGTGGTTAGCATTGAATACCCACACTTGGGAATGATCTTTCACTTACTTGCTGTTTCGTCTCGTGACCATAAGTAATCATGGGTGAAAATTCCAGCAGCCAAGTCAGTTGTCATATTATGTCAGAGATACACTTAGTACATGTAACCAGTTTGTTGTTGTTTTTTTCTTGTCAGTTTTATTTTTAGTTTTAAATTTTTCATTAACACTTTCCCATCTCTTTCTTGCCAACCTAAAACGACGGTCACTTTTGTTATAGCGAGAGCATTCATTCATTACTATTGTTGTTGTCGTTGGTGTGATGCTTTTGTTGCTAATAAAAACATTGTCATATTAATTTTCAAAGTCTTTGCTAATTAACACCGACTGTCGTCGTCGTGTCAAGTTGAGGGACTTGTTTTAAATATTGTTTTTGTTTTTTTTTTTTTATTCATACAGTGAGTTACTGACCTCACTCCCTCCGTCGTCAGCCTTTCTGCGTTGATTGGGGTGTGTGTGTTTCATGTGTAGACTTGTGCTTGAAATTAACTGGCAAATTGTTTCAATTAACGTATTCGAGGTATTGGTTAATAAAATTATAAAATCATGAAAGGGAACTTCTTGGAACCATTTTAAAATGGGAGAAATACATGTTCTTGAAAGTAAAAACAAGTGGTATCACTAAATGATTTGTATGAAATATGTGGATTACTTTAGATATTTGGAAATTACAAGTATAACGCCACTAGTTGTTTTCGTTTTTTTTTTATTTTTATCTTCTCAAGCAGAAACTTAATTTTCACAACTCTTAACAAATATTTAAAATACCCACACATATGTATATATTTACTGCCACTTTTTGTCGTTGTTACTTGCGGTGACAGTTTCTCATTAATTCATGACAAATGTCATGCGATATTTTTTTGTACGTAATCTCACACAGTTCACTGTCAACCACAAACGCCAAATGCGTTGACGCCATCGCAGCCAACTAACTCACTTTATACTCAATTCTCAACTAAGGCTGCCTGCCTCACGAATTGGATTCCATTGAAAAATTAAAATAATTTTAATTATTTTCTACCATTTGTTCCGCCACAAGCAACAATTGTCTATGTTTACATTTCAGTTGAAAAAAAGCATAAAAATTCACACATTCCTGGTGGAAAATAATTTTATGTAATTAACAAGTAGAAAGAAAAAACAAACGTACAAAAGCCTAAGTTTTATCCCCTCTCTGTTTAAGTTTTCAACAACTCTGGGCATACAATATTAGATTCTTAAGCAGTGACAGCGGGGACGACAACGTCAGTGGAGGTTTGTGTAATATAGTTTTTTTTCCCATAATTTACAAATTTCAATGCGTTTGTATTCGCACTATTGTCAGATTTTTTTCTTCTTAGAGATCCCCATCTCGATAGCTGGAAAATCAGATAAGATAAGACCAATTGAAATATATACGGCTGGGGGATCTTTTGCGTAAAACATCATCCCATAAAAATTAATTACAACAACTGATTTTCACATCTAAGAACAGAAACAAATACAAAATTATTCATATGCGGTAAGGTTTTTTTCTCAGTGGTTTTGCGTATGCCGTAAAATATTATGCGTTATGAAAATGTAGTAAAATTATCATAAATTGTGTGATTAAACGTGTTTTTCTTCATATAGCCACGTAAGCAAGGTAGCATTTTTCTTAGGTCTTTTATAGGAAACGTAAACAATTCATTCACTTTCCACAAATGTATTTGATCGTATACAAAAGTTTTTGAAAGTGCGTTTTTATATGGGAAAACATTATTTTTTAAGAAAAAGTGGAATAATAGTCTTATTTGTAGCAAAGTAAGAAGATGTTAGGGAAGATTCACATAAAACCTGTCATAAACTTTTTTATATTTCGCCTCAAAATGATGTTTTGGTATTGTTTGTTATTGTGACTTTTTGAAAATATTTACAATCTCCCTGGTTCTGAATAAGATTTCTCTAGGACTGATTTCGCAACTCCTTGTCCATAATTCTTAATAAAATCTCCCCAGCATAGATTTCTGTTTCATTAATTTTAAACGACTTCCAAATAGAAAACTGTTCTCCGGGAAAGGAGTATTTAATGAAAATTTTTGGGAATAATTTTGCCAATAAATTACAAGTATTGTACCAAAAAAGTGTTAACATTTTAATAAAAAAAATGCAAATATTTTTATGTCAAACAAAAGAGCCTAAATCGTAACAAATTCCCCTATACGATACTTACTAAATTCAAATCGATATTAAATTAGTATGGCATGTAACTGACAAAACGTATGATGTAGAACTTCTTCTTTTTGGGGCTACTTTTACTGATCTGAAAAATGTTGTACTGCTGTACTGTATTATAGACCTAGAGAGATACAGTTTGGTACACAGATAGTACTTGGCACTTAAAGTTCAAATTTGCAGACAAAATTTTTATTTTCGATCACTGGGAGGAGAGGGCGTGGCCAAACTGTTTTAAGTCCTGGAGACAAAACTTTATATGTCCAGTAAAGAAAATTTAGAGTAAATGTATGGAGTGAAGAAAATACACCCTGCGGTTATCAAAATTGTAATGTACGATGAATTCTAAGATGAATATAATGAAGTATCTGTTTATGATCTCAGCAAAATTTCAAGCTTTTCTGTGCAGCTTTGCTTAACCCACTTAGCGCCACATCTGACAAATGAATGAAATTCACCGTTATTATGCACATGCTTTTCTGAAAGTATTTTTTTATATTATTATTGTTTATGCTTTGTTATGTAACTTAGCAGCTCGAAAGTGTCAATTGATGATTACCAGGGCAACCGGAAATATGCTCCAAAAATCGTGTTTTATGCGCATAAAATATGACCTTAAAAATGGCAAAATATGACCTAAAAATCAACAAAAACATGCCCTAAAAAATTAAAGTCATACAATTTTTTTCATATGAATTAGAAATATTTTTATTAAAAATAAAAAAACGGCTTAAAAATTAAAAAAAAAAAACAATATTATATTATATTCAGACTTTGATAGTAGTTTTGGTAATTTTACATACATAAATGTTGAGTAAAATAAAATAGAAATAAATATTTTCGAGAAAATATTCCCCGGAAAATTTTAATGTAGGTCTCCGAAGTCATGAACTATCCCAAATCTATTTTTACACATGATTTTTCATTTTCTTTTATTTGACACTTGACCAAAAAAATCTTACTTTAAACCACTGTAAACCAAAATTGCGACTTATTGGAGCAAAATGTAGTTTAGGGTTTTGTTACTAAAGTCAAATGCTATTGTTTGATTTTGGTTTGGTTCACTCCCGAAAAAGTGCGTTGCACTGTTTGCCTGAAAATAGACTTTTTAACATTTCATTTTTATTTTATTTTGGAACCTTTGACTCGTAGAGGTTATTTGTCTTCGGTGACTCCTAGTGAAGTTTTCTGGAGAATATTTCTATAGAATATTCTAATCCTTGACCTCCGTCCAAAGTTGACTTTTAAACAGTTTTTCAAAATTGGGCCAAAAATGTCCTATACGGATGGGAGCTGGAGGGTTAAAATGTTCCGAGAAAATATTCCTCTGATTGTTTTAATATAGGTCTCCGAAGACATGAAATACCCCAAACGTATTTTTACAGATGATTTTTCATATTCTTTGATTCGACTTTTGACCAAAAAAATCAAATTTTAAACCACTGTAAAAAAAATTTGCAACTTATTGGAGCAAAATGGAGTTTAGGGTTTTGTTACTGACGTCAAATGCTATCGTTTGATATTGGTTTGGTTCACCTCCGAAAAAATGTGTGTGGCACTGTGTTATCTATCAATTTAAAAGTGTCTTCATTCACCTGAACTTGTTCAATAAGCGTAAGACCTGATGTTTGCAAATTTTTAATATGTTTTGCAATAAAACCGTAATTTGAAGCAATATATTTCTCATTTTGTAAAGTGGAATGTCAGCAGACACAAAAGCTCGGCACAGTAATTCTTGAAAATCGTGTTCTTTTGAGAGTCTACCGGAACATTCTGACAAAAATAATTGTTTGGTCTGCTTCTTTTCACTTTCTGCGTTCTGCTGCAATAACTTTGCTGCAGATTTTAGAATAGAGGAATCCACCATCAGCTCGTAAGTCAGGAAACTTTTCTACAACTGCCTTTAGATTTGCTGCTTTTATCGGATTAGCTTTAGGCATTATGTCCAGGGTCGTAATCGGTGGTGGTTGAAAATCACCTCTTTTTTATGTTTTGTTTACTTATGGAATAAGAAAGCGCGTTAAAGATTAATATACGTTTAACATTTCGTAGTTGTGTAAAACATGATTTGGCTGTTGCATTTAAAAAAACCAAATTTGCAAAGACACTTGTTTATACGAACAAAAAAAATAATTTTAAAAACACAAAATATGCTTAAAAATGAATATTTTTGAAAAAATATGGCCTAAAAAATATAAATTATGCTTTAAAAAAGGAGGTATTTTTAAATTATGCCCCTAAAACTAAAATTTCCCGAAATATGACGTTATGGGTAAAATATGCCAAAATATGCTCTAACAAATAGGTCTCAAAACACTTGTAGGACCATGAAACGTGTAAATACATTACCCATTTGTTAATATCTCGTTGTAAAAAAAACATGCTGTAGCATATTTCCGGTTGCCCTGATGATTACAGTTCCGCGTGTTTTAATTGTTTATTGGGTGCTATCAAAAAAAGTGATATTTTGTAATAGTACTCTATGGGAAAAAATTTAATTAAATCATTTACATCAGGTTAATTGTTTTTTATTTTGTTTAAATATAAGTATGAGGAGCTTCTAGTTAAACAACAATAAAATGGAAAACGTGGGTAATGCTGAATTGCAGCAATAGGTGCCCTGTCCTTTTTAAAGGACACCCGATTTCGGGATAACTATAGGTTTTAGGAAAAAAAGTCATATTATAAAAAATAATTAGAAAGCCATGAAAATCTAAGATCCGAAAAAAAAATTTAACTTTTCAAAAAAAAAAAAAGTTGTGTTAATATAGTGATGAACAAAACATTTTTTTCCCGAGAATCTCGGTATACCCGGGAAATACATCAATCCCGGTTTCCTAGGATAGGTTCGGAAAACCCGGGAATACCATTTCCCGGGAAATGGGGAGCACTATAATTTATCCCTAATAAAACGAAAAATTTTAACGGAAATATTATTTTGAGAATTTATGTGTTTTAGTCGTATTAAAAGCATTTTGTATGGGAGCCCACTTAAGGGCTGATGATAGGGGTAGGTATGTTCGGGAAAGTTGTGAGGAGGGAAATATAAGTGGGGATCGGTCGTACATTTTACTCCATGGGAGCAGCAGGAGGTGATTTCTTAAAAAAATTATAAAATTAAAAAAAAAATCTATTAAGGGTTGTATATTGAGGGTAGATATGATCTGAGAAACTGTTGGGGTTGCGAAAATATTGGGGCTGGTCATACATTTGAACTCACTAAAGTCGATTCCGGGGCAGTTGTGGGCTTTGATGTGGTTTTTTCCATAATAGGAAAAGTTTCTTGTTAAAAACCGGGGCTTGATTTTGATTTTTGACCCATGGTTTCTTGTGCAAATTTTGTTAGAATTCATCGTAGATTAAGATACAGATAACCGCTTGGTCTAATCCCTATAGAGATAAAAGTGGTAGAAAGTGTTCTCAAAGTGCGTTGAAAATTGTCATAATTGTCAAGCGATTACATTAATTTTTTGACCTCTCTGAATTTAATAAATTTTGGTAAAAAAATTAAATTGGGCCGTGCGAAATTTTTGTGATTTTTGTTTTAAATGTGCGCTATTCAGAATAAAATTTTACGATTTTTTTTAAATTTAAAATAAGAGCAAAGCCATTTTTAAGAAAAAATGCACCTCTAATTTTTTCCCATAGTACTGTTGTTAAGACCCCAGTAAGTAAATTTCATGGTGGTGCCTCTATAACTTAAAAAAAAATATGATGGAAAAAAAATATTTTTTTTTAAAAAAGATTTTATATTCACCCCTATTCCCGTAGACGTCGTCGACATCGTCGTCGTTTTTATGTCAACATCACTTCGAGTCAACATCGTTGTCACATCAATGCTATTTCGGTATTCTGTAACTACTATGAGACGACGTCGACTAGTAATCGATAACATGAAAGAAATAACAACAGCTGATGTAACATTTGTACATCAGCTGATTCATTTTGACTTTTATTTTCTGTTGTGAAGAAATGTTTTTTGTGTCCGATTCAGATTCAAGCGATGAGGAAAGTAAAAATAATCTTATACTGGAAAGGATAATACTTCGACTATGATCCGATGATCTTAAACTTGCCAAATAACGAGTGTGTTCATCGGTGTTAAAATCGTAATTTGAGGTTATCTGTTGGCCGGCCTTCCAACTTTTTTTAGATTCGAGAACTACTTAAGTCTTAATAAGGCAGCATTTAATTACGTAATCGTTCCTATCATGAAAAGTGAACTCAGGACATATGTTTCAGTCATAATTAAGTTGTCAGCAACATTGAGGGCCTTTGGACAGGGGCCTTACAACCTAAGTGTAAGTGCAGCCAGTAGTTGCAAGATTCCTTTCTGAATGCATTAGAGAGGTGATTTGTCCACCTTGGATACAATTGGAAGTAACTGAAGATGACAAATCGGAAGCATAAACTAAATTTTTTTTAACAAAACAGGATTTACTGGAGTAATTGGATATGTCGATGGAACCCATATCAAAATTTTTGCTACAAATAAAGAAGACCAGATTTGTAACTACAACCGCAAAGGATTCTTAAAGGCGCTCCAAAGGAATTAAATTGTTTTTCACCAATTTTCTCACATAACCCCTTAAAATTAGACAAAATCCTTGTACCTATAAGGGATTTTGTTTCCAAGCCCCTATTTGTTACTCGACATTGTTATTCTTGACGTCATTAAACAAAACCTTTTTTTAAATTTACAAAAACTAAAGTTATTCTTTCAAATTGTTTCAAGTCGTTACTAACAACTGTGACGACAGATTCAGAGTCGTTTCGATTCAACGTCGTCGTCATATTTCCTTACAGAATACCAAATTTGTGTCAATAGTAACCGATAGTTATCGAAAACGACTACGAGAATACCGATTTTACAGCGTCGTCACAAGACGACGTCGTTTTGCGTCGACGACGTCTACGGGAATAAGGCCGATTAATTTAAAAAAAACTTACTATTGTATTCTGAATAGTATAATAGAATATTTCAGTAAGCAATTACAAAAAAAAATTTCATTTCCTCAACCCAGAACAAAGTTAGAAGATTTTTTTTAAAAAAATTAACCGAAATTTTTATACAGCCAAATTCAATTTTTTTTTTTAAAAATTACTAATTCTGGACTGTCAGACAATTCTGTATATTAAGTTTAGTTAATTTTTTAATATTCCCGGCAAGAGCGAAGCATTGCCGGATCAACTAGTTTCAAGTAAATGATTCTCAGCCCATGATCACAAACCTGTTAATATTTATACTTTTTTCGTTTACTTTTATTGTATCAATAAGTGCATCTGTTGTACCAAAAGTACTTTTAATTGTACCAGAAATTACAAGGGACCAACATTTTGGTTCACAAATTTCAAAACATTTATTGTATCAAAATAATTTCTGGGAAATGGCCTCCGCGACTGCACCTTATGAATGCCACCCTGTCTGTCCTATTTTGCACCCCTTTGTTTTTTTGGGCATACCCGGTTTTATTTCGTCAGTAGTAAATGTTGGCTTCTAAATTATCAATTGTTAATGGTTTTTAAGCATGACATACCCCCACAAAGGTGTCAAAACACACTAATGATGTGGCCAATTCACTGGTCCAATTCTTGAGATATTTCGTCACCAAACGTTGGCTTAAAAATGCGATGGTTTACGGCAAATGGACCAAGTTTTAGTTTCGCAACATTATACTTGTTGTCAACCATGCAAGCGATGTACGACCACGATGAAAGTCATTCAAACTACAGGCGATCAACATTGAGGCAGATGTTACATATGTATATTTTACTCAAACCGTATTATACGATTTTTTTTAGTTTTTCTTAAAAAAATCTGAATCATTGCTGACTAAACATAAATAAAAATAGTAGTTTGTCTTTAAACTGAAACGACATAAGCTAAGTTGACGGCTGTCTAGTCATAAATAGTACATATCTGACATTTAACGATACTTTTTAAGTGAAACAACTTGAAATATAGATAATATTAATAAGATTTTTTTCACAAAAACGGTGTCAATCACAAAAATTTTCCCCGTATCTAGTAAAAAAAATTACAAATACTTAATGCCTCCAAAACAACAACTATTTTGTACACACACATATTTTTCATACCACAATGACACATCATCGTCATTCGCAGCCGTCTGTCCCGCTGATTACAAGTAAACGGCACAACAACAAATTCCCAAAGTATTTATGTTTCATTTGATATTTGCTCAAAATGACTGATAGTTTGAATTCAGGGTTAACTAATTATTCGCCGATAATGAACGTAGAAACAACAAAACAATTGTGTTTCTATATTAAAAGTGGAATTTAAATACGGTGCACGCGACTCAAATTGCATAAAAATTGATAACACACAAAACCCTCAAGTACTAACTGATATATATGAAAAAAAAAACCAAGGGAATGACGTGGCGTCGCTGGTGGGAAAGGGAGGGGTCAACGTAATTGTATTTTAAATAAAAAGCATCAAGCAATGACGATGGAATGAATCATAATATATAAACGATATATAGACATAATGTTGTACTATATAAATATGTAGTTAAAATATCTACCGTATATATTTAAGTGTGCAAGGATATATAAAAAAGAAATTGTAGAGTGTATAGTTACAATTTACGTGTAGAATTATGCAGATTTTTACTATCAATGTAGCTTGAATCATATCAATTGTTATTGTTTGAACGGTAATTATTCGTTTTATATTACTAAAAACAGTCTTTAAATTTTTCAAAATTTCAATATTTCGAAATCTTGTTATTTCAACTAAGTAGAGTGGTTGCCTCAATAGCAAAATCTCACCGATTGCCTTTTTTTGTTGTGTTTCAAAAAAGAGTTTGAAAAACGTACGTTCGCTTTTGTGCATATTTGAGCCCATAAATCAAAATTTTCCATGTAGGTGCATGAATCCTGCTATCACATTGAATAGCACACGCTCACTCCTGTCGGCATATATAGAAAGTATTTATGCTTTTTATGTCCTCAATTCACCCAGTTTTTTATGACTTTAATGAGTGTCTCGTAAAAAAGAAACAGGGCGTGCTTAGTGCCACGCTTACTAGCAAAACAAATGTAAACGCGACTGAGGGGGTGGTAGTGGGATGGGATTATCATAAGGCGACAATAAACTCCATACTAAACTTAAGGGAAAAACTATGAAAATTAATGTAAACACAACACGCTAACTTGAAGTAGTCGTTGCCGTCGTCGCTCATTGTCGTTGTCGTCATCACCATCATCATCATCATCATCAACAACATGCATAGTTGTAGTTGCTATGTTCATATGTTAGAGGCCCCCCCATATCCCGTTTGTTACAGTTTCCAGTTAGAAACTTCCGCATATGCAAACTCATTAAGGGCAACAGTTTTTAGTACTTTGTAGGGTATATAGTACGCGGGTATTATGATGAGGTTTGGTGTGGCCGGTAGTTTGGGGATAGGCGACATATTGATCCATAGGTAATACGTTTGTAGGTTGGATGTTGTAGCTGAAAACATTAAAGTGACATAAAGACAAATGTTTCTCTCTAGCGATTATGAATACAACAGTAATACATATACGAGTACACAGCAATTATTAGTGTATATAGTATAATTAACCGGAGGAAAAATACACTAATAAAACTACGGTAATTGTTGAATAAAGTAATTAGATACACTAATATTGACTTGTTTCAATAGAAAAGGAAATAGGTCTCAAGAGTCAGCAAAAAAAAATACCTTCACCCTATATTATTTCTTCAAAATGCTGGTAGATAATGCTTTACTCTAATTTATTGAAATTAACCGATTTTGTCAATTTGTATTGGGGTACTGAAACGGCCTTTTGCGGTACCAAACAAGTCTTCATCTTTTTCTTTAATGGAAGCAACAACAGCAAATTAACTATCAGTAGCCGCACGTAGAAAAGTATTCCAATTCCATCCATCGAAGTTTTGGTCGCCCCTTCCTGCGCCCGCCCATCCGGTTTATTGCCAAAAACTTTTCGAGCCGAAGCATTTTCGTCCATTCGTACAACGTGTCTAAGCTAGCGCATTCGGTCTATTTGACAGTTCATACAGATCATGATTAATTCGACGACGGTACTCGCCGTTTATGATGATGGGTCCAAATATTTTGCGAAGTATTTTTCCCTCAAAGACTCCTAAAATTGATTGATCCGCCTGCGTCGTTGCCCAGGATTCTGGGTTGTAGAGCAACACAGGTAGGATCAGTGTCGAGAGAGAGCTTTATTATTGAAACGCTTGCTCAGCGCATAGTAGCAGTGGTTGGCAATCAGTACTTGTCTCTTGACTTCCAGGTCGACATTATTATTTTTGTTTATGGCGGAGCCGAGGTAGACGAAATCATCTACCACTTCAAAGTTATAGTTGTCAACGTTAACGCAGCGTCCCAAACCATTAAACTCTTTGTTCGTTGAAACAAATAACTTAGTTTTGTCCTCATAAATCACCAGACTCACTTCTGCTGACTTCTCAATGCTCGAAAAAGCCGCAGTAACATCCCGCAATCCACGGCCAATGATATCTACAAATATCATCGGCATAGGCGAGCAGCATGTGTCTTTTGTTAAAGATAGTGCCATTCGTGTTAACTACTGCCTTTCGCATGATCATCTGCATTATGATGTTAAAGAGCCTCGCGTGGTAGAAAATGGCTCTATTAGATTTGTGCCTATTTTCACTGAAGATTTAGTGTCAGTTAGTGCAAACCCGCAAAGTCACATCAGCTTCGCGGGGATACCAAACTCAGCAATATCATCTAATAGTTTCTGTCGTATCGGACTGTCGAATGCAGCTTTGTAGTCAATAAACAGATGGTAGGTGTCGATCTGCATTTCTTGCCTCTTCTCCAGAATTTGTCGCATTGTGAATATCTGGCCGATCGCGGATTTATAGGTCTAAAGCCACATAGATAATGGCCAAACAGATTCACCAGAATGGGCTTTAGTCTTTCACATAACACACTAGTCAGAACCTTGTATGCGATAGGTAAAAAGCTGATCCCGCGATAATTGGTACATTCCCCTAGATCACATTTCTTAACAGCAGGACATAGAACACTCAGATTCCAACCATAGGTGGGGATCCGTGGTCTTTTGCGTTTGGTAACGAGCGTTTTTAGCACTGCTAAACGCGTGCAACCTTGGCTGGTGATACGAGTCAATATTTAGACCGCGCATCGCTTGAGACATGCGTTCCATCA
This sequence comes from Muscina levida, assembly GCA_964034835.1. Lineage (NCBI taxonomy): Eukaryota > Metazoa > Arthropoda > Insecta > Diptera > Muscidae > Muscina > Muscina levida. The sequence goes on along the minus strand of OZ035882.1, from coordinate 28,732,765 downwards.
ATTAGCACGTGATCAATCTGGTTTGTTGTATTTTGATCGGGGGATATCCAGGTTGCCTTGTGGATATCTTTGTGCGGGAATCTGGTTCAACTCACAACCATGTTTCTTGCCGACGCGAAACTACCAGTCTAAATTCGCTATCGGAACCAAGACCATCTTCCCTTTCTATTGTAACTGACCCGTTTCAGTTAAAAACAGATTTTATTGATTCCGTTTTTTCGGATCCGTTTCGAATCGGAAAAAGACTTGAAAAACTGAATCAGTGAAATGGGCATATTTTTTGATCCGATACGGACTCTTAAATTCGGATCAGCAAAATCCGAAAAAGACTTCAAAAACGGAATCAGTAAAATCTTAATTATAGTACAAATTTTCAAATGTGGTTGAAAATGATTTTTTTAATTGTGTAAACTTTGAACATTTTTTCATTATAAGTATAAAATTGGAATGTTTGAAGGAAAATTAGTATTTTTTTGTTTCAATCAATAAATACGAGCCATCCTTGAAGGCTCCAAATCGGATCCGAAACGGATTCAAAAAAATAATAAAAATGATCCGTTTTTTGAGAGGAATTTCATACGAAATCGGATCAGAAACGGAATCCAATTCGGATAAAATGTCAGTAATAACGGATCAGTAACGAGTCCGAAACGGATCCGGATGGCACACTGTGTTCTCACATTTGCTACCACTGAACAGATGTTAAATAGCATTGCCCGTGAAAGACGTTATATCTCGGACGTTGTGAGCTGCTTGGGGACCTCAAAAGAGAGATTCTGGTTATTCCCAGGTGTATAACAATCAAAATACTCAAATTAGAAAATCCCCCATTCACTTTGAAAGAAAATATTATTTCAAAATCTTGGAATTATTGTAAATTTAATTGGGGGTTGGGGTAAACATGCCAATTTCTTAGGTTTTATCTATAAATTGAAGGTATTGATTAATTTTTCAAAAAAGGTAATTTTAAAGTTTGGGGGGGTGGGAAGGTTACCAGACCGATATAGCCCATATGAGCCATATTTTTATAAGCGTTTAGCTTTAAGTTTATGGGTAAATTCGGCATTGTATGGGAGGTAACCAAAGGGGTGTGGCATATATTTAGGTTACATGAGGTTTTGCCTAATATTAAAAGATAATTAAACTGGAAGTTATGGGAGATCATTTTTTTATGGGAGGTACTAGAAGGGGGAGAGTTAATTATGCCTATTTACAATCCCAGAACCACTTTTTTGATAATATTTATTCATGTTAATGTTCATAAGGATGTTTTACTAGTTATCCTGCCCACCAGTCATTGAGGTAGCTAGCTAGCCGGACGGACTGAGTTCAATTGTCTTAAAAAAGTCCTGAAACGAATTTGGCTAACACGTTACACTTTTTATCGATTAAAGTTATATATATTCATAAGGGTTAAGGTATAAAAATTTAATTTAATTTTATAATTTTTTATTATTTTTTTTTGTTATTTAATTACTTTTTGTTTTTATTGGATTCTCTTTCCATAGGAGAAGGGTATACAAATTTATTTTTCTTTCGTCATTTTTAATATTTTTTTTTTATTATTATTTTTTTAATTATTTATTATTATTATTTTTATTATTTATTATTTTTTTTTTTATTATTCTTGTTTTTTTTTATTATTTTTTTGTTGGGTTTTCTTTATCATACCATGTTGTTATATATTCGAGCAATTTCATTATTATTCCATTCCAGGATATTTGCAATTAGTCAGTGCCTTCAATTTAAATATTTACAATACAAAATTAACAACATTTTAATGATTTACACACACACACACACATATTGTGTAGTCATTCATATTTTTAAGAATTTATTTAACTTATTCACACTTGAGCACTTATTCTTTCTTTCCCCTTTCTTCTTTTTTTGTTGTTGTTGCTCTGCGTTTAGGGAACAAATATTGCGCGTCAAGAATGACGAGAGTATACCATTCCTGTTGGTTGGTAACAAATGCGATTTGAGTGACAGGCGCAGAGTGCCCCTGAACGAGTGTCAACAGCGAGCCCAGCAATGGCAGGTGCCATATGTGGAAACATCGGCCAAAACACGTGAAAACGTCGATAAGGTAAGTGTAGTATCCACACCCTGCTTCCATACATCTGTTTGCCCTACTGGCTCTATATCTCCCTAGGACATTTAGTTTGAAACGCGGGGAAACTTTGTGAAATATGTAACTTTGCGTTGTTATTTCATGTTTACGTTAAATGCAGCTGAGTTTAAGTTTTCTTCTTCATTTTTATGATTTCCTTTTAATTTTTTTACATGTGTTTGTTGGTATTTATTTTTGCCCGTCCTCCAGTTGAACGAAACTGAAAAAAAACGAAACACCTTTTATTATGTTGTAACCCCATTTTCGTTGTTGTTATTTTTGTTCTGTTGTAGCCTTTACGTGTTGTGTCCTTTTTATTGTTTCTTTTCTTTTGATTTCCTTTTCCCTTTCTCTCTCTCTTTTTCATTCTTTGTTTTATAGCGTTAAATTGCAATTATTTTGTTTTATTTTTATACACATGCAAAAACTTACAGCAAACTACTAAATTGCATTTTATATTCGTTTTCAATGTTGTATTGCGTAATTATTCTTTAGATTTTTTAACACAAGCGGCCTACACACTGATTGGAGTTCAAGTTACCAAACTTATTGGTTATACATATAATAAAGTTGAATATGGTTTAGTTTAACAAATTTACCTAAATATCCCAAATCCACTTCAAAGGTGACACAACTCAAAATTTTTCAAATAAAAATTTTTATTTGTGTCACTTTTGAAATGGGAGTGTGATGTATCTTAAGTCAATTGGGAGTTTTGAATTATTGGTATGCAGTTTGCTCGGTGTGTACGCCACTTTATTAGTTGTTTTATGCATTATGTTAGTTTTGTTTGCAATTCACCCAACATCAAATGTAGAGTTTTAGCTATAGTTAGTGTAATAGCCAAGTTTACAAATCAACAACTTAAAAATTCTATAGTAGTCAAAAAAACCAAGCCTTTAGAACAAGTTCAATGTAGGGTTTGGCAAAGCAGATCACACACTTAGCGAACATGAGTTATGGAGTTCTGGCAACGATAATGAACACCACAGCTAAACTTGTTACCGCGAATACAAGATCACAATACGAAAGATATATTTCTCCTTTAGGTTTCAAGATGTTATCCTATAACAATTACAATATAATCATTCAGGATTTGTTATAGATTAATTCAGATTCGCCTTAATTAGAAAATCTCACTTTGAACCGTAGAATAACGCTCAGGTAAAAAAAAAATTCAAATACAAAGAAATATAAATAAAAAGATAAAAATATAAATATATAAAAATATAAAAATATAAAAATATAAAAATATAAAAATATAAAAATATAAAAATATAAAAATATAAAAATATAAAAATATAAAAATATAAAAATATACAAATATACAAATATACAAATATACAAATATAAAAATATAAAAATATAAAAATATAAAAATATAAAAATATAAAAATATAAAAATATAAAAATATAAAAATATAAAAATATAAAAATATAAAAATATAAAAATATAAAAATATAAAAATATAAAAATATAAAAATATAAAAATATAAAAATATAAAAATATAAAAATATAAAAATATAAAAATATAAAAATATAAAAATATAAAAATATAAAAATATAAAAATATAAAAATATAAAAATATAAAAATATAAAAATATAAAAATATAAAAATATAAAAATATAAAAATATAAAAATATAAAAATATGAAAATATAAAAATATGTAAATATTAAAATATTAAAATGTTAAAATGTTAAAATGTTAAAATATTAAAATATTAAAATATTAAAATATTAAAATATTAAAATATTAAAATATTAAAATATTAAAATATTAAAATATTAAAATATTAAAATATTAAAATATTAAAATATTAAAATATTAAAATATTAAAATATTAAAATATTAAAATATTAAAATATTAAAATATTAAAATATTAAAATATTAAAATATTAAAATATTAAAATATTAAAATATTAAAATATTAAAATATTAAAATATTAAAATATTAAAATATTAAAATATTAAAATATTAAAATATTAAAATATTAAAATATTAAAATATTAAAATATTAAAATATTAAAATATTAAAATATTAAAATATTAAAATATTAAAATATTAAAATATTAAAATATTAAAATATTAAAATATTAAAATATTAAAATATTAAAATATTAAAATATTAAAATATTAAAATATTAAAATATTAAAATATTAAAATATTAAAATATTAAAATATTAAAATATTAAAATATTAAAATATTAAAATATTAAAATATTAAAATATTAAAATATTAAAATATTAAAATATTAAAATATTAAAATATTAAAATATTAAAATATTAAAATATTAAAATATTAAAATATTAAAATATTAAAATATTAAAATATTAAAATATTAAAATATTAAAATATTAAAATATTAAAATATTAAAATATTAAAATATTAAAATATTAAAATATTAAAATATTAAAATATTAAAATATTAAAATATTAAAATATTAAAATATTAAAATATTAAAATATTAAAATATTAAAATATTAAAATATTAAAATATTAAAATATTAAAATATTAAAATATTAAAATATTAAAATATTAAAATATTAAAATATTAAAATATTAAAATATTAAAATATTAAAATATTATAATATTAAAATATTAAAATATTAAAATATTAAAATATTAAAATATTAAAATATTAAAATATTAAAATATTAAAATATTAAAATATTAAAATATTAAAATATTAAAATATTAAAATATTAAAATATTAAAATATTAAAATATTAAAATATTAAAATATTAAAATATTAAAATATTAAAATATTAAAATATTAAAATATTAAAATATTAAAATATTAAAATATTAAAATATTAAAATATTAAAATATTAAAATATTAAAATATTAAAATATTAAAATATTAAAATATTAAAATATTAAAATATTAAAATATTAAAATATTAAAATATTAAAATATTGAAATATTGAAATATTGAAATATTGAAATATTGAAATATTGAAATATTGAAATATTGAAATATTGAAATATTGAAATATTGAAATATTGAAATATTGAAATATTGAAATATTGAAATATTGAAATATTGAAATATTGAAATATTGAAATATTGAAATATTGAAATATTGAAATATTGAAATATTGAAATATTGAAATATTGAAATATTGAAATATTGAAATATTGAAATATTGAAATATTGAAATATTGAAATATTGAAATATTGAAATATTGAAATATTGAAATATTAAATATTTTAATATTAAAATAAAGGCCACAACACTAAGGCATAAATATTTACCTTTTTGGTCTGTTTCATTTTGACTTTTGGGTGCAATTTCATTTAGGTTTACGTTTCGTTTCGTTGTAGTTCTTCAAATGTATTAACCTGAAATTATACTCTCAACTTTAGTTGGTTTTACACATTCATTTACAACCCTTCTCAGTGATACGCTTAAGAACTTTTAATCATTTTGTTTTCATCGGTTTATCAAATGCAATCAAATGCAATCATTTTCAATTATTATTATTTTTTCATATATGTGTTGTAATTAGCACCTAGAACATTTCTGAATTTATACTTCTACAACACTAAGTAATTCAGTAGAATTTCTCATATCATGCAATCATACATAGGTATTAGTCATCGTTATGTACACACACACACTCCTAAGTACTGATGAGTTTTCTCATACAAATATTTTGGTACAGAAATAATAAACTAATGTAATACAGACGCTATACCGAAAACAACGATATTTCATTACAATATAACTTTTCTCATACATTACACCTTGCTACAGTCAAACGAAACTTGGGTGTGAGTGACATATTGCGAGTTGTAGGACTGGTTGAGTACACCCTGACACAGCTTGACTTACAGTTAACACAACGGATTTTCGTTAACTTACTCACTCGGTCAATTCTTAACCGAGTTGTGATTTCTTAAAGGGTTTGGAATAAAGAATCACTGACCTTTTCGACGACCTTTGATAACTTCCTTTAGTGAGGATAACATATAGTTGCTGCAAGTCGTAATGTCTTATTTTAAAAAGCGTTGTCGACAAAATTCTTTAAGCGTATTTAATAACGTCATCGTTTAATTAAATTAAAAAAAATTAATCTACAGAAACTTACATGGCAGATGGAAGAGCGAATATGTTAGACCGGTGTCTTTGTTATCTTCGCAAACTTACAAGTTCCTTGCTCCTGTCATATTCTTTATTTAAAAGATGTACAAAATGTGATACAAAGAACATAGGTAAAGTCCGGGCCTAACATAGAATACACGGTGTTTTTTTTTTAATCAAAATTGGTTTCTTTACGATATGAGCCAACTCATACAACTGCACTTTTCGATCATTTGAAAGATTTTGGGTATTTATTTTAATGTTTTCTGCTGTAACTGCCTCATCTGGACGTCCACTGCGTTCTGAATCAGCAGTGCCTGTACGACCACGTATTAAGTCCGCATACCAATATTTTAATGTTGTTTCTGATGGAGCGGAGTCCCCATAACATTTTTTAAGCCATTGCTTCGCTTTAAAGGTATTTTTTCTCATCAAGCTCATATGTAATATAAAGAAGTAAGCAAATAAGGAAATTATTCGCTCGATATAAAAGTTCGCCATTACCGCAGTTATTTAAAAACAATGCGATATATATGAACAAATTACTCAGTATATTTTATTATTTTTCTCTGGAAGTCTAGATTCTGTCCATATAACCTAAAAATTGTTTTCTTTTTCAAAACTGCGGATGCTAAAATTCAATTCCTGTCAATTTTATAGGATCAAATTAATAGTCATCTTTCTACAATATTTTTTCCAATATCTTAGTACTACGGTTACCTTTTACTGACCTGTTTTATATTACTGGATTTTATCCATCCCCTGTCGTTAAGATAATTTGAATTTCGTATATTATTATCATTACTTAGTATGGAATTATGTTTTCTTTTCTACACCAACAGTGCAATATAGATTTGTGATTTATTAACTTCTTTTCTAGTAGTCGATTTTATTTGAATTTTCTTTCTCTTTTTAGTATTCTTCTTTAACTTTTTGTCTATAATTTGCTGCAAAGTTTTCGTTCAGTATCGGAAGTGATGTCCTTTAGTTGTTACGTTATCTCTCACTATATACATATATACGTAGTATATTTAATAGATACAATAATTTGCCAATAATGCTTTTAAGATATATTATTTATATATTTCTTGTTTTTTTCTCTTCTCTTTTTTTTGTCTCTTCTCCCTTTTTATATATGCAACAAATCAATATACAATATAAATTGCCTTTTTCTCTCTCTCTCTCTCACTGTGTGCCCACGTCCATCATTGATCCATATGACGATCGTGTGTATTGATCTTCTTGTCCTCAGGTATTTTTTGATCTGATGCGCGAAATAAGATCACGTAAGACCGAAGATTCAAAAGCGACCAGCGGGCGAGCAAAAGCTGGATGCAAGAAACGGAGATTAAAGTGTACACTTCTTTAGGCAATAGGTGCATATCCAATACACACACACACCCATACACAAAATAGTAATAATACAATATTTAAAACATACTTACCTACTAGTACTATTAACCCACACCTACCTACCTCCACTAACTGCCTATCAACATTTATACCAACAAATTTGAAATTAATAACAACAATAACTACACAGCAAAGCTGTAGCTATAGCAATAACATTAACATACTTATTTAGTAGCTTCTTAATACTGACTGGTCCCCCTCCCCTTACTACCTATCCATCTCTTGATCTAACACGTTAATAGCTATTGGTTTTATTACTATATTTTGATTTTTTAAGCTTTTTCTACTTTTTTTTAAATGAGATATTTTTTTCTTACTGGGTTATTGGCTTTTTGGAGGAAATATATCTAATTTTTGGTTATTATATATTATGTGTAAAATTATTTAATTTTTTAAATTAAAACAAAGAAAATTATTTTTTTACAGAATAATTTTTAAATATGCAAAACAAAATTGTTATTAATAATTATTTTCTAACAGGAAGTTGTCTGAAAAGATATGATTATATTGGACATTTTTCGGAAATGCCGGTTTTCGTCAGAAGTTTTCTAAAAATTGTGAAAAATTTAATATTTGAATATTAACATCTGCAAGGAGGCTCCCTTACAAAAATCAATTTTTTATATATTTTGCTCCCATTGCTTTAACTGCACCGAATATTTTTAGAACCCCAACAGTTTCTCAAAACATAACTTATCTTTATCTTCAACCCTTTAGATGGTTCACAACATTTTTCCTGCCTCTCCCATGGTGCCTCGTACAGAGGTAAAATTTATGACCGACTCCTAATCATTTTTCGCTACTAAATTTTTTTCCAAATATATCTACCCCCATCTTCACCCCCTAAGAAGGTTCCCTTACAAAAATTTTTTTTTATAAAATTGGTCCCACCTCTTTAGCTGTCCCAAATGTGCAACCCCAACAATTTCTCAGAACATATCTACCATCTATCTTCTACCCTTAAGGTAATCCCTATACAATTTATTCTTATTTTTTAATTTTTTTTTTATGAAATCAGCTTCTGCTGCTCCAATGGTGCCCTTCTAGGAGGGTAAAATGTATGACTGACCCCTAAAATTTTGTCACTTCTAACATTTTGCACGGCTTTAATTGCCCCAAATGTGCACCTGGAGGAGCCACCAATATTATTGCATCTCCACCAGTTTTTCAGAACTTATCTACCCTTTATCTTCAACCCTTAAGGTGGTCCACATATAACTTTTTTTGATTTTTATAATTTTTTTGAGAGACTCCCCTACAAATCAATTTTTGTTCTATTTTGCTCTCTTCGCTCTAACTGCCCCAAATGTACCTCTGGAGGAGTCAAATGTAAGACCGAACGCCAATATTATTGCAACCCCCAATAGTTTCTCAAAACTTATCTACCCTCTACCTTTATCCCTATAGGTGGGCCCCATCCATTTTTTTTTTATTTTTTTTTTTTATAAAATCAGCTCCTCTTGCTCCGACAGTACCTCCTAAACTAAAAAAAAACTTAATTCCCCATTACACCCCATAAATGAGGTATGGGATAGCTTCTCGCGTTGTTGTGAATTACCACGCCCTCTAATTTTAGATTCACAACTAACGGCACCTTCTTGTTTATCGACGAATGCGAACGTCACTGTTTGAAAGCTTTTTATTAGACATGCCAATGGGCTCGACATTTATACTGCGTCTCCTAACTATCTTACCACGGCCGGTCCCAACCTCCTAGAGGGGTAAAATGTTTGACCGACCTACGGTCATTTTTCCCTTCTAACCTTTTTTTCAAACATACCTACTACGCATCTTCATCCCCTAAATGGCCTCCTATACATAAATCAATTTTTTTTATATATTTTGCTCCCACCGCACTAACTGCCCCAAATGTGCCCCTGGAGGAGTCAAAAGTATGACCGGTTTCCAATATTTTTGCAACCGCAACAGTTTCTCAAAACATATCTTCCCCAAGGTGGATCCTTAATGTATGGGAAAACTGAAAACTTATCTGTCCCAAAAAACCGGTTAGTTTTGTGTAAGGATTAGGCTAAAATTGACCAAAACCGCGGTTTAAAGTTTCTGAAAACAAAGGGTATTTTTTTCGATTGCTAAATTTTAAAATCTTTTTAAATTTTTCAAATAAAATTTTTAAAAACGAAAAAAACAATTAAGCCTTGTATTCAAACCGCAAGCGGCTCTTCAATTTTCAACCGATACAGGCCCATATTTATTGTCCATTTAAGTTATTATATGAATTGAAGAATTTCTTAAAACTGTTTCTTGATGTGATGTGTAAACTTCAAAACATCAGGAGAATATTTTTATCCATCAAATCGAGTGAATTAGATTCTCTCCAACGATGAAATGATTTTGCATAAGTGAGTGTCAAAGGAAACAAGCGGCAGCATCATTGAGGGGTTTTACTTCTCTAAGGGCACCTTGAGGGCTGTTAGAGCGGTGTAAGCAAAATTTATACAAATTTGATTTTTGACTGGGAGTCCTCTAAGGGGTTGACGTTGGGGTAGGTATGTTTGGAAAAAGTGTCGGAAAAATGCCGTACTTTCCAATGGATGTTTCAGTTTGCATTTGATTACACTAGGGTGAGCGCAAAAATAGATGTTGGATTTTTGTCGGTCTGACCCCCCAAAAATGATAAGTCTTTGCAGATTTTGGAATAACATAAGTTTGAGCACGATTGAAGTATGAGCTTAAAGTTTTAGCTGCTGCAGCCACGTTTGGGAGGCATAAATCCAGAACGACTAGTTTAATTTCGATGAAACAATAATCCGAAATTTAGGAATTAAAATTTAATTAATTCATATATTATTTCTCTGCGTAATAAAAAGTTTCGCAGTTACAAAAAAAAATTTATGAAAAAGAATAAATAATTTGCCAGAAAAATTTAAATCAATTTTTTAAATTTTGAATTTTTATAAAAAAAATATATATACCATTTCTCTGCTCGATTAACGGTTTCGCAGTTATAAATAAATTTATGAAAAAAAAAATTAAAAAATATGCCTAAAAAATTCAAATACAATTTTTAATTTTTTTAAGAAAATTGTTTCATAATTTATTTATAACTGCGAAACTGTTGATTATGCAGAGAAATAATATATGAACAGATTAAAGGAATTTTAAATCTTAAATTTCGGATTTTTATTTCAGCAAAATTGGACTAAAATTTTCAAAGTCGACATCAACTTTAAAGATATCACCATCATTTTCATTCAATTTTTTCTGACAGCGCTAAAAAGTATGCAATAATTTACGATAATAATGCAAACAACATACAAAACTATTTGTGCTAATGCTGTAAATAGATCTTGTCATATATATCGTGTCGGACATCAGATATTTCTCTTACATTTCATCAGAAAATTTACCGAAAATGAACGAAATCGTCATAAATGCCTTCAGAAATAAAGCCGAGTTTTTCTGCACACTCTTTCGAATTTTGTGCGCCAAGTCTGCACGTTCTCTAAATTTTTATACTCATTAAACGATTTTGTCTGCACATTCTCGAAAGGGAGTTTTTTGTTCTTCTTCTTCCCACAAGAGAAACTTGTCTCTAGGGCATTTATGTTTTGTTCTCTCTTGACAAACAACAATAACAAAAGAAAACCAGTTTAGGAATTTCTAAAACGGGTTTTTTTGTTGTTGTTTGTCAAGTGCGTTACGCATTCCAATTACGCATCCGAATTCTAACCGAAAAGTCTGCACAAGTTTCCGAATTTCCCAGACATTTCGGTCCGAATTCTTGTCAACCACCCATACAACTTTCGGATAGAATGCTGACAGAATTCGGCATTAGAATCGGCAACTTGTGCAGACTTTCTGTCCGACATCTGACCGAATTCGGAGAAAATGGATTGCTGGGATGTAACGTAATTTTTAAATAAAACTGTATACTTCCAAAGCAAAATGTTCTTGTCTTTTAAAGGGCTTTAATCCTAGAAAAAATATTTTTGAATGTGATGGGTATAAACTGCATTAATTAGAAAATGAAGTCATACGTCAGCGGCATCTATAGGACATATGTAGTACTCGTCGTTAGGGGAGGAAACAATTTTATTGAAGCTGCTCGTGGTTATCTTTAATATTTGCCCTCGACTTTGGAAGAAAAAAAAAAACATTTTATAAGGGACCCGATCCGGTCAAATGGGTAATATGTTCCGGCCCATTCCAGTACCTGCCATACAAAATTACCTATTTTTGGAAAAATAATATTTTCCCCATAATTTCCAAACCAAAAACTACAGTTAAACGGTTGTAAAAATTTTATTTTGTATATTTAGGCGTCTCTTTTCAAGTTTAGTAAGCAAATTGGCTCACTAAGGTAGTTGTGACACCCTAGGCCACAAGACTGAACTCAATGGTCTTAAAACTATTCATAATTCGGATGGATCAGTTTAAAGGATTGACCCTGATAGAAAAAATAATCTTTAAAAATATTAACGATGCAAGCGATTGCCTACTTTTGTATGTTCAAAAGCAAAATAACTCCAGTTTTTTGCAGCTTTTTATACCGACGTACACTGCTGTTAATAAACTATTATCCAGCGGTCTAATTATTACCTAAACTGTATATTGTAAATACATACCATACATTATTCATTATATATTTTTGTACATATACATTTATTACTTTCATTCTAAATTATTTTCATTTTTCGCTTTTTCATCACTTACTACATTGTATTTATTTTTGTACTTATAATTTCTACAATGGGTTTTGTTTTGTGGTCCTTCTATATATGTATATACAATATTTTTAAATTATATACAGATTAAAACGGCTTCTCAGCAGCAGCAATATGAATTATGAATTTATCTAACCAATTTTTTTTCTTTTGTCCTCTCCCACCTGTTATTTAGGTATTTTACGATCTTATCAGGGATATATCAACACGTAAAAAACAACGTCAAACCGAGGTAAAAGAGCCGATTAAAACCAAAACTCATTGCTGCCAATTGCTGTAATAAAAAAACATATAATACTGAAGAGGAAATACATTTTTTTGTTGTTTTTCTTTTCTTTGTACTATTGATGGAGGTGTAAAAGGAGATGAAGTCAAAAATTATAATGAATAAATATAATAATAATATATAAAATATTATTAAAACTATTATAAAAAAAGCAAAATAGGAAAACAGAGAAAGCAAGAAAGATAAAACACAAACCACAACAACCATAATAATAATTACGTTAATAAACTACTACTCCAAAATACAACCAACCCTCCCCTGGGCTCTTTTGTGTTTTTATTTGTATTTCTTGTGTAATTTGCAAATTAATTATTATTACTATTATTATTAAATTATTTTTAAAATTTGTTTATTGTAATACATAATATAATTTTGTTGAAGAAAAAGTATACAAAGAAAAAAAAACGGAAACCGGAAATGTACCATGTACAACAGAACACACACCAACACCACTCTTATACATTTAAATTAAAACCGTTACGACAATGCGGAAGCAACAATTTTAGTTTATACACGATTTATAGTTATTATTATGTTCTTATATAAATTGAAATATTAAAAATTCTATAATAATGGACAAAAAGTATATGTTAAATGTAGTTTTTTTTCTTAATTTTTTTTAAATAAAACAAAAAAGTATTGTAAAAAAAAACATCAACCACAAAATCAAACAAAACTAAATGAACATATTTTGCAATAATTTCCAAATGCCTTGTTTTTATTTTTAACTTTTGAGTACTATTTATGACGCATATTTATACTTGAATATATATACAAAAAAATCACAACAACACTGATGTAATCCTATTTATACATTAAGCTTTGTTTTGTTTTTCTCTCTCTCCAAAATATTTCATAAACAATAACAATAATAAGAAAATCCCGACACATTTTACGACAATTTATGGAAAACTCGTGAGTGTATAGAACAACGCAATCATGTTGCAGCAACAACAACAAAGAGAAGAATAATCATTACAATCTATAAAGTTACTTTATTATTACATATATAAAAACACAAGTAAGAAACAACAACAAAAAGCTTTTAGCCGCCCTTAAAGTCATTACAATACATTACATTACATACATAGCATTACTTACACACACACTCAATATAATGGAAATAAAACGAAAGGAATCGACCGACCGTCAATGTTGTCAGTCACACATTAAACATAGCGTTTTAGTTAATATCTTTTTAATAATATGAAAACATTTGAGTTTCTTATAAAAAGAGCCAGGGATTGTAAGCGCAACGGCATAAAAACAAAAATTTTTTGAATATTTGAATTTCTTGTGTTCAAATTTTGTAAAAGGAAATTTTTTAAATTTTGAGTTTTTTTTTACGATTTTTATTACTTTTTGTTTTTCTGCTTTATAAATTCGAAACAAAATATCCTTATACTGTTTAAAGGTTTGAAACAAATTGTTTATGTAACTGTCCTATCTAGAAACTTGTGTCCATTGCGGAAGGTTTTGATTTATGAATTTCATATCAAGCACTGGCATAATGGTTAGAACCAGGGATTAAAAAGACTCCAAAACACTCTGCTCAACACATTTTAAACGTCGGTAATGTGCGCAGGCGAACTCAAAACACAAGAGTTTAATGATCGAAGATGCTCCGCACACAGAGTCAACACATAACAAAACTCTTTTTTACAATTTTTTCCTGAGCACTCAAAGATGGTGTGCACACATAAAAGAGCGACACTAAAAGATTGGTAGAGAAGAAGAAGAAATATAGCTGTATATGTATAAATATATGTATGTATGTGTTTTTTCTCCATATGAATATTCATATGTTACTCCGTGTTTGGGTATTTTCGTTTCTCAGTGCACATATGAGTTGTGTCATCTTTATCGCACACACGACGGGAGTCAGAAAAAAGAGCAACATCGTTTTCCGACACTTAGCAAGATGTGTTTGCATGTTAACATGCTCAACGGTACAGAGTTTGTGTCACATTTACCTCTCAAACACTCTCATGAAAAGAGTTTTGCATACATTTTGTGCACATTTGTGAGTTTTTTTCAAACGCTGGTTAGAACACGCGACTTCCATGCGGGAAATCTATGGTTAGACTTCTGGCTCCAGTCATCTACATTCATTGCTGGCACCGCAGTATAGTGTCGTAATTTTTGTTCTTCGAATATGATTCGCAAACTAAATTCTGATGAACTTGTATATCAATTGAACGAATCAAAACCGAAATGAAACTAAACTTTCATAAAGTTCTCTTATAGAATCTGAGTGGCTTATAATCTGGACTTATGGAATGATTTATGGGGACCCTGAACAGTAGCAAAAATTATTCTAAATCAGATGAGAAAATGAAACTGCATAAATTTACACTTTTGTTCCGGTTACTCAAATCAAAATCGAAACGAAACTGAACTTTCATTAAGGTCTGATGATAAATTCTGATAAATTTTAAAGACTAAAAAGCTACTCAGAGTACACTTTCTCCCCGAAAGGTCAGACTATGCTGGGTTTCTTGGCACAGTGATATACCTGAGATAGAAATGTAGGACAAACTGAACGAAAGAGGATCGACTTTGGCTGCTCGATGCGCTACGTCAGCAATATGGCCACTGATTTTTAAATATTGTTTTATGGGCTAAAAGGTGATTGGATACCGGCCACAATAGGTCAGGGATAACAATCATGAATTGGGTGTAATGTCAACTGAAATCTGGCATTAGTTTTAATTTTTTTAATGGCCTGATAGAGTTTACAGTTTGAACTATAATATTGTTTGAAATAGATCCTTAGTAACTATGTTTCTCAGTTTTTTTAGATACAAATATTTCCTCATCGTAATTTAACTAAGATTTTTTTTGTAGAACATTTTAACCAACTACTCCTATCTTTAGTTATCCTTTTCTTCCATAATTCTAAATTAGTCAGAAAAGTACGTTAACATGTTCTACACAAATGTTGCAAAGAAAATTTTACTATGCGTGATCTAAGAGCAAAAATGCATACCCATACTAGACCTGTTGATCTCTTTCACAAGAACTTTTGTTTTGTTTTTAAAGCACTTTGTCGCCTTAACGTAACAGAAGGATTATTATATATTAATAGCGAACATAAATTCTATAAAACCAACTGACAGTTATGGTGGATAACAAGAACGCAATTTTAAAATCTGGCAACATTTGAAGTGTCATTTGCTAGTAGAAGGTACGAGGTTAGTAAAAATGGAGCGCTACACGAATGATCAACACATTCTCATTGTGAAATTGTTTTATCAAAATGGTGAAAGTTTTGCAACATGAAAATGCTGATTTTGCCGCTAAAATCATCTTCAGTGACGAGGCCCATTTCTATCTTGATCGCTTCGTCAATAGGCAGAATTGTCGCATTTGGGGTGAGGAAAATCCTCGAGTGATTCACGAGAAGCAAATGCATCCTCAACGTGTCACTGTGTGGTGGTGTGGTTTTGGGGCTGGAGATATCATTGGACCTTTTTTTATGAAAATGAGGCAGGTCAAGCGCAAACAATCAATGGTGTTCGGTATCGTGAAATGATAACCAGTTTTTTCTTGCCTCGAATTGAAGAAATGAATGTGGAGGGCATGTGGTTCCAACAAGACGGCGCCACATGCCATACAGCCAGAGAAACAATTCAATTGCTGCATCAGTCATTTCCCGGTCGTGTTATTTCGCGTTTTGGAGATTAGAATTGGCCGCCTAGATCGTGCGATTAAACAACATTAGATTTTTTTCTTTGGGGTTTTTTGAAGTCGATGGTTTACGCGAATAAGCCGACGACGACTCAAGCCTTAAAAGAGGAAATTGGACGCTGCATTAATGAAATACCGCAGCATTTATGCGAAACGGTCATTGAAAATGTCATTAAAAGATCGCGTGCATGCCAGCAAAGCCGCGGCGGCCATCTGCACGATATATTGTTCCATACATAACCTCATTCTGTCTACTTTACGATATAATAAAGTTTCACGATCTTTTTTAAAAAATCTGTGTTTAATTTAAAAATTGCGCTCTTGTTGGGACACCCTTTATATATATGTTATACGTGGTCTTCCACGCTGACGACCTGCCTGATGAAAGGGGTTCCATTTAAGAGCTTGCTTAGCCACGTTGTCATCATTTCGGAGTAGAGTATGTTCAATTCACTGCCACTTAGCGTTGCCAGCGGTATTTGCCGTGATCGCGACAACAGTTCTGCATTTGAGATGGTACGGGGCCAGAATAAGCGAAGTATTCTTCTAAGGCAGCGGTTGACAAAGGTTTGAAGCCGATTGGTAATACTACTGGTAACTTTCCAAGTTGTACAATGTACATCCATACAGATGTACAGACTTCACACATGCTTTGAAAATTCGCAGTTTGGTATGGAGGCTGATTTTGTTACTGTGCTATATTGGGGCCAGTATACCGAACGACGATCTTGCCTTGTTTATTCTGCCCTATACGTCTAAATCAGAACCTCCATCAGCATCAATCTCACATCCCAGGTAACAAAAGTTAGGAGCATAATTGTAAGCTTCATCACCTACCCTTAATGGCGCTGTTGTTTCGGTTCCTATGCTAAGAGTCATTGTTTTGCTGGTGTTTATTTTATGACCCGTATGTTTCAGCTTTTCCTGAAGATAAAATGTTATCTGTTTTAGATCATTCATTGGCTTTTGTTATTTATGGAACTAAGAACATCTTCCATTACTACTAGGAATACTAGAGGTGACAATATGCATCCCTGACGCACTCCACTTTGAACATGGAATGGGTTTGAGAGCTTTCCTTTATGGAGAACAAAGCAGCTGGCCTGGTTATAACTTTCCTTGATCAGAGATATTAGTTTTTCTGGTATATATCTTCTTCGCAAGGCTAACCATATGTATTCACGTTCGCTTTCTCAAAGTCCACAAAGAGAGGATAAATATTGGAATTGAATTCCAAACATTGTTCCACAATAATGCGCAGCGTATTTATGTGATCTGCACAGGAATATACACTGCGAAAACCTGATTGACAGGAGCTAATGCTACCTTCTAGGAGTTCTTTAATTCGGTTTAGTATTATTTTTGCTATTAGCTTTGTTATTGTTGAAAGAACTCAAATGCCGCGCCAGTTGTTACAATTTTTTAAGTTTCCTTTCTTTGCAATTTTGCCAATTATACCATCTTTCCATTTTTCAGGGGAGGACTCAGTTTCCCAAAGGGTGGGTGTATAGGATATATTCTCAAAATGGGCGGCGTGTTCCATTTTTGGTTTGTAATATCATATCTGCATATTGACAATGTTATCATTTGTATGGAATTTATCAATATTGACATCCTGAATGTTAAGAAAGTCACTCCTAACCTACCTTTCAAAGTTGTAATGAACACACTAGGGGTGCGTTAGTGTTGTATGGAGGTCCTTAGTAACAGAAATAGGAATCGAATTTTGTATGCTTTGGAAACAATTCCGAATTTTTGTTCCCTTTAATACTTGCTTATGCCAAAACATTATCACCCCGATTCTGAATGGCAATTCCCCGGGAATTTTTTCCCTATTCCCTGTTCCCCTATTCTAAATGAAATCTCCCCGGGAATTTTTTCCCTTCTCCCTATTCCCTTATTCTAAACGAACTTCGAAAGTGAGGAAAAATTCCCCGGGAATAAAGTAGGTATTACGAATGTAAATAAAAGGGAGAAATTGATGACAAATTTTGCGGAAAATTCCGCCAACAAATTTCAAGGGAATTGTACTAAAAAATGAAAGTATTTAATATTTAAATGATAAAAGTACAAAACATTTGTCAGCCTTTGTGAAGGGATAGATTTTTTCGTCAAGGTAAGCTCGCAATTTGCTGGAATTTCAAGTAAATGAGTCTTGCCACGCACCAGGATGGTAGGTGTCATCGTACCGTATCTTTAGCTCATGATCACACACCTGTAAATAGTTTTTTTTTTAATTATATAGATGAAGCTTCAATAAAATCACTCACTAAACTAAATTTTTAAGCTGTGGTTTCCCAAACTCTCGTTATACCCGTCTGGTAGCCACCTTCGCCAAGGAAGCGAGGAATTGACCTCAATTTCGCAAGCGGGGAAATTGCAAAGAGCTTTCTGCTTTAGATATGATCACAAACGCAGCACTGAACATTTGTATATTGTTTTTTGTAGGTATTTGTTGTTTATATTCACTTTATTCGCTTTTTACATTAAAAACTTCAAGAAAATAATTTGCAAATTGTTAGCCAAACAAAACAGCTGACGCAAAACAGCTGACTTCGAAAAACCGAAATTCCCTCTCCCTTTTATTGTTCTCCCCGTTTGTTTAGAATAGGAGGATTTTATTCCCGCGAAAAATAAATTCCCCGGGAATTATCTCCCGGGGAGTATTCAAAATCGGGCTGTATGTCATCGGAAACTTTGTGGTCAGTATCTAGTTCACTCGATTCGGTGGATACAAATGTTCACCTGATGTTTCATCTCTGTTTTGTAGGTTACACATAACATCAAGAAAAAGTTTTTAGATATCCTTCAATTAAAATAAAAACATTAATATGTACTTACCATAAATTGGACTCATCTATTTAGGCGCACCCTACCCCAAGGCTGGGAGCAAATTTTATAACATTTTGATTTTTGTATGGAAGCCCCCTTAGGGCGTGGTGATAGGGGGTAGATATGTTCGGAAAAAATGATAGGAGGAAAGTACTAGTGGGGATCGGTCATTCATATAACCTCTCTAAGAGGCATCATTGGAGCAGCAGGAGCTGATTTCATAAAAAAATTGTATGAAAATCATTATAAGAAACTGAAGATGGGGAAAATGTTAGGAGCGAAAACTGACTGTTGGTAGTTCATACATTTTACACTTCTAGGGGTGATTTCGTTGCAGGTGCGGGGCTGTTTCAAACTGTGTCCTTGGTGTAACATTTGACAGCCTGCTCAGATTCAATGCGCACGCCACAACTATCTGCAACAAGATGAGAAGTAGGAACAAGGTCCTCAAATCGCTTGCCGGCAGCTCTTGTGGAACCGACAAAGAAACCTTGTTGACCTCTTACAAAGCGATAGGTCGGTCTGTGGTGAACTACGCAGCTCCAGTGTGGTCACCGAACGTGAGCGAGACGCAGCGGAAGAAATGCCGCCCAGCCAAAATGCCGCCCTGCGACAGGGTGCCTCCTCATGTCATCTGTGGATCACTTACATGAGGAGACGAAGGTCATACCCGTGCGACGACACAATTTCCTTCTGTCGATGCAGAACCTGCTTGGGTGTTACCGGACCAGCCATCCCAACCACCACCTTATGGATAGGCTCCCTACCCCCAGGCAGGTCAGGAAAGACCTTCACGGTCTAGAGCGTGAGATCCAGCGCTACAAGAGAGAGCCTCTAGATCAAAGCGCATATCAGGCAGGATTAGCAGACATTCACTCAGACGCAGTCTTGGAAGCAGTGAACAACTACAGAGTGAATGTCGTGCTCGGAGATCACCCTCCATCAGTGGCTTCGGAGGAAGAGGTTTTACCGCGGCAGACGAGAGTTTGTTTGTCCCAACTAAGATCTGGATGGTATAGCCGCCTCAATTCATATTGGGCAAGAATTGACGGCAGTACGTCGAACGTCTGTCCAGCCTGCAACCAAGGACCACACGACACGCTACACCTTTTCAACTGCCCTGCCAATCTAACTCTACTTGTTTTCAGGTCTCTTTGGATCCACCCAGTGGAAGTAGCTACCTTCCTTGGCCTGGAGACAAGTGCAGCAGAAAACCACACACAAGGCGTACCTAATAACACCTGATAAACAAACAGGCACATATGCTGCTACAACAACAACAACTATGGGCTGTCATTTGACCCCACCCCACTTCCCCCAAATTTAGGCTCATGCTTTTAATCCAACCATATCGAATTCGAAAACTCATGAACTATACCAACCCTAGTACATACTGACCTAAGGCTTCCTTTTTATAAAATTTTTTGTTAAATTTTTATACCTCCTCGCGCCATTATGAACATCGCTCAAGCAACAACAATTAAAATAGAAATAACCCAGCCAACCAAATTCGGATCGATCCAAAAAAGGAGCATGTAGGGACTCCCACAGCGCTCCTCAGAGGAGTGTTTACGGAGTGCACCTATAAAGGACGTCCTAAAGAGCTCCGCATGTGATTGTTTTAGGAGCGTTGACTCATATTGTCATTTTATTATCTTTGCACTCCTAAAAAGAGCGTGTAGGGACTCTCATAGCGATCCTCAAAGGAGTGTTTACGGAATTCGGCCGAAAGTGCTCAACATGGGATTGTGTTAGGAGCGTTGTTATAAAGCATTCATTGAAATATTACTTCATTTTGTATAAAAAATATTTTAAATGAAATCAGATAGTGTTCATGAAAGCTCGACGCCGGAAAGGGATCTAAACAAAATCTTCTAATGTGATGGATGTTACGAATGCATTGAGAGGTATATATTATATTACGTATCCAAAATTATTTTAAACTATCAATAATTTTTTAGGCGCATTCGACAGAATGTTTCTTGGTTCTGCAAAGGAGTTTAATAGAGGAAGCGTTAAGTATATTCAAACATCAAGAGAAAGAGGAAGCAAAAAGGATTAAATTTAATTTGAATATTTTTTTGTAATTTTTATTATTATTTTTATTACTTACTACTCATCAAGCCTTACCTTAATGTTGTAAATTAATGTAAAATTGTTTAACTTTACTTTCATTTAATTTTCAATTAATATATTGTAATATACAAGAAGAAATTATAAGCAAAAAGGATTAAATTTAATTTGAATATTTTTTTGTAATTTTTATTATTATTTTTATTACTTACTACTCATCAAGTCTTACCTTAATGTTGTAAATTAATGTAAAATTGTTTAACTTTACTTTCATTCAATTTTCAATTAATATATTGTAATATACAAGAAGAAATTTTAAGAAAAAATTAGTTTTTAATTAATAATAAAAGATAGGAGTATTTGGGATGATTTTAGGAGTCCCTTTCCAAAAATTAAAGGCGAAAAAAGAGTCCGTGCGGAGTCTTTGCGGGTTATATAATTGAGCGTGTAGGGACTCCGAAAGCACTCATTTATAGGAGTCCGCACGGATTCCTTGTTTGTTATCTAAATGAGCATGTAGGGACTACAAAAACACACATTTAGGGAGTCCCTAGGGAGTGCTTTTTTCATATGTTTTGAGCGTGCTCTTTTCTCCGGCGGATATGCTCCTTTGGGACTTCTTTCGGAGCCTCCCTAGGAGCGTTAGCACACCGTAAGGGGAGGCCTATAGGAGCACCTTTCGGACTCCGTTAGTTGGCTGGGAAATCATTCAGTAATACTCTTCCCAGCTAACCATCGGAGTCCGAAAGGCGCTCCTATAGGACTCCCTCCACGGTGTGCCAAAGCTCCTAGGGAGGCTCCGAAAGAAGTCCTAAAGGAGCATATCCGCCGGAGAAAAGAGCACGCTCAAAACATATGAAAAAAGCGCTCCCCAGGGACTCCCTAAATGTGTGTTTTTGGAGTCCCTACAAGCTCATTTAGATAACAAACAAGGGATCCGTGCGGACTCCTATAAATGAGTGTTTTAGGAGTCCCCACACGCTCCTTTAGATACCTTGCTAGGGCTCCCTGCGGACTTCTATAACTGGATGTTTTTGGAGTCCCTACACACTCACTTAAATAACCCCCACGGACTCCGCACGGACACTTTTTTCGCCTCCAATTTTTGAAAAAGGACTCCTAAAATCGTCCCAAATACTCCTATCTTTTATTATTAATTAAAAACAAATTTTTTCTTATAATTTCTTCTTGTATATTACAATATATTAATTGAAAATTAATGTTAAAAAATTTTATATTAATTTACAAAATGAAGGTAAGGCTTGTTAGTAATAAAAATAAAAATAATAATAAAAATTACAAAAAAATATTCAAATTTAATGTTATCCCTTTTGCTACTTCTTTGTCTTGATGTTTGAACATACTTCCTTCAGTAAACTCCTTTGTAGCACCAAAAAACATTCTGTCGAATGCGCCTAAAAAAATTATTGATAGTTTAAAATAATTTTGAATACGTAATATAATACATACCTCTCAATGCATTCGTAACATCCATCACATTAGTAGATTTTGTTTAAATGGGTCCCTTTCCGCCGTCGAGCTTTCATGAACACTATCTGATTTCATTTAAAATATTTTTTATACAAAATTAAGTAATATTTCATTGAATGCTTTATAACAACGCTCCTAACACAATCCCATGTTGAGCACTTTCGGCCGCATTCCGTATACACTCCTTTGAGGAGCGCTGTGGTAGTCCCTACACGCTCCTCTTTAGGAGTGCAAAGATAATAAAATGACAATATGAGTCAACGCTCCTAAAACAATCACATGCGGAGCTCTTTCGGACGTCCTTTATAAGTGCACTCCGTAAATACTCCTCTGAGGAGCGTTGTGGGAGTCCCTACATGCTCCTATTTTGGATCGATCCGAATTTGGTTGGCTGGGTTATTAAATGAATTCCGGTAGATAAGTTATGAAAATTCAAAAATATTTTTGGAAAATTTCTCAACCAATTTTTGTCGTTGAAAGAATAATAAAACTATGCAACAAAATTAAAAAAAATCGACCGGTTTTTTTTTTAATTTAAAATTTTGTTAAAAATATATTGTTTTACAAGTTTTTTTTTAAACTAAATATAGTGGAAATACTGATGATTTTTTTAGTGATGCATAGTGTATTTACATACTATGCATAAATTTCATTATGCCCATACATATAAAAATCCAAAATACACAAACTATTTTATTTTCTATTTCAAAATAGAACAAATAATATCATATAACACAACCATAATAGAAAAAAAATACCTTTAAAATAAGACAACAAATCAAACAATTATTTGTGGTAATGAAAAATCTTGCTTGTGGCTTCAATTCTCTATTTCACCAAAATGCTAAAGTTATTACAGCAAGCAGGACTAGGAATAATGAGTCATTCATAGTATGTATTATTACATTTGTTTTTAGTTATACCTACTATATATAATACAATTGTAATATAAGATATTATCATGATGAGTATGATTATATTTTTAAAGTAAAATGTTATATTTCTTAAGTTATAGTACTCTTCCTCGCTGGATACGTGTCCTTAAGACACTTTTTTTTCTTTCTTTTATTGTTTCATCATCAAGTGGTTGCAGCAAAAAAAAATCACCATCCTCACACCACCTCATCGTTCAAGATACATCGTCATAGTCATCATCGATGCTTTTTAAGATGAGTGTTCTTCTTATTTTTTTTTTTTTTGTTTTTTTTTTTTAGCAGTTACCGCAAATCGTATAAATCAAAACCACAAGCGATATATATTTAGGAATCGTATAACAATATTTTGTACTTTTTTTCTGTTTTGATTTTCATCGATTTAAATATCCAGTACTATAAGACCGCCCGCTTGGCTATGCATTGCCTCTCTCCCACTCTCTCTCCTACCGTCATTGGGTCTTTCAAATATCGTTTTATATTGTATGTATTATATTTATCAAAATGAGTATGTAGAAAAAAACTACAATATGTACATATATATATATGTATATGTACATTCTATATGTAATCAATAGAATATGGCTTTTTGTAATATTTTGTATTTGATAATAAATTCGTATTCTATATTAATATGGATTTCATTTCATAATCGTAAATATTATTATAAAAATATTGTGTAAAAATAAGTGTGAGATATGATATCATATTTATGTTTATGAACGTGTAGTTTCTCATATGCTTAAATGTAATGTACCAAAATATTCTTATTGAAATTTTTTTGACATTTCCTTAAATATTTATATTTCAAAAGCGTTTTCCCAAATTATTCCTTCGTGTTATATACTCCAGCTTGTTTCTTCTACACTCTTCGCGTTAGGAAAGTTTTCATCAGTAATTTTTTTTTATAAAAAGTAAATTTCTTATGTATCAGTTGGAATGTCTTAATCCTTAAGAGATATAAAAAAAAATTTTATTTTCAGAACTTGTTTAAAATAGAACATTCGACTGCAGCTAGAAACAGAGTTTTGTGAGAAATCCTTATTTGTAAACCAATCCAGATTGGCGGCTAATAATCGGTTGATAAATAAATCAAAATCAGAAAACAACTGAACAAACTTTATTATATCCGGCAGTCAGGCACTTTACGATTTTGGAAATGAAATCATCATTATTATCATCAATAAAGCCTGTCATTACAACACTCGCTCCCCCTTGCTACAATAGAATTCAGAAAGAAAGAAACAAAAAACAAACAAACACAATATTAAACGAAAGATAAAATAATGCATTTTTGTAAACTTTACGAATGAATGGAATAAAAAAACCGTATAAACAAAATAGCTTCAATAAAGAAAACATTTTTTTGAAAAATCAAAAATCTAATTTAATTCAGGGCACAACATTTTATGGAAGCAAAGTAAGTAAATTGGAAACATTTTTTTACTTTTAAAAAGTTGAGAAATATTTAACAGCCATGTTCTGGAAAACAATTCGGTTTGAAAACAGAGCAAAATCGGTAAAAAGGTAACACCTTTTTAATATCTTTTCACCGATTTTGGTCTGTTTTCAAACCGAATTGTTTTCCAGAAAATGGCTGTAAATCTGTTTAGGGTTTGTAAAAAAAATATTTAATGTCAAAATTTCTAATACATTATTATAAATGTTTTCTGTCATTTTATTTTATTTTTATATTATTTCTATTTTATTTTTACATTTCGTTAATTTAGCACCTTTTTAAAATTTGCATTTTTTTTGGTAAAATTTTTTGGAAAATCAATAATCTTAATTCTTTTATGGCACTACATTTAATGGAAGCAGGGTGAGTATACAAAAAATTGGAAAATTATTTGATTTAAAAAAATTGAGAAATATTCAAATTTATTAAGGTTCCATATAATAAATATTATATTTAAAATTAAAATCTCAAATAAATTATAATAAGTTTATCCTCATATCGCTAAGATGATGTATTTTATTATTGTTTTGTTTTTTAATATATGTTTTTGCTAATTTTCGAATTATTGCACTTAAAAAAAACTTGGCAACCCTGACATTGGTGTAAAAATAGCGCCATCTATTTTTTACTACTTTTCACATGGTCTCAATAAAATATCGAATGCAATAGATGGCGCTATTTTTACCTCATAGCCAGGGTTGCCAACTTTTTGTAAAAAGTGCAACAATTCAAAAAGTACCAATTAAGCGAAATGTAAAAATAATAAAAAGAGCTTAGCTCTAAAGCATTTTGACACTTTTTGTAAAATAAATTCAAGTATTAAAAAAGTGATAATTTATAGAAATGTACATTAGGGTAATAACTTTTTGCATTTTTTGCAAATATCAAATCTCCCCAGACAAAATCGTGTAGGGCATGGAAAAATATTAAGAACTGCGTTTTTAGTTTTTCGCTATTGTTAAAAAAGGTTACGCACCAAACGCGTTAAAGTTTTGAATCAAACAAAGTTCAAAAAAATTTTTTTTGGAATAAAAATAGTACAAGATATATATCCGCTTTGTAAAACATCGCGTATTTTGAACCTTAAGTTTATATCTTACAATACCTACTTTCAATGATTTATTGTTATTATTTATTAACATACATACATATATATAAACCATATTTAACAAAAATTGTTATTAAAAAAAATTTAAAAAACATATATTAAAGGCATTTTAGAAATCGCTGTCGGTGCGTAAGGTTTTTTTTAGCAAATTCAACTGAAATAGTTTTTTTTATCATTAATACAATATTTGCCATTACAAAAGCCCTGGGGAGAATGTTGTCCAAAAAAAGTTATTACCCTAATGTACATATTATCATCCATGCGAAAGTTAACTAATGGAAGCCGATACAAATAAAGCAACTACTTTCTTAATTTTTTTAAGTTTTCCTCTTACTGCTTAGATGCTCTTGAGCTGAACTAATTTTAATTTTAGCATTTTTTTTTAAATAAATTTGGAAAACCTGGCAATGGTGTGCAAATAGCAATATTTTATTTTGACATTTCGTTAATTTAGCAGTTTACTTTAATTTAGCATTTCCCCATAAGATTTGGCAACCCTGTCATTCGTGTGCAATTTTGAATTTTGTCATTTCGTTAATTTAGTTTTTTTTCAATATTGGAACCCTGTCTATGGTGTGTAATTAGCTATTTTTTATTTCTACATTTTTGTTTATGTAAATCTTCATTTTAATTTAGCATTTTCCCATAAAATTTGGCAACCCTGCCAATGATGTGCAATTAGCTTTTTTTAATTTTCACATTTTTTTAATTTAACACTATTTTAATTTAGGATGTTCTAAAATTTGCAACCCTCTCAATGGTGTCCAAGTAGCTATATTTTGTTTTTACATGTTGTTAATTAAACACTTTATATTTTTGTGATTTGGCAATAATGTCAATGGCGTGCATTTAGCTATTTTTTATTTTAACATTTTGTAATTAACCCTATTTTAGTTTAGCATTTTTCCAAAATTTGGCAACCCTGACAATGGTGTGTAAGTATGTTTGTGAATTTTCAAATTTCTTTTATGTAGCACTTTTTTTGTAATTTTTATTGCACTTTTTAACTAAACTTGGCAACCCTGGCAATGGTGTAAAAATAGCGCCATCTATTGTTTACAACTTTTCACAAGTTCATTTTAAAATATCTAAAACAATAGATGGCGCTATTTATACACCATTGTCAGTGTTGCCAGATTGTTCGAAAATCAGCCATGTTACCAATTGTCAGTTTTGAATAGGCAACCGTTCATTTGAACCAAATACAACACAAATATTACAAATAAAACAAGTGTTTTTGTTAATTTTTGTAAAATTATTTTTATTTAAACATTTCCTCTTTTTTTTATTATAAAAAAAATCATAAAATGACACAATTTTTTTTTGGAGAGTTTCTATCTCACACTTCTTTCCTTTTTTTTGTAACAAAAAATTCAAATTATTTAAAAATTTAAATTATTTAAAAAAAAACTGAAATTACTAAAAAATACTAAACAAAAGTATAGTGTCGTCTTAATGTATAAAAGCTTAATTCTCATTGTTTGCGTCTATTTTCTGTGCTATTGCTAAAAAGGGGGCAATTTAAGAGTATCTAAATTATAATAACTTAAATTGTTGTTAACGTTAGAAAAATAAACTACATTTATATATTTATATAATT
The DNA here is from genome assembly GCA_964034835.1 of Muscina levida. Taxonomy (NCBI): domain Eukaryota; kingdom Metazoa; phylum Arthropoda; class Insecta; order Diptera; family Muscidae; genus Muscina; species Muscina levida. Next base: position 28,704,978 of record OZ035882.1, on the reverse strand, counting down.
AAATTATAAGATTGCTTAAAAGATCATCAAAGAGTTCGACGAAACAAACACGAAATCAAATATCATGTATATTGCTTAGGGCGAGAATATAAGCAGGCGAAACTTAATTAATGTTTAAACATAACTATTTTGTTAAATCTTACAAAAAAAAAATTACATTAGTTTAAATTAAACTTTAAGCTTAAGTTCGAAGAATTTGTTAAGAGAATTAAGAGAGAGAGAGAGATAAAAAATAGAAAAAGTAGGATTTTATTGTTTGTTTTTGGTAAAACAATTAAAATTTGTTTTATTTTTTATAATTATTTGTATTTTTTTTTTATTTTTCTTTTTTTAATGTTTTAGTTGGTTAACTTACATTTTCATTTTCTTTATACTTAATTTATGTTTGTGTTGGTTTGTTTTAGAGTTTTTTTGTTATATGTTTATTTTAAGTAATTTACAAAATATTTGTTTTATTCTGTTCGGAATTCGGTGTGAAATTAATACATTTATATTGAAATAAATTAAGTGGATTTGAAATTTTGTAACATATTTTTTTAGCTATTGGTTTAATTAAGTTATGTTAAATTTTAGTTTTTCAAAAGAAAAAAAAAAGAACTGTGCAACAGTGCATAAATTGTGATTATGATTTGATATCAATGAAAGTTTTTAGCATTTTCAAATAAATCGGTATTTATCGAATGAATATGGTTGTAGGGGTAAATTTTTTACAGGACGAGCATTGTACAGGCTTCACACCCTCAAACTCATGGAAACAGATTGTAAATCACAATGATTAAAACGTCTCTACATGTAAGAGAGGGACCAAAAAATGAAATCTAAAAATAAAATAATTTTGTATCATTTTGAATGGTTAGAACATAAAGTTTTTTTTGGTTACTTGTCGATATTTTTGCTAATGATCTGTGATTTCTGGGAAATGGGCAAGAGATAGAAGAACGTATTGTATAGGGCAGCTGTAGCTGGAAAGGTAATAAAACCTAAAAATATATTTTGTTAAAGAAACCAATAGTATTTGTACCTAATAAATTTTAAAATATTTGAGCGGCTTAAATAGAGAAAGTTAAAATATTTTTTTAAGGAAATACTATTTTTTTACATAGTTTTTTATTGGGAACGGTTTAGGTATTTTTGTAAAGAGAAGCACAAAACACATACTTCTTTAACATTCGTATAAAAACAAGTTGATTGCACAGTTCTTTATTAAAAATATTAAATTTTGATGTTCAATATTATTGTGTGAATTTATTTGATTTTGCAAAGATTTTTTTATGGAGGTTCTTTTAAGTTTGGATTATTAAAAGGAAAAGTAATTTATAAAATTTTAATGAAAGAAAGTTAATTCTGGCATAAAATTTCAATATTTTTAAATAAAATTTCCAATAGATCAAAAACAGAAAAATCTGTAGACAACAAAAATTTTGTTATTTAACATATTTTTCAAAAATCCATTGAACATATTGAAAACTGTACGACCATCTATAGGCCTATAATAAATTTGAGTTCACATGAGTACACCCTAAAAAATACCAAATTTTAAAATTTTACTAGCTTACAAGGTTTAGAACTGGAGCAACCAAATATCTTTCAAAGGGTAATTTGGTGGGCTGAATTCGAATCTGTAATTGGTTTTTCTCTACCACGTCAGGTTTTTGAAATACCAAAAAAAATATTTTTACTAAATAAAAAATCAATGCATTTTTAAAAGTGAATGTGAATACACATTCCGGTCTATTCTGACGTGGTTACAAAAGTCACCACGGTTACCATAGACTACTTTGGTTACAAAATAAAAAAATCAGTATTCCGAATCATTGTAACCGTGACAATTGTTTCTAAAATTGTTACCTGCCAAAAAGGAGTCAACAAGGTAGTTTCAGCTATTTGAAATAATATTTTAAATTGTAAAAAAAGAATTTAAATTGTTGAAGTCGTGGGTAAAACACTTCTACCCCCCTTCGCTATGGAGATGTAGTCTTAAAATGTGTGGAAAGGGAACAACCGCCAAGAAACCTGCGGATCAGCTGTGACCAATTCCTTATGACACAGTATTTGTCCACTCCGGCCGTGGCATAGTGGTTAGAACACGCGACTACCATGCGGGAGATCGCAGGTTCAAACCTGGCTCCATCTTAAAAGAAAAAAAAATAAATACAATTTTCTTTCATTGTTGGCTCCCCTCGAATGTTGTTGACAGCAACTTCGTATTAATCGTCGTGTCTAGTAAGAGCTTCTCAAACAGTGACGTTCGCATTCGTCGATAAACAAGTAGGTGCCGTTAGTTGTGAATCTAAAAATAGAAAGCGTGTTAATTCACAACAACGCGAGAAGCTATCCCATACCTCATTCATGGGGTGCAAAGGGAAATTAAGTAAGTTTTATTTGTCCACTTTTTTCGACTGTCCACTTAACTGGGGTACATGTCGTCACCTTAAGCTGTTTAATTTGTATAAATATCTGAAAAGAACAAATATATTTTCTTTTCTCTGTATTGTGTTTTCATTTTGTGTTTTTCAAATTCAAAAATTAGCTATCAATTGTCAATAATTTACATTTCACCACAAGGTGAACTTTTTTTCTTGTTACGAAATTGCCAGAATACCCGTAACAAGAATTGGTTACAAAATTGTAACAAATTTATAGTGACAAATTTTTGTAACCAAATTATTAGAATAGGGCCGATTATGTCTACATCATAATGTCACCAAGACCAATAATATCCAATGCTTCTTTCAGGAGAAATATTCTTCATTTTACACACCAACCTCGTTAAATATTGTTTTTATTTTGAATGAGATTTTATCAACAACAACAAAATTATTCAGCGACGATAAACTGAATTGAACACAAAATCGAACCATGACCTCTTTGCGGCACACTCTAACGTTTAACTATCGATGCGAAATTTCGCACAATATATTCGTAATTTTGTAACGAAAGGTGGAGCTCGATGTCAAACTTCGCTTTTAATACCTTTTTTTCTACTAAATTCCCAAAATTAATATATAAGGAACACTAGACTGGGTCACGAAAAAAATGGCCAAAGTCGAGGGCAAATATTAGAGATAACATCAAGACAACTCAAAAAATAGAAATATTTTTTCTCCCCCACCCCCGGAAAAACATCCAAAATTGTTTTTTTATCGCAGCTTTTTTGTTTGTAGCATAATCGTAACATACAAGGCATCGCTGTATAGGTCTTAACGAGTACTTCTGTCGACCTATAGATGTCGCTTACGTACGACATGATTTTCTAATGATAACTTCATTTAAAGCAGTTTCTACCCCTAAAATTTAAAAATATTTTTTCATAGGATAAAAGCCCTTTCAAAACCAAGAATATTTTGCTTAGGAAGTATAAAGTTTTCTTCAAAAACAAAAAAGTTACGTATGACAATATGTATTTGCAGCATTATCACAAATATTTTTTCTCGGAAATTATCGGAAATTTATTTCCGAAAATTATTGCATACTTTTTAGCTATATCAAAAAAAAATATATATATAAGTTATTGCATACTTTAAAGCGCCAATATTCAAGCAACGAAATTAAGAAGATACAAGGTAAACAATGGAGTAATAAGAATAAAATAAAAGCATAATTTTGAACTTGTTTATAATTCATATGTCATTTGCAGCACTGAATGTTATTAGGTAATTCAGTGCTTGCAGTGACTGATGAAAAGCGTCTGAAGTACATTTTTGCAAAACTAGAAAGTCGTGATCGGAACTTGAGTTACGCCAAGATTTGCTATAATTATATGTCATCACTCTCTGTGAGATTTAATTTGTAATTAATACAATATTTCATGGTAACTAGTTCAAAAATGAATTATCCCAGAAAAATATTTTAATTTTTTTCGATGTCGCTAAAAAGTATGCAATAATTTGAGCTACAAAGTATGCAATTATATTTATTAAATATTTTCTGACAGCTCTAAAAAGTATGCAATAATTTTCGATTATAATGCAAACAAAATGAAAAAATATTTATGGGCAAAAGTGCAGAATATGGGACGGGAGCCCAAAAAAAAATGCCACTTCCCCCAAATACGCCCTAAAATACGAAACTCAAGGTCAAAGTTGGCGCTAAGACCCACGAGGCCCTAGGGGCTCAAAAAATCGGCCCCTTGGGTTCTATGATAACCCCCCATTTGTGGGTAATCAAATGAAAGATACTTTCGAGACGAATCCAACGGTGGTATTTTTAAGTTCCTCATAGGCCGAGTAAGAGCCATTTAAATTTCCGGTATATACCATAAAAAAAAAATGAAAAATGTAAAAAAATTCATTGAAAAAGTTAGAAAAATTTAAGGAAATAAATTGAAAAATTCTAAAAAATAGAAAAAATAAAAACCGCGCGATTTTTAAAAAAAATATTTTTTTTCTGAAATACCCCGTAAAAAATTGAAAAAATTATGGAAAATTAGAAAAATGTAAGGAAATGAATTGAAAAATTCTATAGAAAAATGAAATGTCATCAACAATGTGTGAAAATTTTAAATTTTTTAGGTTTTGTTTTAATTAAAAAAAGAAAATTGAGAGAAAATTTAAAAAAAAAAATTAAGGAAACGAATGGACAATTTCAAGAAATATTTAAAAAAAAATTCAAGAAAAAGTGAAAACAAAAATATTTGAAAAAAGAAAATTGATAAAAAAAGGATAAAAGTGGAAAAGTAGAAGACAAATTTGAAAAAAATTAAAAAAAGCATTGTTTTTTAAATTTTTTTTTTCTTCATATATCGCTTTAAATTATTATTTGTTTTTTAAATTAGAGTGGTAACGGTTGAGAAGGCTGGAGAATCGCCGCAGGCAAAAATTGTTCTTTTTGGCATATTCCGGGTTAAATATTTTTTTTTTTAAATTAGAGTGAAAATGGGTATGTTGGGAGTAAAAGCGCCGCAGGCAAAAATCATTTTTAAAAAATCGCGCGAGTTTTATTTGCTTTATAAATTAGGGTGGTAACGGTTGAGATGGCTGGAGAAGCTCCGCTGGCAAAAATAGTTCTTTTTGGTATATCCCGTGAAAAATACTTTTTTTTTAAATTAGAGTGAACGTGGATATGTTGGGATTAATAGCCTCGCAGGCAAAAATTTAAAAATAATTTTTTTAAAAATAATTTTGTTTTTGGCATATCCCGGAAATTTAAATGGCTCTAACTCGGTCCAAGAGACCCGTAGGAACATCGTTGGATTTGTCTCGAATATATCTTTCATTTGAGTACCCGCACATGGGGGGTCATCATAGAACCAAAAGGGGCCCCTTTTTTGACCACCCCGGGCCCCATGGGCCTGAGCGCCAACTTTGACCTACCATTCCGATGTTTGGGGACCAAGACGAAGACAATGGCATATTTTTTAATCGGGCTCCCGCCCCATATTCTGCACTTTAGCCAAAAAATCTTCTATGGCATACAAACGACAAACTTGATAATTGTTGGTAAAGTTTTGGAAAGTTCACATTTTTAGAATTAAGTATGACAATAACAGAAAAAGGAATGGAAAAATATATCATTAAATCATGTTTTGTTATGCTGACATATTGTGTGCTTCGAGGATGCTATCTTCGCACCGTTGGGTAAAGTTCTCATTAGCTTTGTGATGAATTTTTTCCATAAGGTTGTAATGATAGAGGAGAAGTCACAGCAAAGAACGCTAATAAGATGTTGTTGGTGACCTGCCCACCCTGCTGCCACATAATACATTTCACAGCTCTTATAAACATCCTATTGGCAATATTAAAATAATACCAATAGAAATGAGCTTAAACCGAACTATGACATGAATATCCTTATTTAAAAGAAAAAAAAGTGATATAATCGAATTTTTATCGATTAAAAGATTGAAAAAAGAATCGCTATACGATACGTTAATGAATGTTCTCCAGCGATTCGAATATGTTATAATTTTATAGCATTTTTATCGGTTTTACGATTGGTAAACGAATCGCTTTTACGATTCGTTTGCGTATGTTCACCAGGGATTCTAATATGTTATCATTTTCGAATTTGTTCTAGAATCGCTTTAGCGAATTGCCAACGAATAGTTAGCGAATCATCCCTCGCCACATGCTTTGTCGGGATGTAATGAAAAGTACATTTTGCTACGATAATTTAAAAGTGAAATATTAAAAAGTACTTTTACTGTATGAAAAAATACATTTAATTTACCAAAAAATACAAAAACCATCTGTGGTAAGTTTTCATTGTATCAAAAAGATTTTGTATCAAACAATTTTATTGTGTAATACAACAAAATGGTCTTTTAATACAATAAATTATCTTTTTGCACTTGGAAACAATATAAAAAATATTTGTATTTGTACTTTTATGGTCTAAAATATTACATTTAATATAGCATAAATGATTTTTAGTGTAGCAAAAAGTAGTTTTTTCACCTACCTTTCATATGTTCGTCTCCAAAACACAAATATCCCCTAGCCTCTTTACTTCGTATAAAAAAAAACTTTTATAACATAAAGATAACCCCTTTTTTGTGTATGTCGTAGTCACGTCAAATCTTTGTCGTTTTTGATACTAAAATTCGACTGCCCTTGTTCGGATCATGTTCTTCTTCTTCATCAAATGATGTAAAATTCTCAACACAACATTTTGGTTAATAATTACTAATTTCATTCCAATAACAAAATATTCAAAAATTGTCGAAAGTCGACTTCGACATACGTAATAAGGGGGAATATAATATAAAGTATATTATTACTCTTCTAAACTAAACAATTTTCTATAAAACTGCTTCGTTAGATCTTCGATATTGAACTTTCGAAAAATTTACTTTTTGCCACCAATATCCCACTCTGCGTCGTTGAAATATATGGGTATTTCCAGCGGAAGGACGGACTATTTCATAGCAAAAAATTGCTATATTTTTAACTTTTTGTTTTAGTAATCATAAAATGAATTTGTTTAACTTTGACATATTAAACTATTATATCGTTGAAAAGTCTCTTCTTTCCAAATCCGCTGAGAAACGTAAAATCGCTTATAAGTGCGTAAAAGTACGAAAAACCGGTTGTTTACCCGTAACTCAAGATTTTGGGGGTTCTTGTAGTGCTCAGCAGCACCTACCAGAAAAATAGTATAGTTTCCCAGGTATTGTTTTTTTTGTCGCTCTGTGTTATCCATAGAAAAATGCGTGTGTCCGCAACGCACATTTAGATTGAAGTAGCGTCAAAAGTAAAAGATTTTTAAATGTGAAGAAAGTTGTTTATAAAACCCCAACATGTCTCATTTATTTTACAAAAAAAAAAAAAAAAATACTGGTCACATAAGAAATTTCGCTAAATTTTACAAATTTTCGTAGACACTTCAAGTTGCTGTGGAAAATTGTGTACTTCCGTAACGCACTTTGTGTTAGTTATAATTTTAAATACAACATTTTAAGTAAAGTTTCATTAAAAGGACATTATAGTACTATCCAAGACATAATATTTTTTTAATATGAACATAATCTTCAAAATATTTCAACTTTTCGAGACAACTACAAAATAAGAAAAAAATCGTGCGTCCGCAACGCTAGCAAATACCCATATGTTACCCGCTATGATACTCTAAAATTGTGAAAAGTTGTCAGCTACTGAAAGGAATTAATGTCCTTGAAAGTTAAAAAAGTTTTATCTTCTATACAATTGACACAGACTTTGCTCGGTCACATTCAATACTCATTTTAGTGATCCTGAATCCCTTAATGTTTTAAATATCGTTATTATTGTTGTTTTAGTTCTCAAAATGAATTTAAACCAAATATATTTCTCTTAAAAAAAATGCTCTTCTGTTGTTATTTTTTGGTTTTGTTATCCATTATCTCCAAATGATTTAATTTAAAAAACTTTTTTGACGATCTTTTAGGCACTATTAATTTGTTACGATATTATAGAAAATCTTTGCAAAACAATAAAAAAAAATCGACGAGAGAAGGGACAAAATCGAAAAATGTTTAACAATATTCAAATTTGTCAGAAAAATTTTTATCCCGTGTTTTAAATATTAGCAGTTAAGTTTTAGTTTTGTTTGTTTATTTGTTATTAGTATTATTTTATTTGTTTTCTTTTCTGTTTTGTTTCAATTAATTTCTCGATAACATTAATTAAATTATAAATGTATATATTGTTGTTTTTGTTTTCACGATTTTATTTAATATTCATGTATAGTATATATGTATGTAAAAAATTATTGTTACTGTTTACCCTTTTTCAATTTTTAATTATTTTTTTTTTGCTTCATTATTTTTTGTTTCCTTATTTGATTTTTTATTTAAAGATTTAGACATTTGTTGTTGTGGTTGCTGTGTGTTTGCCATTACAAACTTGTTGACAAATGGTTGCAATTGCATTTATACTTAATGTAATTTAAGCAAACTATTTTTATTGTAATGGTTAATTTTGTAAAAGTATATGGTAATTATAAAAAAAGGAGCATATTGAGAAAAAAAAAACTATATAAATTAGTTTGTAAAAAAAGCAAACTGTTATAGTAAAACTTATGTGTTAAGGCTACGATAATAGAAAACATAAAATACTTTTTACACTTATATGAGAGGGGGAGGGAGAGCAAGTAAGGGAAAATGTTTAAGAGAAATAGCAAAAAGGTGATTTAGAAAATTAAAATTATTTTTTATTAAAGATTTAATTAAAATTATATATTGTTTTTGTTTACTTTAACATAATTAAAAGTACAAGTAACTAATATTTAAAAAAAAAATAAACAAAACTTGTTTTAAATAAATTGTAATTGTAATTTGTTTAAAAAACGGTGGATGGTTTACAAAATTCACAATTAAATGAATCTTTTCTTTATATGTAAATTTATGATAAATGTTTTTCTCACTTTTTGCTTTAAATAACATTATTTAAACTTTTTTTTAATTAAATATTTTATGTTTTTGTTTTTAATTTTTACAATAATTACACATTAGCATTAATTGTTTTATGTTAAATATTTAAAAATATGTATTTGTTAGTTGCTGTTTTTTGGGGTCTTGATAAACGCCAAACTTTTTAATGATTTAAAATCTTAAAAAAGATATATATTTATATATATATATATAGTATATTTAAGTTGATAATATCTATTACACATACACATATTTAATAGTAATCGCTTTAATATATATTTCAAATATATATATTTATATATATGTATAGCTATAATAATTTACACTAATTATAAAAACAAATTACGTTTCTTATGTTGCATTATCTTCTCTGTTTGTTTTTTCACTTCACTTGTGTAATTTAAACTTAATGAATTTTACTCAATTGTTGTTTGTATTACAAACACATTTTCACACGTAAAAATAAAAACAATTTTTTTATTTTTTTTTTGTAAAAGTTATGAAAATTTAAAATAACGGCGGCTTATGACAAAAAAGAACAAATTCTATGCTACTAGTTATTGGAAATTTTAGTTTTTATCTTTTTGAAATCTTTTGTGCATTTGTGTTGCCTAAATTTATTTTGAGATCATTTTTATGTATTTTGTTAGCTAATGAAACGAGTAGGGCTTGGGAGGGATTGTTACATAGTTTTCTAAAATATAGTATTTTTTTTTTTTTTATTAAAGAAAAAAATCTAATTTAGACAACACAAAATGCTTCAAAATTTTGCTGTAGATTTTCTTTTACAGTTGTGAAATTATGTGCTTTTGTACATGTCACACCAATAGGCAGCCTCTGGTTAATGTAAAGAATTAAATCAAAGTGATTTTGAATGTAAAGACAAATTTTATAATAAAATTGTATTGAGATTTATAGGTGTTCGTTAAGGTTTACTGATAATAATTGTGATAATAGGTCGGATGAAATACAAGACACCTATCATTGCATTATAATTATTTTACAAGAGGAGCTTAACATTTTTATGTCGAAAATAGCTTAGATATCCATATTTTCTATTGACTTTCTTTAATAAAATTTAAAAAAATTTTTTGTTTATGACTTTTTATATGCAAATTCAGCTGATTATATAAAGTAAAACCTTCTACAGTAAAAGTTTCATGGCTTGGAAAGGTCATCATGGATATTATAAGAAATAGGCATCACATGGATATAACAGTCAAAATTGACTTCGAAGTCAAGAGAGACCCAAGGGAATGGAGCCTTTGTCAAAACAAGAACAGTCTATGCTATTCATCATAAGGGAGACGGATTTTCGGTGAAGACAATCTGACTTTAGCATGATGCTAGATCCAAAAATTGTAAATTTTAGATTTTTTGTTAATGATTTTTTTCATATGTATCTAAAGTAAAAGTTTCATGGCTTGGAGAGGTCATCAAGGACATTATTAGAAATGATTATCACATGGATATAGGAAACGAAATACAGGAAGTCAATAGCCAAAATTGATTTCGAAGTCAAAAGTGACTAAAGGTAAAAATGGGGCCTTTGACAAAACAAGACCAACGGTATGAGTTTTGTTTCGATAGGACAGCAAATAACAAGGCGTATTTGGGCAGTACGGAGAGTGCACGTATAACAAAAATATTGTGTTCTGAAATTGTCTTTGGATAATCTTTAATCGTAGAGCGTGTCCACTAAGGTGTTCCAAAAAAACCGGTTAGATTTGTATGAATTTAAATTGATCGTTCGAGGTTTGAAGTTTGTAAATCCTAGGGCAAATTTTTCTTTCGATTTTCCAAAAAATCTGAAGATTTCGTAAAGGATTAGGTTAAAAAAAAAAATTAAAATTTTTTCGATTTTCCCAAATAATCTTTGGGTTTTGTAATAAATCGTTAAGTTTTGCAAAGGATTAGGCTAAGTAAAATGGGCAGAAATATGGACTCCATTACAGGGTAATTTTTTTTTTGATTTTCAAATTTCAAAACTTTAACACCATTTTTTTTTTAAATTTAAAAAATTTTAAATATTAAAATAAAAAAACTACCCTATTTTTAACAAACTTCAAACCGCGAGCGGCACGTCTATTTTGAATCGATAGAGCCCATATTTTTTCCATTTTTTTGTAGCCTTTGCAAAACTTAATGATTTTTTTTTTCGATTTTCCAAAAAATCTTTGGGTTTTGTAAAAAATCGTTAAGTTTTGCAAAGGATTAGGCTAAGTAAAATGGGCAGAAATATGGGTCCGATAACAGGGTAATTTTTTTTTTGATTTTAAAATTTTCAATATTTTACACTTTTTTTTAAGATTTAAAAATTTTTTTAAATATTTATATAAAAAATAAAAACTATTTTTAAACAAACTTCAAACCGCAAACGACATGTAAATTTTTAACTGATAGAGCCCATATTTTTGTCCATTTTTTTAAGCCTAACCCTTAGCAAAACTTTTTTTTTTCCAATTTTTTCAAAAAAAATCTTTGGGTTTTGTTAAAAATAGTTAAGTTTTACAAAGGGTTGGGCTAAAAAAATGGACAGAAATATGGGCTTGATAGGGTAAATATTTTTTTTTTTGATTTCGAAATTTTAAAAATTTTATACTTTTTTTTAAAAAAATTTTAAAATTTTTTAAATATTTAAATCAAAAAAAAATTTTACCCTATTTTTAACAAAGTTTAAACCGCGAGCGGCACATTATTTTTTAACAATCGAGCCTATATTTTTGTCAATTTTTTTAGCCTAACCCTATACATGACATAATGATTTTACAAAATTAAGAGATTTTTTTAGAATATTTAAAAAAACACAAACTTCAAACCGGGACCAGCACGCCAATTTCCAACCGATCGAACCGATATTTTTTTAAAAATTTTTTCTTAACCTAAACTCGTACAAAACTAACCGGTTTTTTTGGAAAATCGAACAAAATAATAAGGTCTACCTTAGTGTCGACATCATTTTTTTTTTCAACCGGTAAAATCTAAAGCTTATAAATTTTGCACGTTAAATGTCTATGTTAAGCTATATGTCATGTAGGAAATTGTATTATGGGAATCTTTAATAAAAATATATCTACTGATATATACAAAATTATAGATTTTTCTGCGGACAAATGAGCTTATAAATAATTACCGTTAATTTGAAAAAAATACCTATCCCATACCTCATTAAACTGTTTTCTTAAGGAAACTTTTCTTATGTATGAAAAAAAGTGTCACAGTATAGACTCTGTGTAGAATTCGTGTCACAAGTAGCTGAGAAGACAATTATCATATACAAAAATGATTACCGGGAAGTCAAGTAGCATATAGAATCATATCGGTAATAGAAAATGAATTTTTCCCAACATTTTTTATAGAAGATCTTCAGGGACACGCCACAAATAAGACCTTTGTCATCGAAAAAAAAAAAATTACCAAAAACTGAATAAATTTTTTTTTTTAAGTTTGCTTCTACAATTATTTTGAGTGTACGTCTGTAAACCGCACTGTATAAGTTGTTGTAAGTAAATTAACTGTTTAACTAGTTGTAAGGAACTCTAACAGTGGGGTTAACAGTTGTACCTGTGGTGCTTCGAGCCGGATTTGTTGTCTTTTGTGCATCTTTTATTAACATAGCTGCAATCGTCGATTTTTGTATTAAAATCGAATGTTTCTTGTGTTCTGATAGACTTGCTTCCGATTTAATATCTCTTTGCAAGCAGTACTCCTCCTTTACTTCCAACATTTTACTCTATACTTGACTTTCATTTTGCAAATTGGACTATAATGACAATGACTTATCAAGCTTGCGACATAAGATCTGTGGTTTCTCCATGTCATGGAATAAATCGGATACCTATACGTGTATTTTATTCTTTTAAACAATAACAGTTCTTGCTCTTGGTTCTCATTAAGTACTTGAAATCTTTGATTTTCATCTTGAAGTATTTAAAATTTCTGTTGTGTTGCGAAGAGCGACGAAGTTTGTTCACTCAAACGTTGTTTATGATCAGCAAATTTATAAAGTTACAAGGAAATAAATACAAAATTCAAATTTTGTTAAAAAAAAATCCAAAAAATAAATCCCATAAATTCTTAAAAATCACATTTAATTTATATCTTATAAAAGTGGTGAAAACAATTATGAAGAAGCAAAAAAGCAAAAAATTCTAACACATTTTCATATGAAAAAGTTATAGTCAAGGACCAGACTTTTTTGGTCTACATATGTTGTAATCAGCCTTTTAAAGGCGTGAAGACACGTTGTATATTTAAAGTAACTCAATAGGACACTTTTATAAAAAAAATCACTTTTAAAGAAACTTATCTGCGAACACATAGTATTCTAACAAATTTCAATCGCTCTAAAAACATTTCATTTACAGTTATGAAAATGACCCCACTATCTTTAAGTCCACCATGCTATGCTGCAAATTCTATTAAATCTCAATACAAATAAATTTTTGAGTTGAAATTTAAACATCATTTCTAAATTAATATAACCAACATAAAATTTCCTACATAAATCTTTCATTGGCATCATCAACATTTCCAAAAGATATACATTTCATTGGCCACATCTTAATCTTTCACTGTGGTACCTTAAAATTTCCAATAACTTAATTATTACGCTCACATCCATGATGTGATGGACCCGATATTGTTGCCGCTGACAAATCATTGTTGTTTGCATTAAGCAACGCTGAACTATTGCTATTGCCACCAATACTACCTACTAATACATTATTAACACTACCTCCTACTACTGCACCGCTACCGCTACCACCCCCACCACCAGCACCTATTACTAAGCCTGCACTACCTGTACTTACAGCTCCTGCAACATTGGTCACTGCTGCAGCAGCCATGGCAGCTGCTGCTGCTGCCGCAGAGCTTAAATTCAAGGCGGCACTTTCGGCCGCTGTATATTCTTGGGCCGATAGCTTGAGAAATTGTTCGTATGCACTTAGACGGGGTGCGGCGGCGGCGGTCAGAGCATCGGTGGCCGAGGAAACCAATGAGTCCATGTCATTTGTTGTACACGAAGATGATGAGGATGAATTCGGATGATAGATTTTGCCTACGGCTGCGGCTGCCGCTGTTGCCACCACGGTGGAGGCATGATATGAGGGTGGTGGTGGTCTCTCATTGGATGTCACCATCAGGGGGTTGCTGGCATTTTGTATGTCTTCGCTAGCCGTGGGGGTCAGTTGACATTCGGCCATTGATGTTGTCAGTGGCAAAGGTAATTCGTGTTTGTGTCTTGTGGCCGAGTAGGTGGCCACACTAGACGTGCAATTGCCCAAGAGGCCGGTGGTAGAGGTGGCACTGGTGCTGCTGCTGTGGTTGAGCCTCAAATTTGTTGTATGTTGTTGGTGATGATGATGATGATGATGCTGTTGCTGTTGATGGTGATGAGGGAGGTGCTGATGATGATGCTGCTGCGGTTGTTGTTGTTGTGACGTTGATAAATCCATATTATCGCTTAGATTTGCATTGGCATGACTGTCATCGACTGTGGCTGTCGCTGAGTATAAACTTTCTGCGGGCTGGCCCAGACTCACTGTACTATGTAAACTATGATGATGTGATGGCGGTTGTGATACATCCATTGGATTCGGTGGCGATGTGGGTGATTGTTTAATTATTGTCGTTGTTGTCGGCGTCATTGTTGTCATCGTTGTCGATGACGCATGATTGCTGCTGTCCCTTCGCATACTGTTGGCCGTCGTCAAATATCTACTGCTGCGATTTGCAGCATCTTTCTTTTCGATTATGACCGAGCATTCGTCCACGTTCATGCTGTCGATGGCCAAACGATGCCTACTGCTGCCGTTGCTCTCATTGCCACCACCACCACCACCACCCATGTCACAGTCATCGAGGCCAGCGGTTGTACTGCTATTATGTGGACCTGTGGCTGGGCCGCCGCCGCTAGGTGTTGTTGCACTATTGGTCGTGTTGTTGAATTCATTAAGTTGGCTTGTGGACAGTGTTGATGATGAGTTGTTGTTGTCATTCAGGGATGAAGGAAGTTCATGCTATTCCTTTATCAATCGATAGATATGATGGGTGGCGCCGCTGTTTTGGGCAGCGACTTCAAAGACATACGCTATGCAGAGTAAGGTCTCCTGTGTTTCGCGGGATTGTATTACCTGGGAAAAAGGCAACGAAAAGAAAAAGGGATGAGCATAAAAGTCATGTGATAAAGAAATTATGCGGGTAAAAATTGAATAAAAGAAAGAAAAGTGTGATAAAGGCAATTATATAAAATGTTTGTTGTTGTTTTTGTATAGTTAAAAAATTAAATACAACTTTTAAAACGGGTCATGGGTGAACAATTAAAGACATTAAAGAAAAAAGCATTAATGCGAAAAATCGAAAAATTTGCCGCAGGTCTTTTAAGGCCCATAGGATCCAAATCAAGGACCCTAAAATAAGTTAATCTTTTTAAATAAGTATCGATTTTTTAAATACTTTTTATAGAAAGAGTTTATATTAGAGGAAAACATAAAGACTCATCGAACGATAACATCGAATTATTTTTGGAAAATTTATTTAAATTTTTTAACACGTTTTATAGTAAGAGCCAAATAAAAGGAAAACATTAATAATTTTTTTCGATAACACTTAGTTATCGACGATTTTAATTCGAAAGATAAAATCGAAACTTCAGGACCGTGGCCAGAGCTAAAAAAAATTATGAAAAAAAACGAAAATTAAAGAAAAAAATCAAGAATGCGAGATATCTAACAATTAGCTGTGTGTAAGGTCGAAATAAGAGGAAAACACAGTGTTTTTCAATAATTGTCTTAGTTATCGACCTATCGAAAGATAACATCGATTTTTTTTTTTAAATCTTTAACAGTTTTATACATGGTAGGTGTTAAAATAAGAGGAAAACATTAATTGTTTTTTTTTTTTTGATAAATTACTTAGTTATCGACGATTTTAAGTCGGAAGATAAAATCGAAAGTTCAGGAACGTGGCCAGATCTCAAAAAATTATGAAAAAACCGAAATTAAAGAAAAAATCAAGAAAGCGAGATATCGAACAATTAGCTGTTGGGCGGACCTTTGTGGCCCACAGGGTCCAAAACAAGGACCCCAAAATAAGTTAATTAAAAAAAAAACAGTATCGATTTCTTTATCGCTTTATATAGTAAGGATTAAATAAGAGAAAACATAGTAGTTTTTTTTCGATAATTATCTTAGTTATCGACTTATAGAACGATAACATAGAGGAAAACATTGTTTTTTTTTATTAATTACTTAGTTATCGACGATTTTAAGTCGGAAGATAAAATCGAAAGTTCAGGAACGTGGCCAGATCTCAAAAAATTATGAAAAAACCGAAATTAAAGAAAAAATCAAGAAAGCGAGATATCGAACAATTAGCTGTTGGGCGGACCTTTGTGGCCCACAGGGTCCAAAACAAGGACCCCAAAATAAGTTAATTTAAAAAAAAACAGTATCGATTTCTTTATCGCTTTATATAGTAAGGATCAAATAAGAGAAAATATAGTAGTTTTTTTTCGATAATTATCTTAGTTATCGACTTATAGAACGAAAACATAGAGGAAAACATTAATTGCTTTTTTTGATAAATTACTTAGTTATCGACGATTTTAGGTCGAAAGATAAAATCGAAAGTTCAGGAAAGTGGCCAGATCTCAAAAAATAATGAAAAAACCGAAATTAAAGAAAAAATCAAGAACGCGATATATCGAACAATTAGCGGTTGGGCGGACCTTTGTGGGCCACAGGGTCCAAAACTAGGACCCCAAAATAAGTTAATTAAAAAAAAACAGTATCGATTTCTTTATCGCTTTATATAGTGAGGATCAAATAAGAGAAAATATAGTAGTTTTTTTTCGATAATTATCTTAGTTATCGACTTATAGAACGATAACATCGAATTTTGTTTTGAAAAAAAAATTTTAAAAATTTCAAAATAAAATGAAAACATTAATTTTTTTCGAACGATAAAATCGAAACTTCAGGACCGTGGCCAGAGCTCAAAAATTAAAAAAAAAAAATGAAATTAAAGAAAAAGTCATAAAATTACAATATGTTGTACTAAAAAGTAAAATTGTAGGTACCAAAAAGAACATTTTATGATACCATAAACTTTATTTTACAACATATTGTACCAAAAAGTACAATTATTGATACCAAAAAGTACAACTTATGGTACCAAAAATTAAAATTTTTTGTACCAAAACGTAAAATTTTTGGTACAAAAAAAAAAAACAAAAAAAAAAACAATTTATTGTACCAAAACATACAAATTGTGGTATCAAAAAGTTTAATTTATGGTACTAAAAAATAAAGTTTACGATACCCAAAAGTACAATTTATGGTAGCAAAAACTATATTTTACAATATATTGTACCAAAAAGTACAATTATTGGTACTAAAAAGTTCAATTATTGGTACCAAAAAGTAAAAATTTTGGTACCAAAAAGTACAATTTATGGTAGCAAAAACTATATTTTACAATATGTTGTACCAAAAAGTACAATTATTGGTACTAATAAGTAGAATTATTAGTATCAAAAAGTACCAAAAAATACAATTTATTGCTATGTTAATAAAAAAATAAAGATTTTGGTACAATTTAAGTAAAATTTTTGTACCAAAAAGAACATTTTCTTTCTTTAATGGTACCAAACAGTTAACTTATTGGTAATTGTAATACATGAATTTACAACAGGATGTATATTCTTACAACCTACAACCTTAGTACACATTTGAAGTTCCTATATTTGTATTACCTTCCACTAGTAAATAATATCCACTTAAAACTTACTTGTAATATTGTAAAATTCTCCAATACACTATTCATCATATATCGTTCAGGTAAATTTTTCAATTTTTGTATGAAATTAATCATATATTCGCACATGGGTGAACGTTCAATACGATATACGAAACGACCGTTTTCTAAGCGTGAGAACTCTGTTTCCACCTTTTCCACAACCTGTGAGCCAAAGGAACAGACTTTTGTCGAACACACCAAAACCACATTTTCATTACTTTCATATCTGTAAGAGAGAAGGGGAGAAAGAAAGAGAGTGATACACATTAATATCAAATATGTAATTTATGTTATCGTAAAATATACTTACTGGCTGGTTACGCCATAAAAATCACCATTTTCACTGCCGGTTAGTTCGGTATTAAGATCAGCCCAACACTTAACCAAATAGAATGCATTCTGTGGACCTTTTTCATAGAGATCTTTAAGACCACCTGATTTTTCAGGGAATTTATCAGAGATTTGTCGGATATCCACAGTCTGTAAGAAAATGCAATATAAAAATGTAAAAAATACTTAACAATGAAGGTTCTTGAGGTTTTAGGTTGCCTAAAACTTACCTCAAGTAGGGGATCCGAAAATGAAGGTTTACCGCCCAATTGTACAAACAAATGCCGGTGGTACTGTGAAGGGAAAGACACGTATTTAGTAAGAAATATTAAACATATAACAGTAAATGCGATAGTACTGTTAGGAAGCAATCATTAATTATGGATTGGTAATTAAGTTTTAATAATTTAATTTTTTTTTTTTGTACACTTACAATTTCATCTCTTCGCATTTCCATAAACGCTGAAAACTCTAATAATCTAAATTTGTGCGTCGCTATCGCCCGTCCCTCCCACGGCAGCTGTGCTGGCGGAAGTCCTGCTTCTATATCACCAGATACAGCTGTTGATGGTTTACCGGCGGGATATGGTTGTTGTGCAAATGGTTTTATACTGTAATCATAAAAACTTTGAGGGTCAATGCAATCAGGTAAATGCTTGGAACTCGATTAAAAAAAATATTCAAATAACTTACTCTTGTGAAGTGCTCGGCTGCAGGCCAGGTTGCCAAAATTGCTAAAGGTCGCGGGAAGAGAAGAAAGAGATAATGTAGTTTTTATATTGCTCAGAAAATTTTCAATGATAGGAAGACTATGATCCATGGTAATTAGTGATATGGGGAATACACATATAAGTCATTGTATGCGAAATAGCTAGATTTTGTCCTTAGCGTATAAGATATGGTAAACACAAGTGATTGCTGTTGTATTTGTAAAGATGATGGGGTTAATGGTGATACCATTAAGCTTTTGGCAACAAAAATTATCGATGGTTAAACAAATATGCGGCTCTTAAATCAAGGCTTAGCGAATATAAGCAACTCTTAGGGGAAATAACTGGGACCGACTCTGATAATGAGTTAAAATTACAAGATTCTCCTTTTAGCACTTTGTCGAAATTCTAAAAATAATCCAAAGTAATAATTTTTACCCATTAGTGACGACTGTTAAAATATGGTAACGTTGACAGCGTTAGATATTGCTCGCAATAAAATAAACATAAGAATAAATGTCAAGAATTTTCTTTTTTGATTTCATCAAAGCGTGCTTTGATCTTTCATTCTTGATTTACCGCTATGCGATCAGACGTCAGTCGCGAGCGTGGGGGATCATTTAAAATAAGTGTTTTTCTCATGTGCGCAAAACAGCAATATAGCGGGATATAAAAAGTCACTCCATATAAAGAATGCTTTTTGGTTGTTTAAAGGCTGATATATTAAACACTTTTAGTTTTTGTTATTTGAGAAGAATATGAAATATCAAAAAAACGTATTGCATGAACCATGTGGCGACAGTCGTCATAACACTAGTAAAAATGGATATTTTTTGGAAATTTTTCGTCTTACTTTTTTATGTTTGTTTTTAAACTAATTTATATGTAGTACTGACAAAATCTTTAAAAAAATTCCCATTATTTCGCTCTCGTTATTAACGGGTTAATTTTTTTTTTTCGAAATATGCATGTAGGTATTTATATAAAAGAGACGAGTTGTGTCCCTGGTTTCTTAAGACCAAAATCGATTAAGGACTTTTTAAGACGATTGTCCGTCTGTCTGGCCGGTTAGATGGCTGTTGGGCACGATAAATCGAGTAACTCTTCACTGATCCTTATGAAAATTTACCAGCTTTAATAGTTTTCTAAATGAAGTTATGAGATTTTTACTAAGCTGAATGACCCCACTCCTCTGGTACCTCAAAATGAACTATTTTTGATAAATTTATATTTCACTGCGTTAAAAGTTTTCTTAATAATGCTATGGGTTTGTTTCTACTGTTACCCCCAAACAATATTAAATATTTTTTTTTAAAAATTCTCTTATAACGTCTAAACGAAAAACTGCAGTATATTTAAACTTTGTTAGATTAGTAACCTTATAAAAGTATGTAAACTTTAGAAAACTTAAACATTTGCCACTCCCCTTCTGGTATCTCCCATACAAATGACCTCATTCACAGTGATATTAATACATGCATATCTTTTTTTTGTAAGTACGCTGCATTAAGTCAAATTTTGTTTCAAGGAAAATGCTTATAGAAATCTGACTTAGGAATGAATAAAAGCTATATTGGCCTACCCCTTCAGGTACCTCCCATTCAAAATGACTTATTTTTTGGAAATTAAAATTTCTACCATATCTTCCAAATGGAAAACTGTGGGGCTTTTGCATTTAATTAGTTTAATTAGCTTGTAATAGTAAATGAAACCTTAAATAAAACAATTTCAATATCTCTTTAGGTACCTTTTATACAAATCACACAATTCACACTCATATCTTTATTGAAAGATTACTGAATTCAGTTAAATTTTTACTAGGAGATACCGTAATGAATTTTGACTATATAGGCCGACCCCATCTTGTACATCTATACAAAATTATCGTAAACAACTTAAAACTTAACTTCCCTTTTCACCCCATGAATGAGGTATGGGATAGCTTCTAGCGTTGTTGTGAATTAACACGCTTTCTATTTTTAGATTCACAACTAACGGCACCTACTTGTTTATCGACAATTGCGAACGTCCTTATTTGAGAAGCTTTTACTTAGATATGCCGATTGAGTCGACACTTATACTGCGAAGTTGCTGACGACAACATCGAGGAAGTCGGCAATGAAAGAAAAATTTGTCTTTTAATTTTTTTAGATGACTGGAGCCAGGAATTGAATATGGGATCTCCCGCATGGTAGTTGCGTGTTGTAATCATCATGCCACGGCCGGTCCCTTACAAAAGTATATATTTTGGGAACATTAATATTTCTCGCATAATTACCATAACGGACAACTGGAAGATATTTGAATTTGGTCAGTCATACGACCAAAAATTCGATCCAAAAAGAGGCAAAGAATAATAAATATATAACTAATTTTTCTTAAAAAGCGCTTAACTCGAGAGTTAAACAATAGGTTCACCTGATTTTTTATTTTTATTTAATTTTTAATTTGAAAGTGTATTTCATTAATTTCTATTAAATTTTTGTGTTCTTGTAATTTTTGTGTGTTATGATTTTTGTTTAAGTTTAAAATATTTCAATTTACATTAATTTCTATTTATATTTCGAATTTTTTTTTAATTAAATTTTTGAATTTTGGTTCATAATTTAATTTGTATTTATTTCTATTTTTATTTTTTTACTACATACATATTTAAATTTCTTGTTATTTAAATTTATATTACTTCTTTCTTAAATTTTTCTCATAGAAACATTCTTTATCTTTTTATCTTATTTAATTTTTAATTTTTAATTTTTAATTTTTAATTTTTAATTTTTAATTTTTAATTTTTAATTTTTAATTTTTAATTTTTAATTTTTAATTTTTAATTTTTAATTTTTAATTTTTAATTTTTAATTTTTAATTTTTAATTTTTAATTTTTAATTTTTAATTTTTAATTTTTAATTTTTAATTTTTAATTTTTAATTTTTAATTTTTAATTTTTAATTTTTAATTTTTAATTTTTAATTTTTAATTTTTAATTTTTAATTTTTAATTTTTAATTTTTAATTTTTAATTTTTAATTTTTAATTTTTAATTTTTAATTTTTAATTTTTAATTTTTAATTTTTAATTTTTAATTTTTAATTTTTAATTTTTAATTTTTAATTTTTAATTTTTAATTTTTAATTTTTAATTTTTAATTTTTAATTTTTAATTTTTAATTTTTAATTTTTAATTTTTAATTTTTAATTTTTAATTTTTAATTTTTAATTTTTAATTTTTAATTTTTAATTTTTAATTTTTAATTTTTAATTTTTAATTTTTAATTTTTAATTTTTAATTTTTAATTTTTAATTTTTAATTTTTAATTTTTAATTTTTAATTTTTAATTTTTAATTTTTAATTTTTAATTTTTAATAATTTAATTTTTAATTTTTAATTTTTAATTTTTAATTTTTAATTTTTAATTTTTAATTTTTAATTTTTAATTTTTAATTTTTAATTTTTAATTTTTAATTTTTAATTTTTAATTTTTAATTTTTAATTTTTAATTTTTAATTTTTAATTTTTAATTTTTAATTTTTAATTTTTAATTTTTAATTTTTAATTTTTAATTTTTAATTTTTAATTTTTAATTTTTAATTTTTAATTTTTAATTTTTAATTTTTAATTTTTAATTTTTAATTTTTAATTTTTAATTTTTAATTTTTAATTTTTAATTTTTAATTTTTAATTTTTAATTTTTAATTTTTAATTTTTGATTTTTAATTTTTAGTTTTTAATTTTTAATTTTTAATTTTTAATTTTTAATTTTTAATTTTTAATTTTTAATTTTTAATTTTTAATTTTTAATTTTTAATTTTTAATTTTTAATTTTTAATTTTTAATTTTTAATTTTTAATTTTAAATTTTAAATTTTTAATTATTAATTTTTAATTTTTAATTTTTAATTTTTAATTTTTAATTTTTAATTTTTAATTTTTAATTTTTAATTTTTAATTTTTAATTTTTAATTTTTAATTTTTAATTTTTAATTTTTAATTTTTAATTTTTAATTTTTAATTTTTTATTTTTAATTTTAAATTTTTAATTTTAAATTTTTAATTTTAACATAAATAGCTTTCTTAAGTTGTATATAGCGCACACAGTTATATGCCAATAATATCATATACCTATCCACACACAAACTCATACCCACAATCATATGTAAAATGAATCTGAAATTATGCCCCATTTCTGATGTTCCATGAAACACGTATGAAGCTACAAACACACGCCAATGTACACACGTACACATACACACACAGAGAAATACAATAGTGGAGAACAAGCTTACTCCCGGATATAAAGGCAATGCGGATCCCATCGTAGCTGGGGCATTTGCAGCAGCTGCTGCTACCGCCGCCGATGCAGCCAATTGCTGATGATGCTGCTGCAAATATGCCGCACTTAAAGCTGCTGAATGTTGCGTTAAATGAGCGGACGTCGAAGAAGAACTAGGATTCTGAGCGGTGGTAGTATTACTTAGAGCATTACTACTACTACTTCTACTACTACTAGCACAAGTACCCGCTGACATTGAGCCGGAGGTGAGGGAAATGGTACTAACCGAATTTGCCGCCGCCGCTTGATGGTGATGATGCGGGTGAGGCGGTGGTGGTGGAGGCGGCTGAGCCGCATGTGTCGTTGCCGTTGGCCCGTTCAACATATCCGTTCTTAAAGGATGACCCAAAGGAGTCGTCACACCTGTCGTCGGGTGGTGATTGTGTAAGTGGTGATGGTGGTGTTGTTGACTGGACGAGGTAGTAGGGTGATGTATGTGGTGGCTGGGGTGGTGTTGGTGTTGGTGGTGGTGTAGATGGTGGTTTAGGTGTGGATGTGTGTGATGTGGATGCACCGCATGATGATGCAAACCAGAGAGGGCGGAGGCAGCTAAAGTAAGATTTTTTACCGCTTGAGCGGAGACAATCTGCGAACTCGTCATGCCGGACATGGCCTGCAGGGCCTTTTCCTTTTCACTCAATAAATGCAAGACGGCAGCATTGTTAGCAGCACCAGGACCACCTATCACACCATTAGGCTCCTGAAAACCAAAGATCAAAAAGTTCAAAGTGTAAAGTGTGGGGACACATAACAGGAAGTACAACAAAAACAAAGGCACAATGTGGGCGTTGTGTTTGTTTGTTCGTACGAATATATTTCATATGAAATGTGATGGGAGCGAGAGACAGAATGTAGTAAGGAAATGGAGTGAATGTAATGAACTGATCGTAGAATGATCTTTGGTGGCCCCAAAAGTTTATGGAACGTTTAACATATTTCAAGTATATGTACTATTTCCATAAGACGATGATATGACGATGGTGATGTATTGATGTTTGTTGTCGTTGTTATTGGTATTAGTTGTGTGATGATGTGCTGCTCGTGAGGGTATTTCATTGGGTGGGTATTTAATGTGTTGGGTAGGAGGATAATGGGTTGTTTAACGCAGCTTGATCGGGGCAGAGCAGTTAGCAGCAGCACACTGCTCCCCCATGTTAATGTTTTAGCAGTTTAGATGTGATGACATGATGATACTGGCTTTATTCGATTCAAAAGAGATTTTCATTCATATATTTACATAAAATTTTAAAAATGAGTTAGGCACTAAATTTCCATTAACTTGTTGATAGTAATAAAAAAACTTTGTTGTTCATAGACCCTTACGCACTAAAGAACCCCCTTAAACATAAACGAACCTCGTAGTATTATAAAAAGTAATAACCTGATCTATCTAATTTGGGTCAATACCTGAAATTTGTTTTTACTTAAGTAACAACGTCTTTTTTATTGAAAATTCTTAAATTTTGGCCGACGGCAATTGACTCCGAACTGTTGTGCGGCGGTTAAGGTAGAGTGATCTGATGTAACTCTAAGTAATCGGAATATACGGAATATTTTATTTTTAATGGCAAGCCTACTTTGAATATGGCGATCCTGCATGGTAACATAAAGTTCATTCTTGACAGAGCTCAGCAAAGGTCTCTCGTTCGAAATTACAGTTGTCAGTAACAAATATCTTATATTTTCATAATATTAAATTACTTTTAACTCCGTATCGGTAAAGGTATTCAAGGGTGTCCATATCTTAAACCCCAGTTTTGTTTTTCCTTTTTCTTTTGTGGCCTACACCATACAGACCATAAGTGTCTGTTGGAGGTTGCTTTGAGGTAATGCTTTTCTATGCATTTTGTTTTTCCTCTTTCTTTTTAGAATCAAAATGTTTAAGTGTTCCCATATTGCATGTTGTGGTTGTACTGGCGATATCCTATATCCCATATCCTGAAATTGAATCCTTTCTACAAACACACACACACATACATACACACTCACAAACATATCATGCCAACTGAGCGCTTGGCAGGTGCAGAAGGACAATTGGTTTTCTACTGTTAACCAATCATGGTTGTTAAATGTGACCCATTTAACACAACAACAACAACAACAATATCAGCAGCAACAGCAGTGACAGCAAAGACATTGATATCGTCAATTGAAGCAATATCAGTTTTGCTGTAAGGAAAACGCAAAGAATTTCGTTTGACAATGTGCTTAGACACAAAAGGACTACGTTTTACAAACTAATCGATGTTTCTTGGTGTTGGTGTAACATAGAAGGTGTTCTGATATGTTTGTAAATCCAATTTGGCATTCTTTTGGGTTGTTTGCTTTGTTTTTTTGTTTTTAATTTGGTAAATACATCATAGTAAAAGTGTTTAAAGAAATTTAAAATTTTAAATGCAATGATGACGTCATATCATAGTATGACAAACTTGAAGTGTTTGCGGAACAGGATTCAAAATTTTTTTCAGGGTGATTCAATTGTAATTATGATCTTTGACAAAAATTAGTTTTAGACAATGTGTATTACAGGCTTTGACAAATTTAGTCATACAGAGATACTCTGTGAAACAATGAGTAAAAGTTATTTAATCGATTAATGTAAATTGTTATTCTGCAAAAAGTGCATTTAGTGTATTGTGTGACAACATAACCGGCAAAAGGTCCAGAAATTCGAAGCAACTGGATCAAGCGTGGCAACACCCATGCGTTTTTTTATAGGAAGTTCAGCCCAAACTTTTGCTGTTGTGGAACAAAGTGAAGAAAAGGCTGCGACAACCTTAATACGTCATTTTGCTAGACATCGAACTTATCCTACAACATCGTTCAGCAACTGAAGCCTCAAGACCAGTGTTAGGCAAACCCGAACGCACTCACACACAATGTGGAGTGGTGTTGCCTTTACAACACTTAAGCAGAGAGTGATTGCTTTGAATCAAACAAACTTGGCGTACGTGTGACTAGCCGATCGTATTTGGCTAAAAATGTCGAATTTTTTTGACCTTTAGATGACATAGACTTGGACAATATAGCATAATATGTAGCACATAGTAAAATTGCCCTATTGCCAACGAAGTCTGCATACCGCGAAGTCTTGCCGCAATTGCGAACGAAGTTAACATAACGCATTATCTAGCGAAAAAAAATGAGATCAAATGACCACCGAGATTTCCATTGAATTTCTTTTTTTGGAGCTACGTAAAAGGAATAGTCTATGTTAATAAAACTGAGACAATTCGAGGACTGAAGATCGAAACCATACACGCTATAAACGATATACAACCCGAATATTGTCAAAAAGTCATGGAAAATGTTGTTGACTCGCGAATCCTGTGTTACCAGAGGAGTCGTGAAGGACTTTTAACGAATATTGTATGTCATAATTAAATGCCATAGACTAAGAAATATAATGACATAGCAAGTAATAACTTTAACTAAAATTTGGTGTGTTTTACTTATTAAAAGAAATCTTCATTCTTATTGAATCATCGCTAACAATATTTTATAATAAAACATTTTAGTTAAAAAAAAAACAGTATTATGTGAAATATTATGATTTCTTCATTATGTTATGATCAAAAAAAACCATAAATACTAATATGGATGTTGTTGCCACATGCTTTACATCAAAAAGTCATAGAAAATTTGTATACATGAATCCTGTATTGCCAGAGTAGTCGTGTAGAGCATTTAATGTAGATATATTTATATTCTTACATAAATGCCAAAGACTAAAGAACATAATAAAGTCTAAAATAATGATTTTAACAAATTTTGGTGTGTTTTGTTAACATAAGAAAATCTGCGGTCTTAGTCAATCACCTTATTAAATATTTTAAAATAAACTTTTAAGGAAAAATTAACCACATTTTGTAAAAACATATAAAGACATACAATGTGGTCAATACAAAAATACCAACATGAATATTACTGCAGCTTAAATGGATTTTGTTGCGGCCCAAACTTTATCAAAAGTCATGTAATATTTCGATACTCTCATCATATATTGCCAAAGGAGTCGGAAGGGGTATTTGACAAATATTATGTTTCATACATAAATGCCATAGACTAAAAAAACAAAATGAAATCAAAAACAATCATTTTTCAAAAATTTTTATTTGTTTTATTAACATAAGACAATCTACGGTCTTATTGAATCACACTCTTCAATATTTTATAAGAAAACAATTAAGGAAAATAACCGAAATTTTATGAACATATGTAAAGAAAACCAATGTGACCAATGAAAACATACAAAAATACCAATATAAGTATTAGTGCAGCCAAAATGGATTATGTTCCAGCGCGAACTTTATCAAAAAAGTCATGGAATATTTTGAAACGAGCATCATGTATTGCCGGAGAAGTCGGGAAGGGCTTTTGACGAATATATATATCTTTCATACATAAATGTCATAGACTAAAAAACATAATGAAATCAAAATCTATAATTTCAACAAATTTTGGTGTTTTCCATTAATAAATAAAAATCTCCAGTCTTATTGAATCACCCTATACAATATTTTATAATTAAACATTTTAGGAATATAACACTTATTTTGTGAAAATATATACAGACAACCATCATGTTCAAAGCCAAAATTTTTAAGTATCAATATGAATGTTGGATCACATGTTATGTAAACAAAAACTAAAACGTTTTACGTAACTGTTTCAGGTAATTGACTGTATTAACTCTAAAGGAATCTTCCATATAAAGGTTTCTTCCACTTCTCAAATATATATATGTATAACATATAAGTTAATATTTGTTAATAATTTTGCAAAACTATCAAAGTTTTACACTGTGCCAAATATCGTAAGAGAATAAATTTATACACTTGAGCCGACCTGGTTGCTTACCGAAATACGATAAGAGAAATTAATTTCTTTGTAGTATTCATTACTCTTATGTTAATGCTATCAAGTGAAGACTTTGCCTTTCTAGGTCTCAGAAAAAACCTGCTAACGATTTCTTATACCGAATACTAAATATTTTGACACTCATCAAATCCCAGTAGGAAGTGTCTGCAAGACATCCTCAAGGATAGGTACATGACCATAGTAAATCATTGATGACACTTAGGGGACCGTCAACACAAATCGTCAACGAAATTTTCATACAAGTGTCCGCTTTGTCATGCACGCCTTGATGTGCGACAATGTCGGTCAAATTGACGTTGATGCCTATATAAGCGACATGTTGCCCACGTAATCATGCACGACGTAATGAACGACAATGTCGGTCAAATTGTCGTGGCCACTGCATAATAATTTAAAACCACAAATTTGAAAACGTCTGATACATGAACAATCGTGCACTGCTGTGTTCAATAAACTGAAAAATTTGTACGTCCTATTTCCTCTCTTCCCTCTCTTCAATTTCATGCCGTTATTGTTACGTTCCATTGCATTTTTTTGTTTGATGCACGACAACATTAGTATTTTGTCGGTCAGCTTGTCGTTAACCGAGTGTTTTGACGACAAGTATATAAATTTTTCACTTTTTGTCTTGAGAACAGCGTTGACGACAATGTCGTGTATGACGATACTTCCTACGGGGTTATGGCGTATGAGATACCTAACCAATACTCAAATAACTTAACCAATACTCAACTAACAAAATGGTGTATACATCTTAATTCAGCCAGCTTCCAGCTTTAACCTGCTTGCTGACTAGTTCTCTTACAAATCTTCGCCTTAATGTAAAAAAATGTTTCAAACAGAACGATTTGCTTTTTTCTTTAACTTAAAGAAATTCAAAATGTCAAAGGGACAAGCGAGGTCCTTACAAAGGATCCTTTATTTTTCTTAAACGCATACGATTTTCTCTTTCTCAGCGCGCAAAGTGGGTATGAGTGTGGCTGTGTGTTTGTGTGCGTGTGTGTGTTTGCGGCGTTTAAGCGTTTTCATTCGAAAAGAAGAACGCTTGTTGGTTGCTGCTGCTGCTGCTGTACAAAATGAAGCTTTTGTTAAGTTTATTGCATTTTCAGTTTGTAAGAGACTTTGTGTGTGTGTGCGTCTGATTTCCATCATGATTTGGTTTATGGTGGCAAAGGCGACGACGACGACGGTGGTGGTGGCGGTAGCGGTAACTTAGAGTGCGAGTACTCTTTTAGTCGGTTGCAATTTGTAAAAGGCAAAAAGAAGAAAGAATTGCATTTTATTTTATTTCATTTTCATTTCGGTCTGTGAGCGTTTGTGCCATTTGTTTCATATACCCCCCCCCCCCCCCCCCCCTCTCCTCCCGTCCTCTCGTCTTTTAAGCTATGCGGCGTGCGTGTGTATGCTGGCGTGCGTTTTTAAGTGCATTTTGCTCTGTGTAAAGTTTACAAGAGTTTTTAGTTGTTGTTGTTTGTTTTCTATGATATTTTTTTTAAAGGTCTTTTTATTTCATTGTTTGGTTGTGTTTTATACTACTGCTATGTATATACATAATATAGACGAAAAACTATATGTATATATATATATGTATTTATATGTCTGTATGTTTGTAGGATATATGTATATTTATGTTTATAACGTGTACTCTGACATCTTTTCTGTTTGAAATATCAAAGTAAGTTAAGTGTTTTTCTGTTTTCTGTGAACTTTATAACATCACAAAGAGAGAGAGAGAGAAAAATATGCAATTTCATTTCATTTTGAGCTTGAGTTCGAGCCATAGAAACATTGTTGCACGCACACCCATCAACAAATGTTGTGTAAATCACATACACACACAGTCGGTTGTTTTGCTGAATGCTATGAAAATTGGTTTGGTTTGGTTTTATGTATGAAAATCTAAATGTGATTAAATATCATCACAATTATTGAATCAAAGGGATTTGCATTGGTGGTATTTGTGGACTGGATACGAAAATAACTGACACCAAATAATTAATGTAAATAAGGTGAAGGATGCCAAAGTATTGCTTTCACTTTCATATCATAGTCCAATGTCAAATCTTTAAATCAGCCCAGAACCAGACACTAGCCTTATTTAATGGGACCAAGCACAGAGAGCTCGGTCAAATGGCTAAATTAAATTTAAGGTCACCCAAGTACATAAAATTCCAAAAACAAAGTTATTTTGTATGGGAAGTACCAATAGGGTTCAGCCAATGTAGCTCATATTTATTCCTGAGTAAGATTTCTATTAGCGTTTATCTTGTGCAAATAAATTATGTTTCGAGTTTTTGGGGTATTGCCAGCTGTTGCCAGGTGATTTATCTGACAAAATTCAAATATTCTTTAGGTGACCGCTTGGAGGTAATGGGAGAGATATTAATTTTCTAAATATGGGTCGTTTTGTATAGGAGGCTGGGGCCTTGACTGGTCATTTGTATTTGTATGAGAGATACCAGAAGGGATGTGGCAAATGTTACCTTTTGTTTTCCGTTTGGATGTTATGGGAGAAATATTAATTTTCCTAAAAATTGACCATTTGGTATGGGAGGTACCAGCAGGGGTCGACAGAAATAGCCCACATTTATTCTTAAGTCAGATTTCTATAAGCGTATAGCTTGTGCAAAATTTGACTGAATTCTGTGAACTTACCAAAAAAAAAGGTATGCTTGGGGTAAGTTCTTCATTTGTATGCGAGGTATTAGAAGGGGTGTGACAAATGTTTCGGTTTTCTGAGATTGTATTAAACTAACCAGTTGTTGGTTTGGAAATTATGGCAGAAAAATTAATTTTCCAAAAAGATATAATTTTATGAGGCTATAATGCAGATTTACGTTTACGTAACTACATTTTTGGAAAATATTAATTCTGGTAGAAATTCATAAGGAACCATAAAGGTTTACTCGAGTTATCCTGCCCACCATCCAGCCAGACAGACGAATATAGCTTTAAAAAGGACATAGTCTTAAAAAGTCCTGGCATGAATTTGACCTTAAGATACTAGGGGTCCACATCGTCTCCTTTCATGAGTTATACTTTTTTTGTGTCAAATAATATATCGTCGGTATAGTGCGTAAACTGACCAACTCCATTTTTTTTTAAAATGGACTAAATGATGCAAAAGTGTTCCAAATGTCTTAGTATACGCCTCTAAAAAAAACCTATGTCTGTTTAAAATAGTTTTGTAGTTATTGTATCAAAACATAGGCGGCCATAAACTTTAACTTAGAAACACAAAAAGTGTAGTTGGTTAGTTTACTCAGTATACCAACGATATACCCTCGGTCCTATGAGGTGAGGTTATACAAATGTGCAGTGGATTGGATCAACTAACAGCATTAATTAACAAATAGTCAATACGTAGGTGCGATAACATAGGTAGGCGTGGCTCTATTCATACCAACTATAACTTTAAAACGCAATATCTGGAGGACTTAGGATATGGCCCCGCCTAATCATCATATTGACATGAATGCTATATCAGGATTACTATTACTTTGAGGGACTTGAAGAAAGTGTGAATGCATTTGGCAGCAATATCCGTGCTAAGGAACATGGGCGGCATAAGATTAGTAGGCATGGTACCGCCTATAAGTCCTATTATTGGAAACGCAACTTTGGACAGAATATTACACCATTTGTCTTATATTTTGGTGTGGATTCGTTTGAAACCACTCTAAAATATGAGTGCCACAGGATTAAGGGGCTTGGCCCCGTCCATAAAAAATACTCATTGGAACAGCTGAAACGTACCATGCTTACGTTCAATGCCTAGGCAGCCAATAGCCTCGCGAGGCTGGTATTATTCTTATTTATCACTCATACACGATCGGTAATACTCGCAAGCGAGCGAAATTTATGGACGGAAATTTAGAAATGTCCGGCCTTGATGTAAAAAATGCATGACGAACATTTGAGGAAGATCGGACAACTAGTTTTTTAGTATATCGTATATAACATAACTTAATTTCCCTTTGCACCCCATGAATGAGGTATGGGATAGCTTCTCGCGTTGTTGTAAATTAACACGCTTTCTATTTTTAGATTCACAACTAACGGCACCTACTTGTTTATCGACGAATGCGAACGTTGCTGTTTGAGAAGCTCTTACTAGACACGACGATTAATACTGCGAAGTTGCTGTCAACAACATTCGAGGGGAGCCGACAATGAAAGAACATTTTATATATTTATTTTTTCTTTTAAGATGACTGGAGCCAGGTTTGAACCTGCGATCTCCCGCATGGTAGTCGCGTGTTCTAACCACTATACCACGGCCGGTCCCAATATATCGTATATATAGTGTAACGCAAAGAAGGAGTCTCTTTAGAACCTAGGTTTCTTTGAACTTTATTCGATTCATGACTTTTTTAGTCGTTTGATCCATGTCCGTCTGTCTGTCTAGCTGTCCGGCTGGTACGCACGATAACTTACGAAAGACGCAACCAAATGTTTCGAAGTTTTGCACGAGTTAATATTTCCCCAAAACTACTTACGGTATGGCAAATGGGCTACATGGCCACGTTCCTTCTGGTACCTCCCATACTAAAATATAAAATTTTTAAAAGTTTTAGAAACCGAGTAGTAACATCAATACACCCAACGCGGTCGTACCCAAATTCTGTATTTAAAAAAGCTATAACAGGATAAAGTTTCGAAAAAAAATTTTAAATCTAGCCACGCCACTTCTGGTACCTCCCATACATCACCCGCTTTAGAGATGGTGTAGTAATACCAATACACCCAAGGCGATCGTGCCCAAATTCTGTATTTTGGTAAACTATAGCAGTATAAAGTTTTGGAGAAAAAATTGGAAGGTAAGCCACGCCCCTTCTGCTAGGTCCTATACAAATGTACCATTCCGCCCACTTTAGAAACCGAGTAGTAACATCAATACACTCGATACGATCGTGCCTATATTCTGTCTAGCCACGCCCCTTCTGGTACCTCTCATACAAATTACCATTCCGCCCACTTTAGAGATGGTGAAGTAATATAAA
Source organism: Muscina levida (assembly GCA_964034835.1). Lineage (NCBI taxonomy): Eukaryota > Metazoa > Arthropoda > Insecta > Diptera > Muscidae > Muscina > Muscina levida. Next base: position 28,672,078 of record OZ035882.1, on the reverse strand, counting down.
TACACCCAAGCCGATCGCGGCCAATTTCTGTATTTCTGTAAAGGTTCTGGTTACTCCCATACAATTGTACTATTCCGCCCACTTTAGAAATCGAGTTGTAATATCAATATACAGTAGACGCTCGCAAATTAGAACCACTTGGTAATTAGGGTAATTCTAATTTCCGAAAAAATTCTAATTTCTGAACGTTTTCTTTTTTACCCCAAAAAGTATAGAAACGATACAATATGATAGTAAAATTTTAATAATATGTAATTATTTAATTTAATTTTGGCAAATAATCAGTAATACTTGTTTGCTTTTGCGGTTTTCGTACGCTTTCTGAGACGATATCGTTTCGCAAGGCTAAGAGACTGCTAGTGTGTTTCATCAGTTAGTTTGATTGATGTGCTTCCCCTTTTTAGTTTTATTTCAGTGCTGTTCATTTCATTGCACAATTGTGCTCGCTCAATTTACATGTATTCTTACGCTATTGCTTCAGTCAGGTCACACTCAAAAAAAATTTAGTTATATGAATACATATAATTATTCTGTTTTTTAACCTCTTACTGACATTATGATTTGGCTGTAAAGTTGGCAGTTTCATCTCTTCACTAACACAACTACATTTTTCCATTTGCACAGCACTGTTTATTTGTAGATGCGAAAAAGTAATAACAAACTCAAAAATTCGCCAAATAAGGTAAAACGAAAAAAGCGCTCTGAAATTAGAATCAAGTTCTAATTTTCGAGCGTTCGTTGCTTGATTCTAATTTCTGGAAGATTCTAATTTGAGAGAGTTCTAATTTGCGAGCGTCTACTGTACTAGAAAATTTATGATTTACTGAGGGTGAGGGTTCATGAAAGTTGGGTTTCCCGACTAAAACTTTCTTACTGGTTTTTAACAAAGCCCGAAAAAGGAATTGTATTTTATCTCGTAAATATTGAATAGTCAAATATTGACGTGTGTGGGCGGCGTCTGGGCTTATTTTTGTCAACATAGATCCAAATAGCCTGGTTATATCTCTACTATACTGTACAATTTTCAGGACGATCAAACTATTATTATGACTGTAATTCATTCTGTACCAACAACACATACCTAATATAATCATTATACCTCTCATAGTTGATGAGATACAGCCGTTTAAAGTTTCAAGTTTTATACCACTCCCACTGATCCAATCCGGCCATTTTGTGTTGGATCACGAACATTGGTGCCAAATGCATCTACAAAAATATTCAAGACGATTGGAGAAATAGTCCTCCAGATTTTGCGGTTTCAAAAATAGGGTCCAATGGGCGGGGCAACGCCTACTTGATATATGAAAAATTAAATTTTCAAACAGATCCGTTAAGCCGTTTTCGTTTAGTACCGTATACGGTACTAAAAATTGCAAACAAACAAAGACAAACTCATTTTCATATACATATATAGATTTGACCTTGGACTCTTTGGTGTGCGGCTTAAGGTTGTCCGATTTTGTTCAAATTGTGATAAAAGCTATATTATAACAACTGACACAAAATTCCGCTGAAACATTACAGAAAATCCAAGGTTGAAATTTCGCTGCCACCCTAAAGTTTAATCTCTGCTTGAGCGTTGTGGAATCAACACCACGCATGCTTGCCTAACATTTACATACACTAACACATAACATTTGTCTGTGTGTTAATTCAATTTCAGCATGTCACTGCACTAAAGCTAAGCAAGATTTCGATCATTTGTTGAAGCTCTAGTGTAAAAGTCAAAAATTAAAAAGAAATATTTAATAGCAGAGTCTTTGTAGCAGTTTTTCAATACAGAAACTGTTTTTTTTGGTAAACTGTGACATACAACTTTGGGATCGATTTGCATGGCCTAGGAATCAATTTTGGAAACATGCTTTCTTGGATACTTTTTCTTAAAATTTGCTGTAGGATTCGTTATTGCTATACGATAAGTTGTTTTTTTACCACCAATACAAATAGACCCCCTACTGACTATGGTTTCTCTAAGGTAGGATTAAGGCCACATCGAACTTAACTCACAAAACATGAAATTAGATGCTGTACCAGAAACTTATCGCATACAATCTTTACATTATTCGTACAGAATAATCTGTAGAGCAATTCTTATATAATACATTTCCCTTTCCCCGCCCTAAAGTATACTTTATACACTAATGACACCATTAACTTGCTTTTTCGACATATAATGACTTTTTGTTTGCGTACATATTTTTTACATATAATACAAATTGAAATTACATAGTATAAAAAAATGGTAAACGATGAAATAAGCATGAAAAAGGAAACGAAACGAAATATACAATTTTTGATTTTGCATATATAAAATGATTTTTTTTTTGTTTGGGATTTATTGATAAACGGAATGATTACAAAAGAAATTATTATAGTAAAATTAGAGCTATGATTAACTTACAACTTTAATTTTCGCCTGAATTTCGCGTAATTTCCGACGGGCCAGGACCTGTATGTGAGAACTGACTTGTTTGCGGGTTCTCGTTTTGCCAGTACGTAATTTAATATAACGGGCGATAAGTTCATTGCGTCCTGCAAAGAAAGTGGGTTGAAAAGAAAACACATAAATATAAAAATATTTCATAAATAAGTTTGCCTTAAATGGCTATGGTAAAAAGAGATAGGTAGAAGGGGGAAAATATTCTCAAGCCTTTCTTTGGAACGTTACAAATTTTATAATCATAGAAATAAAAGAGAGAAATTCACTTCAAATTCCCCCCTGCCAGCTTTGGCTGACGTCAACTGGAACTGGAGAACAAAAGCTAGAAATATTTTCTTTCATATTCAAAAACTGGACTCGTTTTCTTTTGCACCTTTTAGCAAAAGGATTTTTACAGTCCAGGTATGAGTATGAGTGTAAGGAAAAGGAGAAGAAGAAATGTAGCTACACAGAAGGCAACAAGAAGACTATGGTGCGTTGTGTGTACGTACCAAAGGTTATAGACAAACATAATATTTTATGTTTTCCCTGGCTACCTAAGCAAAAGCATAAGCAAGTATCACAAGAAGCAGGAGCAGCAGTAGCAAAAGAAAAACCTAGGGGAAAACTATGTAAATTATGTGAAAATCTATGAAAGAATAAAAACCTGGACGGAAAAAGGTGCATATTTATTATAAACAACACCCCTTCCCCTGATTGTTGTCCAAACACCACTGTGTGTGTATGTGTGTCTACAAACCAGGTAAACTGTATATTGCTGTATGTTCTACTCCAGCAGGAAGTACGGACGAACGATGTTAACTCATTATACTACTATATGGCAAAGAACAACTACGACGACGTTTGAAGACATTTCATAATATGCCCCGTTACAAAGTGTACTCCCTAAAAATATGCAATAACATTTTGGTTTGCATAACCCCTTTTAAAGGAATGCAATAAAATTTGATTTGAAACAGACTCCTGTAGAATATGCTACGGTTTGTTTCGATTTACTAAGGAAGGGTCGGTCTTTTGTGTACGCCGCCAGAAAGTCAGCTGGAAGTATAAGAGTGAATGTTGAAGGGAAAAAAAGAAAAGCAAATGTTGTTTGTGTTTTTTTATGAAATATATTTCTGTTTTGTTTGATATGCCATAATATATAAATATTTGACAAATATTGTAGACATTTTTTTTAGGAAATGTATGTTAGTATTGATGGCGTTGTTGTGGGAACTTTAAAAGAAAAAAGTGAAATATTTAAAGGTATGACAGAGATTGTTCAGTGTTTAAAAATTGGAACTGTAACTTGTAAATAGGATAACGAAGTTATTGATTTCGATCAGTGGGCAGATGGGGCATGGAAAGATTGTTTTTTAACCCCAAAAAGATAATATTTGGTATATCGATAGTACTCAGGTACTACAATTACAATGTTGCTGACGAAACTTTTATTTTCGACCAGAGTGTGGTAGGGCATAGCAGAACTATATTTAGCATTGGAGAGATACAATTTGGTATAAAGATAGTACTCCGCACTACCCATATAAGACGAAATTTTTAATTTTGATCAGTGAGCTCGCGGGTGTGGCGCAGGTGAACTTTAGCCCCAGAGATATAGCATTTTAGACACAAATTAAATACATGTTCTAAACATCAACCGACGTTTTCTAGATTTCTGATAGAATTGCTGAAGTGGAGTATTCTCTGAACATACACAACTTAAAACGAAACGAGTAAACACTAGAGCCCTGCACAAATGCAGTTGCTTTACCGAGAGAACAAGGAGCTGGTGTTTCACAGCGAACAAATGCAGCTAAGCTTTTCTTTCAGGTTACATAATGAATACTGTGTTTTTCAGAAAGCCGCGGAGGCTAAAATGGGATGTGGAATTGATACAAGCAGACGGATAACCATCTGTTTGGATAGCTACAGGCTGCAATAATGCGTTTACACGATCTACATTGTGTACATCAAAGTTGGTGAGGGACTGTAAGGAGATGTTGAATGGAGTAAAGCCTCTGAATGTCAACCTTTGTTGGTTGGGTCCCAGGACATTAAGAGATTCCTGGTAATGAATCAGCAGACCTATTGTCCTTAAGAGGTTGTGCTATGTTTCATCAGGACTCTTTTGAAGATTTTCCACCGCACTTTTTTACCTTTTTGGATTAGTGGAGGATTAGATGTGAATAACAGCCAGCAGATGTTGGATCTCCAGAACCTATTGTATAACTGCTAGATCGCTGTTTCTCGTATACAGCAGATCCCGTTCGGCGTACATGATTAGCCTGAACAGTAGTGATCTGGGACTGGGCTGTGGTGTTCGAACAGGCCATTGCAATATCAGGCATCTGAAAGGCAAATGTGAAAGATCCATACCGGACTGCTGCCGTGTCTTTGAGATCTCCTGGCTTGTGCTGGAGTGTTCTGAGACTGGCCTGTGGAATTTAACAGAACATTTCAATATCAGGCTCCTGTCAGGCAAATGGGATAGATGCATACTGTAAGGACAAGGACGTGGGTGTAAGGATAAGGTAGGACGCTAAGATACCCCGCTCTAGCCGGTAGGAGGCTAATACTTAGGAAAAAGACATAGAGTCTCTCTCCTCAGTACTACATAATACGTTCCATGCGGTGCTTTCCATGGCTAACTGGGACAAGATGGCGATTTAGGGTTCCCACGATTTTCCCTTCTTTCTCTATCCCTCCCCTTTCTCCGTTTTTTAACGGACAATCACAATGAATCAGAAGATGTAGGTGTGTGTAGTGTGATCTGGTTATTTTTTTTTACGAAATTACACGTATCCATAACCGAACCTCACCTACCAAGACAACAAATGACTTACTGCAGTGAGCAATGCTTGCAAGACATTCGAAACAGTTATACATTAATGCGTGCGAAAACAAAACGTGCATTCTTTGTGATTTGTTTGTTCAAAACATACTAAGAATACTTTTCTCTTCTCCCAAAATCAAAGCAATAATAACCACCTGCCATGTCAATGAATGCAGTAAATGTTTTGAAGTCTGCTTTTTCCTATTTTACTAGAATAGGGTGATAATCAGTGCTGTTGGTTTTTCACGTAGGGGAAAAGCAAAAAACGAAGCTTTTGTTACAACTGCAGAATTTTTTGATGCAGTAAAATTTATTTCAGATACTATAAAAAGAATTTTTGATACAATTAAAGTACTTTGTGGTACAATTAAAGTACTGCGTGGTACAAAAAATTTACATTTTGATACACTAAATTGTACTTTTTAGTACCATAAAAGTACTTTTTCGTAATTTAAATTGTGCTATTTGGTACAATAATAGTACTTTCATGTAAAATAAAATGTACTAGTTGGTACAATAAAAGTACTTTTTGGTACATCAAATTGTACTAGATAGTACCATAAAAATACTATTTGGTACATAAAATTGTACTAATTTTTATTATAAAATTATTATTTTGGTACAATAAATTGTACTATATAGTACCGTAAAAATACTTTTTGGTACAATTATTGTACTATTTCGTACAATAAAAGTAATTTTTGGTACAATTAAAGCACTTTTTGTTACAATAAATTCTACTTTTTGTTACCATAAAAGTACTTTTTGGTGCATTAAATTGTGCTATTTGCTACAAAAATAGTACTTTTATGTAAAATAAATTGTACTAGTTGGTGCAAAAAAAGTACTTTTTGGTACATCAAATTTTACTAGATAGTATCATAAAATACTATTTGGTACATACAATTTTACTATTTGGTACAATAAAAGTACTTTTTGGTACAATAATTTGTACTAATTAGCACCATAAAAGTACATTTTGATACATTACTTTATACTATTTGGTACAATAAAAAAATTGTTGGTACAATAAATTGTTCATTAAATTGTACTATCTGGTACAATTAAAGTACTTTTATGTAGAATTAATTGTGCTAGATGGTACAATAAATGTACTTTTTGGTACATTAAATTGTAATATTTGGCACATTAAATAGTACTGTTTGGTACAATAAATGCACTTTTAGATCAGATAAATTGTACAATTTGGTACAAAAAAGTACTTTCTGGTACAATAAAAATACTTTCTGGTATAATTACATGCCGATTGGCTCTATTAATTGGATGTTGTTGTTTACAACATTGAAGAGGTCACCGATCAAAGATATAAGGAGTGAAGGTAGGTATGTCCGGAAAAAATTTAGGGCGAAATACCAGCGGGGGTCGGTCATACATTTTACCCCTTTAGAAGTCACCTTTGGAGCGGCAGGTGCTGATTTTATATAAAAAAATTATAAAATTAAAAAAAAATTAATGGAGACCACCTTAATGGTTGAAGCTAGAGAGTAGATATGTTTTAAGAACCTTTTGAGGTTGAAAAAATATTGGGGGTCGTTCATACATTCGACTCCTCTAGTGGCACCTTTAGAGCAATAAGAGCGTTGGAAGCAAATTATATAAAAATTTGATTTTTATATGTAAGGGGTGAAGATGGCTGACAGGTTTGTTTTGAAAAAATTTTAGGACGGAAAAATGACTGGGGGTCACGCATTTTAACCGTCTACTGATTCCGAGGCAGCTGTGGGGATCGTTATGAATATTTTCTCCTTCCCCACCACTTTGGACCACGATGCGCAGCCATTTGCTCAACCCCACCACGCCCATTTTTTGGCTTATGAACTACTCTTCCCAACCACACAAAGTTATGGGAAGAGCCGTATCGAAACCTTGTTACTCAATACAACACTATAGCACCCCTTATATGAATACGAAAAGTATTTCGTTAAAAACCGTTGATTTTAGATCCATGGTTTCTTGGGAAAGATTTCTTGGATGTTATCTTAGATTACAATATTGATTATCGCCTGGTCAAGAAACAAATTTACTTACTCCCATTAGACCGGGTCACGAAACAAATATTAAAGATCAACTCGAAAAAACTTCAAAAAAATATAAAATATTTCCTCCCCATCCCCCGAAAAACAGCCAAAATCGTTTTTTATCGCTGCTTTTTTGTTTGTGGCTCAATCGCAACATACAAGGCATCGCTGTATAGGTCTCGACGTGTACTACAGTTGTGCTATATTTTCAATAAAGGCCTCATTTAAAGCACACATATTGCCATTCGTAACTTTTTTATTTTTTAGCAAAACAGTACAGTACTTTCAAAGCAAAATGTTTCTGGATTATAAAGGACTCTTATCTCCAATTTTTTTTTATTTTAGTGATAGAAACTGCTTTATAAGAAATTAATGACATTCGTCAGCGACATCTATAAGGCATATGTTGTACTCGTCGAGATCTATACAACGATATCGTGTACGTTACGATTAAGCCTATATGTCATCTTCAATATTTGCCCCCAATTTTGGTTTTTTTTTATATGGGTACCGATCTGGTCTAATTTACAAACTCGAACATCATGCCGATTCAATAACATTTTATGGATGTGTGTGATTGGTTCCAGCATGAAAGTAGACTACTTTTGTTCCCGATATCAAGCGCTGTTGTTCACGGGACAAATAAGTTAGAGGCACAAACAATGATAACATAATAACTGATATATTATGTTTCATTGTAAGATTGTTAAACGATATGCAAATATTAATTAAATTCTTTTTACTATGTGTAACATAATATCAGTCTTGATCCGATAACATTTAACATTCTCAGTCAATTCTTCAAATAATATTTAACATTTTCTTGCTAAAAGATTCACGATTCCATTTAACAATACATTGCCCTCCCCCCATTTCATTGACAACTTTTATCTACCTACTTCTCTAATTTTCCCTCAAGTGTTGAGTGTTGAGTGGGCGGCATAGATTTGTTCGTGCCGCCTATTTAACTGCAATAATTCAGTAGACTTTCATTGATTAGATTTTTCGCAAAGTGTTGAATGCCAACACTTTGCTTTTAATTGAAATCCCAATTAACCCTTTTAGTGATCTTTTTTGTTTTTTTGCTGTGCCTCACTTGTACTTGTACTCAACGCGACGTGGTAGCAGCAGTCATACACATACGTCATATATCGGCCAGCAGACAGCGGAGGCCAATATAAAATTGCAGCTATTGCTTTGAATTTATTTTGAAATTTTCACCAGCTCATTGAAGCGCTCTCTGGAATGGTCTGAGTGGGCTGGTTGGCTGCTGATTCAATTTTTATTGAGTTTTATAACTTTCATAGACATAGACGGCAACGGCAGCAGTGTGTGGACTACGAAATGGATGCGAATGAATGACTGACCTTTGTTCACATTTGATTAGAGATGGTGTAAATTAAAACAATTGTCTAGGCATGGTTACTACTATTTATGTACATAGCATTTATTTCATTTTAGATTCCTTTTGTTGTGTATTAGAACATTGTAAAAGAATGTGGCCTAAAAATGAAAATGAACGTTTAGTTGAGTGCAGTGAGTAATACTTGGCGAATGTGGAAGGGAAATTGTTTAACTTAGGCTTAGGTGTTTGTTGTGGAAATGCGTTAAGGATATTGGGTCTCAATTAAATACTTGTCAAGTTTAAATAAAAATGCAATATCTATTTAAGGCATACGTTTCCAATTAAAAATATCCCTAAAAGTGGGCTACAACATTTAATTTACTAAAATAATGTTATATTTATTTTATTATATTATTTTTTTATATTTCCTAGTAAATCCTTTGTCAATTAACTATTATTTGTTGTTGTCTGCCAAAAATGTATTTTTAGCCTACAGCTACACCCACAAATAACGTACATTTTTTTGGCCCCCAAAAATATGCTACCAAAAACATTTGCTATGCTAATGTATAAATCAATAATGATGAAAAGTGTTGCTGTCGTGGGTTTCAACTCATGTGGTTAGTAAAGTATAATAAAGTATTTGTTTCCGGCCCAATACTCTCACAGCTCTGTTTATTGATATGTGCGCTCATACACTAACACATACTCTACTCAATAGTGTTTACAAAACATATTAACACATCCTTTAGTTTGAAGCATCATCATACAAATTTCAATTATCTCTGATGTGTCAAATTTGCGCTGGATAGAGAGGATGAAAGAAAAACGACAACAAAAAACACATGCTTCACATCAAATATTTACCACACACATTATGGAGCAAAGAACAATTTTTGTAAGAGAGGGGGGAGGGGGCTTCTGAACGAAAAAGAACTAATGCCAAAAATATTTTGCCAAATATTCCTATGAATATTTGTTCATACTCCCAGGGGCTGCCGCCGCAGCCGCCATTGCTGACAAGTTATGTTGATATTTTCTCGGCTGCTTGCTTGTTATGATGATGATGATGCCAATAGTTTTTAACGGAGTAACAGCAGCAGCTACAAGAGTTTCCTCCGGCAGCACAACATGATGAAAATATTTGTGGTACCATGTACTATCACTTCATATGAACTATGCTCGGTTTATGATGGCAAACTGATGAATTGTATGTGTTTGTGTGAGAAAGTTGTCGAAAAGAGTTTTTAAAAGAAATTTTTCTCTTACCCCTCTGGGTATACTACACCCTTTCTCTAAATCCCTTGGCCCCAAAATGGAAAATTGTTTTGTAATTAACACAGCAGCAAAGTCGTTTTTTTTGCCCCTTATCCCCTGAATGGCTTTCCGTTAACAGATGGCAGAGATTTTCTGCGAAAAAAGCAAAAAAAACAAAAACAACAACGAGCAGTAGGTGTCATAATAGCGGATGTTGTGCTATGGAAAAGTTTCGTTTATTTTGTTGCCACAAGAGCTACCGCCGCCATTGCCACCATCACCATCACAGCCACCTTCACCTGCACCCACTAACGCGCCAAGGATGCAGTTTTTGTTGAGAGCCAAAGATATTCATCGCAGAGCATTCCATAACTTTGTAATTAGTGTAAATAATTGAAAATAATATCAAACACCGCTAATTAGCGTCAATGCATATATTTTTTTTATTAGGGTTTCAACTTCTCCTGAGGTGTTTTGTGATAGGGGGAGGAGTGATTTTACCTTCTGACTTTTTGGTTTTTAATTAACATCAATGAGACACGGATGCTGGCTAGAATTGACGTCAGGGCTAAGCTAAATATCAGATGAGATGGTGGATGTCAGTATGAAAGTCATAATACTTTTTGTGATTGTATTTTAAGTTTAGTGAAAAGAAATCTAATGGTTTGGTTGAAAAAAACGAGTTGAATTGAGAACGAGAAGTTTTGGTAGTGATAACTTTAAATGGAAGGCTTTAATAAATTGTTCGTTTTTATATAGAAAATAAATGTTACCATTCAACCCCTTGTGATCCTTCCTTTAAATGTTAATTGACATTAATTTACAAAAAAACCTTCTAAGACACAGAGAAAAATTACTAAGTCGTTAGCTGCTAAACAGCTTCTGAACACAATTGTGCATATTTCATATCAAAAAATTAGACCAAACTTTTTGTAAGTTTTACATATTCTTAAAATCCTTACAAAAAAAAACCTATTTTGTTTTCTCTTTCATATATTTTTAATTCCACACACCCCACCGTTTTGATGTCGGGCAAAACAAGAAAAGTAAACGCTTGCAAAATTCAATTTAAATAGTTGTCCACTCGATTTATTTCAATATTCTAATGTCCTTTTTTTGTAGGACAAATTTTACACATATACACGCACAAAAATCCGCATACACTTACACGTAGTACAGATAACTCAAAGAAATAAAATTGTGATCTACCCCAAATGCTAGCAAATACATCTTCGCCCCACACACAACCACACATTAAGCAGTGATGCTGCGAGGCTACAGTTAACTTATGCAAAAATTCATCACGTCCTTTGGCAAACCCAATACACTTACGCTTAAACGTTTGTACAAAAGGAGCTTTACTACCCAATGCCATTGTGTAGTAAAGGACCTTAGCGTTCTACGAAATGACTTTCTATTATACTTCACTAACTTTGAATGTGTCTTCCTCCGTGTTATTGTTGTATTTGTTGTGCTTTCACATTTTAGAGTTGAGTAACGAAAAAAAAGAAGAACCGCACATACAAACAGACAACGGCGACGATGACGACGACAACAACGATTATGTCTGAAGGATCTAATATGCTTTGATAGTGGCACGAGTAGCATGGAGAAAGTTATACTCCATATATACATATGTATATAGGCACCCGAACATATTGCCGTATAAATGTTCTACTCTTTAAAATTTATAACTGCCAGTATTGCAGGACGAAGATGAGGATGATGATGACGTTGTAGCTGACAATGCTGATGATGATGAATTGTCAAACGTTTGGGTTTGTTGCAAAAAAAAGAAACCAAAAATAAATCTCATAAAAATGGACTTGCATATTAGGTTTGCAGGGAAAAACTATAGAGTGTAACGAAGTGCTGACCCGTCTGATACCCCCAAAGAAAAAAAGGCTGGAGGCCATGTTATTATAAAGTTGTCTAGAGCTCATCATGTCGTTTGTGTCTCTAATAGGGACTTAGTAAAGGCATTGAAGTGTTATGAGGACAAAATACTATTTAAGGAAACTATTTAGATATATAAGAACTTATTATGTACAGATGCATAGACAGATTAAAAAGGTATCGGTGATTAACAAGGCTGTTCAATGCACACGAGTTTTCGAACCATAAATTATTTTGTATGAGGGCAGGTCTATCTATATGTTGTTGGAAAACCCTAGCGACGTAAAATTCTTTGAAGTATCTTCACTGCTTAAAAAAATATATAAATATATAAATATATAAAAATATAAAAATATAAAAATATTAAAATATTAAAATATTAAGATATAAAAATATAAAAATATAAAAATATAAAAATATAAAAATATAAAAATATAAAAATATAAAAATATAAAAATATAAAAATATAAAAATATAAAAATATAAATATATAAAAATATAAATATATATAAAAATATAAAAATATGGGTTTGCACATTTTTTTGCCAAAAACATTAGTCTATGCAATTTTGTACGATGGACAAAGCGTAGACAAGAGCTTGTGTGGATTATGTTAACGTATGGTCTTCGTTGATGCTAACACTTAAGGTTTGTGATGATAGTGGAGAAGTCTCAGCAAAGGATCAGCAGATAGCTTGGCAACTATCGAAATAGCTATCCGCCCTGTCAGCTGTCAACATAATCCATTTCAAACAACTCTTGTAAAACAAACTCTATTGGCAACAATTGCCAATAGTAAATGATCTTCAACCGAACAATAACCATAAACAATAATCATAATTTATTCAGATCAACAAAACAATAAGAGAAAAAAAAATGTAAAAATATAAATGGAATTAAATGGACCCCAGCTCACGCATTTCCTTGGGTGATAGAGGCGGGTGTAAAAAAATTAAAAAAAAAATTAACAGCTAATTGCCACGGGTTATCTGTGTACCAAATGTTATCTCTATGGGAGCTAAATAATGATTACGTATTTCAATTAGTGGCGCGAAGGACCTTCTGGGTCCCAAATGTAATCTTCCTGCGACTTAACAACACTTTCGCCACGTCCGTCTATATTTGCTGTGTCGACTACTATCTGTGTACTAAATTTTATTTCCCTGGACCTTGAAACTCTTTTGCCACGCCCACTACGAGCAACGATGACTAATAAACATTTTTTCTGTAATTTATATCTGCATTGACAAATACTACTGCGTATAACATGTCCTGACACTGGATCAAAAAATACAGCTTTGTTACGCTCCTTCCCCCACCTACTACCTATATGCATCGCATACATCTTGGCAATTGTAGTGCCGAACACTGTCTGTAGATCAAATTGTTGTCTTCCCCTTTCCCATAGGGAGGACTCCTGTCCCCTCTTCTATAACTCGTTGCGATAAAGGGAGTACTTAAATCATTCAATGAAAATGGGACGAAAATTGTGGCATATGCGAACGACGATGTGCGACCTAATGGAAACTGCCCATGGAAAGCTGCTACGTTTGGGTTTTGCGGTGAGCCCTCAGAAAACGGAATTCATTATCTTTACTCGTAGATATAAGCCAAAGGACTTCAGGCCGCCGAAACTGAATGTTGTAGAACTAAAGCTCTCAACGGAGATCAAGTACCTGGGCTTTGTTCTCGGATAGAAGCTAAATTGGTCAAGGAACATCGGGGAGAAGTAAAAGAGGGGTGTCAATGCCCTTTATGCAACACCATCAGCCCAAAGGTAACAATGTGACTGTATACTGCGGTGGTCTAACCAGTAACTACATATGGGTTTCTGGTTTAATGGAATCGCCTAAATAACTGAAAATGCTCGACAAGATCCAAATATACAATAGTGATCACTGGGGCTAGAAGTACTCGTAGCACAGCACAAACGGCTTCGGATGTGTTCCTGTGTCTTCCGCCTATGGACTTATATGTGTTGAAATTCCGGAAAGATCGGAAAGATGGAATAATGGCAGGACTCCTTATGGCGACTCCATTTCTGTCTTTACTAACGGATGGAAGATGGAATATGGCACAGGAGCTAGAGAGCTTTTCTTTCAGGCTACATATTACACATAGGAATGCAGTCCGGATATACTAGCCATTTATAAAGTCGCGGAGGCTATTATACACGATACAAGCAGGTGGATAACCTTCCGTGCGGATAGCCAGCTGCAATAACATCGATAAATTCTACATGATGTAAATCAAAGTTGGTGAGGTACTTTAAGGAGAAGTTGGATGGGTGGTACTTTTTGAGATCTGTGGGAACGATTCAGCAGACTCATTGGCAAGAGGAGACTGTTCTATGCCAGATCATGACTTACTGACTTTGTTACCTTTTTGGCTTAGTGCAGTATTGGATGTGAAAAACAACGAGCAAACGTAGATTTCCAAAACTGACTGTATAATTGATGTGGTCCGAATATAGCAGACCCAGATCGGTTTACATTGTTGAACTGGGTAGGAGCGATTTGAGACAGGTCTGTGGAATTCTAACTGGCCACTGCAATATCAGTCACCTAACAGGCAAATTGGATAAATTCATACCGGACTACTGCCGTGTGTGAAAAAACGAGGAGGAGTTCTATATGATGGAACATCTTCTAGGTAGCTGTCTCGCTTTAGCCCCTAGGATGTAAAGCTAAGTATACAACGGGCGGAAATTTCGTAAAAAAATTTCGCATCTCTCTTCTCAATCGGAGTTTGTAATTTTTTAGCTATCTGCGGTGAATTGGGCCAAGATGTTTGGCTAAGGTCCTATTTTTGTAATGAGGTTTTCACGACATTCTTTCTCTCTCTATCTGTACGTACACTTAATTATTTCTTTACTTTCATTTATATAATTGTTTTGTTTATCTTTTCATTTATATACATCTTATCTTTTAAGTGTTTTCCATCCCATTTCTTTTTCTTTATCGGGCAATCGCAAAGAATATAAAAATGTTATTTGTGTGCCCTTATTTAGGTCCATTTTAGTTTCAATGAAGTTTTAAAGCCACCCCAGAGTCCAAACATATAGGCATACTTTAAAATTAGACCTGTCTCTGAACCTACGTACTTCATGCCTCAAACAAGACTGTATATTATCATACCCAACATTATTTTTCTATTCAACAACTCAGTGTAATTTTTCATCATTCGTCTATAACTTTTTACATGTTCTTTAATTTAAAATTTGCAATCTTATTAAACTCTCATTTATCAACTATTTGCCATCGGAAATTTAGCAATGCATATAGTTTGTCATTGTCTTTGAAGAGATTTCATATATAAGTAAATATCTGTCAATTTGTTGCCATATTTGTCAGGCCAGCGAAATACTATGTATATTTAAAACTTTTGGGAGTATGTCAGACAGACAGACAGAAAGACAGACAAACAGACACACGGAGTCACCGGCAACATGGGAGACATTTGCCAAAGCATGTTCCAGCGTAGGCGGGTCATAATGGTTTGTTTGATACAAGATGGGATTTGTAATGCCGGCTATGGAGATAATACAACAACGACCGCCGAGATGTCTGTCTGTTTGTAAGGCAAACAACACCAACACCATCAGCAACAGCGACAGCAGCAACGACACATCAAACAAATTATAGACATTGTTGGCAACATTCGCTCATTCATTCATTCACTCAGTCAGTCAGTCAGTCAGTCAGTCATTCATTCATACGCTGCACTTTGTATAATTTCGACTCGAAAAAGGTAGGAAGCCTCGAGTATGACATGGGTTAGTTGTCTAGTACTGGAGACTATAGTTGGACTGTTGATGACGATGGCTTTAACGACGACTACAACGACAACGGCAACGACGACTATGATGATGATGATGAGGAAATGTGCTGTAATCGCATTTAATGCATTTTGTTTATGCTGCTGCCCCCACATAATAATGGGACGTGCGATTTGCTTAGTAGATATCCGTTCAAGTAATATTATCCATTTTCTGGAAAATTTGTTAATTTTATTTATTGTAATCTAGTGGAAAATTTACACTCACATGTGCACAAAAAAAAAACAAAACTGAAAACACAACCAAGTTAAACTAATATAATGTAGTGTGGGGGTATTTTAAATATGAGGAAATTATATGTGATGGTGGATAAGCGAGAAAATTGCAATTTAACCTAAAGCCAACAAAATAAAAATTAATACTATCAAAAACTCATACAATTTAAAAGTGAAGTATAAATATGTCTACTGACTATGTATGACAAACTTTGTTGGTTATAAAACTTTATTCTACCTAGCTCAAAGACAAAGGAAACTCCAAAAACAAGAAGAAAAAAAAATATATATGAATGGAATTCTTGGCAAGTTGTATTTGCCTTTGGGCTTAACGTGAAAGAAAAGATCGTCAGGGAGAGAGAAGGAGAACCTTGTGAAAAGTTTTATATTTATGTTGTTAAAGGTTAAATATTTAGCCTAAAGGATTTAGTAAAATTCTGCTTCATACCATAACCCCTGCCATAATGACACATATGGATAATGAATGCTGCACATTAAGTAGATCCTGCCCTTATGCTTACTTTGGTAAGGATATAAAGACATAAAAACGCTTATATTTTTAGCCTTTGTGCAAGGTTTGGGGCTTGGAGTTTTGGATATCTACGATTTATGTGTATATTCTTCATAGACACATTATTAATTTTACATAATTTACATACCACACACACACGCACACACTCATATACAAAAAAAGAAGACAAATTTATATTAAAAGATTTATTGAGTTATTCGTGCCTTTGCTTGTGCTTCGAAAGGACTCCTCACTTTCTTTATATATGCGATTTGAACTTTTTAGGACATGGTTAAATATGAAATATGACTCCTTATCGATGGCTTCAACGATAAGGGATTCCTATGTTTTTATATGTGTGTATGTTTTGTCTAGCTAAGATTTATATCTCAGGTTGGCACAGAGTCCTTATTTACTCGCCACTGGCTATATATTATGTGGATAAGTAGAGATGCTGTTATTTGCCTTAAGGCCGAGTTTAATAAAGTTTTAATATGAATAATTTTTAATATTCTTACAGTAAAAGAATATTAAAAATACATATTGTGGGGATGGTTCCTTAGAAATGTTATCCAGGTGCTATTTATGCTAAAGGACATTATTATCTCATATATAAATGTCAATGTCGTTGAAAAGTGGGAAGATATGTTTTACGTCAGATAAAAGGGACAATTATTGTAAGTACGTTTTCATCACATATCAGGAACTGTACATATCAAGTCATAAATATCGAATTATTAGAATTATTTTTATTAAGTGCATATCAATTATGTGATATCATTTCTTAAAATAACTGTTTTTTAATTATTAATTTTTAATTTTTAATTTTTAATTTTTAATTTTTAATTTTTAATTTTTAATTTTTAATTTTTAATTTTTAATTTTTAATTTTTAATTTTTAATTTTTAATTTTTAATTTTTAATTTTTAATTTTTAATTTTTAATTTTTAATTTTTAATTTTTAATTTTTAATTTTTAATTTTTAATTTTTAATTTTTAATTTTTAATTTTTAATAATTTTTAATTTTTCCCCTTCTACACATTATCTTTAATTTACATAAGCAAAGTTTATTTTGCATTCAATTTTCAGTGATTTCTTTTAAAGAAAACATCACCCCTCCCCAGCATGAGGTTTCCCATCGTGCCCATACACACTAAACATAATGTTTTGCTCCAAAATTAATTTCAAAAAAATTGCATTTCCTTATGTTGCTAAAGCTTAAAATACATTTCATGTTCTCTCCTGCGTCTAAGTTGTTTAAATTGTTGAGACGTTTAACGGCCATGGACGGACGTCGGGTAACTGGACGGACCTACGAGGAAAACAGTTCAAAACTTTTTCTGTATGTACGTCGTTTTTCGTTTCTCTATTTACAAAAACAATTAAACTTGAAAAACTCATAAATTAATCAAAATATAAGACACTCGAATAGAATAGTAGAACAGCTCAACATAGAGACTGCCAACAGTTTTGCCCCTTCAAAAAACTCCACCACCCTCCACAAACAACCTTTAAGGAGGGCGAACGTCAATTCACTGTGTACACACACACACACACACCAGAGTCAGAGTCAGAGGAGCAACAACGAAAAAAAAGTACACGGCCAACAAACCACACCGACATTAACAACAACTGAATCGAGTACATGCTTACAACAACAATAGCAACACCAACGACAACATTTTGCGTTTAGTTTGTTGCAAAAAGCCATAACAAGTACTCGGTAGTACAACAAGAAGAACAACAAGAAGGAGAACATGCCACAAATGTTAAATAAAAATCTACATAAACTTTGTGCTGCAACAGTGATGGTTGGGGTTACAAGAGGGAGGCGTAAGGAGAAACCCTTTTCAAATATATGGCCAAAATGTAAAAGTAAAGGAAACACAGGAAGGGTCACAGGCTAGTGTGAGGGGAAGAGTGAGAGAGAGAGGGACGGAGGGTTAAAAGAAAGGAGCACAATGTTTACACAACATAAATGTAAACAAAAAGTCAGACATTATAACAGCACAAATTGTTTACACTTTCACATCCATATAGCTGCAAAACAACAACAACAACAATGATAATCACACCAATAACAACAATACGATTACACTGACAGCAACAACCAACAAGAGAACTCGACTTGTCGTCCCTAAATACATATAGTAGCATGTCAAAGGGTCTTTCGGTTAAAGTATCACATGTGAGACAAGACACGTGACATTGGAATACATGTGCACGTGAGGAGAGAGCCGTGAGAAATGTTATTGCAAATTATCTCAGATATTGTTTTGAATAAAAAAATATTACTGATAACTTGGATTATAACTTTAATAACACTATGCAACAATTTGAGTGTTATTGTCGAAACCCAAAACAAATGGGCATTTAAACCCCTGGAACATCGCTCCAAAGTTGACTTTTAACCGGTTTTTCAAAATTGGGCCCAAAATGTCAATTCGCGAGGGAACTAGAGGGTTAAAATGTTCCGAGGAAATATTTTTCTTAAAATTTTAATATAGGTCTCCGAAGACATAAACTATCCAAAATGTATTTTTACACATAATTTTTCATATTCTTAGATTCGATCGCATCAAGGTCCTGTCTAGTGTGTTATGTGAAAGACTAAAGCCCATTCTGGCGATCCTGATTGGACCTTATCAGTGTAGCTTTAGCCCTGGTAAATCCACGACCGACCAGATATTCACACTACGACAAATCCTGGAGAAGACCCAAGAAATGCAGACCGACAACTACCATCTGTTCATCGACTACAAAGCTGCATTCGACAGTCCGATACGACAGAAATTGTTGGATGCTTTGGCTGAGTTTGGAATCCCCGCATAGCTAATACGACTTTGCGGGATGACACTGACTGACACGAAGTCTTCAGTGAAAATTGGCAAAAATCTGACAGAGCCATTTTCTACCAAGCGATGCTTTAGACAAGGCGATAGACTGTCCTGCGATCTCTTTAACATCGCAATGGAGATGATCATGCGGAAAACAGGCAGTAAACAGGAATGGTATCATCTTCAACAAAAGTCACATGGATTGCGAGATGTTATTGCGGCTTATTCGAGCATTGAAAAACAGTCGGCGGAAGTGGGTCTGGTGATAAACGAGGGCAAAACCAAGTTTTTTATTTTCAACGAACAAAGAGTCCATTCGTCTGGAAAGCTGCGTGAACGTTGGCAACTATAAGTATAAAGTGGTAGATGATTTTGTCTACCTTGGCTCCGCCATAAAGAAAAATAATAATGTCAGCCTAAAAATCAAAAGACGAGTATTGATCGCACACCGCTGCTACTATACGCTAAGCAAGCGATTTAATGACAAAGCGCTCTCTCAAAGAACAAAGATCCAACTCTACCCGACTCTGATCCTACCAGTATTGCTCTACAGCGCAGAATACTGGGTAATGACACAAGCTGATCAATCTATTCCGGAAGTCTTCGAGAGAAAAATACTACGCAAAATATTTGAACCCAGTCTTACCGATCCCAAATTGATATCCAACGTGGATTCCGATGTCTTTTTGGGAATTCCACATAGTTATAAACATTTTTTATAATCAATAACTTTTTACATATTAAAATACTAATATTACCTATAAGACTCTATTTTCCCTAAATCGGCTTTTTTTATTATATTAGATAAACATTTAACACTCAACGTTCGCATTTGAATCATTTCCCTACTAAAATATAGCGTTTACAACCGAAGGACCCTTTGCTTAGCCCTATAGTCTCACAATTTTCCTTCCTTGCACACACACACACACACACACACACACACGTATAAACATCGGTAAATGCGTGTGTGTATATCTACATAACTGTAAAAACAATTACAGTATTTTAAAATCCTCTTTTGGCAACTTTATACAATAAACAAACAATGTTTGCCGTTTCCTTTATTCGCCGCCTCGAAATACTATCATTACAAAAGTAAACAAAATTTTAAACTTTTCCTCTGCTTCCTCCACGAACGAGTGAACGAACGACTTTATTGTGGTGTGAACGAGTGTGTTAACACCCATTTACAAATTCGTCCATGGATACATGTCACCCAGTCAGTACCAGTGAAGATGGCCACCAAAAAGAGTATAAGCCCGGGGAACACAAACAATTTTCCTTGGATTCCCCCTCCTCTCCCCTCTCTATGGCCCACTCTGGCATAGGCTTACAGCCTGCCAGCCAACCAACCAAGGCGGCAGGATGTTAATGTCATTTAAGGAAGGGGGTAAATGACACAAAGGAAGGAAGCATGGGCGGTGGTAGGGGAAAAGGAAAAAGGTGTGAAAACTAAACGGAAGTTAAGTAACAAACAACGCTGGCGACAATGATGATGACGACGATGAGGATGAGGACGACGACAACATCAGCACTGACACCGTTGGCAACATTGTCTCAAAAAATATGGTAGAGCTCTTCTATACAATTTTACCATAATAACTTTGTGCTTTACAATGAACTTTGACTTGAGAAGATTCATGTTCCAAAAATAAACAAAAAACCAACAACAATAGAACAGAGCCAACCGTCACTAAAGAAAATCAAATTAAGCAAAGGTGGTAAGGTAGGGAGGGAGAGAGAAATGAAAAAGGGGAGCATGGTTAAAACAAGTCTAAATGTATACTTTTTTATTAATACCCGAAAAGTATGTTATGGAAAATAGTAAATGCAATTAAATAATTGTTTAAAATGAGTATTGAAGGACAAATTTGGTTTTAAGCGATGTTAGCAGATAAATCACAGCTAAAGATATTGGCAAATATAGAAATTGCGCTATACGCCCAGTTATATTATATTACTAATGAGTCCGATGAATTTGAATGGGTGGTAGCCTGATAAAATAAATTGGGGAATTTAGCCCACGAAAGTGAGGCAAAAATGTATTAACATGCCTCTGAAATGTCTAAAGTGTAGCCTTAGGAAAAAAATTGTTTCTTTCATTGTCGGTTCCCCTCGAATGTTGTTGACAGCAACTTCTCAGTATTAAGTGTCGAGTCAATCGGCGTGTCTAGTAAGAGCTTCTCAAACAGTGACGTTTGCATTCGTCGATAAACAAGTAGATGCCGTTAGTTGTGAATCAAAAAATAGAAAGCGTGTTTATTCACAACAACGCAAGAAGCTATCCCATACCTCATTTATGGGGTGTAAAGGGAAATTAAGTTTTTTTTAAGTAGCCTTAGGACAAAGGCGTTCATTAAATTAAAATATTTTAATTCTTCTGTTGTAACTTGTTTAACTTTTTTTCTACGCTTTCCGTCGTCCTTTTTCCGACATATTCAATATTGTTTTGCAATGAGACGAAGAATATAAACACTTTTTGAATAGTATGTTCGGAAAAATGTTAAGGAATTACTAAATAAATAAATGTAAACATAAATTCATCGTCACTAAGCTATGGCCAAGTTAAAGGAACTCTCTATGAGATCTTAGGAGGCTTTGATATCTTCTCCCGTGATTAAACACTATTAGTCACTAACCGCATCAAGGCAAAATATTATTTATACCACGCTGATTTGTAAACACGCCCCGATAGAATACAAATAATCGTTAACCTGTTCACAACATTAAAATTGTTCTGGGATATTGCTATGCTTAAAAAGGAAGGGAATATTCTCTTGATTCAGCCATCAGGATATCCCCGAATTGATCACTTGGTAATCGATGGAAGACGTGTCTTAAGAGAAGGAACTACTAGCGAAATCAACGAGATAAAGCAGTTCTAAAATCGCAAATGAATATAAACATCTTAGGGCTGCATACTTCCGAGATAGCCAATGTCTATATCAGCCAACTCTCTCAGTTACAGTAAACAAACGATCGGTGTACGACGAGTACTACATTTGTCGTATAGATGTCGCTGACGTACGACATCATCTTGTAATGATGGTCTCATTTAGAGCTGTTTCTACCCGTAAGCTTTACTTGTTACCTTTTTTGTAAAATGTTTAGAGTGTTCACCTCTATCCCTGTACTTTTCGATATCCTCTCTCTCTCTTTCTCTCTCTCTCTCTCTCTCTCTCTTTCTCTCTCTCGTACACCGATGTCTTGTATGTTACGATTGAGCCACAAACAAAATAGCAGCGATAAAAAACGATTTTGGCTGTTTTTCAGGGGGTGGGGGATGAAAAAAAAATCTTTTTTGGAAGTTGTCTCGAGGTGATCTTTAATATTTGCCCCCGACTTTGGAAAAAAAAGGGGACCAACCCGGTCTAATACACAATATGGCACCACATGTCGTGCCAGGAACATCGGAAGTAGGGTCGTTTGTTTACTGTAACTGAGAGAGTTGGCTGATAGTTGGCGATAAAAAACGATTTTGGCAGTTTTTCGATGGTGGGGGAGGAACAAATTTTTTTAAGGGTGTCCCGAGGTGATCTTTAATATTTGCCCTCGACTTGGGAAATGTTTTTTCGTGGCGCGGACTATTGTGTACATACAAGGCAACACAGCAGCCAATGGTACCGGGTGATGTGTTTGAAGGCGTAGAGAGTGAGAGAGAGAGATAGAGAGAGAGAGA
Organism: Muscina levida; assembly: GCA_964034835.1. Classification (NCBI taxonomy): domain Eukaryota; kingdom Metazoa; phylum Arthropoda; class Insecta; order Diptera; family Muscidae; genus Muscina; species Muscina levida. Next base: position 28,649,199 of record OZ035882.1, on the reverse strand, counting down.
GAAAGAGAGAGAGAGGATATCGAAAAGTACAGGGATAGAGGTGAACACTAAACATTTTACAAAAAAGGTAACAAGTAAAGCTTATGGAACAGGGATCGTCACCAGTAAGGACATATATGAAAATCTGGCCACGGACACGCAGAGTATGTTACAAATGTGAATGAAAACTTGTTGTACTATGCTCGCTCCTGAAGGCAGAGCAAGTAACGAAAACTCACCCACCATCAATGAAGGAGCAGATAGTCTACCACCAAGCCAAAACGAGGTAAGTATGTCAATTACACGTTTAAAGACAATAAAGCTGCGGGAGTGATGTACTGCCGACATATCTTATAAACCCGGCGACGTTAAGCTGATGAAGTGCACCAGCTCATAAACAAGATTTCGATTAAAGTAAGCATGCTCTATAATAAGAATCTGAATGTTATGTGTCCTGTACTTAAGAGCAATCCAAATGTGTGCAACAAATACCGCAGGATCAACCTTTTACCCATCGTATATAAGGGCCTGTCGAGTGTCTTATGTGAGAGACTAAAGTTCGTCTTAACGAACCTGTTTGGACTTCACTAGTGTGGCGTTAGAGTTGGTAGTCCGCGATTGGTATTCCTGCGGAGCAAATACGATTTTGTGAGATGACACTGACCGACAGGATGTATTGAGTGAAGATGAGCAAAAACTTATTAGAGTAGTTTTCGACCAAGCGAAACTTCAAGAGTTTTGGGAGATATTTAACTTCTATTCTTTCAAAATGCTTGAATATATACCTTAAAGTAAATACTTAACTTCAAAGTTGCTCCATTTTTCAATCATTACAAAACGTTTTCTTCTCTCTCTCTCAGTCTATATAACCTTGTTTTTCTTGTAGTCTATAGTTGGTTGTTTATTTGAACTATTTTACAAAATTAATTACTTCTTTGGCAAAACATCCCATAAAAATCAAATTCAAAAACCTTAGCAATTTATGCTATAAATTTAATCCTAAATCATGGAGCTGCTATCATCTTCAACAGCTCAAAACTCTTCCGTCTTGCTGCTGGCTGATGTCCACCAATTCTCCAAAACAGTACACACACACACACACACACACGTATCTGTTGGCGTTGCTGATGTACAATAAACTTTTAGTATTTGAATGAAATGGACAACAGCAAATGTAACAACAGCAGAAAAAAACAATAATAAATGAAAATGGACATAAATTACACAAACTCGGTCGTAGTATAGTGTAGCACAAGAGCGGGGGAATCAAAGTCTTTTGTTTTACACTTACTCTACAGACAGACACAATTTGCCCAAGCCAATGGATTTAGTTGGAAAGCCAACAAGGAAATGCTAGGTTTGCCACCAGAGTATGAATGCATGTGCTAATGTGTGTGTGTGTGGGTGTGCATAAGGATATCTGGTGTGTAATTTGAAAGTTTAAATATATAACATTTGCATATGAGGACATATTGGGACTTACATACCTTACACACACACACACACACACACTCACATACTTGTTTATGCGAATATAGCACAAAACGGCTACTTCTGCGACTGACTGAGAGTGTAGGTCTCGGGCTCGGGCACGTTGCCTGCAAAATTCAGTCGTGTGTGAAGCTATTATCCTCTTTTCCTGGGAACCAACAAACCAACCAACAACAAAAAAAACAACGTCATCGTCTCTTGTATTTTGTGTGAAACATATAGTTTTGCTGAATATTGTTTAACCTTTAAAGTTATAAATTTTAAATACTGTCTGTCCTGTCTTGTCCTTTCTTTTCCAGCCATAGTCTATCTTTCCTCTTGGCCCGCTCAAAGGGCCAATAACAATTCAGCTGGGTTGGTGTACACGGCACATGTTTTGTCAGCAGGCAATGGTGTGAGCTTTGTCAAAGCTTTATGGTGGGGTCTACGTTGCTTTCGTGCTCCTTCTCCAGCGTGACAAGCGAAAAATTTGTTAAATGTTTAACATACAGTCAGGCGCATTTGCATATTTATTAAGTCACAGACAATAGGAAAATCTCCATCTGTACTGCTCTATGGTGGAAAAGTGTATATTTTTAAGTGTGTGTGCGTGTGAGTTTTGTACAAATCAAATGATTTGACACTTTTATTTCGTCTTGACTGCGTTTTAATACATGTAATATTGTGTTAGTTTTGTGAGAAAAAAAGGTTTCTTAAGAATGAGGCCTAAAATCAAAGGACAACGGTAGAAAGGATTTTCGTTAAATTGAAATTCATGGCATACATTTAGGTTTAAATGAGATTCAATTAAACATAGCCTATTTTTAGGCTGCACAAAGATTTTAAAGGATAAAATGATTATATGCGATATGTAAAATCCTTAAGACATAAACTGAAGAAGGACTATAGTGATGTTAAATATAACACAGTACAACACATAATTTTGCACTCAATTCTGAGAATTGCACGTGAAAGTAGCCCCAAAACTTAGAACTTCTGCTTCATTCTTTCTGTAAAGTTGGCTGCATAAATAATTTAATAGCTATAGAAATTTTTCGCTCAAGGAGGATTTTCAGCACTTTTGCTATATTTTAACCCGGTTATATCTCCGTATACCCTACGTAATATATCTTTTGCAAAAGTTGTACATGTTGAATAGGTCCCAAAAATTGCACCTCTTGGTACAATAAATTGTACTTTGAGGTACCATAAATTGTACTCTTTAACTGGATAACAAATAAAAAAGTTCAATTTATTCTAACAAAAAGTACTTTTATTGTACCAAAAAGTAAATTTAATTGTACCGTAAAGTACAATTTATAGTACCAGAAAGAACATTTTATTGTATCAATTTATGGTACCAAAAAGTATAATTTATGGTATCAGAAAGTACAATTTATTGTAACAAAAAGTGTAATATTTGGTAACAAAAAGTACTATTTATGGTACCAAAAAGTATAATTTATTGTACCAAACAGTGCAATTTATAGTATGGTATGGTATGGTATGGTATGGTATGGTATGGTATGGTACAATAAATTTTACTTTTTGGTACAATAAATTATTCTTTTTGGTAAACCTACTTTCAGAACTTGTCTCCTACATAAGAGTTCAAAGTCCTAAAGCATCAAAATAAATCTGTTTGACAAATTCATTTTTAATGTAACCATCACGTTTCCATCAACATCATGGCCAACACCACAACTCTTCGTATGACCACACCAAAATCAAACTGACTGACTGACCATCCAACTCAAACTGCTAAAAGCTCTAAGACATCCAACGGACATAGGCGTCAAAATTAATCGATGTACAGTCACATCTGTATGATATTATGCAAAATAGTTATACACAAGATAAATCTTTAAAAAAAATTCACAAAAATACGGGTGCAGTAGCCATTCCTAGCATTTATGCATTTGGCCTCCGGCCAATCGTCATCAACCAAGCCACAGAGTCATGTCAACCTATCATAGCTGCAGCAGCAATCGCATCACATCAACCAAAAAAAAAAAATTGTTTACACGGTGGAAGCTGAATCAAAAGCAAAAACGACCTTACATAAATAGCACAGTTTATTACTAATAACTATTTTTTATTTTCCCCTTCATTTACTGCTACTATAATGACCACAACTGTATGCTGTATCACTGTGACTTTATAGTTAAAATATATTAAATGTAATAAAGTTTATTTAGACTTGGAGCGCAACAGAGACAAGCAAACACAACGTCATGTCTACAAGTAATATCTACTCTAAGCGAAGGAAATATGTGGGTGGATTTGCTTTCAATAACCCAAAACCAGTCACGCCGAGTCAATGGCCAGGAAGAGTTTAACCATAGACACAAATTCACACAGCAGATCATCATAAGGGGTTGAGAAGCAGCAACGACACATGAGCGGCTTTTAGCTACATAATGTTGAAGAGTTAAGCTCAATCAACTGAGTACAGGGAATATCTGCTTAGATCTTTTGAGTTAAATGGTTGTAATTTATTAAGAGACAAAGATGACGCATTGTCGTAAATAGAATTCTAAGGAAGGAATTGTGTCGCTGTAAACAAGAAGGAATGATATAAGGATATAATATAGATAGGATTATTTTAAGGGACCTTAACAAAACTTGGTGGTGAGGCAAATTGAAAAAGAAGACCAGATTAGTGCATAAATTTGTTGTTAGTCAATTCATTTACGAATTTACAAGTTTTCAAGCTCCAGATACTGAAGATGTTACTGCAACCTTCTTAAACAGTAAAATAAATCGGGAGAAGAAACAGTAGACGGTAAAGGAGACTAAAACCAGTTTCATATGCATTTAAATTGCTATATGGGTGGACAAAAAGTCTGAATTGATCGCTGTGTCAAGCAGCAACGGCGCACAGTAGAATTAATTTTGAGTTGTTTTCTTATCGTTTCTTACTCAAGAATAACCAGAATCTCTCTTTGGAGGTCGCCAAGCAGCTCACAACGTCCGATGTATCACGTGTTCCCCGGTATAAGTTAAAACCACATACGTTCAGTGGCTGGACCCGGAAATACGTGATCTTGACGTGCAAGGCAGCTGCGTCAAGCAGCAACGGCGCACAGTAGAATTAGTTTTGAGATGAGTTTTCTTATCGTTATTTACTCAAGAATAACCAGAATCGCTCTTTGGAGGTCGCCAAGCAGCTCACAACGTCCGATATATAACGTGTTCCCCGGTACAAGTTACAACCACATACGTTCAGTGGCTGGACCCGGAAATACGTGATCTAATTCTAAGAAGGCGCAATGTTGAACAACCAAAACGGCATGCTACCACCGATGCCTTCTACGGTGTGGCTTTCGATAGCTCAGTGGAAGCGAACGCAGATAAGCAATCCGAATGTACCGGGTTCGATTCCCGGCCGGGGCACTGGCGAAATCAACATCAACGAAAAATTACTTTTCAAATACTTTCGAGTTCTCCAGCCAACAAAACTCATCCTAGATGCTTTCACTACGAAAATCCTGATTTCGCAAGGGCCAAGAAAAAAACCACTGATTTATCAAAATCGCAAAATAAATCAAGAAAAAACCAGCTGGCGCCATCTTTGGAGGAATTTGGCCGTTAAAACTCACGACAACACCTAACAATCCCTTGACACAAACCTTGTTATCTGCAAAGGAACAAAACAGAGTTACCAACAATGGTCGAATGATAATCGGATTTCATGCCCGATTAAGTGCCGATAAATTGAAAAATCGGTATAAAGAATTATCATCCCAGCTATCTCTTCTACCTGTTACAAAAAAAAATCGGTATAAAGAATTATCATCCCAGCTACCTCTTCTACCTGTTACAACAACAACAATGGAGTAGGTTACTACATCTCAAAACAAATTTTCTCTTACTGGTCTTGGCAGCTCCAAGAAACTAGGATCGGACGCAGTGGACTGTTAAGCCTCTCTCCTTAAATAAAAAGAAACTATTATGAAAACACGAAGACAAGAAAAAAAAACAAAACCCTCCACCTCAAATGTTGACAATCCACAAACCTAATAAGGACCATGATATAAGACTATGCGCCTGGAATGTTGGAACTCTTTACAGAGATAGTGCCTCTATCCAATTGGCCGATATCTTCATCCTACAGGAAATGCGATGGATGGGACAGGAATGCATACGACGAAAGAACAGTGACGTTTTTGACGGCTACAATGTAGAAAGACATGCATTTGGACGCGGATTCATAGTCGGCAAGAGACTTTGTCGCCTGATCTCGCGGTTTAACTCGGTTAGTGACCGTATAGTCACTATCCGCAGTAAGGAGAAATATGTTTACATCACGCTAATATGTGTTCAGCAGTCGGAAAATTCAGTCTACACAACAGCACCTCCGATAGCGGATTCAGACTGGTTACCTTCTCGTCGGCAGGAAACATAGTAATAAGTGGAACAACATTTCCGCATAAAGATATCCACAAGGCACGACATGAAACCAGATTGATCACGTGGTAATCGATGGAAGGAATATCTTAAGGGTTATGGACTCGGACTAATGCCTACTCCAACCAGCTTAGATCAAACAAATTCACCTTATTTGGATGCTCCCGACACCCAGTGGCAGTATATTGCGAATTCTATGACTATTGCAACGGCCATACTGGCTAATGAAAAACCAGACAAGCGCTGGTACGATGAAGAATGTCGCGTAACGTCTGAGGAAATGAATGCTGTATAAAAGGCAAAACTGCAGCCAATAATAATGCGTGAGGTGACGGGACAATATAATGAAAAGAGAAGGATGATGAAAGCATAAGCGACGAAATCACGCCAATCATCGACGACGGAGTAGACTGTCAATCACGGAGCAAAAACGAGATCAGAATGGCAATTGCACGGCTTAAAATCGCTACGAGTGGGATACCGAAATGTAAAAGCAACCAGTAGAAATTCAGTGCCATGGCGTCATTCTGCGTACGTTAGTACTATCGAAACAACAATTCTTCGAGTATAGCTCAACGAAAATTTTGGCTAACTGCAATATACTGGTTACATGTCGCACCTTCAACGGTTCATAAGGTAGAGTTCGTTCATAACAATATCATAAAGCCAATGTCGATCCCACTCAAATGCAGACATCATGTGGCATCATGATTGCAGTTTCATGTTTAACTCTAATGGTTTATAAATGACGTAAGAAGACTCCTTCACCTCGCCGACATCATGATGCCTCAAAAGTCAACTCACGCAGTGTAACAAATGCAATCAGAAGAGATAGAGAGAGAGCGCGTCTGCAACACTTAAACAACACACGCATGCGCAATGCAACGCCTGCGGGCACAGAGAGACACACACAACAGGTAAATTAAGATTTGTTGATTGCGGGAGACATAATTAGTATGAAACAGACATCTGCATAACCTTTCCAATAAACAGGCAGACAGACAGGGCAATAAGCATCAGCCGATGAAACTGCATCGGCTGTAGGGTTGGCAATCTAAACCACCAATACCCGCAGCGCAGATGAATACCATGATGCCGCTGTTGCTGCTGCTGGTGGTGATAACAATCTTAAGAAGTTTTGTAATGAGAAGTTGATGAACACCAAAATCCAATGCAATCATGTGCACGCAATGGCAAATGGTCTCCAGCTGTAGGCATACAAATATCATCTCAAAGAGAACAACATCCTCAAGTGAGTTATCGATTGCAGACACAAAGTGACATATATTACGTGGGCAATGCCAGCCAATTTCATTCATACGTTTGCCACATCTTTCACCAGCGTTAGTTGTCGTTTTTTTGTGTGTTTTCTTTGTGGTAACCTTAATTAAACTTATCTTATTGCTACAATCTGTCATTTCATATTTGACATTAGTTTGAGTTGTTTTTTTTTTGGTTACTTACCATACATTTTACCCTCGTCAGAGAGTATAATTTTTCTACGTCCACATGGTGGATATATGGATAGGGCCTCTTGAAAACTTTGCTCAATATCTGGACTCCAAACACCTTCTGCATCGGCATTCGATAGATCTTTTTCATCCTGCAAAAGAAGACAAAGAAAAGAGGGGAGGATGCAAAAAGTTATATATACACACACACACACACGTCTCGTTATGAGTGAGGACGACATAAATCATTGTAAATGATCCTTAATAATATAAATCATGTTGAATACTTCATAATTGTCATATGTTGGTTGGTGGTATTATATTAATAAAGTGGATAACACTGTGGTGCATGGTGATGCGATACGAGGTTGGTGTGGTTAGGTTGGTAAATAAGCGTTTGGTAACATATTTCATTTTTTTTATTGTTAGGTGAAAACTGCATGAAGACAGCAACTAGCTAAACAGTTGCTGTCTATGTTATGGATATCAAACAATAAATTGTAGTAGTATTACAATTATACTTGTATATAGATATCTTATTTTGAAATTTCAAAGTTTAAGTTATAGGCACGCCATAGCCTCGCGAGGCCGGCAGCAATCGTTCTTTTTCACACAGACACGATCGTCAGTTCAAACGTATTTGTAAGTTTTGTTTGATTCAAAACAGTTAGTCCCTGCTTAAGTGTTATAAAACCAACACCACACACGCTTGTTTCGCATACAAGTACAGACAGAGAAGCAATGTTCAAAGATTGTTCATACTATGGTTTATTGCAAGCTGTGAGTACTCATTAAGTAATTTCCAGCTTGTTATTGATTTCAATTTTTTTCATTTGATTCGTTAAATAACATTATTATCTCCTTTTAACATTTGCCTATGAAACGGAATCATATAATTTTCTTGCTCAACTAATTATCTAGGATAGAATATTAAAGCTCATCTAAATTTAGTAATCTGGTCGTATATGTTATACGCTCTAATCCTTCCTGACTTTTCATACCTTCTTGATCCTGCCCTCAATCTGTTATTATTAATATTATTAATATCACTTGCACTGTCACACGTCCATATTGTCAAAGGAATGAAGAACAACACGACGATACACTTGACTGCCATTACAAGTGATTTTTAATTGTCAAGTGTCACATAAAAGTGTACTCAAATAAGTAATATAGCTTCCCGATTCGGGCTTCTTCTCATCACAACACAAGTAGCAGAGCGAAAAGGAGTTGGAGGAGGAGTGCCATCGGTAACTAAGGCACCACCAGCGTCAGCAGTGCCAAAGGAAGTAAACCTGTGAAGTATCATCCAGCATAACCTGGCGCTGAGAGAGTGGCGCAACGTTATAATGTTAACAACACAAAGTTTCACATTACATCAGTAGTGGTATTGTAATTATGATGTATGTTTCGGTGTATGTATTATATACAACAACTACACTAAAATGTATTACATCCTAACATGAGTATGTGTATTAGGGCTGATACAAACGATACTAGCGTGATTTATACGCTCAGCTCAAGTATCTATGTAAGTGTTGTGCAGAGAGAGAGAGATTGTTACACCTACAACTAAATAGTACACATAGGGCGTACAAACATACACTCATATGTATGTAGACTATGTGTACTTGGACTAATGTCAAGTACCTATTCATTTATTTCTACATGTGTGAAATTCACACATACATCTGCACCTACTTCACATAAGAGCCATCATCATAGATAGTATTGATTGTATCTGAAGCTGCTGTTTGTTTACAATAAATCATTTGTTATTTGATGCTTCACTTTATAGTAGTTGACAATCGATCGACTGACTGACTAACTGTCTGTCTGTATGTCTGCCCACCCCCTCTGTTATGTTGTGTGTGACATGTCACAAAGTCTGGTAATATAATTATTGTGAAAATTGGCATAATGGTATACTGAACATGACTGTAGTTGTTTAGCAGGATAATGTTGCAGCATAGGAGGAGAAAGGACCAAAAGGAATGCTATATGGACAGTGCGCCTAATTCATAATAATTGGATGGACACTGCTAATAAATGAGTAAAAGTCAAGCACAAATATATTATTTTAAAAATGGATTACTGTATTTAGCAAAATTTTTCCAACAGTCCATTCCAGCAAACAAAATGCTAGGAAATCGGTACGACAGTCGGCAAAATCTTTTGATATCCGATCCGAAAATAAAGTAATTCAAATATTCGAAGTGGTTTCTAAAAACGTATGGAGTGGTTGACACGAAGTCTGACCGACGCATCTGACGGAAATCTGATGTACGATATGTCGTATCAATGTCTGAAAGATTTCTAAATGTAAATCGTTGGAAAATCTGAAGGAAAATTCGTTGTTTCTTCAATAACAATTTGATGTTTCCTCCGACACAGAGTTTCGAAGTCGCTGCGAACTCGATTAGATATGTCGGAGCAAAAAAAATACAATTTTCCTTCAATGAGTCTTACAGAATTCTGTACGATATCGATAAGAAGAGTTAAGACAATGTGCAGACGTGTCGGATATCAGTCAATGTCGGAGCTTTTGGTTTGCTGGGATAGTAAAAATTTCAAATTGTTGATACCATGGCGTGATTTCACTCGTAGTGTTATAAAAATGCATGGAACTCGGACCTGACACTATTCCTGGTGATTCTATGTAAAAAACGTCCTGAATCCGAATATGACCCCCATTTTTTCTAACTTGAATGACAACAAGAAGTTAAGTAAGGTGCTGAAACTGAAAGGGGCCAGATATCTCAAGAAAACGTCTGATTCATATGTAAAGTAACCTCCTGAATCCGAATATGAGCCTTATACCCCATTAATCACCGTTTTCTCGATACGCCCTCTCCATTTCCTTTGCTTTACTTGATTGATAACAAATAGTAAAGTTAGGGGCGTTCCAAGAAAACGGAGGGTGATGGGGGTGATATTTTGATTCAGGAGTTTATTTTATATAAGAATAAGCAGAAATAGTGTCGGAGTCGATTTTCATACCGGGCAGTATCTTCGGACAATGACAAAAACAACAAGGTGCGTCCCGAGAAAACGGTGGGTGAATGGAAAAAATGGGTTGACATTTGGTTTCAAGAGGATATTTTACGTATGGGGTGAAATTCGGATTCAGGAGGTAATTTTACATAAGAATCAGCAGGCCTGTATTATCGAACAATGACAAAAACAAAGGGGTGTGTCCTAAGAAAACGGAGGGTATTGGGAAAACAGTGTCGGAGCCGATTTTCATGCATATCAGTGTTATTGCGCAATGACAAAACAAAGGGTTGCGTCCTGAGCAAACGCGGGGTAATGGGGTTGATATTCGGATTCAGGAGGTCGTTTTACATAAGAATCAGCAGGAATTGTGTTGGAGACGTTTTTCACGCAGTCTGGTATTATCGGACAATGACAAAAACAAAGGGCTGTGTTCCGAGAAAACAGTGGGTGATGAGAAACATCAGAATCAACCTTTTATTCCTTCCTGTCCTGAAAGTTATACATAAAGATGTTTCGCATTGCAATAATTTTTATAACGATTGGTCCATTACTTTGGAAGGTGCCACGCCCAACAAAGGGGTGCGTCCCGAGAAAATGATGAGTGATAGGGAAATATGGGGAACATAAGAATCAACCCTTTTCTTCATCCTGCCCTCATTGTTATAAATACAGATGTTTCGTACTGTTATAATTTTATAACGATTGGTTCATTTCTTTGGAAGGTGCCATGCCCAACAAAGGGTTGCGACCCGAGAAAACGGTGGGTGATGGGGGAAAATGGAGAACATAAGAATCAACCGTTTTTTCATCCTACTCCCAATGTTAAACATAAAGATGTTTCGTATTCGTAATAATTTTTATAACGATTGTTCCATTACTTTGGAAGATGCCACGCCTACTATGTATTTTAATCAAAACCATTGTTGGACCAACTTAGAACAAAGTTGAAGGAATCCCACTGTTATACTTATCCACATAACTGCTACGAAAAATTTATTTTATATAGGAGGTGCCACGCTTGTTAGTCCAAACTCGCACTTGATCCGATCCAGCTCAATATACACTTTACCACGCGCACACACGCACCCATTGTAACGCCAATAGGAGGCGTATTAGGCATGACAATACTTAGATATAAATGATCAGCGTCGTCTTCTGAGATATCCGTACGTCTGTCTGCGGGGACAGGCATAGTTTAAGGGCTTAAAAAAAACTTAATTTCCCATTAAAACGCATAAAGAAGGTATGGGATAGCTTCTCGCTTTGTTGTGAATTAACTCGCTTTCTATTTTAGATTCACAACAAACGGCACCTACTTGTTTATCGACGAATGCGAACGTCACTGTTTGATAAGCTTTTACTAGACATGCCGATTATCTTGACACTTATACTGCGAAGTTGCTGTGGGCAACATCGAGGGGGCTGGCAATAAAAAAAATGTAAATGACTGGAGGCGGGAATCGAACCTGGGATCTTACGCATGGTAGCCGCGTGTTCTAACCACTATGCCACGGCCGGCTTAAGAGCAGGTTATGTTCTAAGATGAGCAAGATAAGACAAAAACTACTCTCACCTCCCATTTAAACTGTCCCTTTTTTTTCTCGAGATTACAGCCATTGTTTAAGAGGTGTCGAGCTGAAATTTTATATGAAAGCTTTTATTCTCTAAACGAGGGTAATGTTCTGAGATGATCAAGATTGGACATAAATTACTCATACCTCCAATATAAATGGTCCCTTTTTGGGGTGTCCGTCGGTCTGTCCCCGAATATGGAGCTGAAATTTGGTAAGCAAGCTTTAGAGGGTTTCCGTCTGTCTATCTCCGCGACTAAAGCCGTAGTTTATAATATATCGAACTGAAATTTGGTATGAAAGCTTGTATCCTCGAAGTGGAGGTTAACTTCTAAGATAAGTAAGATTGGACCAAAACTACACCCACTTCCAATATAAACTGTCCCTTTTATGGGGTGTCCGTTTGTCTGCCCAAAGACTACAGCAAAACTTTAAGAGCTCTCGAGCTGAAATTTGGTTTGGATGCGTCTGTGCTCTAAGCGGAGATTAAATTCTATGATGAACAAAATCGGAAAAAAACTACTCCCAAATCCCATACAAACTTCTTGGGGGTGTGAGTCTGTCCATACAAAGATAGAAACCAATTCATTTTTGATGTAATGATGTCATCCATACATACATACAAACATACGTACAACATTAAATGATTTACTGGAATTATGAGCAACATTGCTATCGCATGCCTTTGTCGAACATGTATGAACAACATGGCATGACTTGACAATGAATTGGTGTCGCACCATTCACAATTCAGTCAATTCTGCGCTAAATTTTGTTACCAACCATTCCACATCTTATCGTAACAATTAATAAATATTTCAATGTAAGACAAATTTAAACTTTTGACCTCACCCATGATCAAACTGATCAGATTCTGAAAATATAGCTTTTGAAACATATTAAAAAAAAAATTCATCAAAATCTGTTAACAACTCGCAGAGTTCTCCGAACAGGAAGAAGTCACTTTCAAGTCGTTGTATGGGAGCTTCGCTTCAAAAATTGAATTGCTCCTAAAAAACTTAAATGAGCTGATCTAGAAAAACTGGGAGATACGTATATTTTTATTTAAGCTATATTTTCAGAATCTGGTCAGTTTGATCATGGGTGAAAAAACGTGTCGTACAGTGTTTTATAAAATTTAATTCCAGATAAAATTTCTATATTGGAACAGCAAAAGTTGAAATGTCCGTTTATTTAAAAAATGGGGGTTTTTTACTTGATATGTCTGTCAAAACTTATAGAAGTTTGCAAAAGATAATTAAGTGGAAGTCCATTAAATTGTTATATAAAAACCTTCTATGTATTTTGAATCGGCTAACTATAAAATTATGCAAATTGAACATATCAACTTTTGCCTTAGTACTATAGATTTTATATCGTAAAAACTTGTTAAATTAATAAACTTCCGAATAAAGTTAATAAATTTCACCTGTGTACAATTTTGTTTTCTCATCTTACTACACTAGTCATACTTACATCACTCATATCGCCCACATCCAGATTTTTACTATCGACCATGCTGCCATTTGAATCCGCCGGCCCCAGGGCGCCCGGGGGGCCGGCGCTCACTGGCGTCCACGGTGAGGTTATAGTGCCAGGGCCAACTATACCGTCTGAAATGATAAGAGACAACAAATAAAAAAACAATCAAAAGATGTGTACGACTAAAGTACTTTGTCATAAAATGTAATACTAGAAGAGACAACGAAAAAAAAAAAAACAATCAAATAAAACTGCAACAGCAACTGCAACTTAATCGGATCTGGTAAAATGACATTGATTCATCATCCGGCTCTTGATACGTTTTTGTGGCAACAATGTTGTTGCCTGCAACGTAAAATGTTGCTGATGTCGTCGAGAGCATTATACAGTTGCAGCAGAGAAATGGAGCAAAAAAAACTGACTGACATAAACCGCAAATATGTTGAGAATGTTTGAAACAAATCACAAACTACAATTTGGTTAAATTTATAATCCTAGAAAAACTCGGCAACAGCAGCAGAGATATCATCCTGATGTGTAATATCAACCGCCCCCATTTGGTGGGAGTTGTTAAATTTGCATATAAACTCGACAAAATCGGAGTGAATGTAGCCATAAGTGCTACATAGTGTGAGCCCATAAAAAAAGCAGCGGCGACAGACATTTAATATGGTTCTACACATATGTATGAACATAAATGCTACAGTGCCAAACAACAAGTGACATCAACAGGCATCAAGGCATGTTGTGCCACATTCAAACTACCCAAAACACAAGCAGCATTCCACCAACAACAATCCTGTATTGCTGTTATGCACATTTGCAGCAGAATATATGAGCTTCAACCTAAACCTACATCTATACTTTGGCATGATGCATCCTCCATCATCATGTGCATGTAACTCTCTTCCCGCACTCTTCCTGAGTTAGCGCATTTAATGTCAGTCATTTGTGAAGCACCAAAATAAAAACGCAGCGATTTTGCGGCTTTTTCATTAGGTACATGAACATGAATTCACATAGGACAAACATAACAAAAAAAAAAACAGAAGAAGAGCATGGTACCAATTTTTTGTTTGACAATTTATTTTGCATCATGTGTATGATCCCCACTACATAAAATATGTAAATGTACATTTTGGTTTTTTTGCTTTGCTTTTTTCATTTTCCAAAAGTGCATATGCATGATTTGAGCAATGCGGATGGAGTGTTGTTGGTTGGGAATAGATGACGTACAAAAAAACAGAGAGCTATCAAATTGCAACTAATTTAAACCACAATTTTTTTCCGCTGGCGCACTTTAGACGCAAACGCGAGTGATATCATTTTAAAATGCAGTGATTACAACATTTATCACGAGAGTGATATATGTGTGCGTTAATATGTGTGACGCAGATATCAGCGACAGGAAGAGGGAGAAATACGTTAGAGAGAGTAAATTTTCGGAATTTATATAGATAGTTTGAACGCATAATGGATTTACCATAATGGAAAGTAGAGAAACGTTGGATAAATTTAGGTTTAATTTAACATTAAAAAAAATTTTTAGAAAAAATTGAATTTATTTTATTTTTAACCAGCATTAAGCCCTTTTGCTTAATACGAATCAATATCCTCAATATATTTCCCGCTATTTAGTCCTCTCAAGCTTAAAATCACCCAAGTTTAAACGTGACAAATCTTATTGACATACCCTTTACAGGCGCACCACGAGCTATGCGCATCTAAACCTATTAAATTGTGTGCAACATATATTTAAGTGGGTGTTGAACACGCCGGGACACACATTCACACACATAAGGGCCGAACATTAGCTACGTCTATTTCACACCTCCTCCCTCACACACACAAAAAATATAGCTCAACGCGCTCCCGTCCTCCTCTTCAGGCACAAATTTCGCAAATGACACAAATGTTGTATGTAGTCAGCCCAAGTGTCATGTGGGATTTCTGTGTTATATTGTCATTTAATAGTAAACTATTTGTTTTATTTTGGCTAATTTTATTTGATTTATTATTATGTTTTTATTAAATGTTTTATAGTCAGTGCATATTGCTGCTTGTTGGTCGAGTAAATTTTAATTTTATGACAGCAAAAAAAATAAACGTAATTAAATTTACTAAAATAAACCCGGGTAAGGGTAATGCGCTACATATCTATGACAGACTCACTTTGAGAATATCATTTATTGGTTTTTATCAAATGACACAAAACTCTATTATTTATCACTAATACAAAATTGTTGGAATTTTTGCTTTGTCCATGGCGGAGGGTTTTTTTCTTCTGCTATATGCTTTGGTGATTTTCTCAATTAATTTTGCGGTTGTTTTGCTGCTGTAGATTATGTTCAGAGTGTTACAGTGTTTTTTTGAAGTGTTTTAAAGGGAGTGTTATGTATTTGCTGCAGAAACGAGAATGAGTTATGAAAATTGTTGAGCGGATTGGGGGTTTGGGTAGTAAAAAGTATTTTAGGTTGATAATTACATTTTAGTTTTATATTCTCTATTTGGTTTCACGTATTATGATTATACATGAGATGCCAATTTGTTATATAACATAGTAGTACGTGATCCAAAAGTTTTAAAGTTTTAAGAAGTTCGTCTGTCATATTATAACAAATCTATATACCAATGTCCTATATCCGTTATAGACTTTGAAACGATGTGCCCCAAATTAAATTCTTTAGGAAAGTGGTAGACATTACCCCGCGGGGAAATAAGCAAGGCCTCTACAATCAGGTATGCAACAAGGCCATCAAAGACATTCAAAAGTCATGTCTTCAAGGCCTTTTTTTCGCACGTCTAAAAACAGGCTTTCTCCTTCCTTTGTGAAATATCCCAAGCACATGTTTAGTAAATTCTTGAAAGACCACTGCCACAGGCCTTCTCTGAGAAGGGAGCATCAACGTTTTCGATGATTAGTTATTCCACCATTTTTTATGTATATACATTCCGTCTCCCTTCTGATAGATGGTATGAAAAGAAAAGGCAACAAGGAATGTGATGTGTGTTTTTCTTAAAACAGTTTATAATTAGTTGCAGTCATACAAAATTAAAATGCATCTTCATAGGCTAGATGGTAGCATGGCTGACTAACAATCGCGAGGTAGTAAGTTAAAACTCCAGGAAGGTTTACTGTTTTTGGAAAGAGATGTATGTATAGAGAGAAATATATAGAAGTGAGCAATATCTAAAAATAAACTAAACAATTTGAGGGAGACCAACTTAATATTTTTAATATCCTTCTTTTTTCATGTGTATTCAGTCCTTCTTAAAAAAGCGATGATGGGAGGCCTTGCTCCCCAATGACACCCTACGTTATTTGGAAAGGAAGAGGGAATGCAGAGCGCAGGCCTACTGACTGCTTTTGATAGCGTTCTATAAGACCTTCTAGGTCCTTCCTTTCGCCGCTGGGTACCTATGCCGCACACACAACAGTATAGTGTGCTTGTATGCGGCCGCACAAGAAGCGTCAGCGCTGTCTAATGGTAAATGGTGAAAATGTGCTCTTCTAACAATCGTCGGACACAGATCTCTATCTGTACGTGTTTTTATTTTTGCGTTGAATGCGAAACAATCGAGTACGTTTGAATTGCCAGTTTTGTTAAAGAACTCGTAATGATGGCCTCACAAGGCTATGGGGTGCCTATCATTGGTTTTTGACTTTTCTAAAATAAAATTCCGAATTTGTGTTTAAAAATTGTGTTCATTAAAAGTTAATTGGAAGCTGCGCCATTTAATCTTCCTGAAATTCTGAACGCATATGTCTGGAAGGAACAATAGGCTACGCGAAATATTGATATATCAAGTGGGCGTGGCCCTACCCATAGGACACCATATTTGAAAACGCAATATCCGGAGGACTATTACAACATTCTTTTTGAAATTCATACTTGAAATTCATTCAGTATATGTTCTTATAAGAAAAATGGTTTGGATCGGATCAAGGGATAGTGTGATTAATGGACAGGGTTAGATATAAGGCGTTACCTCGTCCAAAGCACTCTATCTTATAAAACGCAATAACTGGAGGACTATAGCCCCATTCGTCTTAAAAATTGATAAAGATTAATTTGAGATCAGTGGGCTGCATTGAATTAATGGGTATGGCACTGCCCATACGACACAATAAACAAAAATTTAATATCTGTCTTAATATGAAAGAAAAAATTTTGAAACTTTGTATGAGCATATTTCACAAATGCGTCCTTTTAGGGGGTTCCCCGAGAAAACGACGGGTAGGCCACTTTTCGGCTCTCTGTCTTTGCACAAAGTAGCCTTATACCTGCCTTGTCGTTTGGGTATGGATCTGTTTTTGATGTGTTTGATGCGAAGTTATATCTAAAATGCATTATGATAGCTTAGAACCTATTTATATTACTCCATTGCAATATAGATTTAGGTTATTGACAAATTGTAACAGTGCTCACTTTATTATAATAACTTTCAAGCTTGCGCCATCTATAGCATAGAATAAGACAAACAGATATAAAATTATTTTCAGTTCAGGGATATAAACGAATTTTTTGTTTAAGAAAATAAAATCCAATCAAAATAGTTCTGAGTAACTAATCTCTGGATTACGACCCCTTAACAAACATACAATATCTAGCGTACTTTAAATCTGGGCAACTTTAAATAGGTGTGGATGCATTTAACAGCAATATGCGTGATGGCACTATATCTTTTAAAACGCTATATCTAGAGGACTATACCACCAATCCTCATAAAAAATGTGGATCGGATCGGATCATGGGCCATTGCCCTGCCCATACGACTCTTTTAACGAAAAATTCAATATCTGGCTTAATATGACAGTGAGAGCTTTAAAACTTTGTCTAAGTTCATATTCCGCTTATACAATGTGAAATTGTTCGCAAAATGGGGGGGATTTGGACTGGTACAGATATCAGGATGAGTGTTATAGTGAGAGTCTTACAACCTTGTATGATTTTCTCTGCTACTGATGTGCGTAATTTATCGAACAATGGGATTGATCGGAATAGTAGGCGAGGCAGATTCCAAAGTTTTGATACAATCGCTATTAAAAGGTTCTATTACGAAACATCTTAAAGATGAATACATATTCTCTGTTAATATTTCTATTGTTTTTTATAATAAATATTCAAAATGCTAATTATAATATATAAAGCCGCAGAATAAAGTTGAAAATCCTAAGTGAAAATAAGGATTCCATCAGACGTTTTTTGATTCAGCATGTGTAAGAATGTCTTATGAAACGTATTCTTTTACTGCTTCTGTTTGTTGTATTAAAACACGATATTTGAAACAAACTCAACTTCATCCTATCTCGTGTTAGGCTGTTATGGTTTGTGACCACAGATTTGTATATTTGATTCTGGTTTCTTGGGATTTCCACTGGCACTAAGAAGGGCGTTGTGTTAAGCTTCTTACCTACTTCCTAGGACGCATCAGTGGTATCATGCCATTCAGGGTACTACTTTGCAATATACATTTTTATTATTGAAAACTAGTTACATGTAGTAACTTAGTAACATTATAATAACTTTTGAGCTTGCGCCACCTATAGTATATTATATGTACTGTATTATAAACCTTCGCTTACATATACACAACAACTTGACAAAGTTTGTTTGCAAACGCAAGATGGGTATGGGATGGGATGTTATTAGCAACACACAGACACAACATTATAATCAGTTATATACACAATATTAATAATGATTTCCTAAAACTATGTCGTTTATGGGATGCAAAGGGAATTTTGGTTTTTAAAACTGAACGACCACCAGAACATACCTATAGTATATTAATTGTATTGTACTAAACCTCCCCTGATTTATGGACAATAACCTGACAGAGAATATTTGTAAAAGCACTAACAGTATAAGAGTTTATTTACAACACACAGACACAATATTATTTGCAGTTATACAATAATTTGTTAATAATGATGTCCAGAAACAATGATTTATTGGAGACAAATGTAAACTAAACGCCTGTCAGTCACTGGAAATAGTTCCGTAATGTATCCCGAACTGCCTAAATTTTTATTTTCCTTTAAAGTATTTTACAGATATCATAAATTTGATTAGCTTTTTATGAGTAAGTCACCTGAATATAACATCATGTTATTTTTTTTTGATGAAATACTGTCAGAGGATGATATGACCAGGTACAATATAGATTTAGATTATTGACAAATAGCTACACATTTACAGTAACTTATAGAACTTGCGCCACCTATAGTATATTAATTGTACTACATTCTAAACCTCCACTGACATATAGGCCTCAACCTGACAAAGAATATTTGTAAACACACACTATTTACAACACACAGACACAATATTACAACTGGAAAAATTGTAAAAATATTTTTTAATAACGATTTCAAAAAAAAGTTTTGTAGAGACAATAGTAAAGTGTTTTGTGTTCTACAAACTAAACGGCTGTCATTAGATTTTCCCGTAATATATTCTAGTCTCCCTAAATCCCTATTAACCTTTAAAATATTTCACAGATGTCATAAATTTAATTAATTTTAAATGAGTACGTGATGTGAATATCATATCGGCGATTTGGCAGCTGTGTTTTTTTGATGAATTGCTGTCAGATTCTGATACGACTATATATCATAAAAATCAGACAGATTTCTACGAAACAAAACAAAATTTTGCAGGGTGAATTTTGTTTCATACCATTGACAAGTAATACTGGCAAACTGCAATGATGACCTACAAAGCACAAGATGAAATGAAAACGTCGTTGTATATAATTAAATTTCTTTCCTTATCACTGAACTTGAAAAAAAAATCATCGTAAAAGTGTCAGCGTACAACAAAAAAGCCAAATAGAACAATGCGAAAAAAATATACGACAAACGCAGGACACATGTCCTTCTCTCTCTATCTCTGAAAACGTTTCATTTTCACGGTCGACAAAACATAATTAAATGTTTATTAGAAAAGCAGACAAAAGGAAAAATCTTCTGTAAAATGATAAACATCCCTAATGGCCATTATGACGATAACGCCCAAGGGGATGATATGGCTATTGATAGAAAGGAAACGGCAGCAGCAACAGCAACTACTACAACAACCAATATAGATAGACAACAAAAGGAATCCTTACACCCAAGCACTGTTGTTAAAGCATACGGGGAAAAAAGCGCAGCAACAGCAACAACAAAAGGATATCATTAAATATACTCTACCCGAGTCGATTGAAATTGGCCGACAAATTTAAATTTTGCAATAAATTCATAAAATTAAAAAAAAAGCACCCAACCCTTTGGGCTTTCACAGCAAAAGGGTCAATTGCTAAGCGGAAACCAGTTTGCCGCAGTTACTTAAACGGGCGAGCTTTTAAATTGATTTTCAGTTTTGAGATTTAATTTCCCGTAACATTTAAATAAATAAACTCTTCCAAACAAAGTTTTAAAAAATTTCCAACGTTTCTTGAACAACAACAAAGTCACAAAAAAAAACTTCAATATTCAACACCATTAAATTTGATAATTTATGTGAGTTGTTGTTTTATCTCGCTGTAAGCAGTAAGCTCTGTGAGCAGCGAGCAGTATTATTTACGATTTATATTTATTTATATTATTGTAAATATGTTTATTTATTCATTTATTCATTATTATTCTGTTTGGGACGTTTTCTCACCACATCCACACAAGTAACAGAAAAAAAAACCACCGACCACCGGCAACAAAGACAACCACAAAATTTACAACATTTTTGAAATTCTTTTGTCGTGTCGCATCCACTGAACGTCGCTTTAAAATCCAATCTATTATGAATTTGTCCCCTCTTTCAAAGTCCAAGTTCTTCAATCTGCGCTGGCAGCTGAGGTGCGATTGATCAGGTATTCCTCTCAGACGATACAATTCACCTGTTAACATGTGTGCGTATGAGAGTGTGTGTGTGTCGTTTTCTTTTAAAATTCCATAAACGTTTACAAAATCAATCGTATCGTCGTTATGTGTTAACTGTTTCTCTGTTAACTTGTTGCATGTAACTTCATTGAATGTGTCAACGTAGTATGTGAGGTGGTAGAGGGGAA
This sequence comes from Muscina levida, assembly GCA_964034835.1. Taxonomy (NCBI): domain Eukaryota; kingdom Metazoa; phylum Arthropoda; class Insecta; order Diptera; family Muscidae; genus Muscina; species Muscina levida. The sequence continues at coordinate 28,627,787 of OZ035882.1, read as the reverse complement.
GGGGTGGAACAATGGGTGAATTGATTTGTATTTTTTGTTTTCATCACTTGGTGCAATGTTCGCCACTGGCTGCGGCAGTAGAATTTTCAATTGGAATATGTGAATACAATATCGTTGGTAAAAGAATACATGATAATTAGTTCATGTGTCTTAAAAATTCCTATGTGTGAATGGGCTAAAAGTTAACAAATCGTCGCAAGCTTAAAGAGCTGGGGAGGCAGCTAAAAAAAAGCTACTAAGTTCTGTATTAAGAAATCTTTAAAGTTAGCGTAACAGATAATACTTTAAATTTATATATAAAAGACACAAAGTGTTTCTACCTATGCCCGCTATATACTTTGAAACTATCAACCCGAGGATAGAGCACTAAAATAATACATAGACATCTTCGGTCTATTCAGGAAGTCGACTAATCCACCATTTAACTAATCTTCTTGAAATGTTGACAGCAAATAGTTCTATGATTGGAAGATATAATACTTACTTAAGTGGCCCATTACCACTTACGCACTTGGTTCATAAATTAGAGTCCTGAAATATTAAAGAATAAAGGAGGAAAAAATAGGCTACATGCAATTTTGACAAGGACCCCGTGGGATCCAAAAAAGTGTTTTGAAATTTGGTATGAATCCGTTTAAGATCAGTATATTTATTATTATAAATAAGGGGGCGGGACGGGATCAAGGGTTGTGGTCCCGCCCATACGACCTTAAAATTGAGCTAAAAATTGGAGGGAATTGATAAGCAGGTGTGGCCTCCACCCATAGCTCCCTATTTTATTAAAACGCAATATCTGAAGGACTATAGCGCCACTTGTCTTGAAATTTTGGTATAGATTCTTTTGAGATCAGTGTACGTATTTTAAAGAAAAATGGGCTGAATACGAGCTCATTAATAACCATGCAATATTTGGCGTACTATTAACATGGCGACTTGAAATTAGGTGTGGAGGCATTTAACGGCAATATGAGGGAACATGCTAAAAATGGTCTAGATTAAATAAATAGGCGTAGCCCCGCCAATATCACTCTATTTTTTTACACGCAATATCTGAAGGTATAAAGCAGTATTCGACTGGAAAATTGGGATGGTTTCATTTGAGATCAGTGTACGGATCAAGGGGTTTGACCCAGCCCCTACGAGATTTTAACATAAATTCAATATCCTGTTTAATATGAAAGTAAAAGCTTTTAGACATAGTGTGAGTTAATTTTTCACTAATGAGTGTAATGGGGGCGAGATCGGTCTGGTAGGCGTTGCAACTTTTAAATAAATTAAATCAAATATCAGGAGAAATAAAACAATGAGAGTCTTAGAAATTCGTATGAGTTTTTTTTTTACTAATGTGCGTAATTTATCGAACAATGGGATTAATTGGCATATTAGTCGTGGCATATTCTAAAGTAGTGGATTCATCGTTATACAATTGTTGCAGTTCGAAGCATCTATATGAAAAAATACGGAGGCAGGCACGAAGACTGCCATACTTTATGAAAATGATACACATTCTATTAATTCAACTTGTGCTAAATAAAAAGCAGAATTTCACAGTGGTCGTACAAGCACAAGTCACGGCCATTCTTCTGTATACTCAATTTAGCCCTTCAAATCTAAAGACAATAACAAAAGGTATCTTTGAAGTAAAGATGATCAACGGCAAATAAATTATTTGCGACAAAACATAAACATAAAAATGAGTGACAGATTACAAGCTAGTTAATTAACTTATTCTTGTCGGAAATGTCAGCCGAAAAATAATGATTCAATTGTCCAATTTAAAGCAGTGGTCGGTAGCCGCATACAACCAGTATCAGTACGACTCGTGGAAGGAAAGTTTATTTTGCTCCTACATATCAGATCGAATCCGCAACGATTTCGGAACACTGTGTCGGAGGAAAGAGCAAATTGTTATTGAAGAAACGACGAATTTTCCTTTAGATTTTCCTACGATTTACAATCAGAAATCTTTCAGACATCGGTACGACATGTCGTACATTAGATTTCCCTCAACTGCGTCGGTCAGACACCGTCTCAATCAATACATACGTTTTTAGTAACGACTTCGGCCAGATTTCGGATGATATTTTCCTAAAGACTTCGGGCAGAAATCGGTACGACGCACAGTGGAGAAAAAACAGTTTTTTTTGGACATTTGAAATTTAAGGCCGCAATTCTTGATCGAATTAAAGTGTGAAATAATTATGAGCAGGACACCGAGTTAAAGTGTGAAAATAGTGCGTTCACAAATTTACTTGCAGTTGAGCCAAAAAAAATTTGTTGCCTTATTTTTTCACTGAGTTTAATTTGTAACATATGTTCACATTAATTGAGGTCAGGTCGTAATTTTTCGGACAAGTAGTCCAAAAAATATTTGACATTAAAGTTAAAAATTATTTTTACATCGACTTTGATAAATTTAAAAAAAAAAATAACGGTAAGGAATTCAGAATAAAAAAACGTACATTCTGTGAACAATTTTGTTTGTTATAATACAAAAAATAAAAGAATTTTGAAAATCGGTCAAGAATTGCGGCCTAAAATTTCAAGTGTCCAAAAAAACTTTTTTTTCCCCCACTGTGCGACGCGTCGGTAGGAACATTCGAATTACTTCAAATATTTGGTAAGATATCGGTCCGAATTCGTGACTACGCGTCGAATTTCCCTTCAGAATTTCCATTGATTTGCATTTAGAAATCGTTCAGACGTCGGTACGACATTTCTGTTCCGATATCGGTCAAAAGGTCAAAGGTCAGGTTTTAGTAAATCCATAGTAAGTCCTATGTTTTACTAATGTTCGATTCAGGAATTATATTTTTTTCTCACAAATTGTATTATTCAAATTTGGACGTGTGTGGCCCTCGGGCTTGTTTGCCAACTTCATTCCAAATAGCCTGGTTCTATCTCTACTATGTTATGAAATTTATGGCTGTTATAACGGTTTCTTTTAAATGGGGCATGGCATAGCCCACTTCCACTGTGGCTGTAATTCATTCTGTACCAACAACACATACCAAATATCAGCTTTATACCTCTTATAGTTCATGAGATGCAGCCTTTTAAAGTTTTGAGTTATATACCATGCCCACTGACCCGATCCCGCCCATTTTTTGATGGATCAGGGACTTTGATGCCAAATGCATCTACAGAAATGTTCAAGGCGATTGGAGAAACAGTCCTCCAGATATTGCGGTTTCGAAAAAGGGTGCAATGCCCAGCGCCACACCCACTTTTTATATCAACATTCATTAACTTATTCAATTTGATTGCCATATCCTTATACCATCAACCTAATGCGTTTAAGAAAATTATAAAATTTAACAATTTTATTTTTGTTTCCTTACATACTTGATTGTGATGTTTTAGTCAATAACATTTAATTGACTTCTTGATAACTTATATAAAATTTTAATTGTTGCTATTATAGTAAAAGTTGATGAATAAAATTATTATTTCTTCCATGCTTCTAGTGTATTGAAAATATAAATACAACCTTATAACATATATATTTATATGCAATATAAAATAATAGTCATAATTTGATATTTGAATTTAAGAAATTGGAAATGGTGTAATTCAACTCAAAACTTGCCTAGATTATAGTTATTAGTGCATTATGTAAATTACAATACGCATATTATATTGCAACAAGAGGAAATTTATATGCATATAAATGATTGCATGTATGCAGTTAAGTACAGATGTGAGTAAATAAAATAGCAGCAATAGAATAAAAATAGTAGAGCTGTGGTAAAAAAGATACATAATTTTGTTTAATAAAATATGTGGTCTCTACAGAAAAAGACTAATTAAGTGAGAGTGTAATGGATTTAAAGCATCAATGTTGATCGCCTTTGTCTACCTAATGCCTTAAACAAGTCTGCAGTAATGTAACTTCGGCTATTCTAATAATTGTTGTAATGTTTTTGGTAACTTCGAAAAGTGTATATTTACTTTCGACACAAGGATTAATTAATTTAAAGAAATTTTAATATTACTGGCATCCACTTTTATAAATCTTCTATTTATTTACGCTATTTCACTACTCTAGAGTGTTGAGTCGGTTGACCATGGTTCCCCTTAGAAAGGAAACAATATGCAAATATGTTATGAAGTAAATAACGAAAAAAAAAACGCAGGAAAATTTACTGTGGCAAGCTTTTACGCACACGCAATTTTGAAAGGGGGATTATTTTTTACAAGGTCATAGTGACATTTAAATACACTTTGTGTGCTGATTACACACACACACAAAGAACGAAATTATCCGGAGATATAAAGAAAATTTATTGTTTTTGTAAACATACTCTACATTTTATAATTTTCGTAAATTTTTTTTTATAAAAATTTTTATTTTAAACGTACAAAAATATAAAAATATAAAAATATAAAAATATAATAATATAAAAATATAAAAATATAAAAATATAAAAATATAAAAATATAAAAATATAAAAATATAAAAATATAAAAATATAAAAATATAAAAATATAAAAATATAAAAATATAAAAATATAAAAATATAAAAATATAAAAATATAAAAATATAAAAATATAAAAATATAAAAATATAAAAATATAAAAATATAAAAATATAAAAATATAAAAATATAAAAATATAAAAATATAAAAATATAAATATAAAAATATAAATATAAAAATATAAAAATATGTTTAAAAATAAGGGAATATGTAAATATAAAAGTTGGAAAAAATTTTATAACTAAAAGACTACCAAAAATCTAACAAATTATTTTAAAGCCATATAAGTTAAACCAATTCCAGACATGTACTAAATACTGGTATTCAAAAGATTTCCGTTTGTTACTCCAAAACGTACAACAAACTAGTTTGACAAAATTTGCTGCTACCCTATAGAGTAGGGTGTCAACAACTCCAAACACTCACTCACCCATGCACTCATATACTAGGCATTCTTCCATCCATCCGCCCATTCACTTGTCATAATTTTCTATGTATTTAAAATGAAAAACACGTCTTCATAAAATTGTTCGGGTTATTAACTTCAAAATTATGAAATTTCTCATAAAATAACAACAACTTAAATTTAACACAACCACAAAATATAAATGTAATAAAACAATAATGAAATTCTACAATAATTGAAGACTTTTTCTAGTATAAATTATGTATAAATACAAGAAGTAGTTTGTATAGCATATATAGCATTTGTTTTTTTTTGCATTTCATCAATTTAAACCCTAATATTGTTTTTAGTAATGAAAAATGCTAAAGGCATAAACGATTTAATTAATAACAACCATTTATGGTCGTTTGTGTCAATTTGAAAATTATATAGAGCCCTTCACGAGCAGAGAATTTCAAATTCGCAAGGGGACAACTATTATTATGAAGTATGTTATGAAGCGGATCATAGTAAAACAGGAGGGAGGAGAAATCTCCATGCTTTTTTTTTATATTAGTATTACAATACGTTGACATAATGTTCTAGAGTAATAAGCTATAATTAAAGTAATATAGTTAGTTATAAAATATATATGGAGCAGTTATTTTAAACTTTAGTAGAAGTAGGGAATGAAATGCAATTATAAGTCGAGGATTATTCATTTAAAAGGTTTTTGTCTTATTTTAAATAAAACACTTAAAACAGAATAGGATGACGGAATCTTTATTAAAATCCGAAAAAACGATCTGACATTTAGTTTTTAAGAATATCGATGTATTTAAATAATGAATATGTTTTCATCGTTCGGTTCAAGATCTATTCTGTTATTGCTAATAGAATTTGTTTTACAAGAGTTGTGTGAAATGGATTATGTTGACAGCTGGCAGGTCGGATAGTTGTCAAACTATCTCATCAGCACCCTTTGCTGTCACTCCTCTACTATCACCACAAACTTTAAGTATTAAAAGCTCCATCAATGAATTGAGAAGCCCAAACACACTGCTGCGAAGATAGCATCAACGAAGATCACACGTCAGCATAATCCACACAACTCTTGTAAAATAAATTCTATTAGCAATAGTAGAATAGATCTTGTACCTAACGATGAAAACATATTCATTATTTACATACATAGATCAACTATAAAAAAACAAGAGAAACAAACACTGATGAGATAGTTTGGTAACTATCGAAATAGCTATCCGACCTGCCAGCTGTCAACATAATCCATTTCACACAACTCTTGTAAAACAAATTCTATTAGCATTAATAGATCTTGAACCGAACGATGAAAACATATTCATCGTTTTTAAGGATAATTTCATTAAAATGTTGGGCTCGACTTTTCGATCACTTCCTAATAGGGAATGGTCAAACTAGTTCAATAGTATGAAATTCTGAAATACTTCCAAAATAAACTAGTTCCAAACTATGGAATTTTTAACCAGTTGAACATTATTAGTTGATGAATAAGAACAAGAAAAGTTTAAACAAATTTCCGGAGTTATATTTCGAAATGTTATTTTGCACGGCCAAATAGGACACAAGGGTTACGAAATGGAAGAGCAGCCAATGGGAATTCAGTGCATTATGCATCGTTTAAAGGAGCACAATGTGCGTTCTGCTTACGCGAGTACTATGGAAATAACGTTTCTTTGACTATAGAGCAGCAATAGGCATCCCATAGCCTCGCGAGCCCGGCAATAAACTTTTTTCATACAGATTGATCGTCAATTCACACCTGCTCGAAAGTTTTGTTTGATTCAAAACAGTCAGTAACTGCTTGAATGTTATGAAAGCAATACCACACATGCTTGTTTTTTCGTTAACGGTGGCTCTTTCCGTGGAAATGCTCAGATGTTTAAGCTGATCTTTACTGTATTTATTTTATACAAATATACCCTTGTATTCTATTAGACCATAATATTCTATCATTATAATTACTTTCTAAACAAATCCACATTATTACACTTCTTTCACTTTGTTATGAACGCTTCATGTTCCTACGACAAACACACATATGTGTCTTTCCACACTTGCCACTTAGTTGTAGTAATTTTTAAGCGAGACAATTGAGTACTCCTCTTAATACTTAGTAGCTGGATCACTTAGACGCTTACATTAATGGCTGTATGTTTGTTTGCGTCCATCGGTCGCTCACTCACTGACTCGTTCGTATCCAGTGTCAGCAGTAAATGTGTGACAATGATGTATTGCTCTAAGTTACACCAACAAAAACAACTACAACAACGACAACAACTACATTTGCACCAAGGATACTTTGTATATGGAATTATTGAAAATCCCAACACGACAACAACAAAGCCAAAGTACTTAGTCCAAAGAACATTATCCATATGAATCTCACAGAAAGCCAAGTGGCAGGGAGAGGAGAGCTACAAGAGCAGACGAGGGTCACAAACAATGTGGGGGATATATAGAGAGATAGATAGATATAGATATACGTGTATGAATGATATTCATATGCAACAAACGAATAAGCCACATATTCATTCCTATTCGTGGACATAGTCTATGTATGAGGAGAAAGAAAGAAAAAGCGCTCTTTTCAATGAGCCGGTAACCGTCCGTCCGACGTGCACAACAGTAAGTTGGTCTAATGAATAAATTATTTTAGAATTTTGTTCCATGACTGAGTTGTAGTGCTGTTGCTTTTATTATTGGTTTGCTGCTGCTGCTGCTGATGGCGGTGGTCGGGTTGATATGATGGTTTTGCTTTTCATCCACAAGGCCCCAACAACTTTGCAACATATTGCACGTTCTGTGTGTGTTGAATTTTCATAGCTTTTACATTTACTATGTAATTTTTTTGTATTTGTGCTCTTCCATACATACACGAGTATGTGCGTTGCGAGTCATTTAAGACTTATGGTTTTGGTCACTTTTATTTGGATTTCATTATGTTGTTGTTTTTTGTGCTTTTTGGCGCCATAATTTGTTATTCTATAAAATTATTGATGCTAAAATGTTTTCGAAAACTACAAATGCTGACCTCAGAAATAAGCGCCAAGCGTTTACCTATGGTTTTTGCATAATCTACAGCAGGAATATGGACAAGTTTTTCCCACTGATAAATTTTTGTATTAAAGATGGCAAATTTAGGTGATATTCTAAAAAAAAAATTGTATTCTATTTTTTTTGTCAATGTATATTAAAGACAATCCAAGTGTTTGTTAGCAACTACTGCGGAAACATCGTTTTACACACCGCATACAAGGTCGTGTTGACTTTGTTACGAGACATACTAAAGCTCTCCAGAGATTTTAGTGGTAAACTTTCGACCGACCAGATATTTATACTAAGACGAATCCTGGAAAGGAGTCAACAAATGCAAATTTACACATTCATCTTTCTATTATGTTCCATTTGACAGTTCGACAAAAATCTATTAGATTGCATGGCTATGGCATCCCTATAAAGCTGATACGACCTTCCGGAATGACACTGACCGACACAGTTTTTAGTAAAATGTGGCAAAACATTGACGGAGCCATTTCCAATCCAACGTGGTTGCAATAAAAGCAATTCCTTGAAAATAAGAATGCAGCCAATCAAGTAGAAAGCTGCAGTTAACATGACTGGTATCATCGTTGATAAAAATAATATGCTGCTCGCATATGCGAGTCTGCGTGATGTTACTGCGGCCATTTCCAACATTGAGAATCAGTCAGCAATCCTAGTTATTTGTTTACATTGGTAGAATGCTGCGTGAACGTTGATACCTATAATTTTATAGTGATACATGAATTCATTTACCTTGGCTCCGCTGTTAACAAAAATAAAAATGTCAGCGAGGAGATCAGGAGACAAGTATTGATCGCAAACCGCTGTTACTAAGCCCTCTTTCGACGTACAGTAATATAACTGGTTTTGTCTGTCTTGCTCAATGGTATAGAAACCTGGACACTGACTTGAACTTAAAACATAATTTCTCTTTACCTCCCCATGAATGTGGTATGGGATAGCTCGTCGCGTTGTTGTGAATTAGCATGCTTTGTATTCTTAGATTCATAACTAACGGCAGCTACATGTTATCGACGAATGCGAACGTCACTGTTTGAGAAGCTTTTACTAGACCTGCCTATAGACTCGACACTATACTGCGAAGTTGCTGTCGACAACATTGAGGGGGCCGGCAATGAAAGAAAACTGTAGATTACTGGAGACTGGAGTCGAACCATGAGTCTCCCGCATGGTAGGCCGTGGTATGATGGATAATGAGGCAAGTGGATAAATCTATTCTGGGAGTCTTCAAGAAAAAACTAGTTCAAAAAATATTTGGACCCATCATAAGAATTATTAGCTGTATAACCACAATGACGTAGTCAAACGCGTCTATATATACCAAATGTGCTTGCAGGGACATGTTGTGCGAATGGATGGAAATGTTTTAGCCCGAAAAGTCTTTGACAATAATCGATTTGGAGCAGAAACCTCGACTAAAATTTTGTTGGATGGATCGAACTAAGTTCTTATCCAAATTTGGCTTGATACGAAGCGCAAAAGATCGAGGTGATCAAAATCATTTTCTGAGTGCGGCAGTTGATGGGAAAGGTCTGTTGTTGTGTAATAATAATAAGAATAAGAACTAAGTCCTTGAGGACTTTTTCACTAGTATGTTTAAAGAATGAGGGTATATCATTTGTTACGAAGAAAAGTGTAACGCATTAAAACAGGTGAGTTGGAGCCCATGTATTGTAAGACCAAGTTGATTAAATCATGTGTGTGTGTTGCTGGCTGAGTCGCTGGTGGGCATGATAATTCGAGCAGACCCTCACTGATCCTTATGAACAATTTACCAGTATTAATGTTTTCCATATTGAAGTTATGCTATTGCAAATAGGCATAATAGCCCCATACCTTTTGGAACCTCCAATACATTATGGATACATTTTCAAATGGAAAATTTACGGATATTAGAATTTGGTCAGTTTAATTGTCTTGTAATAGTATACAAATCCTCAGAAAACCGAAACCTTTACCACACCTCTTCTGGTACCTACCATATAAAAGACCGAATTCACCCTCAGCCTCAGTTCACTGAATTCTCTCATCTTTTTCGTAGGATGTACGCTAATGCAAATTTGACTCAGGAATGAATATGGGCTATATCGATCGACCCCTTCTGGTACCTTCCATAAAAAATGACTTATTTTGGGAAAATTTATATTTCTTTCGTTAACTCTGAACGAAATACTGCAGGATATAAGAATTTGGTCAGTTAAAAGTAGGCACATCCTCAGAAATTTTTACACCCCTTCAGAAACCTCCCACACTAATCACCGAATTGGCTTCATAGTTTTAAGTATCATATTTTGCGTAAGATGTACGGTTGTGCAAATTTGTCTTGGGATAGAATATGGACTATATCGATCAATCCTTTCTGCTACCTCACATACAAAATTACCCAATCGTGGAAAATTATTATATCTCTCATTAATTTCGACCGGAAAACTGCAAGATTATGAATTCTGTCAGTTTAATTATCTTGTAATAGTAGGCGCAACCTCTGAAAGCCACACCCACCCCTTTTGATTCCACCCATACAAATCACCGAAATCACCCTCATAGTTCTGCATGCATATCGTGTTTGTAAATACATTGTATTCAGATAAATTAAGACGTTAAGATGGGACCTTTTATATAAATTAGCCAATTTCACAAAAATGTATATTTTTCCAATAATTTCTAAAATAATAATATGTTTTCTCTTGTTTTATATAGTTGATTATTTACATACATAATAACGTATATGTTTTCATCGTTCGGTTCAAGATCTATTATTGCTAATAGAATTTGTTTTACAAGAGTTGTTTGAAATTGATTATGTGACAGCTGGCAAGGCGGATAGCTATTTCGATAGTTGCAGCAAAGGGTGCTTATAAGATAGTTTGACAACTATCGAAATAGCTATCCGCCCTGCCAGCTGTCACATAATCCATTGCAAACGAATCTTGTAAAACATAATTGAATATTAGCAATAATTGAATAGATCTTGAACCGAGCGATGAAAACATATTCCTTATAATATTTTGTATTTATCGACAAAACTTCAAAACGAAATCGGGAGGTGTACCCCACCCATTAGAAATGATGATTTATTTTAAGATCTCTTTCCCGTTGTTACGCAAAAGAGCCAGAGATATTATATTGAATGCGAATTCATGAACACTTTTCACATTGTAAACTATTCTGTAAAATGTCTTCGTGAATCCGAATATCACCCCAATTGTGCCCCATCAAGTATCTTTGTTTTAGGATTCTCCCCTCCCACTAATTTCTTTGATAACAAAAAGTGATGTAAATAGTAGAAACAGCAGCATTTTTATGTAAATGACCCCCAGAATCCGAATCTCTCCATCACCCACCTTTTGTCGGGACGCCTTCTTCCTTCTTAGCTTAGTTTAAACGACAACAAAAAGTGGAGTAAGTAATTGAAACTGAAAGAGGGCTACCCGAGAAAACGGCTGATTCTTATGTAAAGAGACCTTCTAAATCCATATATCACCCCCTTTTTCCCCATCGGGTCTCCAATATTTTTTTTGCTTAATTCAGTTTCAGTTACAGTTTTCGGTTTTTGTTATCATTCAAGCAAATGAAAGAAAATGGGGCAAAATGGGGTGATATTCCGATACAAGAGGTCATTTTATTTAAAAATCAACTGGAATAGTGTCGAACCCGAATTATGCCAAGCAGAGTAATAATACATAAGTAATATTATTTCAAAATCAGTGAATTTCAATAACTTGAAAATAAAACATTGTCATATATAGGGTGACGGTATTTATCAGCCTAGTTTTTGAATATAAATTACTTGGAGTGTGACATAGTGCATATTGCAGGTCTGGTCAAGTGCAACATGAATCCGTATACAAAAGGGGTTAAAGATTACACCCTCAAAATATTGACTTTCGGTTCAAAAACTAGGTTTTTGGTTCTTTCCTAACTTATGACCCGATAACTCTGTCAGCTCTGAACCAATATTGGACTTATAAAAGGTTTGGTGAATGAGGTTTGGGAGAGATATTCGCATTTGTATAAGTTATCTCACTTCTGTTTGCTACTCACACAACTATACTTTAACGACAAATCGGAATGTCAGATATTTGAGAAGTTTTTATACTCTCAACCTACGGGTAGGAGGGTGTATATCATTTGATACGACCCAAAAGTGTAACACATAGAAGGAGACACTTTTGACTCTAGGTTTCTTTGAACCAAATTCGATTCATGCCTTCCTATGTCGTTTGAGCCATGTCCGTCGGTCTGTCTGTCTGTCCGTCAGTCTGGCTGTCCGGCTGGTACGCACGATAACTTTCGAAAGACGCAACCAAATGTTTTGAAACGTTGTTATACTTATGTTACCATATTATTCACTATTATTCAAGATCCTACAACGACCTATAAACAAACCTATCCTAGAAAATGCTTTAAAAGATAATTCCCATATTTGTTTTGTTGTTTTTTTTTGGTTTACTTTCCTGTTTCAAACTTACCGGCCAAGGCCTTAAATTCCTCAAGATAATCCAAATTTTTGTGTAACGGCGCCACTTTGGAGCCGTGATCTTCTCGTTTCAGGAAAATTTTGAATAATTTTTACAAACACCACAATTATAGAAATGTAATCCGAGTGCTGCACTCTATTTTCACTGTATACCGATTCTTGATATTGATTGATATTCGCTATATATAATGGCACTAGACATACGAATGCCTGTATATTCACAAAGGACACCAAAGGACACCAAACGATAACGATTGATCCAAATCGTGGTGTAGAAAAAAGGACAACAACAAACCGTGGTAGGTTAGATCCAATAAACAACAAACGACACAGGGTTTGGTTGGGCTCACAAATAAAAGAATGCAGCTGCCGTTGTCGACAACTAACAGCGTTACAACGTAGTCCCGGAAAGGGTGGTGGTTAATGGAATTCTTTGAATTTTTGTTTTGTTTGGTACTGTGCTGCGATTGCACCGGGGTTATTTTTGAAAATATTTTGTATTTGTTATAAAATTTGTAATTTTTTAAAATTTTATTTATTTTTTAATTATTTATATTATTATTTTGTTTTTTTTTTTAATTCTAATTCTCTCTTTCTTATAAAATTATTACACTAAAATCGTCACTTAATTTCCCGCAAATGTCAAAGAATACGACCGGAATACGGAATCTCACGGCGTTTGTGTGTTTTTGGCATGAATTCAATTCATAAACTGTTGTTGCCTTTAAAACGGAGAACAAAAAAACACACAATATTAGAAGCAGGGACAGACGGGTGGCCGGAGTTCCCTTTGAGTGTGTGTGTGTGCAGGGGATGAATGTTTGTGGTGTCTACGGTCGTTTGTGCCATCGATGGGTTGGTTGGCTGGCTGGCTCTTTGGCTGTGCTCGATTTGGCCCTTGTAAGCCAAAGGAAAGTATCGTTCTTACTGCTGTTGTTGTTGTTGCCGTCGTTGTTGTTGTATGTTATGAGTAAATAATGCCGCTTTTTACATTAATGATTTTTATACTTTTTTTTGAGGGAGGTTTATGTTGCCTTTGCTACTACCGCCTGCCTTTCTCTTCATACCCACATTTACGAGTTTGAGTGTAAATCATCAGTTGAAGAGTAATTTTTTGGTACGACTATGTCTATGTATGTAATAAATACATTTAAACAAAAGGAACTGAGAGCTGAGTTCGTTTGTATGGCTCTGAGTGCTTTCAAGGAGAAAGGGCGCTCACACACACACTCAATGTTGGAGATAGTTTGTGTGTACGTGTAAGAATTTTCTTATTGAGTAAAATTTGTTTGCCCTGTTTTATTTTCCCTCTGATTAAAAGGAATTTTAGGAATTTCAAGAATTTTTATTGAGAGAGCGAAATAAAGAATTTCTTCGGAGAGAGAAGTCATAGATACACACATTTGTGTATTTTGAAAGGCACAAACAGCTGATTGCGCTGACAGCTGGGCAGTGTAATGAGTAAGGTAAAAATATGCCATTGTGTCTAATGGGTAAAGAAAAGTTTATTTTTGTCTTAGGAAAATATTTATTAAAAAGGGGGATATGATATGTATTAAACATAGATTAACCTTAGTGTGACGTAATGCTTTGTAGATAAGTGGAAATGTGTGTAACACGTCAAAATTGTGGATATTCAATATTTTGAACGAATTAATATAAAAAAGTTTATCCAAGAGTTATCCAACAAATATGTTGCATATGGTAAAATTCACTTTCTGAATAATATACATAATAATTATAAGGGTAATGAAGTAAGATAGAGGTCAAAAAACTTCTTCAAACTTAAAAAAACAGAACAGATTGATGTTATATAAATAAATCATTAAATAAATATATGATGAATTTCATATCCAAACCTATAAAAAAAAGGGACATTTTGAACCCGACACCCTCAGATCTTAATGAAATTTTGCATACAGCTACATTTTACCTACAGAAACACAATCTCATTTTTAGAAATTACATTTTTGAAAATATGTGGGCGTGGCAAGGTACCGAAATATTTGAAAAATGACGGTTATTGGTACTGTTAAGCTGCGATTACTGTGGAATGACTCAACCGATTTGAAAGATCTTGGTGCCGTTCGAAAGGTATATAAGTCAGCTTTCGAAAACATACACTGTAAAAATTTTATATTACACTGAAAAATGTTTTTTTGCCAAAAATAAAAGTTTAAACTAGAAAAACACTTCGAAGATCGTCTTTTTTTCCAAAAAAAAATATTTTTGGATAGGTCTATTTAATATGTATAACATATCTAAAAACTGAAATGGGGTTTTCTTATTTTTTTTTTTAATTTTTAAGTAAATCCTTGACAAAAAGCAGTAATAAAGTTTTAGTCGGGCAACCCGACTTACATATACCCTCACTCTCAATAAAACATAATATTTTCTATTATATTGATATTATGACTCGATTTCTAAAGTGGGCGGAGTGGTACATTTGTATGGGAGGTACCAGAAGGGGTGTGTCTAGACTTCCAATTTTTTCTCCAAAACTGTATCCTGCTATAGCTTTACTAAATACAGAATTTGGGCACGACAGCGTTGGGTGTATTTATATTATTACTCGATTTCTAAAGTGGGCGGAATGAAGTATTTGTATGGGAGGTACCAGAAGGGGCGGGGACATGTAGCCCATTTGCAATAATGTAAGTAGTTTTGGGGAAATATTAACTCGTGCACAATTTCAAAACATTTGGTTGCGTCTTTCGAAAGTAAACGTGCGCACCAGCCGGACAGCCAGACAGACGGATATGGCTCAAACGATTTAAAAAGTCATGAATCGAATTTGGTTTAAATAAACCTAGGGTCTAAAGTGACTCCTTCAAACGGCGAAAGACCTTTATCATTAGGCTTCACAAACTTGTAAGACCTCCATAGAAGTTGCTTATGCAAACGCTGACGACTACAACAAAACAAAAGAAGGTATAAAAATGCTTATACTATTACAGGAACTCAAAGCTACCATTCGTTTATACCTTTAGATGAAACTTCACTAAATGTTAGTAAATATTCCGAAAGTCAACAGTATTTCTTGCGCAAAATTTATCAAGGTAAAGTCCATATTTTTGGGGGTGCCTGAAAAATTTATAATAAAATCTGTATAACTTCCAAAGTTTAGCTAATTTATTCATTTTTGTCACACAAAGATATCAAAACATAAGGAAGTTAACAAGGGAAAAACTTTTAAAAAATTTTTTTAAAAAAAATAATAAAAACCCCTTTTTAGTTTTTTGATATGTTATATATATTAAATAGACCTATCGAAAAATATTTTTTTTTGGAAAAAAGACGATCTTCGGAGCGTTTTCCAAGTTTAAACTTTTATTTTTGGCACACAGTAAGTCAGTCGAAAGCTGACTTATATACCTTTCTAATGACACCAAGATCTTTTAAATCGGTTGAGTCATTCCATAGTAATCGCAGCTTAAAAGTACCTACTACCGTCATTTTTCAAATATTTCGATACCTTGCCACGCCCACATAATTTTAAAAATGAATTTTCTATAAATGAGGGTGGGTTTCTATAGGTAAAATCTAACTGTATGCAAAATTTCATTAAAATCTGAGAGGGTCGGGTTCAATGAATATCGGTTTTGATATGAAATTCATCATATATATCTTTGGAAAGGTCTAAGATTCTTCTTCTTTTCAAATCCGTTAATAAACCCAAAATTGGTTCAGAAAAGACTGAGTTAACAGCGTATAAGTGAGGAAAGACCCCAAAAAAAAACGGTTTTTGAACCGTAAGTCAAGATTTTGAGGGACTCGATCAGACACTCCCTAAGTTCCCTAAGCGTAAAAAGTTTAATTGAATATATCTGGCCATATGGTCATCTTGTATGGTGTTACCGAAGGGGTCTTTTACTGGGACCGATATTATTTGTAATTTAATGTTCAATAGATGTTTACCTTGTTCAAAATTTGAATCAGGGTGAATTCGGTCATTTGCATGGGAGATACAAGAAGGGGTGTGGCAAAGGGTTATTCTACAATTTCAAGATAATTAAACTGATCAAATTCATATATCCCCTAGTTGACCGTTTGGATGTTTGTTCTTTTGTATGGGAGGTACCAGATGGGGTGTGGCAAATGTTTCAACTTTTTGAGGTTAAAAAATAAATAAAATGACTAAATTTAAATATCCTCCAGTTGTCCGTTTGTCCGGGAGAAATCTTAAGAAATAGTTCATTTTGTATGGAAGGTCCTAGAAGGGATCGATCGATATAGTCCATATTCATTCTTGAGTCAAATTTTATAACTATGGGTGTGATTTCGGTCATTTGTATGGAAGGCATCAGAAGAGATGCGCAAATTTTCGGTTTTCTGAGGATTTGACTTCTGTTACTAGATACTAAAACTGACCAAATTAAAATATTCTCCAGATGTCCGTTTGTAAGTTATGGGAGAAATATAACTTTTCCAAAAATAGGTTATTTTGTATGCAAGGTACCCGAAGGGGTCTGTCAATATAGTTTATATTCATTCATTTTTCATAGGCGTTCATATTACGAAGACATATTTTCATATACTCTGCGGAGTTCATGCGACAGCTTGGGTAGGCCAGCGCCTAAATTCTTTTTGTAGAGAATCCACCCCAAACCTGAATTTCTTTGGTCTTCTCCAGCATCTGATCTTACTTAACTTCCCTTTACACCCCATAAATGAGGTATAGGATAGCTTCTCGCATTGTTGTAATTAACACGATTTCTATTTAAAATTCACATCGAACGGCACCTTCTTATTTATCGGCAAATGTGAACGTCACTATTTGAGAAGCTTTTATAAGACATACCGAATTAATCGGCACTATACAACGAAGTTGCTGTCCACAACATCGAGGGGGCCGGCAACGAAAAAAAAATGTAGATGACTGGAGCCGGGAATCGAACCAAGGATCTCCCGCATGATGGCCGCGTGTTCTATACCACAGACGGTTCCAAAAATATCTGATCAGACGTGGACTTATTTGTCCAAAATATAAGTTTTTTTTGTTTAATTTCTTAAAGGCTTCTTATTAAAGGCTTCCCCAACCATGATGCACGATGTGAACGTCAGATTTTTAGCCAAACTTAATTTGACATTTCTGTTTGTTTCAGTGTTTGAAGTCTTTTGCGAATATGGGCGTTCAAATCAAAATGCAGAAGTGAATGGTTACTTTACAAAGAAAATCATCTTCAGCGACGAGGCACACTCTCTGGTGCGAATTATTGGCTTTCGGTGTCATCGGGCCGTACTTCTTGGTAACTGCTTGGTCGATCAAGCAGTTACCATGAATGGTGTTTGCTATCGCGAACATGATAACGGTCTTCATGTGGCCAGAAATTGATTATATAGACCTGAACGATATGTGGTTCCAACAGGATGGTGCCTCATGCCACACAGCCAACGAAACAATGGCTCTTTTGCGAGGGAACGTCGGCAAGCCAAGACCAGTTCAATAGCTAATATATGTAACAATTCGGCACATTAACGATTATGCTTTAGAGTCATTGCAAATATGGACCATCGCATAGAGGTATGCTACCGAAACCGTGGCAAGCATTTGACCGTTATTTTGTGTCACATATAATTGTCATGGATTCTTCTACTATAATACAAATATTAACGAGACATTGTGGTTAATGTCGAAATGACGTCATACGCCTAACCTGCTGTCAACATAATACATTTCACACTCTTGAACAAAAACCTATTGGCAATAATATATAATTGCCAATAGAAATGATCTTAAACCGAACTATGACAATATCATAATTCATTGCAGATCAACAAAAAACAAAATCAAGAACAACAAAATATTAACATTATTAACTTTATATATTTACTGCTACAGCGAATCTTTGTCATAAGCTCGGATATTACTTCTTATAGTAACACATTTGCCTGAATTTCTAAGGAAAAATGTATAAAGGATTACAATGTCCATTGCCGAGTAAACTATACGTCGAAAAAAATAAGGAAAACAAATATTAGTTGAGAACAATATCGCAATTTTATTAAATACAACCAAGTGCTATACCTGCAATTGCGTAACCTTATCACAGACATTTTGGCAGCATTACTCCTGTCGCTTTCATCAATGACTTACTTCTATTGTCAAATGTTAAATAACACAGTGGCATTCTTAAAGTCACTGACGTATTTTGTTGATCCCTTAAGAACGTATAGTTAAGATTCACAGAAGAACACACGATAACAGTCAGTCAACTCTAATGGTTTGTCAGTCATTAGCGTAAATCCTCTACCTACTTACTCTAACGTTAGAGGTTATTAACCTTTGTACATTTTCCATACAAAAGAATTTTCACGTAGATTTCCTTATGGCGGAAATTTGCCATTTTTATTTGAGTGTATTGGTGAGTATCTTATATATTTTGAAGTTTCAAAAATGCATCCTTTAGTTGTAAAATTCATGTGAAGGTAAAGAAGAAGAAAATTCAAAATTTTTGGATTTTGTCGTTGTTTACCTTTGTTTGGAAAGGTATAAAAACTAAACAACAATCGAAAATGAGGCAAACTACTCGCTCAAGGAAACGGAGCTGACCTATACAAACACTCTGCTTCAGTACGTTACACACCCTTAAAATACTCGTATCACATATACAATTTAATTATTTTCACATTAGGGCAGAGCAAATACAGTGGTGTCAAAAAAGAGTTTTAAAGGACATCTAGACGATGGCCGATAATACTTTCGTACAATATGATAAGAAACCGGTACATTATAGTACATATAGTACTTAACGTTGGATTGGCGAGTAAGAGTTAAATGTCAGATCAATTAGAAAGTTCTTTGTAAAAACGAGCTTTCATAGAAGTAGTAAAAATTCAGAATTTCTGAGAAGTGCTTCAAATTTGGGTGAACTGCTAACGAGGTTAACATTGACATGGCAAAGAAAGGAATACAGTAATTTTTGCAAACCATTCATTTCATTTAATTTTTGAAGTAGTGATAACTTTGATACACATTCAATTAAGATAAGTTTGATACTAATTTAATTTTAAAAACTGTTTTTTAAATGATGAAGTAAGTGGCAAATTTGTTAAAAAAGTGTTTTGTGTTCCTCTCTTAATACTAAGCAAGAAATTATATCCTTATTACAAAATGTATAAACCACTGTGCACAAAATAAGGAAAGCAAAATCCAATTGTCATAAATTCTAAAATATTCAAGGAAAATGTATATTGAGGCTCATATGTGAGTGAGTTCTTTATACATTTACACACTCAATAAACCATTAAGAATTCATAATGTACAACCAACATCATCATCATCATCATCACCATTTTTAGCATGATGATGTGATGCCGTGAGTTTGCCATTAGAGGGATATTTTCGTGCAGTAAGACCTATACAGCTCACTCGGGTCATTATGATGATTTCTAATTAGAAAATAAAGAATCTTTTTCGTTTCGTTCACTCGAGTAAAAATAACATCTGCAACAATAAAATAGAAGAACAAAACCACCACCACCATCATCATCAACACTGCCTCAGCCAATGCCCTCACATCGCCCATCATCTGAATTATTATTACCAACTCGACGACCGACCAAAAGAATCCAGAATCATAAGAGTGCTAAAAGAGGAAAATACACACACACACACATACATACATGGAGAAAACAAAACTCTTGCGATTGTCAGAGTGAATGTAAGCGTGAGCAAATCTATTCCGCAGGAACTACGTCGCTTTTATGGCAAATGCAATGTGTGAGTCGGTTTGACGGAATTGAGTAATTTTTTGTAGCAATGGGGGAGTTTAGTTCCTGATCAGGAATTTCATATTTGTCTTTGTACATTCCATGTTCCGGCAGAGCATAGAAATGCAAAAGATATATTTTAATAGTAATTTTTCATTTTTGATTTCATAGATCGCCATTAAGCCAGATGTTGCATGAACTCTAGAAGTAGAAGTTAGGAAGTGTGATATGAATCATGTGCTGGAAATTATGTATACAAATCGACATTTAGCTACTGATATTGGTTCTTAAAAAAAACTTAATTTCTCTTTGCACCCCATGAATGAGGTATGGGATAGCTTCTCGCGTTGTTGTGAATTAACACGCTTTCTTTTTTTAGATTCACAACTAACGGCACCTGCTTGTTTATCGACGAATGCGAACGTCACTGTTTGAGAAGCTCTTACTAGACACGCCGATTGACTCGACACTAATACTGCGAAGCTGCTGTCGACAAAATTCGAGGGGAGCCGACAATGAAAGAACAATTTTTTTTAAGATGACTGGAGCCAGGTTTGAACCTGCGATCTCCCTCATGGTGGTCGCTTGTTCCAACCACTATGCCACGGCCGGTCCCTACTGATATTGGTTCGGGCTTTGAAAATGATTTGGAAATGAAAGTAGGAGGTTTGAAGGCAAAAACTGGTGCAAAATCTTTCAAACTTCCAAGAGTGAAGTTGGGAAAAAAACGGTCTTGTTTTTTATATTTTTATGGTAAAAGATATATATGATATGTATTAAAAGAAGGCCATCCCAACTTACAAGACAAATAGTTGTTATTTGTTTGTTATTTGTACCACATTTGAAAACTACTTGAAAATTAAGTCATAGGTATGCAAACTACTTCCTTCCTATGACAAGCCAATCTGAAAATCATTATTGATTCACACAAATCAGTAATTTTTCTGTTTTAATTAATATTTGACAAGCTCTTTGTTTGCTGGATTGTTTTATAGTAAAATTATAAAAATTATAAAATTTTTATAGTAAATTTTTATATTTTCATATTTTTATATTTTTATATTTTTATATTTTTATATTTTTATATTTTTATATTTTTATATTTTTATATTTTTATATTTTTATATTTTTATATTTTTATATTTTTATATTTTTATATTTTTATATTTTTATATTTTTATATTTTTATATTTTTATATTTTTATATTTTTATATTTTTATATTTTTATATTTTTATATTTTTATATTTTTATATTTTTATATTTTTATATTTTTATATTTTTATATTTTTATATTTTTATATTTTTATATTTTTATATTTTTATATTTTTATATTTTTATATTTTTATATTTTTATATTTTTATATTTTTATATTTTTATATTTTTATATTTTTATATTTTTATATTTTTATATTTTTATATTTTTATATTTTTATATTTTTATATTTTTATATTTTTATATTTTTATATTTTTATATTTTTATATTTTTATATTTTTATATTTTTATATTTTTATATTTTTATATTTTTATATTTTTATATTTTTATATTTTTATATTTTTATATTTTTATATTTTTATATTATTATATTTTTATATTTTTATATTTTTATATTTTTATAGTTTTATAGTTTTATATTTTTATATTTTTATATTTTTATATTTTTATATTTTTATATTTTTATATTTTTATATTTTTATATTTTTATATTTTTATATTTTTATATTTTTATATTTTTATATTTTTATATTTTTATATTTTTATATTTTTATATTTTTATATTTTTATATTTTTATATTTTTATATTTTTATATTTTTATATTTTTATATTTTTATATTTTTATATTTTTATATTTTTATATATTAACATTAACAAGTTTTTGAAAAGAAACGCACATCCATTGCCAAAAATTACTGCTGCCTAGTAAATTTAATTATATAGTTTAATATAACCAATATCTGTACCTATGTTGACAAGGCATAGTAGGTCCTTTATCTGACATTACACGATTTGTAGCTAAAGTAATTGTAAAACGAATGCGAATTTGTTATCCTTTAATGGCAGCGCAAACCCCTGCAGAATTATGAATGTAAATATGTGTGTGTGTTGCCCGCCACCACCACCACCACGGCGACTACTGCCACCCCTTCTTGATGCATTAAGCACACGTTCGTTGTGCTGCGTACTAACTACTCATTCATTCCCTCACACAGTCAAATAGTTTTATGAGATAGTTCAAGGATACCTGCGTATCCTTTGTTGTGTGCATTGCATCTGAGGCGCAGTTCAATACATTCAAAAGCATTTGTTGTTCATTCATCACATTTTTGTTCAATTCGTAGTTCGCCTTGATGTTCTCGTGCTTATGTAGGTAATGTTGCTGTTGTTGCCGCTGATGATTTTGTCAGAGGGTGGTGGATATAGTGGTGGTGGTTTTAGTCCCGGCTGCTACTCTAATGTACTGCTGCTCGCTCGACATACGTCTACTGTGTGGAATTCTCGTATTTCATTACGTTTCATTCCATTTCATTATTATTATTTTTACGGAATTCTTTTTCTCTGTCTCTCTCTCTGACGCTCTGTCTCACTGCTAACGTTACTATACTCCGTCGTGCATACACTCACAGAATTTTTATCAAAATAATAAATTCCTGAAATTCCTAAAGGGTAAATTTCAATTAAGCAAATTATGAATGTGTTTTGGAAGTATGTATTTTTTGTATTTCATCTTCCTTTCCTCCTGTTGTCGTTGTTAATGTTTATTATTAATATAGTCTCGAAATTGATCGGAATTCTGAGGCAGTGTTACATTTTTAGTGTTTATGTATATGTGCATAATGCGATGGAGGACGGCGATATTTTCATTAATTCGTTTAACGAATGTAAACAGTTAAAAATAGACAAATTTCTTAAATATTTGTACCTACGCGCACTATAAATGGCCCAGGTACAGTGAAGTGCGTTTATTACCACTTTGATGTGAAGGGGGAACATCTAAGGCATTTCTCCGTCAAATTGTTAAAGCGTTAGCAATTTCCATTTGGTAAAACATCAATGCCCGTTGGTTATTCTTTAGCCAAGTTTAATTGTGTGAAGGTGAAAATATGACAAAAGAGTCGAGTAGAGAAAACAATTTTAATTCAATTACGATGCCTTAAGGGGAACGGTATGTTGGCAATCATATAATTTATATTTTTGATTTAACAAGAACTAGCTAGGTTAGCTACCATGTATTTTATACGTACACATATTTTCGCACATCATTCTCCATATAGTCCAAAAACTAAGTAGTAAAGCCAATTACTCACCTGCAATTAAAAAAAACGAATTAAAATCGTTATAATATTTACCGTTTAAATACAATTTTAGGTACATATCTAAATTATAAATAAAACTAGTAAGATGGATAAAATCAAAGATAATTCGACTATGCCGAAATTCAGATACCCTTTACCATTTACCAAAAATATTTTATTAAACTTGGTACTGCAAAGAAGAGGATATAAGCTTACATAACAAATCTCAGCTCAACATTTCTTAAACTATGGCTGCAATCGCGGAAACCTCCAGGTGAGTTGTATGGGAGGTGAGTTTGTATGGGGGGTGAGAGCAGTTTTTGATAGATATTGCTTATCTTAAAAAAACACCATACAAAATTTCAGCTCGATAGATCTGAAGCTACGGTTGTAATCGCTGGGTCAAACCCCAAAAAGGGGGAGTTTGTATGGAAAGTGGGAGTAATTTCCCACCGATCTTGCTCATCTTAGAATTTAAACTCCGCTTAGAAGATATACGTTGGATTTCAAACTTCTGACATGCAGATATACAGGCAGGCAGGAAGATTTCGGCGCTGATCATCTATATATATATTGTCATACCTACCACGCCTCCTTCATACTTCATCAGGCACAACGAAAGCTGGACGTAGGTAAACAGCGGACCACAGGATTAGCGGATGCCTACTCCAGCCACCTAACTCAACTACACCGGAATGTTCCAACCCCTGATAATATTATCTCGCATTGGCAATTTAGCCGACTCCATAGAATGGATTGCGAAAAGCCTACTTGGGTGCTCAAAGCCGTCTCAAGGTGATGCCTGGTACGATGATGAAAGTCGCAATACCACGAGAGAGACGGATGCTGCATACAGGGCGAAATGACAATGGGAGCTGTTCGTAAACGGCACAAGGAGAAGAAAGGCAACTCGTCCTTTTACATAGAGTTACTCCGAAGTAGAGAGGAAGCCCGAAAATTCTATCAGAAACTTAAGGCACGAATGCCTGGATTGCTGCAAGGATAGCGATGGCCAGTTAGTGACGGACCCGGAAAACGTTCTGAAGATATAGAGAGAACATTTCAGAAATCTACTAGATACGGATACTACTCCAGAAGACCCCGCTCCAATCCATTACGATAGTATTTACTGTTCACCTCCGAGCCAGAGCGACATACGTGTGGCAATATTCCGCCTTTAAAATAACAAAGCGACTGGAGCCGATGGTCTCCCTGCAGAATTGTTTAAGGCAGGTGGGGAGGAGCATGCATCAGCTCATGGAGAACATCTGGCTAGAGCTGAGCATGTCCGGGGTTTGGAGTCTCAGTTTGTTATGCCCCATATACAAGAAAGGAGATCGTGGTGAGTGTACGAACTACCGTGAAATATCAATTGCGAACAAGGTCCTTTCAATGTCTAAAGCCAATTGTAATAAAAATAATTGAACCTTACCAGTGCGGCTTTAGACCACTTTTCGACAATTCCTACCTCCTCTTTGTCGACTACAAAGCTGCCTTAGACTCTCCGATAAGGAATAGGCTATATGAGGCCATGTCTGAGTTTGGTATTCCTGCAAAGCTGATTCGACTTCGCTGATGTGCCTCAGAAAACACCAAATCCTCTATTAAGTTTGGTAAGGATCACTCTGAACCATTCACCATCATATAGTTCAGGAGAAGATGATGAGAAAGGCTGGTGTCAACATGTCTGGCACCATATTCCACAAAAGCCACATGCCACTAGCCTATGCCGATGATATAGACATCATTGGCGGAAATCAAGGGATGTTACTGCAGTTTCAGTTTCTCATCACTAGAAAAGGAGTCAGCAAAAATGGATATAGCGGTCAACGAGGACAAAACAAAAATAATGATTTCGACGGACAAAGAGTCCTCTATAAGGGGTCCTCTCGGATCTTCCGTCAAAAGAAAAATAGTGCTAGCCAAGAAATCAAGCGAATAATAGTATTCGAAAGAAAAATACTCTGTAAAATATATGCCCCTATCTGAGTCGACAGCGAGTTTCGCCATCGCATGAACCATCAGAGGTATGACCTTTACCACGACATCGGCGTAGCTAAAAGAGTCAGAATCCAAAACTTTAATTTCGTCTGTATATTCATATTAGTGTTGCCGTGTACTATTTGGATATCAAATTATATGTCTGTAGCTCTTAAATAGAGTTTTGCCGCAAACAAAACCTCCGAATGAAACTGCAACATTGCATCAACCACAACAAAGAAAAGAAAAATCCTAAATAGTTTTTTTATTGGATCCCACATATATTATGTTAATCTTATTAATAAATGATGGTGTATGCTAAATATACATTGTTTCGAAAACATTGTAATCATAGAATCAAAATCTATATTGCCTTCTCTCCTTCTGGTTTTAAAGCATTTAACTATACCCCCAATGATCCTTGAAGGATTTCGCTACCCCCATTAAGCTTAGCAGAGGGAGAGAGAGAGAGAGAGAGAGAGAGAGAGAGAGAGAGAAGGAGTCAGTTATTTCATTACTAATGAAATATTTAAAGAATTTAAACACATATGGCCCAACTAATGACTAACGACCGACGACGAACGCCGGCCAACCAACCAACCAACCGTCCACACTGTGTAATAAACTCAATTATAATTTGAAAGTAAACAATTTTCGATGTAACAAACAAAAGGACCTCAACTAAACACATTCACTTGTTTTTATTAGTTGATTTGCATTTGAAATAAGTTAATAAACGTTTATTGTTGTTGCGGCTTTAGTGTATGTGGTCAGTTTATTGAATAATTTAGAAAAATAGAGGAAACAAAAAAACAGCAATACATATGTGGAAATTAGAGTGGTAAACCTCATCGGGCAGTGCGGAAAATTCGATATATGTATGTGTGAGTGAGTAAAACCACTAAACTGAAATAGGCGTAATGACATAAGAGTCATTTTACATAAATTTGAAATGTAACAAATGGAAAGAAGATACAGTCCTTAAAGATTAGAGAGTCGTTATTTAAAAGAGAATAACACAGTACAACATTTTTCAGCTCATTGATTTGGGACTCAATTTTAAGAACTGCACGTGAAAGAAGCTTCAAAAAAACGAAGTTCTTCATTCGTTTTGCCAAGTTACATGCCATAGTAATTATATATCGATTGAAAGTTAGTAAGTATCGTATAGGGGAATTTGTCACGTTTTAGGCTCTTTTGATTGCCATAACTCGAGAACCACTAGTCCGATTTAGCTAAAACATATGTGAAAAAATTAAAAATTATAATTATAAAATTATAATCTGTTTATATAACGTTTCCCTACATAAGCAACAATTTCACTTTTCAATTAATCAAAAGATTTTGAATTGGGTTTATTTTGTAGCAGTTACAATAAAACTGTTGTACTCCGTGTCGTATGATTTACGGGGAATATTACTTATGATAATCATACGCCACCATATAGTATTTATGTTATGGCAAACAAAAGAGCTTAAGACGTGACAAATTTCCCTATACGATATTTACTAACTTCAAATCGATATTAAATTATTATGTCATGTAATTTGACAAAACGAATGATGCAGAACTTCTTCTTTTTGGGGCTACTTTCACGTGCACTTCTCAGAATTGAGTCCCAATATCATGTGCTGTACTGTGTAAAGATTACATAGTTTAGCAAATACAAGAAAAATCTGCGAACTGTGAATCTGTAAAAAAAAGTTTAAATAGATGGGTTTACGAGCAGTCAATTCCG
Source organism: Muscina levida (assembly GCA_964034835.1). Classification (NCBI taxonomy): domain Eukaryota; kingdom Metazoa; phylum Arthropoda; class Insecta; order Diptera; family Muscidae; genus Muscina; species Muscina levida. The sequence continues at coordinate 28,600,608 of OZ035882.1, read as the reverse complement.
AACGCAAACACACAAATATAAGGTGTTTGTGTATGTGAATATTAAATGTGAAACAAGCATGCACGGTTTCGCCTTCACAACGCTGAAGCTGAGACTGATCACAAACTTACTCCTTCGAAACTTACTTAACCGAGAGTAGGTGTGAATTGTCGATCACGATCCGGCCTCGCGAGGCAATGTGGTGCCTGGCATTGTTTTAGAAATTCCCTCTTTTTATACCCTTCACCACGCCCATGAACGGAGTGAAGGGTAAAGTAATTTTGTTCTTCCATTTGTAACGCCCAAAAGGAGGCGTGGTATATATAAATATTAATGATTAGCGACGAATTCTGAGTCGATTTAAAGATGTCCGCCTGTCTGTCTGCCCCAGCGATTACTCCCGTGATTTAAGAGATATCGAGCTAAAATTTGGAATACAAGCCTCAAAGCGGAGGTTAAGTTCTAAGATGAGCCCGATCGATCAAAAACTATTCCCACCTCCCATATAAACTTCACCTTTTTGGAGACAGAACCCTGTGATGACAGCCGTGGTTAAGGAGTCCTCTAGGAGGAGTTTGAGTTTGAAGATGAGCCCGATCGGTCAAAAACTACTGCCACCTCCCATACAAATTGCCCCTTTTTTGCGGTCTGTCTCTGCGATCAAAGTCGTAGTTTAAGAGCTATCGAGCTGAAATTCGGTATGCTAGCTTCTATCTTCTAAACGAATGTTAAGTTCTAAAATGGGCAAGATCGGATAAAAACTACTCCCACCACCCATACAAGCACACCCTTTTTGTGGGTGTCCGTCTGTCTGTCCGCTCGATTACAGCTAAAATAAAAATGATATCGAGCTCAAATTTGATAAACAAGCTTCTATCCTCTAAGCGGAGGTTAAGTTATATGATGAGGAAAATCGGACAAAATCTACTCTTATTACCCATACAAAATGAAATGGAATTTGATATGCAAATTTCTATTCTCCCTCTTATTGGGGGTGTTCGTCTGTGTATCCTGCGATTACCTTATTTTTAGAGCTATCGAGCTCAAATTTGGTATATAAGCTTCTATACTCCAAGCTGAGGTAAAGTTATTAGATGAGAAAATTCGGACATAAACATCTCCCATTTCTCATACATAACTACCCTTTTCGGGGGTTAAACAATTCAACATCATCATTTAACATCTCAGTGAAAAAATGTTGTAAATATATGAGAAGTAACTACAATCGCTCGTTATCACCTAAAAGTTAATTACCTAATAGCTTTCACATCAGTCATTTACCCCGTTGGCTAGGACATTTAACCTAGCATTGCTCATATTGACCTAATGATATTATTTACAACAAATAGTGCCATTACATAATACATGAATGAATGACCACAACAAATTCGATAAAGTAACATTAAGTCCATTAAATGCATAGTACTCGTTCACACACACACACACACAATAAAAACACCCCCATAAACAAAAAAAACAAACTGAAAAAAACCGCGAAAACTTTATAGAAATATTGCACCTGTTCTAAATAAACACACACAATTCAAAGGAGTGCTGCGACAATTTGCGATGGGTGGTTGAAAAAAAATGAAATTTATAAAAATTTCATAGCAACAACTATTGGTCCTTGCACAAACTATTATAACGGTAGTATCGACTTAGCCAAGTTAAATATGCTCGCAGGCAGAGGGAAAATAACTAACTGTTCCTACCTCAACTTATAATGTTACAAACTCTTGCCACTGCCGCCACCACCCTATGAACAAACATGGATGGATGGATATTTGTGTACGAAAAGTTTGCTACGGCAATGAATGACACAATGCGTGCTAACTTTATGTTGACATTTACTTTGTCGCTGTACAAAAAAGACAAAAAAAACACAAGGAGTAAAGTATTTCAAGTAAACTTTTGTGGAAAACATAAAATGGAATTTAGAAAATGTGTCTATCAGGATTTTCGCTGCGTTACTTTTGATGTGAAATGGGCTATGAAAGGGGTAGTTTTACTTTTAGAGACAGACAGATAGACAGACATACAACTAGAGAGTTAGCTTGCAAAGTGCATTGGGAAGGTGCATAACTTGCCAGCAAGAGGGCTGCCATATGTTTACCTCTCTTTTCCGCTGTGGCCAAACAACACACCTGTTCTGTCTGTCTGTCTGCCTGTCTGTCTTTTCATCTTTTGTAAAATCATCGTCAATTGCATTACTCTCGAAAACTTAGAATTTATTGAAAACTTTTCTTCTTTTTTTATTGTTGCTCGCAGCGTTCAACCCAACAACTTTCACCTTTTTTGTGTTAAGCTTCCTTTCCGCTGTAAGGCTTTATTGTATTTCTAAATATTGGGGAAGGTACTCGTACTTGTCTCATGCATGACTCATACTCTGGTTGTCGCATGAGATGTTGCTGTTGCTGCCGCTGCTATTGCATCCAAAAGTTGCACAACATCTTTCTAAAAATGAAGAACTTTTTGCAAAGTCACTTTGGAGCAGGGAGGAGGAGTCACTACAGCAACAGCAACAACATGCAGTTGGTTTTAAACTTCGCAATTCAATAAGTGGAGTCTTGAAAACTTTATGCAACATTGAGAATGATGATGGGTCGCAAAGGATTGTCACGGGGGAAAAGTTGTATGCCATCGTTAAAGGCATAAAGTACAATGCACAATAAAGAAGGAAAAAAACAAAACCAGTTCTATACATTCAAGCTACATACACTAATCAACAAAGATTTGTGGTGGATAACCTCAATTAAAATCTACAAACTTTGTTATAGATTCAAAATTTTGTATGGAAAGCAATTAAGTGTGTTTTTAATTATTGAAAGTAAAATGTTATTGTAAAACATGACATGATGGAATAAATATTTATAAACTAATATTAATATGTAATTTTTTCGATGATTTATAAACCATACTTTTATATGGAAATCAACATATCAGTAAAATTTGGAGTCGATTTTTTCTGTCAGTTAAATGGCCTTTAAGCAGGAATGTCGAGTACTTTTTAGTTTGGCACTCGAAATCTCAAATTCAATGTGAACGATGAACGCTGGGAGGGAGAGTTAAATATTTTAGGGCCTGGAGGACTCTTAAGAGGACTCTCCTTCAGATTTTTTTGTCCACATCCATATGTTGATATTGAGGACTAGAGCAAGATGAATTGATTAAATTGTGATTGGTGCGACACCAATTCATTGTCAAGTCATGCCATGTTGTTCATGCTTGTTTGACATAGGCATGCGACAGCTATGTTACCTGTGTTTCAAGTACATCAATTCATGTTATCTGAACAAGTTAAGTTATATTTAGACTGTAGCAAGGTGCGTACGGCAATTCATTCAAGTTTGTATGGATAAAATTTATTTCCAAAATTCGGGCTATATTCCTCAAGCTTATACAACCTTCGTCAAGTTTACGGTGCGCACAATCGTCCCTCTCTGAGCAGCTAATACGCAATACTATATATCAATTCATGACCATATTTACTCTGTTGCATATTGTTTATCCAAATGGATCCCGTACCGTGCCTACAGAAAAACAATCGCCGCTGTAGACGTGATCGCAACAGAGGTTATTGGAGAACTATTGTTTTTAAAAATAGATATTTTTTGTATAGGAGGTATCAAAAAGAGTGTGGCAAGGGTTTCGGTTTTTCGATGGTTGGCATCCTATTACAAGATAATTAAATTGACCAAATTTAAACGTTTAGGAGTTATTGGAAAATATTAATTATTTAAAAATATGGTAATTTTGTATGGGAGGTACAAGAAGGGGTGGGGCTATTCTGCCCATTTACAATCACATTACTTTATTTTACTAAATATTAATGCTGACAAATTTTCATAAGGATCAGTTTCTGTTAGTCAACAAATATGAGCGTGAATGAAGCTTTCATATATATCATATAATGGATGTAAAAGGATAATAAGTAACTGCCATATTGACATGTGAAGTGGGCGTGGCACTTTCCATACAACGTGGTTAGTGATCAACACATATGTATTGTATATTAGAATATGTAATAAAGTGATATGAAAGCTTTTAAACTTTGAGTTCTTGTTTCCAGAATGTTTGAAATTGGCCGACAAATGGGCGTGATCGGATTGGTGAACTCATACAAGATAAACAGTTTGCAACATATTTTTAGAGCAATATGTAAGTAGGCACCGGCTGTGACATGATGGTTAGAACACGTGACTACCATGCGGGAGAACCCAGGTTCAACTCCTGGCTCCAGTCATCTAAATTTGTCTTTCATTGCCGGCCCACTGGATGTTGTCGACAGCAACTTCGCTGTATAAGTGTCGAGTCAATCGGCATGTTTAGTAAAAGTTTCTCAAAGAGTGACGTTGGCATTCTTCGATAAACAAGTTGTGAATAGTTGTGAATCTAAAACTAGAAAACGTGTTAATTCACAACAACGCGAGAAGCTATCCCATACCTCATTCATGTGGTGTAAAGGGGAATTAAGTTAAATATATAATAAGACCTTTGTCGCGCAAGAACGGATTGAAGGGTATATTAATTTTGTTTTTCCATTCGTAACGGTTCGAAATCTGAGTCGTTCTAAAGGTGAACTTCTGTCTGTCTGCCCGTCCCCGCGACTGCAGACATAGTTAAGGAGCTCTAGAGCTGAAATTTTGTATGCAAGCTTCTGTCATCTAAGCGGATTACAAATATTTCCACCTCTCATACAAACTTCCCTTTTTGGGAGTGTCCGTCTAACTGCCCCCGCGATTACAGCCGTACATTAGGAAATATCGAGCTGAAATTTTGTATGCAAGCTTCTATCCTCTATCTGGATGTTAAGTTCCAAGATGACCAAGATCGCACATTAATTACTTACACCCCCCATACAAACTCCCACCTTTTGAGGGTATCGGCCAGTCTCTAGCTCCGACTACAGCCGTAACTAAGAGCTGAAATTTGGTACACAAACTTCTGTCCTCTAAGCGGAGGTTAAGTTTTAAGAAGAGCAAATCAGATAGAAATCTCTCACACCTCTCATACAAACATATCCTTTTTAAGGGTGTCCGTCTAATTGGAATGCAAGCTCGTATCCATCAAGTGGGGATTAAGTTCTAAGATGAGCAATATCAGAAAAACCTACTCCCAACACCCATACCAACTCCCTCTTTTTGGAGGTTACAATAACATAACAATATTGTCATATATACAATTCAAGCTCAGTATTTGAATTTTCAGTAAAAAATTATTGACAAAAAAATGCATGTGTCACTTTTTCTGGTGATAAAAAGTTTTATAGAATATAGTTGTAGTTACCTTACTAGGTTTTTTTACTAATGTTTGTAATTGGTCGAAAAATGGGTGTCGTAGAAATTGCATGCGTGGCCACTGTATTTGAGCAATAACGCATTTTGCAGACAAAGCTACCCCTACAGTAACCATGGGTGAATTCTGGGTGTTTTAAACCATCAATTTAGAATAAGTATCACTCTAATACCTAAAATTTTGGCGGCTTACAGGCCGTGGCATGATGGTTAGAACACGAGACTACCATGCGGGAGATACATGGTTTGATTCCTGTCTTCAGTCATCTATGTTTTTTCTTCATTATCGGCCCTCTCGATGTTGTGGACAGCAACTTTGCTGTATAGTGCCGAGTTGATCGGCATGCCTAGTAAAAGCTTCTCAAACATTCGCATTCGTCGATAAACAATGCAAAAAGCTATTCCATACCTCAATCATGGGGTGTAAAGGGATATTTAGTTTTTATATTGTTTAACATTCCCACTTAGGTGAAAGTGTTCTTTGTCCCAGAAAGAAATCTTGGTAAAAATGATGAACCTCTCTAGCATATTGGTAACAAACTAGATCCTGTTAGAAACATCTTTAATTCATAAAATTTCGCTTATAGTTATCGTTCAATTTCTATTACGAGCAACATTCAACTTTTATCAACATTTGTAAATGTACAAATGCCTGATTGTTTGACATCAGTTTTTTCTCTGTTTGTAACCAATTGTTATACAAAATTTCATATTTTCAAATTTTTTACAATTTGTTTCCTTCCATCACTAACATAGAAACATTATGCAACAATTTCCTTTTCAACTGTATATTGAAAAATTGCGTAAAAATCGTTAAACATAAATTTATGTTTGTTTGGCAGATTTCTTAACATCCCCAAAACTTTTAGTTTATGTGTAAAACCAATTTGTTTTCAAACGTAACGCAGAACATACACAAATAATTTAACTCTATATGGAGGTGTTGGTCTATTCCTTCGTTATTGCAAAAATAATGTTCATCATTCCACACACCAAATAAATGTTGCATTCAACAATTTGTAGTATTGCCCACACACTTTTGAATCAAACTATGTGTATGAAATGGAAATTTCTTAAGCGAATCGCGATGTGATGCATAAAAAAAAATAATAATTTGTGTTCGATTTGAAAATCTATACATATTAGGTAAAATTAACACATGAAACAGACAACAGTAGTGTGTTAGTTATGTAGCATTAAAATGTTAGATGGCGAAGAAAGAGTTGCTATTGTCTTGGATCGAATGAATATAAACAAGTTACAGATATCATGGATCGAATAGAAATAACAGAGCTGTTGTCTATTCATTCAGCATTAAAAACTACACTTAAAACGTAGAACATAGATAATGTAGCTATCATCTGAGCTGTGCTATTTATTTACTCACTTATGTGTAATCACTAAAAAAAAAGTGAATTGCGATGCACCGGTGTGTGGTAATTGTAACGTATTCCTACGAAATCATATTGTGATGTTCATATTTTTTGTATACATTCTGTTGCTGTTGTTTTTTTTTTTTTGCTTTGGTTATGCTTTGCAATCTGAAAACAAAACCGATATAAACTAAAGTAAATGTTGTATGCAACATTTACAAAAAAAAGCCAAATAGAAGCAACAAAACACTGAACCAAAGAAAAAAAACGTTACACCAACATAAAGTCTAAATGTTCAGTGAATGAGACAGCAGACATTCAGACAAACAGACGGGGCAAACAGCTATGAGTATTCACGAGTCTATGCATATGAACAATTACTGTTGTTGTTTGTCTTTTGTTGTAAGCCTGGCATACAATGCTGATGCGATTGTTGCAATTTATGTTGCTGCTATTATTGTCGTGTTGATGCAATCAAAATCATCGTCATTATTATCATAGTCGTCATCATGAAATTGAGTTGTTGTCGATGAGACTATATGAGGAGTCGTCGTCGCATCGCATCGCATCGCATTGAGTGTCTGCATGAGGGCCCTTGTTAATAGTTTTTGAGGTTTTACTCGCTGGCAACATAAGGGGGACACCAACCGACCAGAGTGAGTGTTTGGTTCCAATAATAAGTGGTTTACAATCAAAATTATGTCATTACGAACAATATTTTGTAAATTTTCCGTACAGGAAAATATATGTTCATAATATATATAGGAAAGTGTGTATGTAATATAAAAACATATAAATCATTTTAATCATACATCCAAACATAAAATGATGGCATTAAATGAGTAATGTTGCAACGTTGTAGGTTAATGATGTTGATAACTATAGCGTTAAACAGAAAAATTGTAATATGACATTTTCGAAATTTTATAAACACTTTAATATAACTTTTAAGTCGTTAATACCTTAAAACTCTCATATTTTAATAATTTAATGTGCCCCCATACATGACGATATCACTATAATTTTCCTCTTTATAAATTTGATTGATTTTGTACATCTGTAGTAAATCTACCATGTCCAGCCTTTTGTAACAACAACACAACCGTCAACATTTTATTATTAATTGCACTTTAATTGACTTTAAATTAAGTCAAATGTCTGATGATCTGGTATGAATATAAAAAGTATTTTCCTTTTACTCTACAACACATGATGCTTTAAGTTCAAGAAAAAGACAACAGTAGTTAATGGTAGTGATGGAACATTTCCCATATACAGACATCACCATCGTCATCTCTCTTTACCTCCCCATTACACAAAGTTGCTGTGTCTGGCCGCAGGCCATCATCAGCATCATCGTTATTATCTTTGTACAATCTTAACCAATCATTTTCTTAAATTGTCGTCTGATGGCTAAAGTTGAGCTCTGTTTCCTATAGTTTTCTTTAACTTCTTTTCTTTTGTTGTATATGGGCTGTTGTATATACTTCAGGCCCTGGTAGTTTTTTTTTTGTCCAGCTAATGCTATTGTTTATCTGCTGACAAGAGGGATTTTTTATTAAAGAGTGGATTAAAGCGCCATCCACAAGAGGAAGACCCTTAAGATGATTAGTCATCACATGTACTTATATTTTGTGACTTCTCAAAAAGTCTTTGCAGAGTAATCTTTTATAGAAAATTAGTCAAATAAAGCGAAATTCATAATAGATAACACAGTAGAACACATGATTTTGGGACTCAATTCTGAGAACTGGACGTTAAAGTAGCTCCAAAAAGAGAAGTTCTGCATCATTCGTTTTGTCAAGTTACATGCCATATTATTTTAATATCGTTGTGAAGTTAGTAAGTATCGTATAGGGGAATTTGTCACATTTTTTGATTGACATAACTCGAGAACCACTTTTGGGGCTACTTTATGCGGCTACTTTCACGTTCAGTTCTCAGAATTGAGTCCCAAATCAATGAGCTGAAAAATGTTGTACTGTGTAATTATATTTAATAGGAACTAAAAATTCTGCAATTGACATACATCAATGTCAGTGTACAGCTTCTACAGTTCATGATTTATTCTACGTCGATATCCTCTGTCAACGATGATGGGCCCATATATTTTCTCTCGAATACTGCCAGAACCAATTCATCCGCTTGTGGCATAACCCAGGATTCTAAACCGTACATCAAGACAGGTAGAACCAGTATCTGGTATATTCCTTGAAAGAGTACTCTGTCATTAACATCACTTGCTTAGTCCGTAGTAGAATTTATTAGCAAGCAGGAATCTTCTGAGGATTTCCAGGTTGACATTATTTGTTTTGGTGATGGCCGAGCCTAGGTAGATACAATTAACTACCATCTCGAAATTTTAGTTGTCAACCAACGTTCACGCAGCTTCCCAAACGAGTAGATTCTTTGTTTGTTGAAACTAATAACTTCGTTTTGTCATCCTACACCATTAGACCCATTTTCGCTTATTCCTTCTGTATACTTGAGAAGGCTGCAGTCACATCCTGCTGTTTTCGACAGATGATGTATACGTCATCACCGTACGCGAGTAGCATGTGGCTTTTGTTGAATATCGTGCCGCTCGTGTTGGCTGCAGCCTTCCTCATCACCATCTATTTACATCACGATGTTGAAGAAGCCACACCATAGGGCGTCGTCTTGTCATAAGCCCTGTCTTGTATAGAATGGCTTCGTAAGGTCCTTGGCAATCTTCACTGAAGACTTCGTGTCAGTCAGCGTCATTCCGCAAAGGAGTATAAGCTTCGCTGGAATATCAAACTCAGCCATGGCTTCGAATAATTTCTGCAGTATCGGGCTGTCGAATGCAGCTTTATAGTCGACGAAAAGATGGTACGTGTCGATCTGTTTCTCTTGGGTCTTTTCAAGGACATGCCGCAGTGTGAATATCTGGTCAGTGGTTGATTTACCAGGTCTAAAGCCACACTGCTAAGGTCCGATCAGGTCGAATAACACTGGCTTTCACTTAGCACACTCGACGGGTAAAAAGCTGATCCCGCGGTAGTTGAAGCACACACTTGGATCGCCATTTTTCAGCACAGAACATAATACGCTTAGATTCCAATCATCGGGCATGCACTTGTTAAGCCAAACCGAGCGTAGGAGCTGGTGCATGCTCGTTATCTGCTCCTCCCCACCGGACTAGAAGAGCTCTGCCAGAAGTCCGTCGGCACCAGCTGCTTTATTATTTTTCAGCAGCGATATTGCCCTTCTTACCTCGGAAGTGTTCTCTCTATATATGTAGCACACTCTGCGTGTCTGTAACAAGATTTCCATCCTTGTCCTTACAGAAGGGGATCCCATTACCGTAGCCTTTTGCTTTTACTTTCTGGTAAAATTTTCGGGCCTCTATCCCTGTATCGCTCAGTATCTTCGTTCTCCCGTTCCTTCATCTGCAGTTCCCTAACAGTCCGGGTTACAATTGGCTGTAGCGTTGCCCTATACGCAGCTTCCTGTTCTTTTATATGCTATGTGATATCCTTCATTGTACCATGATTCGTCTGAGCGCCGTTTTTCATATCCTAGCACGTTTGTTGCGGCGGTTGCCATGGAATGCGCAATATGCTGCAACTGTGTATCGAGTAGTAGAGGCGTTGCGTCGTAGAAGTAGGAAGAGCTGGTTGGAGTAGGCAGTGGCTATCTCTGGGGTTTGCAGCTTCGCCATGTCCAGCTTACTTTGTGTTTGGTTAAATGCATTTTCCGCTGTGCTCAATCTTGTGCGCACCTTTGCTGTAACCAGGTAATGGTTCAATATCACCACCACGGATCACACGCACGTTTATGACAATAGATGCATGCTTGCCATCAATTACCACATGATCAATTTGATTTTTGGTGTTTTGATAGGGAGATGGCCATGTTGCCTTGTGAATATCTTTGTGTTGGAATCTGGTTCCACTCACTATCATGTTGCTTCCCGCTGCGAAGCTAACCAGCCTAAGCCCGTTGTCTGACGTGCCGGTATGCAGGCTAAATTTACCGATCGATGGACCAAAAACATCTTCCCTACCTATTTTTGCATTAAAGTCTTTCATAACAAATATTAATGTAGTGTCTCGTGTTTTCATAGCCAGTAAAGGATTTGAAGGCGGGTGGTTAGGCCAACCATCACGGTTGGTAACTCACTATCTGCTACTATTCATGATAAAAAAATATCGCGAACAACGCTGCCTAAGTGCTACCGCGAAGGAGTTTGTGAGTCAGCTTGCAGGATGCAAGATTCACTTTACATCCCCAACGGACTGACTTTATTTTTGGCTTTATTCATTCAAGTGAATTTAATGTTTTAAAATAATTGTTGGCATATGGCCTCCGGAACTCTGCCTTATGAATGCCATCCTGCCGGTCCAATTTGGACCACTTTTTCAAGCTGGCTTAAATTCTTGCGCAAGTTGAATCTTATATGGATGTAGGTCTAGATTTTCCCTTAAAACTGTCCAAGTATGGGCGATTCTGAGGTACTTGTGTGATTTTTTTTAGATTTTTGCCCATTTACCCTCTACTTTAACACCGTTGAGTCACCTCAAAAAATATGAAAACAGATGATTGGTTTTTGCATGATGATTTTTGAAACCAGTGGTCACATTTTCCATGTAGTTGCCGCCGTTGAAAATTTCCTAGGTTGCAGAAATGTCAACATAATCAAGGGTCATATAGAAAGATGACATTTTTAATTTTGGTACTTTTCTTATTTAACAAATAATAGTTTTGATTTTATTGATAAATTTGTTTATTTTTTGTATTCGTTTGGAATGTGAAAAGACTTTTGAACCACCCTATAGTCTAACTAAGTCCACAACATATCCGTATGATTTTTTATAACAAAAGTTTATGTTCACGAAGATTTTGTACAAAACTTATCTCTGTTAATGTTTTGCGTTGATATTATCAGTGCCAATTTCAAGAACTTTGCCTCAGTGAGTATTTCAATGTAGTATTTTCTACCAGTGTAACCTGCTATTACCACTGACTCCTTTGATATACACTCTGCATCCAGCTTCAGCAGCTCTGCAGGCCAGCAAATATACCTCGATTGAAGTTTTTACTCTCTTCTGTTTAGTTGCAAAACAGGTTTACACTGACTTTGTTTTCTATAAACAGAAAGCTGTTGCCATTATAGTTCTCCCCCAGAAACTAAGAAACTTTTTTTCTTGTGACAGACACTAGTAAACGAGTTTTTCCTTCTTTGAAGCAATACCAGCAGCAGCAGCAACATTAACCCGTTCATGTTGAAACGACAATGAAGTCAGCCACAAGCAGCAGCAGCCACAGTAACAGCAGGGGAAGAACAACTGTTAAGAATATTGTTATTAAAGTCTTTCTCGGGGCTATGAAAGTCTTAACTGTTGCAGTCCTTTCATAAAAATCTCGTAGTCTGATTGTATAATAGGCAATGGGCAATGACTGCGACAACAAGCACATACGCATGCGTGGAGTTTGGGCTTTACTTGTAGCCTCTACTGAAAGCGGTGACTGGCGGTTGTTGTTGTGTATTGACAGTGGAAAGTCGGAAAGGATGAAGTGATTTTCTTGCTGCCATCATTCAATGTTTCTTTCTTTCTTTTATTATGTTTTAATGAACAGCTGTTCGCTGTTTGATTGATTTCATTGGTTAATTTGAAATGCGAAAGATCTGAACTGCGTGATACGATACGAAACGATAGGTAACAATGTATTGCTGTTGCTTTTCTGGGTTTGTTACATTGTCTTTATGAGTTTTTATAGTGACTGTAATGCGAACGGGGAGAATGATTTTAATGTTTACCTTCGGTATATTGGTATGACTGTGTCTACACTGGTCGTAGACGATGGACAATTTAATTGCCGAGATTGTTATGTTGTTGGAATTGTCATAATAACAAAGTGTTGTAAGGGCTTTGTTGCGAATTTTTCTACATTAGACATGTCATAGACTGCGGTTTATATGACGAAAACTGCAGTAGTTTTATTTTATATAAGAAAAAAGAAGAAAAAAAGTATTTTTTTGCAAATGTATAATGTAGCAAATTATAGTCATCAATCGACTCTAAAGGACACAGAGTCCAAAAGGACAAATATTCCAGTTATTTTTACGACTGTTTTTCGTCACCTTTTGCTCCAAGAACAGTATCAGGAGTGAAAGCTTATAACGACTATGAGATTCCCTAACCGCGTCAATTTAATAACTCATACAACTTTGACAATTTTAGTAGAATATTCTTAAAGATTATGATGACTTCTTGTTGGTTGTAAATAAAAGATAAAAACTGAAGTAAGTAAGAAACAGGTGCCGTTGAGGATGTAAAGTGAATCTTGCATCCCAAGCCGACTCACAACCTCCTTCGTGGTGACACCTGGGCAACGTTGTTCGTGATATTTATTTTTTTTTATCATGAATAGCGGCAGATAGTGAGCGACGAACCCCGATGGTTGGGCTAGCCACCCGCCTTCAGGTCCTTTACTTGCTATTAAAACACGAGAAAGAAAAGTAACAAGCGGAACACCCCAAATGTTGATGACCCCCGCAAACGTAATAAGGATCATGATTTAAGGATATGCACCTGGAGCGTCCGGACTCTCAATAGAGAAGGTGCCACTATCCGACTGGCGGATGTCCTTAAAAAATATAGGGCTGACATTACCGCCATCCAGGATATGCTATGGACAGGACAAGGATGTTCGCCATGTACAAATTGCGACATCTATTACAACTGCCATGCCGAAAAGCACGAATTTGGATGTGGACTCAGACATCTTGTCTCGCGGTTCAATCCTGTTTGGCTATCGAATTGCCACAAACTGCATCAAGGCGAAATATTTCTACATCACGCTGATTGTGCTCATGCCCCGACGAAAGATAAAGACGATGATATTAAAGATACATTTTACGAGCGCCTAGAAGAAACATACGACCCCTGCCCTGGCCACGTCATTAAAATTGTTCTGGGAGACTTTAATGCAAAAATTGGAAGGGAAAATGTTCTTGGTCCATCGATCGATAAATTTAGCCTGCATACCGGCACGTCAGACAATGGGTACAAAGTCATCCACAAAGCAACTTGGCTATCTCCCGATCAAATCACCAAAAATCAAATTGATTAGGTCGTGTGGTCCGTGGTGCTGATATTGGACCATTACCTGGTTGCAGCCTAGGTGCGCACAAGATTGAGCAGAGCGATAAAAGCACTTAACCATACACAAAGAAAGTTGGACATGGCGAAGCTGCAAACCCCAGAGATAGCTACTGCCTAGTCCAACCAGCTCTCCCTACATTTACAACGCAACGCCTCTACTTCTGACGTTCCTGATACACAGTGGCAGCATATTGCGCATTCCTTGCCAACCGCCGCAACAAACGCACTTGGATATGAAAAACGGCGCTCAGATGAATACTGGTACGATGACGAATGTCGCATAGCATCTGAGGAACAGGATGCTGCTTATAGGCCAACACTGCAGCCGATTGTAACCCGTGATGTTAGGGAACTGCATAAGGAGACAGCTATTTAAGCGAAAAAAACGTCAGATGAAGGTACAGGTGGACGAGGATATAGAGCGATAAAGGGATAGAGGTGAGGCCCGAAAATGTAACCAGAAAGTAAAAACAAACGGCTACGGTAATGGGCTCCCCTCCTAAAAGGGCAAAGATGGAAATCTGGTTACAGATACGCAGAGTGTGCTGCGTATATGGAGAGGACACTTCCAGCAACTGCTGGTTCCAGATGACAGCGCATGTGAAGCTATCACGCCAATTGTCGACGACGGCTTAGATTGCCCACCACCAAGTCAAGCTGAGGTAAGAGGTGCAATAGCGCAGCTGAAATATGATAATGCAGCTGATGCCGACGGACTTCCGGCAGAGCTCTTAAAGTCCGGTGGCGAGGAGCTGATAACGAGCATGCACCAGCTCCACACGATTTGGCTTAATGAGTGCCTTCCCGATGATTGGGTTCTAAGCATATTCTGCTGAAAAAAGGTGATCTAAATGTGTGCTGCAAATACAGCGGGATCAGTTTTTTACCCATTGCATATGAGGTCCTGTCGAGTGTGTAATGTGAAAGACTTAAGCGACATATATTACGGATACAAAGAGGATAACGTCTCGCTGAAAAATGAGCGGTGCCACGCCCCTTTTAAAAAAAATCGTTATCTGGGCGAAATAAATGGACCGATTTGAATGAAATTTTCACTGTGTAGTACTATCCTTAGGACCTCTATCATAGGCTACATGAAAACATCGTATGACAAAGAGGCGTGGCACCGCCCACACAATCCTAAACTGCTGGAGGTATAGTCGGAAAAATGTAAGTGAATATATTAGTTGTGCGATATGAAGTAATTTTTCGAAATTCGTTCTTTAGGTGTAAAAACAAAGAGAAATGCATAAAACTGGTACTATCGCCCACCAATAGTCTAAAAGTAGAGTTACGAAAATGTAATTGGCTTTGCTCCCTATAGAATTAGAGAGCCACCAGATGGGGTTTTTTTGAAATTTGAACATTTGGGAGTAAAAATGGCGGATGAAGCAACGCGATCCGGAAAATCTAGTAGCTTTATAAAACTCTAATATGTCCTTATGTCATTACTAAGGTTTCATAACTTAAAACCGGCTTTCTGTAAAGTTATGTCAATTAGATATATAAACATTTGCCAAAATAGGCCAGATATATAAAAGGAGTTATCAAATTAATGATTTATATTTTCTAAAAACCTTCGGTATTTGTAGTCCTTTTCAACATTTCTTACACAGTACAACATTTCTCAGCTCATAGAATTGGGATTCAATTCTGACAACTAGGCGTGAAAGTAGCCCCAAAAAGAAGAAGTTCTGCATCATTCGTTTTACATGCCATAATAATTTAATATCGATTTGAAGTTAGTTAGTACCGTTTAGGGGAATTTGTTACGTTTTAGGCTCTTATTGTGACATAACTCGATAACCACTAGTCCTCAGATGAAACAAATTTAAAAAAATTTAGCATTACAATTCCTTTAATCTATATGTATAATAGGCTTGGGTGACTGACTGATCATTCCCCAGGCCAAACGGCAAAAACTAGAACCTTGAAATTAGGAATGTAGGTTACTCTTATGATGTAGGCGCGCACTAAGAAGGGATTTTTGGAAATTCGTACTCCAAGGGGGTAAAATGGGCGTAGCACCGCCCCATACAACTGGAATTTTAGAATGGCTCTATATTTTAAACCATTATAGGTACGAAGTCGAGATTTGGTACTTATATCGGTCGTATAAGAAAAAATACCTTATTTGTGGAAAGTGGGCGGTGCCACACCCCCCTTTTAAAAAATATTTATATTGGCCAAATAAATGGACAAATTGTTATCGAATTTCATTTGTTTGATTCTGTCCACAGGGCCTCTATTATAGGCTACATGAAAAAATAATTAAACAAAGGGGCGTGGTACCAAAATTTCTATCGGTCATATCTCAAGAGCCATTAGAGGTATGAAGATGAGATGTTCTACATATGTTACTGATACAAATAGGATTACGTCTCTGGAAAATGGGCGGTGCCACGCCCTTTTGAAAAAATCGTTATGTGGGCGAAATAAATGGACCGATTGCAATCAAATTGTCACAGTGTAGTAATATCCGTAGGGCCTCTGTCATAGGCTAAATGAAAACATAATTTGACAAAAGGGAGAGGCACCGCCTACACAATCCAAAATTTCAATCTTTCATATTTCACGAGCCATGTAAGGTATAAAGATGAAATTTCCAACATATGTAAATGGTACATGGGGGATTACGTCTCACTGGAAAATGGGCGTTGCAATGCCCCTTTTGGTAAAATTGCTATATCGGTCGTATTAATAGAATGATTGAATAAGATTCTCATAATATATATACATATTTTAAATTGCTTACTGGCTGTAGATAGGATGATGAAATTTGGGGCGGTTGTTCCCCTTTTCGAATAAACGTCAGCTAAGAATGAATTTTTGGAAATTCGTACTTTTAGGGGTAAAAATTAGCAATAAGGAATAAAAGTTATGCCATCACCCAGACTAATGCTATAATCACGAAAATTGAAATTTTTAGAAATTCGAACATTTAGGGGTAAAAAGACCGAAAAGGGTTAAAACTGGTACCCTCACCCAGACCAGATGGCTAAAGCTATAATCGTATAGAATACGAGGTGGTACCAGTCCATTTTAGTTGTGCGATACGAATGTTACTTTTGAAATTTGTACATTTAGGGATAAAAAGGGACTAAAGCGGTACAATCACTCAGACAATAGGATATAGCTACAATCACATAAATAAGATGTCTTATGAAGATTAATTGTAAGTACGGGTGAAGCAGCGCGAGCCGGTACAGCTAGTCTGTTTATATAACGTTTCCCTACATAAGCAATAGTTTCACTTTTCCATTCATCAAATGATTTTAAACTGGGTTTATTTTGTAGCAGTTACAATAAAACTGTTGTGGCGTATAATTTACGTGGAATATTAATTATATGCCACCATATAGTATTTATGTTATGTCAAACAAAAGAGCCTAAAACGTGACAAATTCCCCTATACGATACTTACTAACTTTAAATCGATATTAAATTATTATGGCATGTAACTTGACAAACCGAATGATGCAGAATTTCTTCTTTTTGAGGCTGCTCTGACGCGCATTTCTCATCATTGAGTCCCAAAATCATGTGTTGTACTGTGTTATACAATAGCTTGCTGCATTGCACAAAAATATTATATGACAAATTAAATCATATTAAAATCATAACAACTTACTAATCATAATTAAACATCTCCTGCGCATGGTGGTGTTAACAGATAACACTAACATAACATGTATATGCCGTCATCACGTATTTCAAAATCATATTACCAGTTAGCCTATGCTGTCACCAAGTTCTAGTCAACACACCTCTTATCTAGCCAATGATAGAAGTTAGTACTCACCTAAAATGAAATTGCAAAAAGAAAAGAGAATAACGAAAATGAATTATTAATATGTAATACAATTTACAACAAAGGTCATTACAAATTGAACACACAAAGTTACTAAATATTGTCTTAATTAACTTAAAATAAACAAACACACACACACACAATAATGACGCATGCGACGACACCCCCATCAAAGATAACGACGATTTTCGAATTGGCAAAACAATTTCAATTTCAATTAGTACTTGAACGCGTGTGTTAGGAGAGTGTGAAATAAATCGAACTAGTACTTGTTGTTTTTTTTTTGTTTGTTTTGTTGGTCCCTTAATAATTTAACGCCATCACTTGTGTGTTTGGCGTAAAACTAAAAATGCTTTCTTATCAGTTCAATCATAAATAATAGCCACCATATTCGACTGACTATTTACTGTGCCACCGCGTTACCATCACACCTCTGTACACTTAGCCACCACCACCATAATCATCATAATCATCGTCGTCATTATCATCATTGTCCGTCCAGGGCATGAGAAAGCCAGAAACTGCACAAAACAGTTGACCACATAAATGTCGTTGCTGCTGGTCTGACAACGACAACGACAACGACTGCGACACAAAACATTGGCCAGCACTTGAAATTATAGCCGCCGTAGTGCGAAAATTCAAATGAAAGCCAAAACAGAAGAATTATGCCCAAAAGGAAGTTTGGCATCTTTTGGTGTGACAATAATTTATGGGACACGAAAGGAGCGACGGCGAGTTGACTAGCTGGCTGGCGGTCGGTCTTTCGGTTGCCTGCTTGGCTATTCATTTTACAGGTATTAACTTAAATGAAAAATAATTGGAATACTATGTGAATATATGGCCCGGGTAAATGGCCATAAATAAAATGTTTGGTTTGATAGTTGAAAATGTGGAATGGCAATAGCAAAATGAATGAAACTTTCAACTATGCGCTAATAGAATTTTAAAATGTAATTGTAAGATTTTAAAGGAGTTCTTCGAGCTGTAGACAATAATATTGGAAATGAAGCGTGATTCATTTATAATCACGTAATTTCAAGAACAAAATTTTTACTTTTTAACAACACACTTGTGCTAAATGACTCTAAAGTTCAAAAACATTGTAAACGCATTTTATGCCTTATATCTTAAATTGTTTATACAAGATTTTTTAGGGGTCCTTCGAGCTGTGGAGAATAACATTCAAATATATTAATAATTGAGCGATTTCATCAACAAAATTTTCGACAAATAAGTAAATTGTATTGCTTATAACTCAGTACAAGACATGATTTTGGGACTCAATTCTGCGTGTGAAAGTAGCCCCAAAAAAAACGTGAAAAATTCCTTTATACGATACTTACTAACTTCAAATCGATATTCAGTTATTATGGCATGGAACTTGACAAATCGAATGATGCAGAACTTCTTCTTTTTGGGGCTACTTTCACGTGCCATTCTCAGAATTTAGTCCCAAATCAATGTTGTATTGTGTAAGTCGAAAATTTTGTTCATGAAATCGCTAAATGACTGTAAAGTTTCAATAAATTTTGTAAAGCAGTTTTATCCCTTACTTAAATTTTAATCAAAACTCAACTGTTGCTTTTCCTATACATCATATTTTTGGCTTTACCCACATAACTGATTAATGACCCATTATATATTACATGCTAAAACTTACGCCCTGCAGCATACAACAACTACCATAAAATGACAATGAAGAAGCCCAACAACAACAAAAATTTAACATTAAATAATATACAAGAGACGCAATAAATTTCATTTGAAGCAGAAAATTTTGTATGTGTGAAATATTATGGACTTTTGCTTTTGGGTTTGTATGTCTTCAGCACGTTCCTCCGCCAAATGTCTGTCAAAATGCCTAAGAATAGCCTACGAAAATGTTGTCTTAAAATAGTTGAAAATGACAAAGAAAAACGAAAAAGAAAGAAAAAAACTACTAAAGCTAACACATAAACATTAAAAGTATAAATAAAACTAAATGACAAAATTTAAGCAAATGATAACATAATAATTATATGTAATAAAAACTGTTTTTATAGCGCGACACGCTTCTTAGAGTATAGGGATAGCATATAAGCACACACACGTTCATCATATGCGAGTATAATGTGCATCATAGTCTGTCAGAGCAGCACAGTATGCGGCTGAGATATGATAGAGAGGCAAATAGTAGAAGAAAGAAACAGTTACGAATTAGAAAAGATGCATTCACAACAATGAAAATAACATAGTTAAGGAATATATAACGTAAATATAATAAAATTTTTTAACAAACCACTGAAATTTCAAAAGTTTAGTACAGAAGAGAGATAATTTACAGTCCACTATCATTAAAGGTACATATTTATAACCTCGCCCTACAGATAGGAGGGTATATATCATGTGATACGACCCAAAAGTGTAACACATAGAAGAAGTCACTTTAGACACTAAGTTTCTTTGAACCAAATTCGATGCATGACATTTTAAGTCGTTTCAGTCCTGTCCGCCTGTCTGTCTGGTTGTCCGGCCGGTACGCACGACAACTTTCGAAAAACGAAACCAAATTAATATTTCCCCAAAAGTAATTACGGCATTGAAAATGGGCTACATGGTCACGCCCCTTCTGGTACCTCCCATACAAGTATACCGTTGCGCCCACTTTTGAAATCGAGTAATAATATCAATACACCCAACGCGTTCTTATCCAAATTCTGTATTTTGTTAAGTTAGAATAGGATAAAGTTTTGAGAAAAACTGGAGGTCTAGCCACGCCCCTTCTGGTACCTCCCATACAAGTATACCGCTCCGCCCACTTTTGAAATCGAGTAATAATATCAATACACCCAACGCGTTCTTGTCCAAATTCTGTATTTTGTTAAGTTAGAACAGGATAAAGTTTTGAGAAAAACTGGAGGTCTAGCTACGCCCCTTCTGGTACTTCCCATACAAATGTACCCCTCCGCCCGCTTTAGAAAACGAGTAATAACATTAATAAACCAAACTATAAACCAAATTCTGTATTTAGTATAGCTAAATCAGGACAAAGTTTTGGAGAAAAATACTGGAAGTCAAACCACGCCCTATCTGGTACCACCATCTGATACCGGCCACTTTAGAAATCGATTAATATTATTAATAGACCTAACACGATTGTGCCCAAATTCTGTATTTAGTAGAGCTCAAGCAGGATAAAGTTTTGGAGAAAAAATCTTGAAGTCTAGCCGCACGCCTTCTGGTACTTCCCATGCAAATGTAACAAATGTTATGTTTTACTGAGGGTGAGGGTATCTTTCGAAGAATCTTTCTTGCTGGTTTTTTTTCAAACACTTGTTACTTGGAATGCCTAAGGATATGTTTTAAAATAAGTTGTTATTTAGATGATTTGCAACTTTTGGAGCTACTCAAAAGTTGGTCAAGTTGGAGGACCTCAAAAGTTGGCCAACTAAAGTGTAAACAACTTAAAAATGAGCATCTAAAGCTCAATTATGGCCCAAAAACACTTGTTTACGAACAATTTAAAAGACAATTGTGTACTATATGAAAATTACCGTAGGCTATATATTTTAGATTTTTTCCCTATGGGGCGAGGAGACGTGGCAAAGCATTTTTTTAAAGCTACAGATAAACACTTTGTTTCCAGATAGTACTCGACAACATAAATGTAAATATGCAGGCGAAATTTTAATTTTGAATCAGTGGGCGTGGCAAAACTGCAGATAAAATTTGGTACACAGATAGTACTCGGCACTTCAGGTTCAAATTCTGTTTTGTAGCCCTAGAGAAATACAATTTGACACACAGATAGTACATGTCAACACGAAAATGAATATGTAGACGACATTTTAATTTTGGATCACCGGGAGAAGAGTGGGTGGAAAAACTGTATTTTAGCCCTAGAGAGTAATATTTTGGATTAGTGGGCGGAGTGGGAATGATAAAACTGTATTATAGCCCTAGAGAGAAAAATTAGAAACCCAAATAGAACACGGCAACACGAATTTAAATTTTGGACCTGTGGGCGGAGTGGGCGTTGCAAAACTGTAAACCTTAAACCTAGAGACATACAATTTAACACCCAGACAGTAAACGGCAACACGAAAATGCAGAGGATATTTTAATTTTGTATCAAGGGACCTCCGCCCAAACTGTATTTTAGTACACAAATAGTACTCGGCACTTCAATTGCAAACGAAGTTGTTATTCTCAATCAGTGGGCGAAGAGGGCGTGGTATAACTGTGCTTTAGCCCTTGAGCAATTATATTCGGTACACAGATAATACTCGATGCTAAAACGTACAATTTAATTTTTCAAAAAGTACATTTATTGTACCCAAAAAGTACAATTATTGTACCTAAAAGCCTAATTTATTGTATCAAAAAGTATATAAATGGAATCAGAAAGTTTTTCAGTAGTATCAAAAAGTACAATTTATTGCACTTAAAAGTACAATTTACTGCATAAAAAAGTACTCTTATTGTACATAAAAAGAACAATTAATTGTTAAAATTTAAATGTAGTAATAAGTACAGTTATTGTACCAAAAAGTTCTTTAATTGTACTAAAAATTGTTTTTATTGTATCAAAAAGTACTTTTACACAGTACAACACATGATTCTGGGACTCATTTCTGAGAACTGCACGTGAAAGTAGCCCCAAAAAGAAAAAGTTCTGCATCAGTCGTTTTGTCAAGTTACATGCCATAATAATTTAATATCGATTTGAAGTTAGTAAGTATCGTATAAGGGAATTTGTCAGGTTTTAGGCTCTTTTGTTATATTGTTATATGGTGGCGTATGATTATTATAAGTAATATTCCACGTAAATCATACGCCACGTAGTACAACAGTTTTATTGTAACTGCTACCAAATAGACAGGAATATGAACAGGAATTGTAATTCTTAATTTTTTTAAAATTTGTTTCAGCTAAATCGGACTAGTGGTTTTCGAGTTAGGTCAAACAAAAGAGCCTAAAACGTGACAAATTCCCCTATACGATACTTACTTACTTCAAATCTATATTAAGTTATTATGGCATGTAATTTGACAAAACGAAAGATACAGATCTACTTCTTTTTGGGGATACTTTTACGTGCAGTTCTCAGAATTGAGTCCCAAAATAATGTGTTGTACTGTGGTATGCAATAGCGAAGTATTGTCGGGTCCACTAATAATTTACTTAGTTAATGTAAGCGTAAATCTCAAAGCCTCCAGTCTTTTGGATAAGTGTTAAAAGAAAGTGTGTTTCAAATAGAGCCAAATTTTGAGTCCCATAATTGAAACCTACTGTTTTACCACGATTTCGTACGTCAGCTCATTTAAAATGCTTTTACTAGACATATTGAGGGGACCGCCGATCAAATTAATGTAAGTGCCCGTAGCAGGGCTCGAACATTGATAACCCGCATGATAGTCGCGTGTTTTTACCATCATATCCGACAAGTCCAAACTAATTATGTAACAAACATGATATATTTGTGGTCACAAATTATAACAGCCTTTATCTGTTATCATTTTGTTCATGAGAGCAGTTTTAAGTTTTGAATCCTCCCTGAAAATTAGGAGTCTTTTCTGTTTAACTTTCTAACAGATTTTATATAGCACAGTACAACACATGATTTTTGGACTCAATTCGATATTAAATTATTATGGCAGGTAACTTGACAAAACGACTGATGCAGAACTTTTTCTTTTCGGGGCTACTTTCACGTGCAGTTCTCAGAATTGAGTCCCAAATCAATGAGCTGAAAAATGTTGTACTGTGTAGGTATGCTCGCACTAAAGGATTTATGGAAGCTGCCCAACATTAAAATTTAGACGAAGTGAATGGAATATATAAATTTCAAATAACTTTATAGAATATAATTTCCCAGCCAAATACTGTAGGCCACAGACACAGGCATTTACGTTAAGGCTGCTCGTATACTGTAAGAACTGCCGCATGATCATCAACGAAGAAAGTCACAACAAAAATAATATACTAGTTTGAATGCGAGATGAACATTTTATTTTGTTTTTTTTTTCTGTTTTGTAGAATATTATGTAGAATATTCAAATTAATGTACATTCGTACATTGGTACACTCGTCTACATATGCGTACACAATGTGCAGCAGTAGCTTTGCTAATATGACGGAAGCGCCTGTTAAATTAAAATTAATTAAAAATTGGACTTGTGGTGTGTAATGATGAACATATGCAAGGCATTACAGACAAAGTCCTCCGCTGCGCGTACAGTCATTCCAAACCGACTGCACACAATAATGTTAATCAACCAACAGTATGTGGATGCTATGAATATGAGACAAAGTGAGGGGAACGATGGTAATTTAGGGTCAATCGGAATTTGAAGTGGGCAGTGTGTGTGTGTATGTGGATATTCGGAGATGATATAAGAATACAAGATACTTTTAATGATGTTTAATGAACATTTAACAACGATGAAGATAAAGTCAGTGATAGGTTTAGAATTTTTCTTCCTGTTGGATCAAATTAAGTAGACAATATATTAAATTGCTTTTACAGATGACGAGCCCCTCGACAATTTAAGGTCATATTAAAACTATGCATTTAAAGTTCCTTTTTTTGTTTTTCAAATAAACAGAAAATATAACAAAATGTTAACGCTGATGTGCTAACATTTCGCCACATATTCCTATCATTTTCCCTGTCGCCTGCGATGTGCCCTCTATCATTCCCATGGGCACATCACATCTGGTTGGCAAATTCTTACGTGACTGCAACAACATAAGAATCTCTAACCATTACTTAAAAAATCTAAAACAATAAACAATGTCAAAGGTCATTGCATTCTGGCACATTCAGTTAAAATGACAAAACACCTAACCGGTGGACTACAATTTGAACATCTGTTCAAAATCACAGATGTTAAACGAGTCATCTCATTTACCCATCAGTCCATCAGTTATTGCCAATATCTGCCATCGACGATGGCGGGTGATGATGATCGTCAATATCGCCCGAGTTTGTGTAATGCCAACAAATGAAGTCAAGTGATCGGATGTGGAAATGTAAAACATCACAAAAATTGGCAAAAGTTCTACGAATTTATAAATAGGCAATAGGGAAATAGAAGAATAAGACAAGGCAACACACCCCCAGCTACACAGAGCAAATTTCTATGTTCTACTTGTATTGTATATTGTACAAAATTGTATAAAATTTTACATGCATACGAAAATCTTTTTATGTTTGATAAAAAGCAAAAAATCAATTGAAATGTTATTCGGTTTGATTCAAAAGATTCAAGAGAGTGAGTATATTTTGTTAACCCACAAATATATGATTTATGCCGCTGATGTATCGAAAAGTCGAGTATTTGTGTTGATTTCGAAAAAAAAATTTGTTGGCTCGGATCCATGAAAAATAATTCATAAAATTAATTTTCAATTCTTATTATGGCATGAAAAAAATATAAAAATTATAAAATATAGAATATAAACATTTTGATTATATACATATCTAATAAAATTGTCAGATAGAGTTTGTTCCAAAGATTAGATATTTAGAAAATAAAATCATAAATTTATACAAATTTAATGAGGCTTAAAGTAGTTAAATCTAACGGCCAGTAATAAAATATAATAAAATTAAATTGGTAGTTTTTTATCTAAGATATGGACAAACGCAGGGATGGGAGGTAGGAAGAGAAAAAAATTATTTAATTTAAATTTTTTGGAGATTGAGTTTCGTGTGATTCTTTTAAAAAATTAACTAAACTTTTAATGATTATATTGAGGAAATGAAAATTCAAAATTTTTTGTACATAACACTAAAATTTTAACTATTATTAAATTCATAGATTTAATACCTCTCGCTCTCATGTAAGTAATATTATCTTTCTCACTATTAATATTATAAAAGTGAATGTTTCTCTGTTTGTTTGTTTGTCAGTGCCTCAATCACTTCTTAGCAGCTGAACCGATATCAATGAAATTTTGTAGGCTGTTAGTGTACAGTATGAAAATTACCGTTGGCTATAAACATATGTTTTTAATTTTTGACTCTATAGGCGAAGTGGGTGTGGCAAAACTACTTCGGAGCTAAAAAAATACAATTTGAGCAAATAGCATTCGGCAATGCAAATATGAATATGCAGACGAAATTTAAATTTTCGGTCGGGGAGCGGGGGAGGCGTAACAAAAATGTTCTTTAGACCTTGAGAGATAACATTTGGTACACAGATAGTATTCAGGTACACTGATAGTAGGTTCAATTTCATTTTCGATCAGCGGGCAGAGTTGGTGTGGCAAAACTGTATTTAGTCCTAGAGAAATACAATTTTATACACAGATAGTACTCGGCACTACAATTACAAATATACAGTTGACATTTTAATTTTCGACCAGTGGGCGTTGCAAAACTGTATTTTGTTCCTAGAGAGTTAGAATATGGTATGCAGATAGTAGTACTTCTTATTTTCGATAAGTGAACAGAGTTTGGGCGTGACCAAACTAAATTAAAGTCCTAGTGAGATAAAATTTAGTACACTAAAAGTTTTTGGCACTACAATTTCAAATATGCAGAAGAAATTTTTTTATTTTTGATCGGTGGACGGAATGGGCGGGTCCAAACTGAATTTGAGTCCTAGAGAGATAAAACTTGGTACACCTGTTAAGCTCGACACCACAGGTTTTAATTTGCTAACGTAATTCATGGGCCAATAATGTCCCAAGTCCCATTCACCGGAAAATTTTAAAATAGTTCTCCAAATGTATTATTACACACGATTTTTCATATTCGTTGATTCCACTTTTGACCAAAAATATCAAATTTCAAACCGCTACACAGTGTTCCAAATGCTCAATCTAGCCGGAAAAAAAGTCATAACTCGCTTTTGAAAAGCCTTTTTGACATGAAACTTTGCACTTTCATAGATTTTATCAATAAAAACACTCACCAATGACGGGTCCAAATATTTTGCGTAGTATTTTTCTCTCGAAGACTCCCAGAATAGATTGATCCGCTTGTGTCATTACCCAGGATTCTGCGTTGTAGAGCAAGACAGGTAGGATCAGAGTCTTGTAGAGCTGGATCTTTGTTTTTCGAGAGAGCTCTTGTCGTTAAATCGCTTGCTTAGCTCAAAGAAGCAGCGGTTTGCGATCAATACTCGTCTTTTGATTTCCAGGCTGACGTCATTATTTTTTTTTTATGGCGGAGCCAAGGTAAACAGAATCATCTCAGACGAGTGGACTCTTTGTTCGTTGAAACAAATAACTTGGTTTTGTCCTCATTTATCACCAGACCCACTTCAGCCGACTGCTTTTCAATGCTCGAAAAAGCCGCAGTAACAATCCACGTCCAATGATATCTCTATCATCAGCATACGTGAACAAAATGTAACATTTGTTGAAGATGGTACCATTCTTTTTTACTGCAGTCTTTCGCGTAATCATCTCCATTACAATGTTAAAGGGATCGCAGGACAGACTATCGCCTTGTCTAAAGCCTCGCTTGGTAGAAAATGGCTCTGACAGTGTATATATTTGGTTATTCACAAATATATTTAAATAGGGCTTGCGATTAAGTTAAGAGACCAGAGTGGAGAGAATCCAAGCACCTAGATTTGAAAAATGTTAGATGTGAACAATTTCGGAGAGAAATTGCCACACTTGTGGGAATTGTCAACGTAAATGAAAAAAGGGGACAATTAAAAAGTATTGAGTATACTTATAAACTTTATTTTGGCAGATCGTGCTCACCTTGCTAGAAGTACAAAACCAGAAGAATATGACTTTTACAAAAAGGTGCCAAGAGACCTCGGTTATCTTGGTCTTTTAGCAATTACATGACATTTCATTTTGTGGGCGTTAATAACATAATTCACAATAGAGATTTATAAATAGTACATTTTCTTAATTCAATATTTGTACTTTCATATTCAATATTCAATAATTCAATAATTCACAATGGTATCTTAAAAATAAGTATAAACGAAGTTTATACATGCCGCCCCCTTAAGTGGAGTCGCGTGTACTGGAGCAAAGCACGTTAGCTAATGAACGAATTGCTTCTGATAGGACTTGGTGATTTAACTTATGTCCCGTGGTTTGCTGGCTTTTCTTCTTTAACATTTTATTTTGACGCTTTTGTTGGGGTTTCTTTGTTTGGCTTTGCTGTGCTGGTTTTGGTGGTTCAACTCTTGCATGTTTGGGGTGTAATAACGTATGATGAGGAGCGTTACATTTTCGGCAAGAATCTTTAGATCGGCAATCTTCCAAAACGTGGCTCCTCGCAAGGCAATTCATACAATACGTGTTGTTCCTCACTACTTCTCGTCGCTTTTCCACAGTCATCTTTTGGAATCTCTTACAGTATTTCAATGGGTGATATTTATTGCACAATGTGCATTTGTAGATGTTTGAACTACTTGTTGAATAGTTACGGCTTCTGCAAAATAGGAGAACAATCTAAGCGGTTAGTATTTAACTTTCTTCACGGTGTGAAGAAAGGAAACTAATATGATGAATAGTAAATGAAATCTACATATATATATTATATAACTGGACTGTGCTAATTTTCACAGGGAAGAAGGCACAGTTTCACTATAGGCCGTGTAAGCGTACCGACAGCCGTTCGAACATCTGCGACTCTAACATTTTTATCGGGACCTGTATGTGTTTTTATTATTCTCCCTAATCTCCACTCACATGGCGGCAGGAGGTCGTCCATTATGACAACAAGATCTCCTGTTTTTACATTCTGAGTGGGTTCTTTCCACTTATACCTTTTTTGAAGTGTTTTTACATATTCATTCTTCCAACGAATCGCGAAGTGATGATGTAGACTTTTAATCTTCTCCCACCGATTTAAGAGTGATAAATTAGCGCAATTCACTTCCGGTAAGGCCATAATTGGAGCTCCCCTTAAAAAATGACCAGGAGTTAACGCTGTTAAATCAGCCGGGTCCTCTGACATTGCTGAAATTGGCCGAGAATTTAAAACTCCTTCGATTCTCACGAGTAGTGTGGTAAACTCTTCAAAATTGAATTTGTGAGATCCAGCCGTCCGTTTAAAATGAAATTTAAAACTTTTGACGGCAGCTTCCCACAAACCTCCCATATGGGGGGCATGTGGAGGGATAAACCCCCAGTCAAGACCTTGAGTGGCGTACTTTTGTGATATATCAGTGCAGACTGAATTCAGAAACTGAGAAAATTCTATCAATAGCGATCTACTGGCTCCCACAAAATTACGACCATTGTCCGAGAGGATTTTTTGTGGGAGGCCTCGCCTACCAACGAATCTGGCAAAGGCTGCCTGAAAAGCTGCAGTTGAAAGGTCTGAACACGACTCTAAATGGACTGCTTTCGTTGCAAAACAGACGAAAATACATGCGTATCCTTTAATGTATGGAGAATTCCGAAGTGTCGAACTTTTCAGTTCAAAGGGACCAGCGAAATCCAAGCCAGTGATTTGGAATGCTGGGGAGAAATTGCATCTCTCTTGAGGTAACGGAGCCATTATTTGAGTCTGTGAGCTTTGTTTAAAAATAGTACATATTTTACAAGATCGAATCACTTTCTTTACCCGTGGTTTTAATCTGGATATATAGTATTCCGTTTGCACCATTCTGCGCATAAGATTACATTCTCCGTGAGCTAATGATAAATGTAAGTGCTTTAAATACAGAAAACATAACCTGGAGTTGCCAGGAAGAATGATTGGGTGTCGTTCGCTATATGGCAAATCTGAATTTGCTAAACGACCGTTTACTCTTAGAATCTTACGAGAATCTAAGAACGGGTTAAGTGGCTTCAGTTGGCTTTTGGATGATATGACCGTATTTTTAATCAACGCGTCATATTCGTTTGAATAAAACGACCTTTGAGCTAGAATTATTAGTCTTGACTTGGTAAGATTAACCTCCTCTTGA
The DNA here is from genome assembly GCA_964034835.1 of Muscina levida. NCBI lineage: Eukaryota > Metazoa > Arthropoda > Insecta > Diptera > Muscidae > Muscina > Muscina levida. Next base: position 28,571,136 of record OZ035882.1, on the reverse strand, counting down.
GAGAGGTGTAAAGAACTATTAATTTGTGTTCTCAGGCGTTGACACGAGTGACGTGCGAATCGAAAAACATATGACATTACTCGTAAAGCCCTTGCATATGTAGAAAATCGATCCAGAATATCGGTCTGTGTTACATTCGTTATCATCGATACAACTTTTACTTCGCTCTCTGGAGCCGTAACCACTTTTCTTAAAGGCCATTCAGAAGTTGACTTAGAGAGCCATGGGGGACCTTCCCACCACAATGCACTGGCTTGCAAATCCTGAGGGCTACAGCCTCGAGTTCCTAGATCTGCAGGGTTGTCATGTGAGGGAACGTGACGCCATATTGCATTCGGGACTAATTGGTGTATGCGCGCTAATCTATTTGCAACGTAGGTCTCCCATGAATGGGGCGGCTTCGCTAACCAACTTAGGACAATAGATGAGTCAGTCCATAGAAATAGAGCCGATTCACCAAGTTTTAAAGTATAAGAAATGTGGTGTGCGAGTTCTGAGACCAACAATGCACCACAAAGTTCTAATCTTGGTAAGCTTACAGTTTGAAGAGGCGCAACTTTAGATTTAGATTCTAAGATGTATGTTTTTACAGCTAAATTTGACGAATAGATGCGACAGTATACGGCAGCGCAGTAAGCTTTCTGTGATGCGTCACAGAATCCGTGAATTTCAACATGATTGGATGGATAATAATTTATCCATCGAGGGATTTGAATCTTTCCAATAAATGGCAGTTCTTCAATTATATTATTCCAAACTGAAAGACACTCTGGGCTTACATTTTCATCCCAATCACATCCTTCTAGCCATAATGACTGCATTAAAATTTTGCCTCTTATAATAATTGGGGCAATCCATCCTACTGGATCGTAAATTCCTGCCACCAAGGACAAAATTGTCCTTTTAGTAGCACTAACTACATGCGGAATGGGATTAAAAACATAACTGAAAGTATCAGTTAAGGCATTCCAACGTATGCCAAGCGTCTTTGTGCAGCTGGACTCGTCAAATTTTAGGAATTCAGAGTCATAGAGTTCCTCTTGAAGAATGTGTTGAAGGATCTCTGGCCTATTGGCAGTCACCTTTTTTAGCGGAAATCCCGCTGACTTTAGAGCTTCTCTAAGTTGAGAATGTGCGTCAATTACTTCATCGAGAGAATGAGCTCCTGATAGAACATCGTCTACATATGTCTCATTTCGTAAAATATCAGCTGCCTTCGGAAATGTCCTTTCGCAATCTGATGCCAACTTTAAAAGGGTCCGCATTGCTAGAAATGGAGCGCAATTGACTCCAAAAGTTAGGGTTTTAAGTTTGAAATCCTGAATGGGATTTTGTGGGCTCTCTTGTAGAACAATTTTTTGAAAGGCTCTATCTGAGGGATGTACCATTATCTGGCGATACATTTTTTCAATATCACCGCCAAAAACAAACTGATATTTACGCCAGTTGTGGATTATTGTCCTTAAATCTTTCTGAAGTTTCGGACCGGCATATAGAATCTCGTTTAAGGAGTACCCAGATTTTGATTTGCGAGATGCATTAAAAACTACCCTAAGCTTGGTAGTTTTGCTCTCAGGACGTATGACTGCGTGATGAGGTAAATAGAATGAAAAGTATTTGTCATCTATACATATCTCGTTAGATGAACACTTTTCCATGTGGTTTAAGGCAGTATACTCTTTGAGAACCTCATGGTAGTCAGTATAAATTTCTGGATTTTTCGAAAGTGTTTTTTGCATTCTTACATACTGTCCCAGAGCAAGAAATCTAGAAGGCCCTAGAAATATATGATTTGGGAATTCTTTCTTGAAAGGGAGCTTTACAGAATACCTGCCATTGGGTAAACGTTGGGTTGTTTGGCAGAACAATTCCTCACAATAGCGATCCTCTTCTGATAAGGGAGCTGAGATAGCTACTTCTTCTTGCTCCCAAAATCTTCGAAGTATGTTGCATAAATTTTCTGCTTTAGGTGTTTCAACCAATGCAGAGAATGAATGGACTTGATTACCCAGCATTGGTCCACTAAGCACCCACCCGAATACGGTATTATATGCTGATGTGTGACCGCAAATATTTCTTTTGATGCCTTCTAGGTTTATAAATCTCTCTGAATCACTTCCCAAAATTAAATCAATTTGTTGCGATTTATTAAAATAGGGATCAGCGAGATCAAGATCTGCCAACTCACTTGTATTTTGTACCTCAAAGGTTACATTTGGAAGTGTTTTGGTGAGTTTTGGCAAAATTATTGCGTTTACCGCAAATCGTTTGTTGTGTTTTCTGGCAAATAAAACAAAATCGCATTCCCTTTCTGCAGTCTGTGTTTTTCCTCCAATGCCGATAATTTCTACGTGAGACTTTCTTGAAGGGAGTTGTAGGCGATTCCTAATTCTTTCAGATATGAAGGTTCTTTGAGAACCGGGATCTATCAGTGCTCTAATTGAAAACAGTTCTCCACGATGTTCTATTTGTACCATTGCTGTGCGAAGAAGAATATTTTCTAAACCAGTCGCTATGTTTGCCTGAACCTGAGATGTTGAAGGGCCACCGAAATTTTCGCTATCATTGTAATTTGTGTCATTTGAAGTTGACGAATCGTTGCTAGGTGAAGATGTGTTGTTAGTTAGGGAATCCCTATTGCCTAAAACCTTCAAATGTAACAATGAATGATGTTTTTTCTTGCATTGGAAACAAGTATGTTTGCTTGGACACTTTGATTTTAAGTGAGAATATGCGAGGCAGTTGTTGCATATCTTTTGTTGAAACACATAATCAATCCTTTGTTGTACTGTAAATTTTTTGAATTGTGGACATAGTCTTAGTTGATGATTTTCACCACAAAGCTTACAGTTTGCATTTAAATTCTCTTGGGATAAATAAGTTTGAATCTGAGTCTGTGGGTCAACCGAAGTAGTAAAACCAGACTTTGTTTGTTTTATACTTGATATCCTTTCAACAACCTCGAATCGGTTTAACAAAAACTCGTCCATCTGAGACCATTTTGGAAGTTCCCTATGGGACTTTAAAGATTCTTCCCAAAGAGCTAATGTCTCTTCAGGGAGTTTTGTGGATATCAAATAAATGAGAATCGGGTCCCATCCCTCTACTCTAACGCCTAGTGTTGTCAGCGTTGATATGCAGTCATTTACAGATGATTGAATTCTCTGTAAGGCTTCGCTATTTTCAGATTTAGCTTCTGGAATTTTGAACAAGATTTGAAGTTGGTTATCCACCAAAACTCGCTTATTCTCGAAACGTGACTTAAGAGCATTCCAAGCTAGTTCAAAGTTTTGATCCGAGAGCTGGTACCTCTTAACAATTGCTCCCGCGCTTCCTCTCGTCTTGTTACGAAGGTGGTAGAGCTTCTGAGCTGACGTCAGCTTGGGGTGGTTTATATAAACCGCCGTGAACATATCACGGAATGCTGGCCACTCTTCGTAACTACCCTGAAATATCTCTGTATCGCAGGGAGGAAGTTTAATGCACGAGGCGGGATTCTCTATGGGTTCACTTTGAGGTAAACTAGGAGCAAAACTGCGACGGGAGTAATCCCTAAAAGATGTATTTCCTCTTGAAATTCTTACTAAATCTAGAATTTGAGATCTACAGAGATAATATGTATCGGAGCAGGCGTAAAAGTTGCCCTTGGCATTATTCTTGACCTCAGAGGTTGCTTCAGGTGAAAGCATAAGCATTTCATAAGACTCCTTTACTTTGTTCCACCTTTCCTCCAGATCATCCAGCTTCACTTCAAGTAGTGAATCTGTCTGGTCGTCAGTATTTGATGAACTAAACTTAGTGCAAAACGTGACTAAGTGGTCGCAGTCAAATACAAATTTTTCCCCCATTGTCTTAGTTGTCATTTTGTATTAATGTGGAAAAATAAACGTTCGTTTATGGAAAACTACTATTTAATGAAAAAATATCACTATGATCAGAGCAATAATCGTAATACGTTGTTGGTAAATTAAAAACAACAGCAATCACATTAGCAATCACCTAATAAATGTAAAGTTTTATCTATATATTTTTCTTTAATAGATACACATCATGGCAAGTGGATTATATATCAGCGAAACATAAATTTGTTGTGATAAATTTTTCACATTGATGATTAATTGATCTTATCGATGAGTTGTTGCAGTAATAATTTAACTTTTTATTACAAAAGTGCTTTAAATATTTTTCCTTTGGAAATCTGTTCGCTAACAGTTTAAAACTTATTTTCCTTCTGCAGTTAATTTCCGTTCTTTTAAATAATTGCATGCAAATTCGTTTTAGTTTTTGTTTTTATTAAAGTTACAATTGAAAATAAAAATTTCAATTCTAGTATAGTGCATTTATTTTATTTAAGTTTCAAAACGGATTTGAATTCGCTTGAATTGAAACAGCTTGCATGTACTGCAGTTTTGAATAAATTTATTTATTTAATAATAATTGCCATTTTGAAATATTGTATAACAAATGCCTAGCCACACTGTTATTCTCGTTTAAAATAATTTTCATATAGGTACTTCTATTCCCACCTTGTTCCTTTTGAGTACATTGAGCATTAAATTTCTCTTATATTCAATATGTTTTGTGTTTTTTGGTTCCGTACCTAGATGATATTGTGTTGATGATCTTCCGAGATCTCTTTGATCGACGAAACAACTAAGTAAAAGAGACAAACTTACATGTGGTAACTATCCACAAATATTACTCGACACACTTCAAATATAATATTCTCTTGCTCAAATTTTAAAACTCAAATTAATGTTGCTCTTTTTGGATATCAAATAATATCTCTTAATCGTATGAGACGAAAATATGCAATGTTAAGAGAAGATTTTAAAATTATATTAAAATCAACTTTTTAGTATAAACTTACGGAACGTTGATTTGCCACTTGTCCACAATTGGAGAATTTTTTGAGTGATAATGCTGATTTGCAATTTTTACTATTGGTGATTTCGAGTGATTTCTATCATCACGAAAACTATTTGATTTTTTTACTTGTCGATTCACTGGTACCGTTATGGAAGCGGTATTTTTTTTAGTTCTTCTTTGTCTATTTTATTCTTTCTCGGATTCTTGCGAAATTTAAGTTTTTAGTTATTACGTAACCAATGCGATTTTTTCGTTTTTAATAATTTATCAAGATTTTTCGGCCAATAGTGGTAATATCGATCAAACACTTTTTATATGCTATTTCAAACTTTTTCGTGCGTAATTCCTACAGTAACAGATATTGTCTTATACAAAAAAATCATATTTTATGCGCACATTACACATTTTTTTTCTCTTTTCAATATGAGTTTTCGCAAAATAGCCGTTCAGCCGTAAGCTAAACCTTTGGCTTTGTGCAGCAGACTAGTTCTGAGTGATTGACTTCAATTGTACATACCTCATAGTTGTCACAGCGGGTAATTTGAGTAATATGTTGAGAGATGAGCAGAAACTTTGATGATTTTCTTATTGTTGCTAGTTCCAGAGAGTCGAAGGACCATGTATATATTTGGTTATTCACAAATATATTTAAATAGGGCTTGCGATTAAGTTAAGAGACCAGAGTGGAGAGAATCCAAGCACCTAGATTTGAAAAATGTTAGATGTGAACAATTTCGGAGAGAAATTGCCACACTTGTGGGAATTGTCAACGTAAATGAAAAAAGGGGACAATTAAAAAGTATTGAGTATACTTATAAACTTTATTTTGGCAGATCGTGCTCACCTTGCTAGAAGTACAAAACCAGAAGAATATGACTTTTACAAAAAGGTGCCAAGAGACCTCGGTTATCTTGGTCTTTTAGCAATTACATGACATTTCATTTTGTGGGCGTTAATAACATAATTCACAATAGAGATTTATAAATAGTACATTTTCTTAATTCAATATTTGTACTTTCATATTCAATATTCAATAATTCAATAATTCACAATGGTATCTTAAAAATAAGTATAAACGAAGTTTATACAGACAGATTTTTGCCAACTTTCACTGAAGACTTCGTGTCAGTCAGTGTCATTCCGCAAAGTCGAATTAGCTTCACGGGGATACCAAATTTAACCATAACATTACAGATAGTACTAGGTACAATAATGGCAAAGTTCCGGAAGGGAAGTAGTCTTTGATAGCACTTAAACTACGGCTGTAATAGCGGGGACTCCCTCCAAAAAATGGAGTTTGTATGGAAGATGGGAGTAGTTATTGTTCGATCATGCTCATCTTACAACTAAACAGCCGTTTAGTGAAAACATGCTTGCAAACTAAATTTTAGATCGATAACTCTTAAACTAATTCTGAAATCTCGGGGACAGTCAGACGGACACCGCCAAAAATAGGGAAAGGGTGTATGAGGGGCGGGAGTAGTTATGGTTCAATCGAGCTTATCTTAGAACTTATCCTTCATTTAGTGAAAACAAGCTTGCATACTAATTTATAGCTCCATAGCTCTTAAAATACGGCTGTATCGCGGGGACAGACAGATGGACACCCCCAAAAAGGGAAAATTTGTATGAGAGGCGGGATTGTCCAATTGTGCTTATCTTAGAATTTTTCTTCCGTTTAGTGAATAGAAGCTTGCATACTAAATTTTAGCTCTACATCACGTTAACTACGCCTATATCGCGGGTTCAGACAGGCGAACACCCCAAAAAGGTGGTTTTGCATTGAAGGTGGGAGTAGTTTTTGTCCGATCGTGCTCATCTTAAACAATAACCTTCGCTTAGTGAATATAGATTTGCATACCACAATTCAGCTTGATAGCCCTTTATCTATTGTTGTCACGAGGACAGACAAAAAAAGGCGTTAAAATCCAAACGAAATATACGAATGTTACAAATGGATTCCTCGAACCAAAAAACCCCCACATACACATAGAGGTCAAAGGTCAAATCTAGATATATGACAATGAGTTAGTATTTGGTTATTTGTAATTTATAGTGGGGAAAACGGCTTTACCGATATTTTTGAAATTTTCACAGAATGTAGCTGTGTGGTCGGTGGTTAAAACAGAGTACTTGTATTAATGATATATTATCAAGTAGGCGTGGCCCCGCACATTGGACCCAATCTGGAGGACTGTTTCTCCAATCGCCATGACAATTTGTGTGGATGGATTTGGCAGCAAAGTTCGTGATCCAACAAAAAATGGGCAGCGGATTAGGGATATAGTGGGCGTGATATAAAACTTGAAACTTTAAAAGGGTGTATCTCATGAACTAAAAGAGGTACAAAGTCGACATTTGATTTGTGTCGCTGGTACAGTATAAATTACAGCTAGGGTGGAAGTGGACTGTGACACGGCCTAAACCGTTACAACAGCCATAAAAATAGCTTGATCGTCCTGCAAATTTCACAGTACAGTAGATATATAACCGGTCTTTTTGGATCGAAGTTCGCAAAAAGGGCCAGGCGCCGTTCATACACTTTAATAGTTGAGTATAACATATTTTGAGAAAAGAATACAATCCCTTATCGAACAATAGTAAAAAACATAGGATTTACTATGAACCTGACCTTTTACCTTTTTGGGGCATGGAAAAAAGTTTTCCAATCTTCTTCAAAATTCTGTCATGTTTTTTTAGAACAAGTGGATCAATATTTCGGTCGATTATTTTTAAATTTTCGCAAACGTCCATACATTTCACTGCCGCCCTATTATCTGCATTAAATTTTCTAACCTAATATCTAGCTTCAACAAGGGCAAATTATGGTCACTCAAGGCGAACATAAATGAATGCCCTTTACATCAAGCCATAGTCCCATGGAAGCAGATCATTCCCGATAATATGTTCTCCCGATTCTGTTGTAGATAAATGATATTATGTATTAGCATCTATGGGGGCCCAGAATGGCCACTTTGGTCAATGCTTAATGGTTGTCCTTTCAATCACACCCTATCACATTACTCGTATGTACAGGATATCCCCCAGATCCGATTCAGAACTGAGATAAATGACAAAGCATATACGGTATAGATGATATTAAATATACGCATATTTGCAAGCATAGATTGGTCAATCGCGATATATCCTATATATGGGAGTGGTGGTGATGCAAAGGCCATTTATTCATCATTATAAGAAGCGGCCAATAGAGGACTTCAAATTCGCTAATACTAAATATCAATTATCACGCATATATTTTGTGATATAAATCTGATCTAAGAATATATTTTAGATATATGAGTAATCTGTTGCAATGGGTAAATGGCGTTATATAAAGGACATTCAATGCAAGATATTTTTTTTTGAACTGTTTGATTGTTAATTTTAGTCGATCGTGTTTTATATATTAAATTTACGTTAAGTGTATCAAATGATACATCAAATTCGGCTTACGATCAGAAAAGTGTTTTTATTTTATTGTCAAAGATCTCAAAAAAAACTTTCAGTTTTCCTTCAAATCGAAAATAATTTAGGTTATTTCTACAACACATTTTCATTGCTTTTTCTTAAAAGAAACTTTGGGTCCTTAATAGAATATCGATTCCTAATAAATCCATTTTGACAGTTAAGTGTTAATGATGCTATCCCGGGTTTTTGAAACCAAATTCATCAAATCTGCAATTCGTTTTTGGCTACCTCTTCTAAAAACTGACATATTTCATGTTCACTTTGCTCATATGTCTTTCGAAAAATCAGAAAATTGGTAAATGTCTAAACTATTTCTAGATAGATAAGATAGTGCTCTTAAACGTAATTATTAAATGTTAATAAATATAAATCTCTGAGCGAAGTCATTAAATATTTACAGCTACAAAATACAAATATTTATGTGATAAAAATCATCAATAATTTCAAACAGAAATAATTATTATCAAGTTATCAGGAACAATAACATTGTTAATTGATTATGTATATATTGTCAGATCGTTTAAACGCGATTTATTTGGTCAATAACCAACATTTATTTCTACGGTATTTGTTGTAGTCAAACACCAAACAGCGACAAAAATGAAGAACGCAATCCCCTAGAAAAGAGCAGAGAGATAGAGTGAAATAGAAATCATGGCGGAGGGGGTGTTCAAAAAGCTGACAGCCAATTGTGGGCGATACAATTGCTGTTCACGCAAAATGTGGCAAATTAATTTTATTTAAAAATAACTTTTTCCCAACAACAGCAACAGCAGCAATACCAAAAAACAAACCGTTTTGTAATGAAACACATAAAAAACGAAATTCAACAAATTAACCGCACGAGTTGAGGTTATTGTGTTCGATTTGTCTCTGGTCTGGTGTTGGTTTTTTTTTTGCTCGTTGGACAAGTTTAACATTCGATTTTTTACGTCATCTGAATTTGATGACTTTTTCAGCATTTTTTTTTTTGCTTCTTCCCAATGTGTTTCGAATGCAAACAAAAAAAACCGACATTTTACAAAACTTTGAAATTTGTCGTAGTGGCGGAATCGTGATTTTTTATTTTAGACTTCTAACAGTTGGCAATGAAAAAACCATACGCTTTGTAGCAAAAAAAAAAAGAAATTGAGAAAAAAATCTACTAAAAACGAAAAAAAACTAAAGTGAAATGGCAAAACAACATCTGTTCATTAAGAGTTAAATTTAAATGTTTAAAAAAATAACACTCATGAATGCGCCAGAACTATTCTTGTACATATTGCGAAATTAAAATATCAAGTTGTATAGCGTTTATTTTTTCTCTAGTTGTTGTTGTTGTTAATTTCTTTTCTTCACTCCCTACAGTCCAATATAAAAAATACACTTTGAAGCTAAATATAACAAAAAATAACTTAGAAAATATACAATAAAATGAATAATACGTATAATAAAAGAAAAGATAATGAAGAAAGAACAAATAAACAATTGTTTTAGTTTAAATAGTAACAGCTGTTTAACTTCAAAAGCATAAATATTTACTGTAAACACAGAAAGATGCGTCAATACAGGGATAACGAGAAAAGGGAGAATTAGAGAAGAGAAAGAAAATTAATAAGAGACATTAAGAAACTTTGAATAATTTCCAAATAACTTTAACAGAGTGATATGATATGGGCTGTAAATGTGTTATTGTAGTCGATAATATTTTATTACCAGTTGTGATATCTAGCTGAAAACAGTTCAATTAATACCTGCGTTTGCATTAGAATTTGAAACTTTGAAGGCGAATATCTCGAAATTAACTTTATGTCACTTGCATCCCTTTGCTTCTAACTCCATCAATTGTGTTCACACGATTGTCGAATGTCTGGCATTATTGTTGCTTTACAATGTAATGGCAATGCTTTTTCTGACAATGTTGCCAGATAAAAATTTTAAGTTCACACGGTTGCTGGACATTTTCAAAACATTTTCAGGCAATATTTTACTTAGCTTTAAATATGAAAACAACTCTAAGCAAATCCCTGATCCAATGATGAATGTCTCGAGCGACAGAAGAAAGGATGTTGCATACAAGGCAAAGCACAGAAACCGTCCATTTGAATGAAATTAACACGTTGTGAATTAACACGCATTCTATTTTAGATTCACAAAAAAGGGCACCTACATGTTTATCGACGAATGCGAACATCCCTGTTTGAGAAGCTTTTACTAGACATGCCGATTGACTCGAAGCTATACTGCGAAGTTGCTGTCGACAACATAGAGGAACCGGAAATGAAAGAAAACTGGCTGGATCGAAACCAGGATCTCCCTCATGATAGTAGCGTCTTATAATATTTTGTATTGCCTCACAAAAAGCGGTTGAAATAAAACCTGGCAATAGGAACAAAATGGGGAACCTGGTGGGCTGGGCTTGAAACCCGCCACCAGTATAATGGCAGTGAATAAAATGAGAAATAAGAGAAAAAACGTTTTAAGGGCCATGATTTGAAAAAAAATGCCCTTGAAATGTTAAAACTCTATACCGACCAGGTGCCTCTAATCAACTGACGGATGTTCTCGAAGAGTATAATGCAGACATTGTACTACAGCTGCCACGCCGACAAGCATGAGTTTGGTTGTGGATTTGTGTTCAGCAACAGACTACGACACCTGGTCTCTAGAATAACTCCTGTCAGTGAACGCAGCGCCACCATAAAAGTGAAGGCAACATTTTTCTACATCACGCTGATATGTGCTCATGCTCCAACGGAGGAGAAAACTGACGAGGTCAGAGACGAATTATATGCCCAACTTGAAGAAACAAATGACCGTAGCCCGGTTCATGATATTAAAATCGTGCTGGGAGATTTAAATGTCAAAATAGGCCGGGGGAGTGTATTTAGCCCAACAGTCGGAAAATCTAGCCTGCATACTGATACATCGTCAAACGGAATCAGACTGATTGATTTCTCTGCAGTAAGGAACATGCGCACAATTTGACCACAAAAACATTCACAAGGTAACGTGATTATCTCCCCATCAAGTTACGAGAAATCAAATAGTTGACGTGGTAATCGATGGAAGGCAAGCGCCAAGTGTCTTAAACGTGCGAGTGATCAGAGGTGCGAACATCAACTCGGATCACCACCTCACTGCAGTGAAAGTGCGTACTAGGCTTAAACTGCAGACCACGGAGATAGCCAACGCCTATTCCGACCAACTCTCTCGTAGAGAGCTGAAGAAGCAGAATAATGTGCGCATTGAAGAATACAGAAATAGAGTTGAAGCGCGAAAATTCTACCAGAAGATAAATGGTAGGGTACATGGAACAGGTCTTCTCTCGTGTAAAGACAAGGATGGTCAGCTCGTTACTGACTCCGAGAGCGTACTGAGAGTGTGAAATATCACTTCTGCAGCCTATTGATGACTGAAAACTCGGCTGCTGAAGATTGTGTACCAATCCGAGACGATAACATCGAGTGTCCCCCTCCGAGCCAAGCTGGGGTAAAAGCTGACATATCCCGCCTAAAGAACAACAAGCCGCTGGGGCTAATGGTCCTATAGCTGAGTTGTTTAAGGCTTGTTTTAAGCATGCAACAAGCATGCAACAATTCAGGAGAGCATGCCAGAAGATTGGAATTTAAGTGTGTAATGTCCAATTTACAAAAAAAGGTAACCGTAGTGAGTGTAAAAACTACCGTCGAATTAGCCTCTTAACGATTGCGTATAAGGTCCTGTTTAGCATACTGTGTAAACGTCTAAAGCCAATTGTGGAAAACCTGATTGGACTTATCAGTGCGGGTTTAGATCAGGAAAATTCACGACGGATCAGATATTTACTATACGGTAAATTCTGGAGAAAACCCATGAGAAGCAAATCGACACTTACCATCTCTGTGTCGATTATAAAGCTACCTTCGTTAGTCCTATCTGGCATCGTCTTTACGGAGCCAAGACAGAGTTTGGTATCCCTGCGAAGATAATTCCCCTCTGCCAGTGTACCGTTATGAATGCCAAATCCTCTGTTTGGATTGACAAGGATCTATCTCCGCCATTCGATACGACAAGGAGTCTTAACAAGAGTGATGGTTTGTCATGCATACTATTCAACATAGTGTTGGAGGAGTTGTTAAGGAAAGTAGCGGTAAACATGTCTGGCACCATATTTAATAAGAGCCACATGCTGCTCGCATATGCCGATGTTGTCGACATTATCGGTAGGACGATACGAGAGGTAATAGTCTTCTCACCTGCGGGGAAAGGGAGTCAGCGAAAATTGGTTTGGCAGTGAATGAGAACAAGCTGCAGTTAATGTTATCATCGAACAAAGTGTCCTCCCGTTAGGGACGCACCGTGAACATTGCTTTACTATTGTTTTGAGTTAGTGGATGAATTCATCTACCTCGGATCCGCCATGGACAAATACAACAGTGTCAGCCTAGAAATAAAACGGAGAATTGTGCTCGCCAACAGGTGTTTCTTTGGGCTACGCGAACACTTCATAAACACCATCCTATCTCGAACCGCCAAAGTTCAACTGTATCAGGTACTAATTTTAACGGTCTTGGGTGCTTAAAGGAAGATGCAGCTCATCTAGCGATGTTTGAGAGAAAAATACTCTGCAAAATATATGGACCCATTTCCGTAAACGGCGAGATTCGGATGAACCATGAGCTGTAGGAGTTATACCACGACATTGATGTGGTCAAGCGAATCAAAGTGCAACGATTACGCTGGCTGGGCCATGTCGTGAGGATGGATGAGGAAACTCCAGCGCAAAACAGGGAGACCCCGACTACGTTGGAAGGACCAGGTGGAGGAATCACTGACGCTGCTTGGTAGGACTGACGGTTCGCACAAGATCGAAACGAATGTAAATCTCTTATCATTTCGTCCTCTGATTTAGACACTTAGATAAAAAAAAAGTTGTTTTTATGTTGTCGGGATGCGCCAACATTTCGTATGAAATAGTAAACTCAATACCAGCCAAAAAAAGTTGTCTTTCCTTTTTAACATTTTTTGAATTGTTCTTTCCGTTTGACTGGATTGGTATGACATGTCGACATGCATTAGTTTTATTTAACCCTTATTAATAAATTAATCATTCAATGTAATAAAAAAATTTCAGTACATTACCCATGTCACAAATGTTTAGACCACTTACCTGAAATAAAAAGAAAAAAAATGAGGTTAATTTTTTATTGTAAATTTTTTGAGGTAATTGTCAATTTTATTTTAAAAAATTTTTTTACTAGTTATAATCATAAACCCAAGGTTTAATTGCTAAAAATTCCAACATTTGTGCTATTCTCCAAAAGCAACAAACATCGATCGAAATATATAGAAAACATTAAATAAGGCATCTAAGCATACATAGATACTAGGAATACTATATATGCATGTATATGTCGTCAGATCATACCTATCTGTATTGTGTACCCAGAAGATATAAAATATTCAAATATAAACAACAATCATAGCGGGTAAAACAATGTTTGATATTAAATGCTTGATGTCTGGTCGTGTTTGTACTTTAGTCATTGTCTCGTTCTCTCCGCGACATTTCTGTGTAAATAATAAACTAAACAATATTTACACCTTACTACAAACACACAGTGTTTATATATTTACAGAGACATACTATAAAAGGCTTGATACGGTCATGTACAAATGTAATATTAGGGTGCTGTAAAAAAGAGGAAAATACTAAAAATTTTAATGAGATGTTTCTTCAAATTTCAAGCCCGGTTCCATAAAGGAAAATTGTTATATTTATTATAAAACCGTTTTATACAAAGACGCATAGTTTCATGGTCTAGAAGCACACAAAATCCACATTGGTCTTTTTATTGAGTCACCCTAATCTAGAAGTTTTCTATATACATTTTTATTTTAAGCGCAAAGAAATGTTAAAAACCGACTGTTTTCTGTTTTCTAAATAGCAAAGAAAACTTAACTTGATAAACGATAGACAGCCATAGTGACAGTTGTTTGTCTGCATAAATAAACAGCAACTGGTAGGGGGATAGGGTTACAGCCTCATAAAGCGTCTACAAAAACAAAAACGGAGATCATTTAAGTGATCTCACTTACAATAAAACAAGATAGAGGACAAATTAACAACAAACCGTTGAAGAAATTTTCATATTGAGATAGAAAAACAATGATCAATAGCGTTTTTCTTTGAGTGCATAGTCACTAGAGGTTGACCCTTTAATGTATGACGGGGCACGTACTTACTATATATATATATTTATATAGTTTTGTTTGTTTTGTCATCGTTGAGCGTTAAAGAATTATGTTAGCTAAGAATGCAGTTCTCAAACATTTGTTGAAAATATTCATAAAGTTTATGACAGGATTTAACATAAATTTATGAATGCAAGTAATAGTGTTAAATTACGGCACAGTGGGCTCAAAAAAAGGACAGCCATTGGATACAATGTGGAAGAATACAAATTATAAACTTAGACTATATTGCATAAACAAGTAAGGGAATAAATGTCATGGAATGATCTTAAGATAATGTAGCTAATGTCGATAATAAGTCTTTTTATCAAATAACAAAATTCTAATAGCAATAATAGATAAACTATATTTGATTTATCTACACAAAAACATGATATGTTAAATTTTCATAATTTTACAGGAAGTCGATTTAAATAATAAATTTAAATAAATAGATATGTTCTCAGTTTCATGTTCAAATTTGTTATGGTCAAAATCTTTTTGTAGCACCACATTCAATTAAAATTAAACATCATTTAACTTTTTGCTTGCATTACATGCATTTTTATTTTCCACGTCTAATAGTATGAAAGGTCAATAATATTATTATTTATTATTATTTTATTTGACACATATTTCAAATCATCCCACTGTCATTAAAAATTCAAAAACTACTTAGTTTACCTTCAACGCCACCACAAAATTGTGTGTTAAGGTGCAAATATGAAATAGTGGTGACGTGTGTGTAAATAGGAGATGACAACAACAACAAAAAAAACACAATAAATACCTATACTCTACTCTATTCTTAAGAAATCCATTATGCATTTCCATATTGTATGCGTAATATTCAAATTTCTCGCATTACAAAGGTACACATGAAGTCCAAACACACATATGTATGTATGTATGTATATTTGTATTTGAAGGTACGAAGAACACAAACCACACAATCATAAAGTCAAGTCAACACAAGAACTCAGGGAGTGCAAACAACACCTTAACCCAGTAGAGGTGAGAGAAATGTGCAATGAAGTGCTGATTTTCAATGGGGGAAGTGCAATGTACGCAATAAAATTGTACACTATTATGTTGTGAAAATGTTTGCTATATAATGTGGCAGCCCGGCTTCATTAAATTCGATGAGAAACTAGTGGTTTTCTGAGTTTAGTTGCGGCCGTACAAGCACCAGACATTTGTGAGTATGGGTATTAAAATTTCTGATTATGGTATCCGATGATTTGCACGGAAGGTACCCCAAGGGGAGTGGAAAACCTTATATAGATTTTACTAAATAATCTAAGGTAATAAAGCTGACAAAATGTTAATATCCTGTTGCTTTCTGATTGGAAGTTGCGGGACAAATATTGAAAAAAATAAATAAATTTTACCTTACACCCCATGTTGGAGGGTTGTTGTGAATTAACACGCTTTCTATTATTAGATTCACAACTAACGGCACCTACTTGTTTATCGACGAATGCGAACGTCACTGTTTGAAAAGCTTTTACTAGATATGCCGATTGACTCGACAATATATTACGAAATTGCTGTCGACAACATGGGGGTGCCGGCAATGAAAGAAAAATTTAGAAGACTAGAGACAGGAATCGAACCATGGATCTCCCGCATCGTAGTAGCGTGTTCTAACCGTCATACCTCGGCTGGTCCCACGAGACACATATTTATTTTCCGGAAATAGATCAGTTGTTATGGGAGATAGCACAAAGGTTGGGGCTATTAAACCCTATTTTCAAGCCCCTGACTTATTTTGCATAATATTATTACGTTTTGCTCTTGTTTTGTATTGTTTTGTATGTGTAAAAAATGAATGTGTTTTCATCGTTCGGTTCAAGATCTATTCCTATTATTGCTAATAGAGTTTGTTTTACAAGAGTTGTGTGTAATGGATTATGTTGACAGCTGGCAGGGCAGATAGCTACTTCGATAGTTGCCAAACTATCATCATCAGCACCCTTTGCTGTGCCTTCTCCATACATTATCACAACCTTAAGTGTTAGAAGCTTCAAGAAACCATCGAGAAGCCCAAACACACCGATGCGAAAATGACATCAACGAAGACCACATGTCAACATAATACACACAAGCTCTTTTCTATATTATAACTCTGATTCTCTTGGAAATAACCAGTATCTCTCCCCAAGCAGCTTACAACGTCCGATAGTTCACGTGTTTCCCCGGGCAATACGCCTGAATTTCCGTTCAGTAGTAGCAAATGTGAGAAGCCGCAATATTAAGTAACCGAAAATGACAATGATGAAGTAGGTAACAGAACTGACTAAAGCTGAACATTAGCGGCTCCAAGAATCTCCGAGCAGGCCCGGTGGCCTAATAAGCCACTCTCCTTAAAAAAACACAAATTAAAGACAGTACGACCCCCGCAAACGTCATAAAGACCATGATTTAAGCAAATGTACCTGGAACTCTCTACAGACATGGTACCTCTATTTAATTGTCGAATATCGTCGAGCAAGACGAGGCTGACAACACCGTCATACAGGAAATGCGATGCATAGGACAGGAATGCACACTACGAAAGAATTGTGACATCTTTAACAGATGCCATGCAGAAAGATACGAATTTGGATGTGGATTCATAGTCGGCAAGAGACTTCGACAACTGGTTACTCTCTTTAACCCTGTAAGTGACGGAATAGTCAAATCTCATACTGACTTAATGTATTCCTTATAGCGCCTGAAGGAAATATATGACCACTGCCCTGGATATGACATTTAAATTATTCTGGAAAAAAATTATTGTTAAACTAGGAAGGAAAGATGCTTTTGGTAAAGCAGTCGGTAAATTCAGTATCCACAAAAACACCTCCCAGACTGATGACATGGTAATCGTTCACGCTTAAAGATATCCACAGGGCAACCTGGATATAAAGAAAAGAAACCAGATTGAGGCATGTCTCAAGCGCTATGGACGTGCGTGTGATGCGCGGTGGAAATATTGAATCGTTTCACCATCTAGTTGTAGAAAAGGCACGCCAGCGATTCAGAAGTGCTAAAAACGCTCGTAACCAAACGCAAAGGAAACTAGACATCAAAAAGCTGCATAACACTGAGATAGCCAATGCCTATTCCAACCAACTCTCCCCTAATTGTGATGTTTCCGATACACAGTGGCAGCATATTGCGACCACAGATGCAAAGGCCGTGCTGAAAAACCACGCTCAGACATGCCCTGGTATGAAATGTCGCGCAATGTCTGAGGAAACGGAATCTGCATACAAGGCAAAACTGGAACCAATGGCAATACGTGCAGTAACGGAACGACATAATAAGAAGGGAAGGAGATAAAACTCCTCATTAGGCCAAATGAAGAAAAGAGAGACCCAGGATATCCCATAAAAGCAAAGGTTTTGAGAAGATCCCACCTGTAAGGTTAGAAATGGAAATCTGTTGACGGACACTCTGAGCGTACTGAATATATGTAGGATATATTTTCTAACCTTGTTCATTTCCGAAGGGAGCTTAAGTGACGAAATCAAGCCAAAGGAATACATGCCCGATGGTAGGAATCTAAGTGTTCTATGTCCTGTGATTAAGAAAGGCTATCCAAGTGTGTGCATCAACTATCGCGGGATCAGCCTTTTAGTCATCGCATACTAGGTCTTGTTAGTGTGTTAAGTGAAAGACTAAAGCCCAAACCTTAAACCTTTATATCCATGATCTATAGGCCATTGCAATATCAGACACCTGACAGGCAAATGGGATAGGTCCATACTACAGTGTGTGTGAGGACAAGATGGAGTCCGAGACGATGGAACATTTTTTTTGTAACTTTCTTTGTAACAAGTGAGCTGTGTTGAACGTGCTGCCGAATTAGGCGGTAGAAAGCTCAGACAATTAGGCGAGAGTTATATAGAAGTCCTAGAGTCTCTCTTCTCAGTCCCAGTAGAAGATTTAATACATTTCTTGCAGTGCCTTGCAGTGCCTGGAAAACTGGGCCAAGATAAATTGGCGTTCCCACAATTTTCACTTCCTTCTCTGGCCCACCCTTCTTTCCTCCTTTTTCATCCCCATTCATTCTAACGGACAATCACATCCAATCCAATCACATGGATCAGCAGATATCCGTGTGTAGAGTGATCTGATTTCTACCACACCTGTTCACAACCTATCAAATATTCACGATATGACAAATCGAAAATGCAAATCGACACTTACCTTCTGTTTTCGAAAACAAAGCTGCATTTGACTGTCCTATACGATAGAAACTATAAGATACTTCGGCTGAGTGTGGTATCCCTGCAAAGCTGATGGGACTTTACGAGATTACTCTGACCGAAAAGTCATCAGTGAAAATAGTCAAAAACCTGACAGAGCCATTTTCTACCAAGCGAGTCAAGGCGACAGTCTGTCATGCGATCTCATTAACATCCTAATGGATATAATCAAGCGGGAGTCTGCGGTAAACACGACTGGCGCCATCTTTGATAAAAGTCACATGATGCTGATGTGAGCCGATGCTATAGATACCATGGGCAGAGGACTGTGGGATGTTACTACAGCCTTTTCAAGCATTGAAAAGTAGTCCGCAGAAGTGGGTGTGGTGATAAATGACGACCGACTATGCGAGCATAAAATACTGCAGCTCGAAGACTCATTGACAATTAACTACATGGAAATCGATGAATATGAAGAATGACCAAGTTCTACAACACATCAAACAAATATATGTCACATTTTGCATAAAAGTCCCACAAAATTGGAACCCATCTCTAACCATTTGCCCCATTAATCCAACCAACAACACCAGTCGTCAAACATCAACCCAACTACCAACTTTGTCATACATACTTGTATGCTCGTACAAAAGAAATTCTGCTGAAATGGCAGAACTACAACAACAACAACAAAAACAACGATAACGCGCAATACAACTAAAAGTTAGTGCAAAGAATATAAAAGAAAATGCATTAAATATTCAGTTGGTGTTTGCATTTAAGTTTATTATTATATGTATTTTTAGCTGGTTGTTTTTGTTGGTGTCATATTCTGCTGCCATCTGATCGGTGTGAAATGTTTGTATGAATCGGGCGCGCAATAAGAAACCACAACGGCAGCAACGACAACAAGGAAAGGTAAATGTTGGCTTGTCTTTAAAGCCCAAAGAAAAGGTAAACATTTGCTGCGACACTGAAAGAGCTACGAGTAGACGCACACACACTTACAGTTAGCTTTACTGCTCAACATAAGAGTATTAAGGTATCACCATCATTACGTACTCGTACACCCATTGAGCGTTAAGAGGCCCCCAAGAACCAGAACCCCAACAAGTACGCATTCGGGGCGAAGGGGTAAAGATATCACAAACAATCAATTATTGTTTATACCACCACACGATCGCAGTCGTATCATTCATATGAGGCCGCCGGTGTTCATAATAATTTTACGCAACACAAATTTGCGATACACCAAAAGAGAGAGTGTGTGTAATTGAGAGATGATAGTGAGCAAGAGGTGAGTGAGTAACAGATCGTGAGTGATGACCAGCTATGGGCAGGGAGCTCTCTGGGAGCTTCAAGAGCATAAGAATTCGTATTGATACGAAGAAGTTACAACAAAAAACAACAACATGGGCAACATGAGCGTGAGAGCCACACATGTATTCTCACACCCATTAAACGAAAACAAACAAATGCATTCAGTCTCGCTATAGCATTCGTCCGACGCGGTTGTGTCGACGCTTGTTGTTAGCACGGCAATAAAATGAATGCATTTTTTCAGTAAAATGAATTGTAATATGTTAATGTGCGTTGCCACTCGCACGGCAGTAATATTTATTAATTATTTCCTGGATTTTTATATCTTAATTTTGTTTATAGTTATGGAAAAACTATATAACAATTCCCTTCTCTACAGTGAGAGAGGGAAGAGAGTAACTCACCAACACAAACTCATATTGTGGTTGTATTGGGCTGCCGTTCACAAAGACATGCAAGGCTTTCATAGTAGTGGTGCCCATAGCTGGTGATGACGGTCGGTGTGGTGAAAAAAATAAACAGGCAACAAAGCACCTGCACTGAGCGTACGGATGACTCATCTTTATCTACTTTTGATATTTTAGCAAACCGAGAGAAGTAAAAAAAATACACAGATTACACACACACATATATCAGTCAGAGCCAGTGTTGCTGAGTGTTTTCTGGAAATCAGTACCACAAAAAAAGGCGGCAATTCAAGACGTCATATTTTTATAAATAGACAGCCATAACCGTTTTTAATGTAAACATTTAATTAATGTCATACACTTGAGGTATACAATGGGCTAAGGTAGATTAAATATTGGGCACATGAATAGGTAGATTGTTAGGGAGAGGGAGTAGATAGTAAGTTGGAAATTTAATTGTAGACTTCCAGACATGTACGAAAGTGAAAAATTTGATTGACAATTTTTTTGCCTCATCTTTACGGATGAAGATTTAACATTTGATAGTAGAAAATGTGTAACACATTTAAGTAACCGAGTTGGGCCCCTAGTATCATAAGACCAAATTCGTTTTAGGGCTTTTTAAGACAATTCAGCCATGTCTGTCTGTATGCTGGTTGGATGGATGGTGGGCACGATAACTGGGGTAAACCTTCTGTGATCCTTATAAAAATTTACCAGTATTAATAAATTTCTAAACGAAGCTATGGGACTGTATATAAACAGAATAGACCGATCCTCTTTGGCACCACCCAACAAAATTAACTATTTTTAATAAATTACCTATTTTTAAAAAATTATATTTTTTTATAACTTCCTAGCGGAAAACTGTAGGATATTTAAAATTTGTTAGATTGATAACCTTATAAAAGTATGTTAAACCCCAGAAAGTCGAAACATTACCCACACCCCTTCTAGTAACGCTCATACAAATGACCTGATTCACCGCAATATTACTTTTTTGTAAGTACACTGAAATCAGAAAATTTTGTCCAAGGGAAACGCTTATGAAAATTAGACTTAGGAATGACTACGGCCAATATTGCACTACCCCTTCTGTTACCTCCAATACAAAATTATCTATTTATTGAAAAACTAATATTTCTACCAAAACATCCAAACGGACATCTGGAGAATACTTGAAAACTGAATCAGAAAATTGAAACTTTTGTCTTACTCCTTCTAGTAACTCCCATACAAAATACCGATTTCATCCTCATTAAAGAATCGAATGCGGTAAAAAGTATTCAGTTAGGAGCTTTGGTCATAAAGTTAGATCTGTTCTATATAAAATTAGACGTTTTCTTAGAAAATCGATGGACAAATTTCGACCTTATTAGCAATTAGGTGATAGTAGCTCTCTTATTGACAAGAATTTAGTTTATTGAAATATTTTCCCAATTTTATATTAATTTTCCCAATTTTATTTACATTTTCAAAAGGAAGAAAAAAAACAACATCATTTGACTTAGACCACTTTTGCCACTAATGGCGCAATAAATACAAAACGTTGAAATTAGCTGTAAGTTTATTAATTATACTGCGCAAATTTAACAACAAAAAACACAAAAAAAAAATTCCATTACAATGTATCACTTGTGAAAGAAACAACAATGAAAAGTAATAATTATTAAAAGAAAAGTTATAATGAAAAGTACAACAGAAACACGTTCAGCGAATCGCACACATGTTTTTTCTTAAACTACGAGAACAACACGTTCTAAAGTGTAAAACACATTTTCAGCGACGACCCTAAAAATGGGAATCAATTAACGTCAGTGAAATGTTTAAACATTTAGTAAGACAATTAATTAAACGATTTGTGAATATGCTGATACACGCTGCCGACCAACGAACGGCGCGACTAAAACCGAAACAAATTGTGTTTACTACGGTGAAAGCAAAATGAATGTAAGTCGGAAAGGCGAGATAGTGTATCAAAAGCAATTAAGATTTTCATAAGATGGTTCAAAAAATCCACAGATAAAGTTAAATTAATTTTTATATTATTGCATATATTTTTATATTTTTATATTTTTATATTTTTATATTTTTATATTTTTATATTTTTATATTTTTATATTTTTATATTTTTATATTTTTATATTTTTATATTTTTATATTTTTATATTTTTATATTTTTATATTTTTATATTTTTATATTTTTATATTTTTATATTTTTATATTTTTATATTTTTATATTTTTATATTTTTATATTTTTATATTTTTATATTTTTATATTTTTATATTTTTATATTTTTATATTTTTATATTTTTATATTTTTATATTTTTATATTTTTATATTTTTATATTTTTATATTTTTATATTTTTATATTTTTATATTTTTATATTTTTATATTTTTATATTTTTATATTTTTATATTTTTATATTTTTATATTTTTATATTTTTATATTTTTATATTTTTATATTTTTATATTTTTATATTTTTATATTTTTATATTTTTATATTTTTATATTTTTATATTTTTATATTTTTATATTTTTATATTTTTATATTTTTATATTTTTATATTTTTATATTTTTATATTTTTATATTTTTATATTTTTATATTTTTATATTTTTATATTTTTATATTTTTATATTTTTATATTTTTATATTTTTATATTTTTATATTTTTATATTTTTATATTTTTATATTTTTATATTTTTATATTTTTATATTTTTATATTTTTATATTTTTATATTTTTATATTTTTATATTTTTATATTTTTATATTTTTATATTTTTATATTTTTATATTTTTATATTTTTATATTTTTATATTTTTATATTTTTATATTTTTATATTTTTATGTTTTTATATTTTTATATTTTTATAATTTTATATTTTTATATTTTTATATTTTTATATTTTTATATTTTTATATTTTTATATTTTTATATTTTTATATTTTTATATTTTTATATTTTTATATTTTTATATTTTTATATTTTTATATTTTTATATTTTTATATTTTTATATTTTTATATTTTTATATTTTTATATTTTTATATTTTTATATTTTTATATTTTTATATTTTTATATTTTTATATTTTTATATTTTTATATTTTTATATTTTTATATTTTTATATTTTTATATTTTTATATTTTTATATTTTTATATTTTTATATTTTTATATTTTTATATTTTTATATTTTTATATTTTTATATTTTTATATTTTTATATTTTTATATTTTTATATTTTTATATTTTTATATTTTTATATTTTTATATTTTTATATTTTTATATTTTTATATTTTTATATTTTTATATTTTTATATTTTTATATTTTTATATTTTTATATTTTAGGCATTCAGAGATGTATATAAAAATATCCGTCGAATGTTAATAAACAAGAGAAATCGAGTTCTCAAAATATCAAGGGTCAACATTCTTCAACATCTCGATATTTTAAATTTAACTATTTTGAGTTAAGAAAAAACTTCGATTATTGTTTTAAAAAAGTTGTCAAATCGTTCTTCGATATAGTTCCAGCCCCCGCATAAAATGTTCTAAGTTCTTCTTCTTTACTGTTCTCTGTCTGTGTCTCTCAACTCATGATAATGCAAACTCTTTGCAGATCTCTTCACATCCATCTGCCAAAGAACATGAAACAAGAAACACAAAAAAATGGTTTTATCGCTAAAAAAAAAACCAACTACAATAACTAAGGAGTGTATTTACAAATGATGATTAGCCATTACGCGCCTACGCTCGCTCGTTCACCATAAATATTAAACATATATTATTTCTAACCCATCTCCATTTCAAAGTTTAAACGAGTAGATTTTCCATGATACCTGAAGATTTGTTCGTTGTCATGAAACTGAACCATAACTATAATTATAATATGGAGACAGCGCCCATTTACGGGGATTGAAATACTAAGTATCAAATGTTTAGTTATTGGATTTAGCTTCGAGTACTTTAAATTTAAATACTTTTGATTTTACGACCTTAGATCATTTTCACTAATTAATAGTGCCGGTATGACCACAATATATGTTCGGTAGATTTAATACAACAGCAACTAAGGAAATGCACACATAAAAAATATCTTGATGGCTAAATGGTAACAACAACAATTTTTTTAGTTTTGGCTTTAACGGCCATTTCCGTTTTGTCGGTTTTGAGCGCCATAAATGCAAGTGTTATTAAACCTAACTGTAAACAAAACTGAGACAATTTTAGCAAATCGCTTTGCAAAATTTAAAGACTTCGAACCAATTTGAAAACCAAAAACAATTAATTGCAAATACAAATTTGCAAACAATTTATTTTTTTTATTTCTAATCGATTTGCTGCTGTCACTTGTTGCCGCCGTTGTTTATGCTGTGCGAACGTGACATGTCTGAACTTCCGGTTTGAAATCACGGCAGAACTTGTCGTCTGTCGTTTGCTCAATACGATGCCTCGTACCCTCTCGGGGTGGTGGACTGTCTACTAAAGTGCCACTGCCATTTTATCGGTTGTGCTGTTGATGTTTTTTTTTTCATTCATTGTTTTGGTTAATTTTTATTGTTTTTTCCCTTAAAACTTGGAGGAAGAAAAGAAAGTCAGCAATCAGTTGCTGCCTTGGTTTCTGTTTCAGATTTTTTTTGCTTATGTTCTTTTACACTTCTTATGAGCGCGAGCTGTCAGCCCTCACAGTCGTCTAAAGAGACATCTACAGTTTCTGTTGCTGCAGTTGTCACTTTGACGTTTGGCTTTTCTTGTTGCTTTGGTTTGTCGACGAGTGATTTTATCACTTGTTTATTTTTTCTTTTTTGCTTTTGGTGGCGTTCTTTTTTTTGCATTAAAATTATTGTGTTTTTTTCATTATCTCTTTCTTTTATAGTTTTTATTCATATTTTCCATGTCAACATTTTTGTTTCGTTTTTTTTCTTAACTCGTTTTGTTTTATCTCTGCAAATGTCACTGATAAACGCAACAACATCAGCAACTGCAAAATACTGGGTGTAATTTCAAAGTCAGCCAAAAAAAGTGCGAATGCACGACTACTGTGAGCTAGCAGCGGTAGTGGGCCTAAAATGTTTAGTAGAGGTGTCAACAAAGTGTTTAACAAATTGTTGGAGATTTTAGTTAGCAACAACCTAATGAATGAAAAACTCTCATTACTTAATTTTTAAAAATATCAAAATATAAAAATATAAAAACCAAAAAAATATAAAAATATAAAAATATAAAAATATAAAAATATAAAAATATAAAAATATAAAAATATAAAAATATAAAAATATAAAAATATAAAAATATAAAAATATAAAAATATAAAAATATAAATATATTCTATAATATAAAAATAAGTCGCTGAATGTGTTGCTAAGCGCAAAACTCGAGAATGCACGAACCGATTTCCACGGTTTTGCATTCGTTGGAAAGGTCTCGGGCTCCGTGAGGTTTATATTTACAATTCGGTCCAATTGGACAAAGGGGCGTGGCACCGCCCATACAACTTGAAAATCAAAAGGGCTGTATCTCATGAACTATCAGAGGTATGAAGATGAGATTTGGTATAAATGTTGTTGGAGCAGTATTAATTACAGCCAAGGTGGAAGTGGGCGGTGCCACGCCCCCTTTTCAAAAATCGCTCTAACGGCTTTTCTAATAGACCGATTGATACGAAAATTTTACCAAATGGTACTGTTGACCTGTTGATAGTCATGAAGCTTCAAACGAAATTTTCATTTTCGGTCAATAGGCGGAGAAGGCATGTCAAAAGTGTTTTTTACGCCCAAAGAGATAGTTAGTATACAGACGGGTACCGCTACTACATTGAATTTTGATCTTTAACGGAATGTCTGTTTCCGATTTGTAAAAGATATGACTTTGCTGGTGACCTTTTTACTATCGTCATAGAGCCTATGATATTTAGAATTTAAAACAACAACACTTAATTTGTTAACTTTCATGTTAAGGAGTTGCTTGAAATTAGTTATGTTGTAATTAGTTACAACATATCGTTATCGAGATTAAGTACCGTTTTCAAAGTACTTTGTAGACCTAAATGTGAAATATATTACAAGTTAAAATGCAATAGCGAAGCATTGCCGGGCCCACTAGTATAAATATAAAAATATAAAAATATAAAAATATAAAAATATAAAAATATAAAAATATAAAAATCAGGGACATAAGAGTTATAACCAATATTTGAAAAAATCCTGAAATAATAATTAATCAAGAATTTTTAAAACCTGCTCTCTGAATAATAGTTACAAATAACCAATATTTTTTTGGTCTTTGATAACCATTATATTTTTTTTTTTTTTGTTTTGGGCTTCCATAACCATAACAAAAGATTTTTATTTTTTTTGGTCTTCCGTAACCATTACAAAAGATTTTTATTTTTTTTGGTCTTCTATAACCATTACAAAAGATTTTTATTTTTTTTGGTCTTCTATAACCATTACAAAAGATTTTTATTTTTTTTGGTCTTCTATAACCATTACAAAAGATTTTCTTTTTTTTTGGTCTTCCATGTCCATAATGAAAGACTGAAATGTGGTTATAGAAGACAGAAAAAATAATAATCTTTCATATTGGTTATCAAAGACCAAAAAAAAAAAAATCTTTTATAATGGTTACAGAAGACCAATAAGAATAAAAATCTTTCATAATGGTTACCAAAGACCAAAAAAAATAAATATCTTTTGTAATGGTTACGGAAGACCAAAAAAACCAATAATCTTTCATAATCGTTATCAAAGACCAAAAAAAATAAAAATCTTTCATAATGATTATGGCAGCACTATAATTTTCTGGGTAATTTATAATTATTATTACAGGCCCAATTTTTTTTCAGCTATTTTTTCCATAACCTTTTGCATATTTAAAAAATAATAAGAGTTAAATCGGGTCCCTGATAAAAATATAAAAATATAAAAATATAAAAATATAAAAATATAAAAATATAAAAATATAAAAATATAAAAATATAAAAATATAAAAATATAAAAATATAAAAATATAAAAATATAAAAATATAAAAATATAAAAATATAAAACTAAAAATTAGAAAAAAATAAAAATATAAAAATTTAAAACTAAAAAAAATAAAAATATAAAATTAAAAAATATAAAAATATGCAACATATTTTTAGGCCACGTAAAGAAATCTGTCGAAACAAAAAATTAATTGTTTTAAATTTAACTTTGTTTTGGGACTTTTTGCATTCTATTTTGCATACTATTTCAGAAAAAAATCATAAAATTTAAAAAAAAAATCGTGGGATTTTAAAAAGTTTATATTTGCTTCTTTTCTATTCTTATACAAAAATTGTGGAATTGTTTATCCTTTTAAGAAGAGGTCATAGTAAAGAAAGCAGATGTAGCAAATTCACACCAGTTTTTCGTATAACCATGTTAATATGTGTTTCTGTTCCAAATCTGCTAATTAACATAAAAATTGCCTCTAATGAAATATAAACCTTTAAGCCATTATAATGACAGCTGAGCTTCTTAGCATGAATAATACACATTATAATGATGATGATGTAAAACTCATCGAGGTGGTCACCTTTTGTTTCATCTTTTTACCATTGATTACTTTTTTACATATTTAATATTCTTTAAGCAATCAAAGAAATTTTTAATATACCAATATGATATTTAGAAGTATTTGATGGTACTAATACCATGACCATAGAAGCTGCCCATTGCTTGGTTCTGCATACGTATCTTTCCGGTTAACTTGGTAATATATAACGCTTGTATCCATATGAGTTGCCATAACAGTCAGAGAAGCGTTGAAATAATTAACGACAAGTGAGAGCAATTTCGTCAAGAGGGGGACCCAAGTGTGTCATACACAACTGTATACCCTACACGCTAGTGGAGAATATTGAAAGGAATTATGGTCGCACAGTTAGAATGACTAATGATGAACTGGTTTATGTTGATTTGTTAAAGATATGGGTTATATTAGCATATTTGTAGTTCTAGTTAGAGACCAAATATTAAATGGTTACAGTAAACACGTGTGCGATAGAAAACTAGATTTAATATCGTTGATACGTATGTAAATATGTAATGTAAATATTAACCTTGACCTATGACTATGATATGTGGGGCGAACACAACATATAAAGTGATGTGTTAGAAAGAATTGAATTAAAATAATATGTGTGTAATTAGGGAAGTTGCTCATTTGTAGTAATAAGAAGTAGTACTTTCCGATATTGATTTATTTAAGCTTTAACATAATTGATGGATTGTAAATGAAAGCTGCGATTATTTAAGAATTTTGGATTCGCATTTATGTATATCTTAATTAAAGTTCCAAATTACAACTAGAGCAGCCCCAGAAAAACAGAAAAGTTATTTGAAATTCTAATGGGCAAGTATTAAAAACACGACGTAACATTTAAAAATGGCATTCCATATTTCGGTGTGATCATGTTACTTGAGTGTGATTGTAGTTGGCAAAAATTGGTACTTTACCTTAGCTTTGTTTTAGGTTTATGATAGTGAACAAACATTATATCACTATAATCTATAAATTATATGTATAACATTGGAAAACAATTTTGTTGACTTTGTTTATATGAAGGCCAAAAAGTTATTTCACGCTATCTCAGAATTAGTCTTATTAATTTTTCAGAAATTTTTAGTACGTCAAGTAGTAGTCACATACTAGCTAACCTGAAAACGCTATTGTTCTAAGAGTTATAAGCTATACTCCCCAGCTCTGAGCCCGACAATTAACACTGCACAATATTTGCGAATATCTATTAATATCCAATTCGGGTCCAGGAGCCAATGTTAAATGGAACTAAACTTTCGTAAATTACCCTATTAAACACATTCGTTTGTTCAAAAGTGAGTTTCGTCTCATTATCTAAACAGTTAACATTGCTACTTGTCATTACTGCAAGCCTTCCATATCAATCCAGGCCAGTATGATTTTATACCTGTCTATAGGGTGTTCACTTCACTGTTACGTATGTATGTATGTAGTTACTACCTCTATTTATGGAAAGATTTTGCCTGAGAAGTGGATTTAATTATAAAAAAACAAACGATTTGAAAATGAAATGAATACAAATCAAGCGCAAACTGAAACGAAATAAAACAAACGTCAAGTTATTGAAACCACCAGCACTAACAGCGACAACAACAACAACAACAACAGCCAAACCAGGCTTTAGTCAAGAGTGTGACTGTTTTGAATACGACGACGACGGCTCTTTAACAGGGGCTGCCGCCCGCCACCGCCTCTGCCTGTGCCACACTCCTCAGCACCAGGCCCAACAAGAAATTGTACACATATCATTGTGGGGCAAAAGAGATGTGAAAAGCAGCAACAAAAACTGGCCTAACAACTTCTCGTTTTGCCTTTTTCATCTGTAAGAAACAAAAAAACACACATAAAAAGTATAGACGACAAACGACGCGTCTATACAAATGAATCGAGTGTGTGTGCGACGTTGTCTGTCCTGTCCTATCCCCCTCTTTGATTTTCAGCTGAAAACACCGTCAATATATCAACAACAACAGCAACATCACCATCATCATTGTACCTACTACAACAATAAAGCGGGTTAACAGCAACAGCAGTCAACAACAAGACAAAACCCAGAGAGGCAACGATAGAGAAAAGAGCGTAAGAGCAGCAGGCTAAGAAAACCAGATAACCACACACCGCACAAAGACCAGCCAGTACGGCACTACTACTCATACACTCAAAGCCAGGCCCAAACCATTAAACGTTAACATCAACCCAGAGAGAAAGGCTAAAGGGGCAGCCAGAGGATAGGAACTGACGATGGACTACCCAGAAATGGCTTAAACCTAAATCTATATAGGTTTGCTGCTCGTTTAATCTGGCTAAGGAATATAAAGAGCGCGAGCGACACTACCCATAAGCGCGCCTTAATTTTTAGCATAGTGGTGGTCGTGCTGCAGACAAAGTTAGTGTTTTGTTCTTGTTACACAGAGTTTCGGCCAAATTGTAAAAGAAGGTGATCAAACCAAACAATCGTAAAATAAATCTGCGACGAATAACAGGCCCATACCCGTGCTGCGATCGAGTTAAAAAGAGAGAGAGCGAGAGAAAGAGTAAACCAAAACGAGTCCAAACTGCGACATAAAGTGAGCCAAACAAATAAGCGCTAAAAAAATATCATAATAAAATCACGACGTGTTGGTCTTTTTCAGTTAGGAAGAGTATTCGATACAGCAAAGGTTAAGAAAATAGCAGGGCAATAAATGGAAGGACCAACACGAAATTTTTTACATTCTCACATTTCTCACTATTTGAGAAGCTTTTACTGGACTCGAATACTGCGAAGTTGCTTTCGACATCATAGTAAGATATGAGCAATTACACAGAATGGTCTACCGTGATCGACAAACGTCAACTGTTTGAGAAGCCATAGAACCTTTTATTATCTTAGGATTTCGATAACTTGCCCGGTCAACTCAAAAATGCAATTCTCTTAATATTTTTTGTAAAGCATTAATTGCAACTGATTTTGCATATACTGATAACACTATGTCACAAAATTTCAAAAGTTTCTGTATCCCGGACATTTAATAATATATTTTAATGTAAAATTCCACGCTGAATTCAAGTCTGCTCTCAGATATGTGGAAAGTAGAACAGTTTTTGAGATATGGTCAAATTTCCATTTTTAGTGTTTTGAAAAAAGGTAGGTCTACTAAAATGTCATTTTCTCTGGTTGTTGTTCACCGATGTCACCGAGCTTTGACGAAAATAAAAGATAATAAAATGATTTACTAAAAAAACGATAGCTGATTAAAATCCTATCATAAATGACGAAGTTATGGCACTTTAAAGTTAGATTTTTGTAAAAATTTTAATGATTTTTCAAGTTTTCGCTGCCTTTAATTAAGTTTTTTTCCGTGTTTCCGTAAAATTTGCTCCGGTTTCAGACCATTACATAAAGGAATAATATGTTACAAAAATTTGTTGCCCTTGGTCATCAAAATCGGTTGAAAAATAAACGCTACATTCACAATTAAGTACACATACCTCTTCTTGAGAGTAGTAGTAATTGTTGTTTTGCTTGCTTTCCCAAAAATAACTCTAAATTTTTTGTTAAACAACTCACATAGGAAAATCTAAAAAAAAAATGGGTTATTTTCCCAAATACTGCAAATGCGGAAGTATTTTTTATCCGATTTTGATGACCAAGGGCAAAAAATTTTTGTAACACATTATTCTATCATGCAATAGTTTGAAACCGGAGCAATTTTTACGGAAACACGGAAACAAACTTAATTAAAGGTAGCGAAAACTTGAAAAATCATCAAAATTTTAAGAAAAATCCAACTTTGAAGTGCCATAACTTCGTCATTTATGATAGAATTTTAATTAGCTATCGTTTTTTTAATAAATAATTTTATTATCTTTTATTTTCGTCACAGCACGGTGACATCGGTGAACAACAACCAGAGAAAATGAAATTTTAGTAGACCTACCTTTTTTCAAAACACTAAAAATGGAAATTTTACCATATCTCAAAAACTGTTCTACTTTCCACATATCTGAGAGCAGATTTGAATTCAGCGTGGAATTTTACATAAGGATCAACTATTTAGAAGCCGGGATCAAAAATTTGTTGCATTGTGTAATCAACCAAATTACTTCGAACGGAGCAAAAAATTATATGCATAATACGCAACGAAAATAGCCATGACAACGTGAGTAAATTAGTTAATACTATTTAGCTGTCCTGACCACTCATCGACATATTCATAAGAGAAGAAAAGGATATCGGTTCCAAACCAAATTTGTAAGTAGACACGTTTATTGCATACTATTTTTAAAATGGTTATGAGCAGCGAATTCTTATGCTCTTGAATGAGGGAAATATTTGTAACGGGTAAGCTCAGAAACGGCTTAATTGATTTTAATAACTATTTTTTTAAAACATCGCAATTAGGTTATTGAACGTAGTATGGTAATTCAAATATAACGTTAAAGTTTTTTTTAAGTAATATCAATGGTTCATACGTAGTCAAGTAATAGTGCTCTCTGGGTCTCCAAGTACTTAATCTTAATTTTATATGAATGATATATGATAGATCTTCTCGCATTTGTGTAAGTTAACTCGCTTTTATTTTTAGACACACGAGGCCTTCAGTTTAACGACGAATCCAAACGTCAGCAGTTTGAGTAGCTTTTACGACATCATAGCTATGAGAGCTTATAATAATTTACTTACGGTGTGAACTCTCTTTAAAAATGGGTATAAGGGGGTTGTTTGTAACGTATAAACTCAGAAACTGCTGAATGGATAATACAAATTATTTTTTTAAAGTATTTCAGTTTGTATCCTAAACAGATTATGTTGCGTTAATTGTCACGATAACTGTGGGGTTGTATGTAATGGATAAACTCAAAAACTGCTCAATTGATTTAAATAAATATTTTTTTAAAGCATCACAGATTATGTTGCGTTAACTATCCCCAAAAGAAACATATAAATTTAACATTGTCCATTCAATTGATTAGAAAATAGGAGACAGCTTCAACAATGAATCAGTCACTTTACTGACATCCCAGAACTTCTAGGAATGCCGAAAGCAGAGCGTGTAGAAGCATCTTTTCGTGATCCATCCAGACCATCTACGTGAAAGCGGTCTAACGGTCTTTTGTGTGTTCAACTTCTTTAAATCGGATTCTTCACAA
Organism: Muscina levida; assembly: GCA_964034835.1. NCBI lineage: Eukaryota > Metazoa > Arthropoda > Insecta > Diptera > Muscidae > Muscina > Muscina levida. The sequence continues at coordinate 28,537,962 of OZ035882.1, read as the reverse complement.
AGGTTTAGGTTAGATTAGGTTAAAGAATAGTAATCTCTTAGTCATGAGACTTTATCATTACATCATTCATTACAGTCACAATGAATGAAAAGATGAAATAAGAAAGTATATAAAAATATTGATAGATTTTGAAAAAGAAACATAATTCAGAGTGAAAGTAAGAAATGTTTTATGTATTATTATCAGCCTTATCTTGAGCGTATTACACAGATAAAGTAGTGAGATTAGGTATGAAATACATGGGAACACTACGGTCTTCTGACTACTAGTAGATTTCATTAGATTATCCATGTTGCATGACGAAAGTTCATTGAGACTATCTAAATACCACTTCCGTAGAATTTACATCCTTTTTCTATAAAAAGCTAGACTAAATAGTCTCAATTTCCTCCTCGTCGCCATACCATCTACAGATGTCACTAGTTTAACGTGGATGTCTGCCCGCTTAATTCCACAGCGATCTTCGCATACTAGTGCATATAATGCGTAGACTAGCACCCCTGACGAACCATATACCAGATTCGAAGTTTTACGTTTGGGCATAACTTTCGCTTTGGTTGAGGGTCGGAACCTATCTAACATTTCTGTCGTTCTATGGGTCACGACGCCCGGTTGTTGGATAACCCACGCAACTCCACTCCGTGCCCAAGTTCTATCCGCGATTTGGGTATAAACCACAGCCACCATGATACTCTCCGAAGGGCCACCCAATAGGCCTTAAATGGGATTCCAGACCGATCTTCCTGTGGTATCAGAATTAAGTCTCCGGTCAGACCTCGTTACCGAAGCCACTACAAGTTGAGCCCCAAACTGTTCCGAACTTGTCACCAATGAGAAAAACATAAAACCATATATCATCATTCACACTCTTTGACCATAGGCACATACTCCTTACTTATACAACCCACTCACCAAAATAGCTTCCCGGCAAAGGTACTCATGCCCCTCACCCCATCAGGGGAGCGAAGCACACCACTCACATCAAACACACCATTCACACATACAACACCCATATCACACAAGTTCCGAATATCCACGTACAGCGGACATTCACACAAAACGTGTATCCAATCCTCACTATTGCCACCACAATCACAACTGGCCCTGTCACACAAACTTCGTTTATGGAGAAATGCATTCAGGGACCCAAGCCAAGTCCAGACATGGTCCAAAACTAAAATATGGCTTATCCATAACAAACCGGACATCACTCATAAAGCAGTAGGTAGTCGTGCCAGATTGATGTGAAGCCCTAACGTGGCAGTATCCTTCGTATCGTTCCATTTAGTTTTGGCCAAATATCCCATAAAACTACCTTTTGACGAGGCGGTTCAAAATGACCCATTGGTGGTCGCACTGCTTCATCCGATTGGTCGCGTCCCAGGGACGAGTCTTTACGTGCAAATTCATCTGCCGATCGAAAGTGTTGATTGCAATTGAGATGCTCTCTGAAGACATCTGATCCCGCTCCAATGTCCATTTTTGAGCCATCGGTGAAGATAGATAGACAGCCCCCCAAACGGTAGGGAGGCTTTCCAGTTCTCTTTGTCGGGGATCACTATCTCTGAGCGTGATGAAAAATTCATCGTAGGAAAGATATAGTCCGGAACGGAACCCGTGCAGTCCTACGTCGCATCTATGTCTGCTGAAACTAGAGAGTTCCGGCAGGCGTATAGGGCATTAAATCCTTCCTTTGTCATTTCCTCCGTATTCCGTTTCCAGTTTAGTTTGCTATGTAAAACGAAGGCTAAATATTTCGCCTCCTACGAGAGTTTCTGTTCGACACTGTCTATTACAAAGATTTACATTTAGATCTTTACAAAATTCAAATGGTACAGGAATTAAAGCATTAATATAATAATCCCAGACTAGCATTAATTACCGACATGCTAAAAAGCGTAACTAACATTTATCACCATTAAGAATCTCAGACGAGGAACACTTCCACCTAAATGAACACAATTTTAGGTATTAGAGTGACACTTATATTTAATCGCAAGTGATATTGTTATTAATCCATACTTTTATGAGGATCATAGAAAACATATTGTAAATGTAGTGCGTTATTGCCATGCTACGAAACTTTCTTATTCTAGCGCTACAGAATTTCAATGGTTTTAATCAACGATCGAGGATTTAGCAAGACGGAGGATTGGATGTGTAACACCTGAGAGGAAATGGAACACCAAACTAGTCGCCATTGCAAATTTCCGTTGCAGGTTGCAACAGTGCCAGTTTAAGGATCACATATATACCCTTTATGTGTTCTTTCATAATAAGATTTGAACACATTTCTCTAGTATTTTCTTGGTCCTTGTTCAAAAAGTAAACAGGCTTTTGATCCACCCTGTATAAAAAGATTGTGTAAACCAACGTATTGTATTGTAGTATCGTATTCTTAAGGGTCTCGTTGACCATTTTACTTGAGTGCGTTTGTCACATACAGCTACATTTTCGATCACACCTGTACACTCATAAAAAATTATACTACGACAAACCACATAATAAATATTAACAACAGCCACTACAACAACCACATTGTGTTAGTCCCGGTACAGGGGTTCTGCAGAAACTCATTGAACAGACGACACAAACGTTGGCAATGTCCAACGTAATGTAGCCGGCAGTGTCTGTTCGTCGTATTGGCAGCAGCAACCTATGTCTGTGCCCATTCTGTGCTGTGCCCATTTTGGTAGTACCACTGCGGTGTTCCTGTTGCTGCTGTATATACAAAGTGACCCATTAGGAAAAATATTCTCATTTTACATAAATTGGCAAACGAACAACTTTATATTCTTGTCTATAGTCTGCTATAATTTTGTATTACTTAAGGGGCGATAACCAACGCCGTACGACGTGCGAATTATTTTTTGTTGACCAGCGTAGTTTTTTTTGTCTGTTAGTTAAACTAATTTGTATTTGCTGCTGCTGTTACCCATTGATGTGTGTGAATGTCTTTTTCCTGTGACATCAAATTGATTTCATTAATCTTAATTATGTTTAAATTTAAAACATGATTTTTAATTAATCAAAAACATATGTACATATGTTGGCATTTTTCCTGGTAACATTAATGATTTGAATACACGGAGAGAAATGTCGAGTGGCTTTCATGGCCATGTGAGAGTATGTTTATAATATATTAAGGGCTTTACATTAATAAGCGTTTAATACTTGGCAGTAGATGTTTAAACCAATACTCTTACTAGGTGTGAATTATGAGGCTGGAATTGTTTGTTGTGGTCATTTCGATGGGATTTCCCATGAGTTTGCGGTTTTCTTTGGCGTCATTGATTGTGATAATTATATGTCATTATTCGTTTTAGTATAAATAAAATCGAAAACAAATCGAATAGTGGTTATGATTTGGAATGCTGTCAATTAAAAGATGTTTTAATTATATTATAAATATCTTTGGACATCTTATATCGAGCTAAATGTAAAAGACAAAACGAAGCATCCGCAAAAGAAACGCAAATAGTACAAATAAATAAAGCCAGATGATTGATTTAGTTAGGTATTACCCAAGACAAAGTATTACTATCTCTTTTGTGGTCATGAAATGTGACATTGTGGTGTAAAGGCATTTGAAAAATTTGTATAAAAAAAAGTTGTAGGTAATGAAAAATTGATATGTCATTTATTAATATTGTATCTATGTTCACAAGGAAAAATTACTTAAGTGGAGTTAGCACAAAGTGCAATGTAATCACAATTATTGTTGTGCTTTCAAAATATACAACGTAAGTTGGGCCAAAAAACTAAGCTGTTCTTAAACCAATTTCAAATTTGAACAAATGTCATATCATAGGAAAAGGCGCTGCGGTTGTCCCGGTGACTAAGAGAATCCGCAAACTTAAAAAGATTTTGTTATTGGTTAAAGACTGCAGGACTCGCTGTATGGTTAAAGACGAATTCCTAAAAATTCTACTTTGATCTAAAAATTTAAATCAATATAACTTTTTTGTTTATGAAGAAAATGGGACCCTATTTTAATAAAATTGGGACTGGCCGTGTTAATGGTCACTTTCGGTACTTTCTCAAAAAGAACATTGGTAAAGCTAGTACCATTAAAGACGAGCGCTACAGAGTCCACGAACGTTTTGTATGAGTCCCTATTTTTGGTCAGTAGTACCCGTAGTGAATTGCAATTCATCTTCACTTTTTAGCCCAAAGACGTTTCACAAAAGTCTCGCCGTGAAGGCCTTCTGCATGGTCTGGTTAAAATGCTGGCATAGGATATAACCAAGTGTCCAAGTGAGGCCCATCTTTCCACCTCCGCTAATCTATAGGTCAAAGGTCCAAGGTTTTAGGGTCCTGAAATGGGAATTCCAGATCGATCTCGTGTGGTACCAGACTTAAGTCTCTGGTTAGACTTCTTGACCGCCCCAGTCTGGTCACCAATGGGAAAAACATTAAACCGTCTATCATCATTCACACTCTTTGGCGCCGTCGTCGAAATAGCACCCACGTAAAGGCACTCATGCTTCTCACCCCATCAGGGTAACGAAACACACCACTCACATCAAACACACCATTCACACATACAACACCCATATCACTCAGGTTGCGAATATCCGCGTAAAGCGGATCCAATCCTCACTATCGGCACCACAATCACAACTGGTCCTTTCACACAAACTCCATTTATGGAGAAATTCGTTCAAGAAGCGTTATCATGAAGCCCAGACATAGTCCAAACCTAAAATCAGAGTTGTCCATAAAAAACCGGTCTTCGACTCAGAGGAGGAACCCCCACCCGCACTTGTAGGGCCTCCGTAGAGACCGTACAATACACAGGCACACACGCTAACAACATCACACATTGGCACGCCAGTATCTTTCGATAACCTACAGCAGATTTCACTGGTTCGCCTCATACAGGCGCTCCGTAAGCTGCGCATGAAACAAACAGCCCGCTGTGTACTGACCGAACAGCTCGTCTGCTGAGGCTCCAATTACTCCTTACGACACGACTAACTCACCCAACCACACTAAACATTTTCTCACGCACTCTCACTATGTATACCAGGAAACTCATCCCCAAATACTTGACCTCAGTCACGTTTTTGATGATAACGCCATTTACCCTGATCAGTGGAGGTCGAGATGCAGATAATTTGCGCTTTACCAACATCATCACAGTCTTGTCCACTGCCACACTCACTCCTACCGTGGTACCCCAGTCACGACTGACATCAATCACAATCTGGCCAAGACGCTCTAATTCAGAACCAACACCAGCAGATCATCTGCACACGCACACACTTGACACACTTGTCCAAGTTGCCTCAGGAGTGAATCCATCATGAGATTTCATATAAATGGACCACAAATGGATTCTTGAGGACAACCACGGACCACATTCACACTTACAGACTCATTTACACCAACATATGCTCGCCTCTCAGAAAAGTAGCTTTGCCAAAGACTAAATTACTGACAGTCCACATGACGCAATCTACACAAACCGGGTTGCAATTTAACCTCACTTTTGAACCCAAAGACATTTTAATGACGCTTTCTTCATGGTATTGAACAGTAGCTCCCGATTGCAATGCAACTTTACTCAAAGACTCTACCTGGGATTGCGATTACTCCGTGGTGCGCTAAACACACTGGACATAGTACAATTCTGTACCAGACTTTCTTAAATTATAAGTCGACATTATTGGGAGCAAGCTACCGCAAATGTCGGCTCATTCTTCTATCCAGAAGCTACCAAAATTGATATGTCAGTATAGAATACAAAGTGAGTCCCATCTTACAACCTCCACTTATCTTTGTGTTCCAATCACCCGTTTGGCAAACTTAACTTTTGAGCACGCATCACATCATTCCTCGTGATGCTCCCACAAGAATTCCAACACAAAGTGGCTGAAGACTAGGTGCCGGGGCTCCTTATCCTCACAATAGTCGCTACCAACTTGGGATCGTAGAAACTACACGATTGGTCGCCTTTCGCGGAATGGGAACAGACTGGAACTTTTACCAAAGTTTTCACATGATAGGTGAGTGAAATTCCAAAACCCTTTCGATCGACAATCGTGAACTACAAAAATCTTTGATTTGGGAGTATGCTAAAGTAGCAAGTCCAATATGCCACTATAAACATATTCTCATAAGGTCAATATTATCGAGGCCATCTCTCATACATATTTAGGCGGTACTATGGTGTCGAGTCTTTGAAAAATGAACAACTCGAATCCGAAGCACCATAAGAAGTCGTGGAGTCATTCCACTGCAACATCGACCTATCCATATTGAAGAACCCTTTAGTAATAATAAACACGAAATTTAATTTTTTTCTGAGTTTAATGGGTTCCTTTGACATATAATATCCCCGCTTGTAAACCTTAAAAATTCTTAATATTGCGTTGGATACACGTTAATCTACTACAAGATTTAAACAACCTTTCAGGTTCGGAACAAATTTTTGCACTTAAACTTTCTAGCAGACTGTTGCACTAATTGTCCAAATTGACACTAGACAAAGTTATAAAGTATAAATTTTCCATTACTTAATGCAAGATCATGCATCTCGTCGCAATATCGTATACATAAATCTTTACTGTAGTTAATATTTTAAAAATTGTTGTACAAAAATAATTTCATTCAATCGATTACTAACGAATGCTCAGCCATGTATTTGTCCCCATTGTATATTAGTTACATTTAACTAAAGTGAATTTCAACTACACAACGCAATCTCTTTGCATGGGCGGGGCCACACCCCTAGATACGATCCCGCCCATGTTCACTTATAATATTTATACTGATCGTAAACGAAACGATCGTAATTATCCTCCAGACCACTTGAATGGTGTAATGAACTCAATTTAATTTTTATATACAAATTTTATAGAGCCGTTGCTCGAGATAATCCATTTTGCATTAAAGTATTAACAAACTTTTAATATCTTAACAAATCATAGTATCATCAATCCTCAACTTTAACTTATATTTTAAATAATGTATAAACTTATGACAGCGCAAACCCTGCAATCATAAAAAACCCATTCAAATCATATCCATTCACACAATTTCTTACAGTGCATTTTGCATCCCAAACATAAATGAGGCAAAGTGCCTAAGCACACAAAACAAGTCACCTTTTCCATGTTACTTGTCAAACGACCCAAACAGGTAAAAAAAGGCAAACAGAAACACAACAACAACTCCAACAACGACTGGAAACGTATGATTCACAGAAAAAGCAGCGAAAACAAAACACGACAGGCCGACCGACCACTTAAGGAAGACGAAAACACAGCAAAAGAAGGAAGAATAACAAAAGAGACACACACTCACAGATGCAAAAAAAAATCACGAAATTAAAACTATAATATCAAGTATAAAAGAAGATAAAGATGCAGATATGAATGCAAAAAAGAAAATACAACACTGCTCAGTTAAAGTGAGTGAAAAAAAGAGCGAGAGACATCAATATGCAGAAAAGTCAACTGAGATAAATCCAATATAGGTATATCACCAAGAAAGTCGCGATGCATTGATTGAGAGATGAAGAGCTCAGAGTGCAGTGATGCAAGAGTGAACAGTGAACAGAATTATAGGCAACAGATGAGGAAGAGGTGTGTGTTACGCACATGCTGCAGAGAAAATGGGGACAAAAAATGGGGCAGGTTAAGTTCGGAAGTGAAGAAAATTGAATAAGTTAAAGAAATTCGACTACAAAAGAAGATAACACACCTACAAACAAAAAAATTAATATTTTTTTTTGATACACAGCACTTAAAACACTGAGACAAATGTATAAAAGCTATCAAAATTATGTTATCAACATGTAGTCCGTCATCAGGCATTAATTAACTGACACATTGAATATGAAAATGCTTGAGATGCTGTCAATTTATACACTGTACTTACAAAAAAGAAATATATGTAAATGAGAGTTAATTCGGTCATTTGTATGGGAGGCAGCCAAATGGGTGTGGCAGATAATTAAAATTTTTCAATAAATAGATCATCTTGTATAGATGATACCAGAAGGGGTGAAGCTATCCTACCCACTTACAAAACCATAACCACACTTTGGAAAATATGAACTCTGGTTTTTATAAGAATCAGTTAAACAAGGCAGCCAGACAGACGGACAGCACCCTATCGTCTTAAAAAGTATATTGTGTATTAAATTGCATTTGTATCTTTTGGACAAAAGAATCTTTTAAGCCGCCCTTGATTGGGACACAAAAAATAACAAAATATAGAACCGGCGAATGCTCGGCCATCAACCGTATCTAAATGTAAATCTAAACCCTTTAGACATGAGGGCGAATGCTTGTCATACAATCTATTTAATACACTAATGGAGATGATCATACGGAAACTATAATAAACACGACTGATACTATATTTAGTAAATCTCTAGCTGGTCTCGTACGCCGATGACAAAATACATCAATGGCGGAAGAGTGCGGGATGTTACTGCAACCTCCTCTATCATTGAAAAACAGTCAACAGAACTGGGTCTGGTGATATACAGGAACAAAACCAAGTTTTTTGTTTCATGTGGGACGCAGGTTGAACGTTTACAAATAGATCTTTGAATTTATGCATGATTTTGCCTACTATGGAAAAGATCCAACTCTATCAGACAATGATCCTATCTGCCTTGCTCTACAACGAGAGCAAAATACTGCGCAAATTTTTTTGAACCCATCATCGTTAACGGTGAATAACGTCGTTGTATGAACCATGAGCTGTATAACTGCTTCGACGGTGTCAAGCGCATCCAAAAATACCTAATGCGTTGGCTGAGACGCGTAGTAATGGATGAAAATCCAAAAGTCCTTAACAATAAACAGACGAACTCCGCGGGATTGGGCGACTAAAAGGACGTTGTATGCACCGGGTTAGGAGGATGTTATCTAAACTTGGTGTGACGTACCGCAAAAGATCAAAACGTTTGGTATTATTTTCTGTGTGCGGTAATTTATGGATGAATATCTGTTGTTCCTGCCACATTAGAAGAAGAAGTTTTCGCAAGGAAATTAAGAACATTTCACGAAACAACGTCTTCATCACAGATGCCACACCTAGTATCGTCTTGTCGACCTGACCAGATGGTGATCTCCAACCCACTAAAACCGACTATAATGCCGCCGTTAAAATCCGGCACATAATTCGATTATGCAATGAAAAATTCAAATTGTACATATCTTCTATGCATGGGTGCCATATTGACTAACAGCTACAAGCTCAAGCTTGTACTCCGTCCGATTTGGTCCCCACTATTATTATTTCCTACTGTTTTTTTTATAAGCGATAAACCGCCAATTTTTTAATAGTCATATGAATGTAACCCATTTCATCCTCACGCCCAATAATGCACCCACACCGCCATCTACTACGAACCGTTTGACATCCGGCTATCATCATAATTTTAACCATTCGGTTTCGCTTAGAGTTAATAACACAAACTTAAACTGAATGAGTTACCATACCATGTTTTAGGCTTTGATCTATCTAATCTTCCTTTATTCGTTGAGAATGCCACGCCACATTAACCAAGAGGATACATAGATGTACAATAAGAAATGCGAAGCTCGTATGATGCCAAGGGGCACCCAGCTCCATAACTCGAACATCAAACATTAAATTTATCAATGTATATTTTGGCTCAACCGCAGCCACTACGTGGCACCACTAAAGTGGTTCCTTATCCATTCGACCAGGAAGTGTAGGAAGGAAATTACACTGTGTACTCTGGCTGCTCGTAGTACCGTCTTTGGATTCCTTGGTCGGAGATCGCGAAGGAATACACCCTTGCTACCGCTTTTTACCGTTGAGGAGGCATAAAGAGGAGCCGTGGTGGATCTTTCAACGAGTCGACCATTTCAGCATCCACCTTATATGGGTGCCGGACCACAGACACATACCAGGGAACTGCAGAACAGTGGAGCTAGCAAGACTGCGAACTACATTACAGAACTGGAATCCGTTGGCATGCCTCTAGCTTATTTAGCCAAGCTTCCTCTGCGCGCAAACGGTAGGTGGGCTTCTGAGGTTGTATTCTCTCCATACAAATATGGTCCTGATTAGATTTGAAGCGTTCTTACACAATGTTGACGCTTTCAAGACCCAACTCTACACTACTCGTGTCCATCATGACGGGACGCTGAGGATGAAGATTGCGTTTAGTGATTACTGTGGAAGCGGTGGGGATGTAAGGGTAGAGGAGTCCATAGAAAGATTTCTCTGCACTTGCTCTGCCCAGGCCCAGAGACTGGGTTCACTATTGGGCTTTTCTTTCTTTAGCTACATAGGTGATCTGGCTGATATTACTATAAGCCGACTCAAGAGCTTTTTGAGGCGCTCAGTGTGATTTAACGGGGAAAACTATGGATCTTGGATAGTTTCCGTGGTAGCACAATGGACTTTACAGTCCTTAAAAAATATCCTAATTTCCCTTTACACTTCATGATTGAGATATGGGATAGTTTCTCTCGTTGTTGTAATTTAACACGCTTTCTATTTAGATTCACAACAAACAGCACTTACTTGTTTGTCGACAAATGTAAATGTCACTGTTTGAGAAGCTTTTACTAGACATCCCGATTGTCTCGACACTATACTGCGAAGTTGCTGTCTATAACATCGAAGTGGCTGGCAATGAAATAAACATGTAGATGACAGAAGCCGGGAACCGAACCACGAATCTCCCACATTTTAATCGCGTGTTCTAACCACTATGCTACTGCCGGTCCCACTCAACCTAACCTTGTGTATTTTTGATTTCGCACATGATAGGTAGAACCCAAAGAGCTTCTTTCTTGGCCTCCTTACGCTCCCACTGTTCTGGACCCAACTTTAACCTAGGTTATTGTGTTTAAGGGATGTGGCATTTTTTATTCGTAATGAAAATATGCACAAAATTTCAACACATTTTGAACAGCCTTAAGTGATCCCTAACCTAAATAGACTATACTAATGGTATAATTAGTTCTAAAATTAAAAGCCAGTATTGGTTCGACTGGCCTCCACCTCCTTGTTTATTTACCATAATAGTAATAATGTACCTAAATTATTATCTATTAAGCCTTACACTTCCCCAGTATTTGCGCTTACACTTAGTACATACTTACTACTAGTCTAATAGTTAGTTTACCTTTTTGTTTTGTATCATCACCGTTCTCCAGCTGATGGCTGACTACCAGATTGTTCTGCAATTGCAGCAGGCCACTGCCGCAAGTGCCGGAGCTTGTAATGTTTTTCATGCGTAATAATGCTACCGATAATACCGACGACGACAACAACAAAAACAACAACAATAATAATAATTATTATGTAGAATTTGTAAGTTGGAAATTTACAACCAACCCAACACACACTTTAGATATAAATTTAGCTTTTTTTCTTATGCAAAAGAGAGAAATCACCACAAAACTTGAAATATCTGTTGTACGCTAGCCAGAGACAGACAGAGTTATTCTGCTGTCTTCTCTTTGCCTCTTGTGGTGGATTTCTAAGAATATACAAATGCTAAAATTGTTTAGAATGTTGTTGTTGCTATTGTATAGTTGGGGCCACGCCACTGAGGGGGAGTGGGGGCTGTTGTAGGCTAATGACGTTCACGTTCGCGTTCTCGACAACGACGACGACGATGATGGTGAGGAGTGAGGCCGTTCACGACGGCTGCAAAAGAATATCGTGTATATGTATGTAAAGATGATGTTCACTTTTCTTATCCGATGATGAAATTACGATAAAAATAAGCGCGTTTTTTTTGTTGTTGTTGCTTTTTTGGCTACACTTTCAATTGCTATTGATCGTTGTGGTTGTTGTTGGTTTTGTTGTAAAGTGCTAATAGATGTTTTTCCGGATTTTGTTGTATTTTTCTATTTTGGCACTAGGGAGAATTTTAGATTTGTGTTGTCTTGTTGTTGCTGTTGTATTGGCTTAATTTTTTGTTGTTTTATAGTACTACTTGTATCTGTTTGCTTGTTTCGTTCGTTGCTATTTACAACTGCAGACGTTTTTCTGTTGCCGCTGCTGTTGTTGTTGTTGCTGTTGGGGTTTGTATGGCATCAACTTGGTGGCTGGGCCCCGTTTCTTTGACCCGTTTGTTCGTTCTGTTGCCTTTTCTAAAATAATGATCGACACTAATCATTAAGCAGCATATTGCATGAACAGATGTTTCTGTAGCTTCTTCTGAGATTGAATAGCTCTAAAAGGTTAATGATCACCACTTCCATTTGCACACACTTCGGCTCACTCGCTCACTTACTCGTTAGCTCGCTCGCTCGCTCGCATACGACTCGTCGTTATGTGTATGTTGCTGTTTTCTTGGCTTTTCTTTTGGCTATTTTTCTCTGCACTATATACATACACTAAAATTCTTATTTTTCGCGCAAGTTTTCCTCTTCCTTCTTAAGTGCTCAAAAACTTCACTTTTCTTAGCGATATCGGGGACTTTTTGGAGACTTTTTTCATTTCACAAAACAAAAAACTTAAATGAGTATTGACAAAATCACTTTTTCTCCCACAAAATTTTCTATTTATTTTTTTTTCCTTTCTATTTTCTACTTAAAATATGGCCACTTTTTTCATTAATCACTTTTCACACGAAATTTTTCTTAATTTTATTTTCCAAAAACTTCTTAAGAATTTCTGCAATCCCAAAACGTAAAGGGGGTGAGGGCGCACTGCGCTACGCGTCTACGGTTCACGGTTACGGTCTACGTGTTTCTTAAAGGGTTTCTTCTCATCACAATCAATTTGGCTAAAATATTTCTCGTCGATATTAACGTTTTCAACGACGTTTCTTTCGGTTTCTTATTCGTGGTACACACAAAAGCAAGGAAATACTAATAAAAAAATCACAAAATTAACAATTTTTGTTGTTTTTTTTCTCGTTTTGTTTCTTGTTAAAAACAAACGCGTCACACGATCGCGCAGAATCAAGAGAATGTTAAAGACTAAATGTTTGATATGAATGTACACAAATGTGGAGGTATAGAGCAACAAGACCACACACACACACACGCACACCCAAACTTTAGGTTGGGTCCCCTCAAATACACCAACAACACCAACAGCACCGGGCAGCCGAACTACAACAAAGCTCCCCATTCACAAAGTGTGATTGAGATTCTGTATGCGTGTGATAGAGAGAAAGAGAGTGGGAGAGCGTAGTTGCTGTTTCTGTATGTATACTTGAAGCAACAGTACTACACTTCAATAACTAGAAAAACCCATAATTAAATATGCGCTCATTCTCTCAAGTCTCCAACACAATACACAGACTGTTGTGATCTCCCCAAAAGCAGAGTTGCCAGCGTTTAACTTTTCTATAAACAAGTGAAATTTGTTTGGGTATGACGACAAGTTGGTTGCTGCAGATGTTGGAACTTTAGGAAATATAACCAGAACAGAAATTTCAGTCAGTTTAACTGACCTACACACGCCATCACTCCTATACCCCAGCTAACAAAATGTTCAGACATCGGGTCGACAGTCGGCAAAATCTTCCGATAACGGATCCGAAATCGGGCCGAAGTCGTATTTAAAAAAGTGTTAAGTGGTTGACACGAATTCTAAACGACGCAGCTGGGGGAAATCTTATGTATGTACGATATGTTGTACCGACGTCTGATCGATTTCTGAATAGAAATCGACGGAAATTCGACACGTTGTTACGAAATCAGATATAGGTCTGAAGTAATTCGGTTGTTCTTGTCGACGCGTCGTCCCGATTTCTGCCCGAAGTCTTTAGGAAAATATATTCCGATATCGGATCCGATATCGTACCGACATCAGATTTCTGAATGTAAATCATAGGAAAATAGTTGTTTCTTCAATAACATTTTGTTGTTTTCTCCGACACAGAGCTCCGAAAACCCTGCGACACCGATCAGATATATCGATGCAAAATAAATAAAATTTCCCTTCAACGAGTCGTACCGAATTCTACCAGACATCAGTAAGAAGAAGTCAGACAATGTGCAGACGTGTCGGATATCAGGCAATGTCGGAGCTTTTGGTTTGCTGGGTCCTTTCACCGACATTTAGAAGGAATCTCCCCAAGCTTTGAGTGTTTGAAATAATATTAATGTCCAGATGATGGATCAATTGGTATAGGAACTACTAGAAGCGGGTGTATTATAATCAATTAATGCGTGTGAAGTTTTTCGTTTAATAATTTTTGGAGAATGTTTATTTGCGGAACATCAGTCACTTTTTATGGGAGGTACCATAGTCCATATTGCCTATTAGTATGGGTGGACAAAAATAGATGATGTGGACACCACTGACTTTTGATGGGTACGCAACGACAAATTTAGATCATCAAATAATTTTTTGATCTGCGTAACTTACATACGGTCCACATTTCGGAATGATCGGAATGAAATAATTGCGGGAGGCAAATATGGGATGTGGAATCGATACTAGACGGATAACCATATGGGCCACGCTTCAACAAAAACGATCAATTCTACATTAAGTAAGTCAAAGTTGGTCAGGAAGTGTAAGAAGAAATAGGATGGTCTAAAGCCTCTGGATGTCAGTCTCTGTTGGGTTCTAGAAGCAAGATTTCTGAGAATGAATTAGGAAACTTAATGCTAGATCAAAGTGCCCCAAATATAGTAGATCCCGACCGGAGTATATGGTTGGCCATTGCCGGCAAGATTTGACAGTGGTCAGTGGTATTCTTCTTTGTAGCTGTCACGTAGGAGGCTAATAAACTAAGGAAATTTTTTTATAGAGGTCTGTACCGACATTCCTCAGTCGGGGTAGGCAATTTAATATGTTTCATGCAGTGCCTTCATGGTTAACTGAGTCAAGATAATTGGATAAGGTCCTTCTTTGTTATGGGTTGTCCATGATTTCAACGTCTTTCTTTCCCATTACCTAACCTAAGTCATTTCTATTCTGCCAGTTTAATATATGTATGTTATTTTGTTTATCTGTGTATTTATATACATAGTACTAATTCTTGTGCCTGGTGCGATGATGCATGTCGCAATGCCTATCCCGCTTTAAAAATAACAAAGCGGCTGGAGCCGATGGTCTCGCTGCTGAATTGTTTAAGGCAGGTAGAGAGGAGCTGTCTAGGAGGACATCTGGCTAGAGTTCGGTACTCCTGCAAAACTAATTCGACTTTGCAGATGTACCTTGGAAAACACCAAATCCGCGGTTAAGATTGTCCACTATTTAATATAGCTATGGAGAAGGTGATGAGAATGCTTGGTATCAACAAGTCTGGCACCATTGCAGTGCCAGTATAGAGTGCAGTTTCTTCTCGCCGTATTATCGGGCCATACTACATTGAACAAAACGGACCAAGCGTAAAATAGTTTTCTATACGGATTAAGTCGAAAGAGATTTCCCTTTAAAAAAATAATCCTAATACTTAGATATAAAAAATTAATAAAGTTTTCTTTGGTGTCGGCTTTTATTAGCCCCCCCAGTACTGTGAAGAATCGGTTATTTTAAGATAAATTTGCTTCTGGTTTAAGAACTGAAACTACTAAACTGAAAGTCACAAAGTGTCAGTCAGAGGTTCACTATAACTTTAGCGACCAATCCCATACAAAACGTACTGCTTCTATATATACAGATGATCCAGAACTAGAACAGCATCATGCAACCGAGGGAACCGGTCTGGTGACTGGCGCTGCACTGGTTTATCTTACCGTACGGATTATTTTCAAATTACTTTGTTTAATAGATTTTTCGTATATAAAAACTCCTAATCATTGCTTGTGTCTTCTTTTAGTGGAATGGTGATATCCAATACCCGAAGTGCTTTACCCTGTTTGTAAACCATTTCAATTGCATATTGGCAAATGTCTCATTTAACATGCAGATGCTAACAAATAACAACATTTGCGCTGAAACGAAAAATACCGTAGCTTTTTAAAAATAATGCTAAAATGGTAACACTTCCTCCGCTGCCAAACAGACAACAAGCAATACAAATATACCTCAACCCTACCACCACTGATAGACAGTCAACCAAACAACCAACCAGCCAGCTAACAACAATAATATGTATCACAAAGCGGGAGCTCGCAGGTGTTAAATGAGGAGGTTTAACAAGTTTTTCATTGTTGTTGCCCTCGTTGCTTCTCACACAACCAACAACGCTGTGTTGAATTGTGATATGTGTATGAGCAAAGAGTACCAATCTCAATCTCTCAGAGATCTCTACAATCTCGCCACTGCCTAGTTTACACTCTTTTTTTTGGTTTTATTATTGTTATTATTATTATTGCTGTTCGCTTTTTGTTGTTTATAAAATTTTGTTTTGTTATTGTATGGGTATGCCAGGCATTCACATTGGAATGTAGAATATTTCTTTTTCATTGGAGCTCTTGCGCTCACTCACTCTTTCTCTGTAGCTGGCTCTCTCTGTTGGCGGAAGAATGAGAATTGGGCAAGCAAATAACAGCGTTCGAACGTAACAGTTTGTGCATTTCTAACAGAAATATTTTAAATATTTTTGTTATGAGTTGTTATGAACTGGGGGAATACTTTTCGTATAGTGTTAAGTTAACAGAATGACTGAATTGTCTGTAAGTATGGGATCGTATTGTTTGCGATGGTGATACATAGAATGTTAATAACATTTAGCAAGTTGTAGACTGTTAATTGTTACATGGTTGGGTGAATTAAATCAGTAAATTTAGTGATAATAACAGAATCATTGAATTCAAATGGGATGGGGATTTTTTCTTTAAATTTTTTATTAAAGATTTAGAATAAAAATTAATAATTAAAAATAAAAACAAAAATTAAAATTAAAAATTAAAAATAAATTACAAAGATAAAGATAAAGATAAAGATAAAGATAAAGATAAAGATAAAGATAAAGATAAAGATAAAGATAAAGATAAAGATAAAGATAAAGATAAAGATAAAGATAAAGATAAAGATAAAGATAAAGATAAAGATAAAGATAAAGATAAAGATAAAGATAAAGATAAAGATAAAGATAAAGATAAAGATAAAGATAAAGATAAAGATAAAGATAAAGATAAAGATAAAGATAAAGATAAAGATAAAGATAAAGATAAAGATAAAGATAAAGATAAAGATAAAGATAAAGATAAAGATAAAGATAAAGATAAAGATAAAGATAAAGATAAAGATAAAGATAAAGATAAAGATAAAGATAAAGATAAAGATAAAGATAAAGATAAAGATAAAGATAAAGATAAAGATAAAGATAAAGATAAAGATAAAGATAAAGATAAAGATAAAGATAAAGATAAAGATAAAGATAAAGATAAAGATAAAGATAAAGATAAAGATAAAGATAAAGATAAAGATAAAGATAAAGATAAAGATAAAGATAAAGATAAAGATAAAGATAAAGATAAAGATAAAGATAAAGATAAAGATAAAGATAAAGATAAAGATAAAGATAAAGATAAAGATAAAGATAAAGATAAAGATAATCATTACATTAATAATAATAATCATTATCATTACATTAAACCGAACGCTGAAAACACATTTTTTATTTACACATATAGATCAACAATACAAACAAGAGCAAAACAAACACGGGAGGTACACTGGGTTGGTACTTTTGTGCCAAAAACAATTTTGTCAGATGGACAAAGCATAGACAAGATGTTGTGTGGATTATGTTAACGTGTGGCTTCGTTGATACCATTTGCGCACCAGTGTGTTTGGGCTTCTCGATGGTTTCTTGAAACTTTTAACACAAGGTTGTGATAATGTATGTAGAAGGCACAGCAAAGGGTGCTGATGATGATAGTTTGGCAACTATCGAAATAGCTATCGGCCCTGCCAGCTGTCAACATAATCCATTTAACATAACTCTTGTAAAATACATTCTATTAGCAATAATAGAGATAATCCTTGAACTTTACTCTACATAGCACACGAAATTTTTATTTTCGAACAGAGGGCGGAGGTGGCGTGGCAAAAGTGTATTGTATATACAGAGAATTATGTACTAAATATATAAATATGCAGACGAAATTGTGATTTTTAATCTTTTCCGTATACTCTGCACCTATTTATTAATTGAAGACTGGAATGCACATCGATATATTGTTTCCAAGTATCATGTATGATTTGATAGGAAATTTAAAATGATATGTCCTTTATGAGATGTGAAGTGAATTAAGGTTTCTTTGTGATAAGATATCCATTCTAGAAGTTTAATGCAGAAACAGACAATTAATCGACAGTGATTACCAGGAACTCATTTTACCAAATCTATTGGCTTCATATATTCCCACATTTCAGGAAACGTTGTATGAGAACTGTGTGTTTCATTCATGGGATGCATAGAGAAAATAAAGGTTGTTTTAGGTAAGATATCCATTTTAGACTTTTAATGCATTTCACAATTCACGTAATATCGTATGTGCACTGTACGTTTCCACCAATTCGGGTAAACTCAGAGAGCTTTGTTATATGATTTTTCTCAAATAGTGGACGGTGTTTTGGTGTAGAAAATTTTAAAAAATTTTAAATCAAATATTAAATTATAATCTTTTATAATCCTTTGAAAATAGAATAATAAAGCACTGAACTCATTTTAATAGCCATATTTTGAGATTTTAAAAAGAGAATTATTAAAATCGGCTAATTACATTTTGAGTTAACCCGTGACAAATGTTTCCATATAATCAATTTTTTGCATGTGTTTAAAGAACAATACAAACAAAGTAGCAGACAAGCCATAAAATGTATATCTTTAATAGGGATTGCTAAGTGGCTGGTTGCCTTTCTAACACAATTCTATATAAAGGCCAATTCGTTACTTTTGTAGCACTTATCTTAATTGTCCTATAATATAAAATGTCACTTATTGTCGCACAACATTCGCCTACCGACCATAATCAAAAAAAAAAAAAACTTTAAAAAAGTAATTAAAAATCCCCCCAAATTTAAATTTTAGATGGTGCCACATGATAGGTAGCAATTTTTACCACACTGACTTAATATCACATATAATATTTCTGAAAAATCTAATTTCTTTAAATTTGTTCACACGGAAATATATATTCCAATCTAGTTTTGTAACTTCAAACACATTCAAATTTCTTAGTGCAACTTATAGTAATTTAATACAATTTATAGAATACCATCAATGAGTAAGTTTTCATGTATTTATTAACAACAACAAAGAAACCCAACATTCTTTAATTTTCGCTGATCACGTCTTTTTTGTCTTTCTTCTGCGTTCTGGCATTTTTATGTGTGTTTTAGTAATAAAAAGCCACCATCCATCCAATACCAGCCATCTCCATTCATCCACTTCCAAAACATACGATCAAGAGTCTCTATTGTCATAAGCGCAAAATTATTTCGTATCAGTTTCACACTGTTTACCTAACGAAGTTTTTTTTTGTTTTCTATACATTTAGTGAACTAATACTTTTGAGAAATTCACAAAAAGTTAAGCGGCTACAGCAAATATAAACATACTCACAACAAGTGTAGATATCAACCATACAAATGTTTTTTTTTTGGGTAATAACAAACGAATTGTCAACAATTGTGAATTGAAACCCCAACAGCGAACAACATAAGGCAATGCCGTAGCGCCAAGTGGAACTGTTACCGCCATTTCATTTATTTATCGGTACCAAAATGCTTTCCAACCCATCAAAGCCCCAAGTAATTCAAATCTGATACTTTCAATCCAAATCAAAGCCTCCCCTTCTTGCACACACACAATTTTATGGAGAGAGATTTGTACTGCTTTGTTCGCTCATTTATAAAATCAGTGACAAGTTTTAATGTCAACATTTATATGCAGAGATAGCGAAGTTTCAAGACAGCAACGGAATTGGCAATGTGTTGTGCTGCAACAGGCCCTTTATTAGGTCATATTCAGGATATATACTTGACATATTCTTTGGAAAAGGCTAAACTTTAGATTGTGTCCATTATTTTATATGATGGACCAAATGGACATTCTAGTCGATAGTTGCGTCGAATTACCATGGCAAGGTGGAGCAGGGGGTTACGATATACAAAAGCAGTCAATGGAAATTCAGTGCTATTGCGTCATTTAGCGGAGTACATAGTGCGTTCTGTTTAATGAGGCTTAACAATAAATCAAACATGATCCGGACGAACTAGAACTTCAAGGGATCTCGAAAAAGTAAAGGGTTTAACGAACGTCACTGTTTGAGAAACTTTTACAAGACATGCCGATTGACTCGATACTATATTGCGAAGTTGCTGTCGAGAGGCCGGCCATCAAAAAAAAATGTAGATGACTGGAGCCCGGAATGGAATCACAATTCTTCTGCATTGTAGTCGCGTGTTCCAACCACTATGCCACGGCCGGCCAACTAATTAGAAGAAGAGGAATAAGGATGGCACACTCCAGCTTGCAACGAAAGGCCTTTTATGTTGAGATTTTCCGCTGCTGTCTTTTATAGATATGAGCACAAGAGCCAGTTAGTTCAATAAAAATAAGTAAAATAAATAAAGTGGCTGTAAACTGCAGATTAATACAACAAGCCATGTTAAGACGCTGTTGGACGGTGGAAAGTAAACATTAAACGAGGGTGGCGTGGTAAGTTAGAGAATAGCATAAAAGGTAAGTAATACCTACGTAATTTTTGCGTATTGAAATACGGTAAATGCATGTTAGCTCGGGGATTGGAGTCTCAGTCTGTTATGTCCGATATACAAGAAAGGAGATCGTAGTGAATGTAAGAAATACTGTGGAATAAGCCTATTATCAAATGCATACAGTGTCTTTTCAAGCTTATTGTGTAAACGTCTTAAGCCAATTGTAGAAAAACTAATTGGACCTTATCAGTGAGGCTTTGGACCTGGTAAATCTTCGTCGGATCAAATATTCACCTTAAGATAAATCCTGGAAAAAACTCATGAAAAGCAGATCGACACCTTCTACCTCTTCGTCGACTACAAAGCTGCCTTCGACTCTCCGATTATGCCATGTCTGAGTTTGGTATTCCTGAAAAGCTGATTCGAATTTGCAGATGTACCTTATCCTCGGTTAAGATTGGTAAAGATCATTCTGAACCATACAACACGGAAAGAGGTCTCAGGCAGAGTGATAGCTTGCCTGTACACTATTTAATATAATATATATGTAATATAGGTTATGAGAAAGGCTGGTATCAACATGTCTGGCACCATATTCCACAAGATCCACATGCCGATGATATAGAGCTGTATGAGCTTTACCACAATATCGATGAAGCTAAAAGAGTCAGAATTCAACGACTGCGATGGCTGGGACATGTTGCCAGAATGGATGTAAATGCTCCAGCGAGAAAGGTGTTTAAAGGCGAATCTGAAGGACGGCGCAAAGAAGGGAGACCCAAACTCCGTTGGAAGGACCAAGTGGTAGGCGACGTGCCACCATCTGGTAGGAATAATTGGAAAACACACACCGAACACCGACGCGTAAGGAATTCTTTAATACTTCTGGCCTCAAATTAATGAACCCCATTCGGTAGATGTAATGGACCACTTAAGTAAGTATAACTCAAGATCCAGTGATGATTTCTCTTAGAGCACTCAAAATTTCTGGCCATATATAAGCTGTATCATATATAAAAAGAAGAAAACTGGTCATTGATGATGATGTTGAGCGAACACCCTGACCCAAGTTCTGTACTGTACATATGTAGTGAGTTCACATATGGTATTCGCTACATGTTTATGTACAACGTATGAGTAATATTAATTTTTTGCGGATTTTATATTAATCATACGCACATCGATCCAACATTGCGGATTTATGGTTCAATAACACAAGAAAAATTAAAAATTCTATGTCAGGGTTAAAGTACTAGGTCAGTATAGTAAAATACCCAAAGGGTTTGGCGTTACCTACAATTCCACAATAAATTTAGAATTCATCAATGGTTCTTAAGTTATGGCTCAAAAACTAAGCAAAACAAACATCGAAAACATGGAACAGAGGTCATAAAAACCAATAAGGAAGTTTCAGACGGAATAACTGACTTACATATACCCTCAACTTCAGCAAAATATAAAATTTTCTAGAATATTAATATTATTACTCCATCTCTAAAGTGGGCGGAGTGCTACATTTGTATGGGAGGTACCAGAAGGGGCGTGTCTAGACTTCCAGATTTTTTCTCCAAAACGTTATCCTGCCTGAACTTTACTAAATACAGAATTTGGGCACGATCGCGTTAGGTCTATTAATAATATTAATCAATTTCTAAAGTGGGCGGTACCAGATGTGTATAGAAGGTACCAGATGGGGCGTGACTAGACTTAACGTTTTTTTCTCAAAAACTGTATCCTGCTATAGCTTTACTATATAAAGAATTTGAGTACGATCGCGTTGGATTTATTGATATTATTAATCCAGCTCTAAAGTGGGCGGAAAGGTACATTTGTATGGGAGGTACCAGAAGGGGCTTGGCTAGACTTCCATTTTTTTCCAAAACTTTATCCTGTTATAGCTTTAGAATTTGGGTACATTCTCGTTAGATGTATTGATATTATTACTCGATTTCTAAAGTGGGCGGAATGCTTTATTTGTATAGGAGGTACCAGAAGGGGCAGGACCATGTAGCCCATTTGCAATACCGTAAGTAGTTTTGGAGAAATACTAACTCGTGCAAAATTTCAAAACATTTGGTTGCGTCTTTCGAGTGTTATCGTGCGCACCAGCCGGACAGCCAGACAGACAGACGAACAGACAGACGGACATAGCTCAAACGACTTAAAAAGTCATGAATCAAATTTGGTTCAAAAAAACCTAGGGTCTGAAGTTACTCCTTCTATATGTAACACTTTTGGGTCGTATCAAATGATATATACCCTCATCCTTAAGGGTAATGGTATAAATATACTGGTCTAGAACCATCATCATAACTTGGAATTTCTCATCCTCTCTGAAAATGCCTCAAAGTGTTATTTGAGAATAATTTTTAGAATCACTAAGATTTGGAAAACCCCAAAGTTTGTGCATTGACCGAAAAAAAAAAACTTAATTTACCTTAACACCCCATGAATGAGGTATGGGATAGCTTCTCGCGTTGTTGTGAATTAACACGCTTTCTATTTAAGATTTACAACAAACGGCACCTACTGTTAATCGACGAATGCGAACGTCACTGTCTGAGAAACTTTTGCTAGACGTGCCGACACTTATACTGCGATGTTGCATTGCATTGAGGGGACGGGCAATAAAAGAGAAATGTAGATGACTGGAGGCCGGGATCTCCCACATTGTATTTGCGTGTTCTAACCACTATGCCTTTGCCGGTCCATTGACCGAATGCAAAGCTAATTTGACAATGGTCTGCTAAAAATAAATTTTTTTTATTCACTTGTAATGTTTTTTGTCTTTTTCAATAAATTTCCCCCCAATTTTTACACCATCCTTCTTCTCCCTCTTATAAGCTTCATTGACATTTTCAGAAAAAAAAACTTTTGTTATTCATACAAAAAATTGGCGGTAGCATTAGCAGTGGCAATGAACAGCCCCATCGCTCTTGTTTTAACTTTGACAAGATAAGAGAACGTTTAAAAAAAAAAAAAAAAATGCGGCAAAACACCAATAACAAACAAATGCTCATAAGCATTGTTGACTCAAGTATATTAATGTCCGATTTCTTTTGTGAATCGCCTCTACTGCTTACTGGAGCCACTGCCACAGTCGCCTGTACGGCCGGGATGGGGCTACTTTGGTTAGCGCGCGAGAAATGTAAACAACAAATTGTTTATATGACTATTTTTTTTTCTGTAGTTGTTGGTATAGTGCTGAATAATAGAATTTTTTTCCGCTGAGCTCTTTCCATTTTTCGTTTATCCACCAAGTGATTCAAAAAATAAACAAATTTCGATTTATTCTTTGTTATTGTTGTTCAAAAAGTGTGAACTGATCTTGTCATATGGATATATGTATGTATGGATGGATGTAGTTGGCTGGATATGATTTACCCGCCGCTCTGCTTTGGCCCATTTTGTTTGGTAGCTCGATCATGAGTCACTCTGTCTGATTGTCAGTCAGTGGGTCTCGTCGCTCTCTATCTGTATGTCCATGCGAATTATTATGACAAACGCGTGCTGTTGATTGAATGTTGCAGATCCAGAGCACTGATGTACAGTACGGCCAACAGTGAGAAAAGTGTGAAGTGAATTTGTGTGTTGCATTAATTTTGTTATCGATGGGAAATCACTAGACTGAAACTGGGCGAAAGGAATAAAATGTTAATGATTTGATTTTTGAGTAGGGCTATGTGGAGACGGATTTGTATTTATAGTTTGGATAGATATGTGGGTTAATGCAGTAGAGCAGTGTAAGCATGTACAATGTAATGGATGTACAATGTAATGCATGGAGAATGTAAAAAACTATACTTAACAACGAATCCGAAAAACTTAATACAACTTTTTAGATAACTCTCAAATAATTGATCAGGATAAAAACTACTGTTGGAGGGACTTGGCAGTAATTAAAGAGAGAAAAATTAATTCTGTAACTCAGACGATGACGACCGAATCTTCCCTAGCTGAAAAAGTTTCTAATTAGATTTCAAACTTTGCCTCGATGAACATTCAAATCTGTACAGAAAATTACACCAACATTGTTGCCTATAGCATAGCATGCCCTCAATAAATCCTCTAGCAACATACCTTAAAAATTCATTAAGACAGTGAGTTGCTAAAAACAACAAACGCGTTACAGTGAATTTAATTCCCATCAAAAAAGAGAGAAAAAACACCTAAAACTATAATCCTATAGTACAACAACAAAAAAACAGACCTCCAGCGGCCGCCATCACAAATTATGTCCTTCAACTTAATTTTTCAGGGCAAATGACACAAAAAAGAACACAACAATAAAAAAAGTCAAGTTAAAATTACAAAATAAGTTAAAGTTAATAACACTCGACAATGTCAGATGAGATGAAGCAGAATCATTTGCACACCACTTAACAAAAGATTTAACACCGTTTTCGGCAAAGACCAGCAATGGCAGTGCCCTAACAACAACAACAACGCCAAAATTTAAGTGACAAAAGTTAACAGCAGCAACAAAAATGAAAAAAAGGCCAAACGTTGCAAGCAACCATCTGCAAGACGTGATGATTTCCAAATGTAATTTGCCAGAACTCATATGTCATCCAGAGAACAAATTACAACTCAGTGCAGTGAGCGAGCAAAGCATACAAACAAACAAGCCATTGGGTGCCAAGTATATAGTAGAAGAAGAGAGCTGCAACCGTCGTGCCTTGCCATGCAGT
Organism: Muscina levida; assembly: GCA_964034835.1. Classification (NCBI taxonomy): domain Eukaryota; kingdom Metazoa; phylum Arthropoda; class Insecta; order Diptera; family Muscidae; genus Muscina; species Muscina levida. The sequence continues at coordinate 28,512,736 of OZ035882.1, read as the reverse complement.
CAATGGTCGAGTTCGAGGAGTTGGCTGCAGCAGCAGCCAGCAAGTACGAGTACATATTATAATAAGACCGTGACCCTAATGAAACAGCAGTTTTTACATGGAAATTGGCAAATAAAAAGTCAAACTCTGGCAGAATGCAAGCAGACGAGATGAGCAACAGAACAGAACCAAACAGCCGAGTCATGTTCAAAACAATTTGCCACTAACGATGAATGGCGCTGAACAGGGAGCACACGCACAGTGGGGTGGAAATTGCGAAAGAGATTTTTTAATTAAAAGAGGAGTAAAATGAAAAAGCTGACAAATTTGGGGTTAAAATCAAATAAAAAATATCACAGTACAAAATTTTTTGGCTCATTGATTTGGGACTCAATTCTGAGAACTGCACGTAAAAGTAACCTCAAAAAGAAGAAGTTCTGCATTATTCGTTTTGTCAAGTTACATGCCAAAATTATTTATTATCGATTTTATGTTAGTAAGTATCGTATAGGAGAATTGGCACTTTTTAGGCCCTTTTGTTTGACTAAACATAACTACTATATGGTGGCGTATGATTATCATAAGTAATATTCCACTTAAATCAGAGGCCCCAGAGGACGACCGCTATCTCTAATTTACAGCGATTTTGTCAAAACCTATGACCTACATTGTTTTAAGGTATTTCTGATTTCTAAATAAGTATGGTGCGAGAATGGGTTAAGACAAAATCCCAGTATTTCCCAGCAGCGGAATAGACGAGGCATTGTAAAAATATGCCTGCAAACATGCCTTCAAAGGCAGTTTGTTGACATTCAAATATGCCTTTCTTTTCCAGGCATGTGTACAGGCTATAATAAGTCCTTCTCTAAGCCTCACAAAGAATTGCATACCCATGCACATTTCGCTTCTCAAATGAGACCTGCAATGAGGCCTCTTACTAGGATGAGAATAGATCCCGCAGACATGCCTCTTTCCCTTCTTAAAACTGGCCTGTGAGCAGCCCTACTGTGTACCCCAGAAAGATACCATAGATGTGCACAAGGGGCATGCAAACTTTCTTGCCTTAAACAGGTCTGTTGACAGTCCTATTAGTAGAAGGCAGAATTGACGTCCATAGCCATGCACTTGTCACTTCTCCGATTAGCCCAGTTGACAGGCCTCTTAAGAGAAGGTAAGAAAGATGCTGTTGTTTATTGGAACCACATGTATGATATTTATCGTACAACAACTATATCAGGTGATAGCCGAGTAGGTAGCACGCCCAACTAGAGTACTGAGGTCGCGAGTTCGATTCCTGGAGTTTAAAAAAAATAGTTATTTCAAATTGTAAAAAATATTGTATTAAAAATTTATAAAAAGTACGAATCACGAAAGTAATTCGCATGTTTTTTTCCTTTTAGTTCTTCTATAAATGCTCTTTTGCAGGCCTGCAAGCTGGTCTGCAGTAGCAATGCCTCATAGAAGGCCCTTGTTATTAGGACTCCAAGCAGGACATACTAGGCATACCTACTGAAACGCTTTCAATGAGAAAGGGAATGTGCCTTGCCTGCCTATGGCGCCCTATGTTAATTTGAAATAAGGACGGCATTTGAAGGGTAGGGCTTCTGACTGCCTTTGCAGGCCTGCAAGAAGGCTTGCAAAGTCCCATTTTTTGCTGCTGGGTTAGGCTAAGACAAAATTTACCCACAAGAAATCAAGAGTGCAAGTGCATTTTTTGACGAAACTAGCGCAAGATTTTGACTTTTTTCGTCACTTTTAATTTCAGATCATCCCCTGAGAAAACATTACCAGTAACTACGTTCTTATTTAAATCGATCTATTTGTACTCTTATTATCGTGTTGACTAGCCATCCTGCTAGACAGATAGATATGGCTCCATCGCCTTAACAAGTCTTTACACAAATTTAGTTTAAAGATTTGTAGGATATAATAAGGATAATGATTGGGCCTTATCCGAGTGGCTTTAGACCTGGTAAATCAACAACTGACTATATATTCACACTTAGGCAAATCCTTTAAAAAAAATAAGAGAAACAGTTCGACACGTACCATTTTTTCATCGACTATAAAGCTGCATTTAACAACCCGATACGATAGAAATTACTCAAAGTTTAGCCATGACTTTGAGTTTAGTATTCTAACGTAGCTGATACGCCTGACGCTGACTGACACAACGTCTTTAGTGAAGAATGCAAAGACCTTAACGGATGAGGCCTAAAACAAGGCGACGGCCTTTCATAAACATAGTGATGGAGATGATAATGAGGAAAGCTACAATAGACAGAAGTGGCACGATATTCAACAAATGCCACATGCTACTTGCGTACGCTGATGACGTAGACATCATTGATCCAAAATACGGGATGTTACTGCAGCCTTATCGGGTATACAAAAGGATTCAGCAAAAATGGGATTACGAGCACAAAAATAATAAAAAAACCCACTCGTTTAGGAAACTGCCCGAACGTTGACAACTATAATGTCGAGGGAGTAGATGATTTTATATACATAGGATCCGCCATCAACAAAACAAATATCATAAAATCCGGAGAAGAATCCTGCTTGCTTATAGGTGCTAATACGTTCTAAGCAAGCGATTTAATAACATAGCCCACTCTCGACGAACAAAAATCCAGCTGGTTCTACCTGTCATGATGTATGGTTCAGAAACCAGGGTTATGACACAAGCGGATGAATCGGTCCTGCAAGTATTCGAGAGAAAAATACTCCGTAAAATATATGAGCTCATCATCGTTAACGGAGAGTATCGACGTCGAATGAATCATGAGCTGTACGAGCTGTACGAGCTGTACACTGACATTGACGTTGTCAGACACATTAAGGTCCAGCGGTTGCGCTGACTATGTAATGTCGTACGCATGGACGATGGACGGCGCAGAAGAGGGCGGTCAAAACTCTGTTGCAGAGACCACATTACTGAGAACCTAGCAGAACTTGGTGTGACGAACTGGTGATGAAGCGCACATAATATTTTTCTACATGCGGCATATTATCACATACGATTGCAAAGAAGTGCCAGCTAAGTAAGAAAGTATGTAAGGATATAATAGAAGCTATACCCTGTTTTAACCAAAGATGTTTTGATCGTCCCATTTTGCTCCGACCATTGATTCTATTGCCGATGACTTTTTGTACTAGGTCATTTTCATACATTTGCAGAAGATGTCCCAGCCAGCGTATTCTGTTTATTTGAACGCGCTTGACCAAATCTATATTGCTATACAGTTTATGATTAGTTTTAGTCTGATACTGTTTGATTATGGTTCGGGGAGAAAGGGCTTTGACATTAAATCGCTTGCTTGAAATAATAATTGGCGTACACCAGCCGTGTTTACTGCATGCAGCCTTCCACATGATCATCCCCATTATGGCGTTAAAGAAATCGCATGACAGACTATCGTCCTGTCTGAAGTATCGTTCGGTAGGAATTGGCTAGGTCAAATTTTTGCCAAACTTAACTAAACAGTTTGTGTCAGTCACAGTTATCCTGCAAAGTCGTATCAGCTTCGCATCTAATAGTTGCTGTCGTACCGGACTGTCAAAGCCAGTTTTATAGTCATTTAACATACGATAAAAGTTGATCTGCATCTCCATGAGTTTTATCGTAATGTGAATATCTGGTCGGTCATGAATTTATCAGATCTAAAGCCACACCACTAAAATTCAAACAGGTTCGTTTAAATGGCTTCAGTCTTTCACATTATACAGTCGACAGGACCTTGCATAAAATAGTTAAAAGGTAGTATTTGGTTCTCACGCTTGAATCATCTTTCTTAAGCATGGGACATAGAACTCTCTGATTCAAATTATACTACTCGGCATGAAAAACGGCCGCGACATTCTTTAGCAAACCAGAACTTGTCTGAGCATAGTTATTCACACCGAAGTACGGTCAGTGCAACAGTGGTTATAGAAAGCGCAATATCCTGCCACTGTGTTTCAGGAACGGGATCGGCCGATGGTGAGAACACGCGACTACCATGAGGGAGTCAATGGTTTGATTCCTGTCCCAGTCACATACAGTTTTCTTTCATTGCCGGCCCCTCGATGCTGCCGACAGGAACTTCGTAGTACAGTGTCGAGATAATCGGCATGTCTAGTAAAAGCTTCTCAAACGTTTCCGTTCACATTCGTCAATAAACACGTAGGTGCTGTTAGTTGTGAATCTAAAAATAGAAAGCGTGTTAATTCACAACTATGCGAGAAGCTATCCTATATTTCATTCATGGGGTGTAAAGGGGAATTAAGTTGTTTAAGTTCACTGTTTCAGGAACATCAAAATGAAGTGCGTATGTTTGCATTATTTGAAAGAGTTGATGGGAATAGGCATTGGCTATTTCGGTGGTATGTAGCATTTTCTTTGAGTTTGGTTACAAGCTAATCGATACAATTTTAAGTATTTTTTCGTTCCAGTGGCGCTTCCTTTCCGTTTTACACCATTCCGATCCCAAATTCCCCCACTGTGCCATGCTGCTGCTGCTGCTGCTGATGCAAATTCACACAAAACAGGGCGAAGTAATAAAATTGCAATTATTTTCGAACTTTTTTGTTTTTGTATATCTTTCGGTAAACAAAGTAATAACAATCACAGCAAAAGTAACAATATCACGGTGAATATGTTGCAGCAGCACAAGTGTCAAGAGATTTGACGCCAGATCAAACGAAAAAAAAAACAGTTTATTGCCACTACAACGCTCAGGTTTTATAGCTCTCGCAGAGGTGGTTAACGACGACGACGCCGACGATGATGATGATAATGGTGATGATAACGGTGATGATGATGACGATGACGATGACGACTTCGACGCTGATGGTAATGATGCCGGTGGATTTTCATTACAATTTTTCGTTGTAGCCAATAAAAAGATATCGCCGTTATTCGACAGAAAGTGATGAAGTGAAAGAAAAGACAAAACCTTCACTACAACGAACGTAAGAACGAACGTAAAGGAGGACCGCCACCATGCCGAAAATGAAATGAGCGGAAACGTGATACTAATTTGGATGAGGATCAATACATGTAGTGGCTCAAGAGTCAACAATGTTGCCAACGATTATTGTCTGACAAAGTGACGTTAAATGAATGCGGAAAAAATCTCATTTGGGGCTGAATGAAAGGAGTTTTAGGTCGAAAATAACAAAAACAAAAAAAAAACAAATACTCGTAGTATTTAAGTTTAACGATAGCAACTAAGGCACCGTAACAGAAACAGATGTATGGAAAGTGTAAAAGCCCAATGAAGCGTTTGAGGTGAGATTCTGATAGGAGAGGCAGGAATTGTGTAATAACTATTGTGTAATACTAATGAACGCTTCAGGTTGCAGCAGAGCCAAAAAAAATTACAAATCACAAATGGTTGATTTATTTTTTTAACAATAATATTCCAATTTGTGTACTTTCTTATGTATCTAGTTTTTTATATCATCGTTTGATGAGAGCGAATACTCTTGGATCACTCTGCATAATACCCTTCATATGTTAAATTTTTAGTTCTTATTAACTTAATTTCCCTTTACACTCCATAAATGAGATATGGGATAGCTTCTCGTGTTATTGTGCATTAACGCTTTCTGTTTTTAGATTCATAACAAACGGCACCTACTTATTTATAGACGACGTAACAGTTTTAGAAGCCTATACTGTGAAGTTGCTGTCGACAACATTGAGGGGGGCGCCGATGCAAGAAAATGTAGATGACAGGAGACAGGATTCGAACCGTGGATCTCTAGTATAAAAGTCGCGTGTTCTAACCATCATGACATGCACGGACCCATCCGATAAAGGTTCAAATATTAAGTTTTATGGCTAAAATATAAAATACCAAAGTGTAATGCTCTTGCATGTGCCCATTAACCCTTCAAATTACTCTCTTCGCTGGGTTCACTACCAGCACCACAAACACAGTAGCCCACTTTGACAGATGCAACAACGGGGGCAAAAAATAGGTGCGGTGTTAATAAAATAAAAATTACCGTTAAAAGAAAACCAAATGCGCAGCAGAAACTGGCAAACCAACAAAAACTCACCAAACAATTGCACACTAGAAACCCCAAAACGAAATGGAGACCTTTTCCACTTCGCCCCTTACTCCAAAGTCACAACAAACACGAGGGCAGCTAGAGAGTAATTGTACAGTGTACAGGTAACTTGGGAAGGAGGAAAATACGCGGCAATAGACTAAACCGCAATAGCACGATGCAATCAGCAACACTCAGTGGTAGAAGTACATAGCAGCAGCACAAGTCAATAGTTACAACACAGCACAATACGACGGCGTCGTCATCACGTACACTGAAAGAGATTTTTGGTTATTTATTGACAAAACAAACAAACAAATGCGTGCTTGTGCCGTACTTTTGCCCCTTAAATGACATTAAAGGTGGAGGCAACGTAGCTCATTATCATCAACATGAAATTACACTTTAAAGCAAAAGATCGCCATTTCGTCGGCAACGGGCTATCAATTGGGTAAGAAGAAACTTTCCACAATGGCTATAGTTTTTTTACTACTTTACTTTTTCAGTGATGTAATGATTTACATTTTTAAAGACTAAAAGCGACTAAGATTTTTGAGTTTTATTAGACTTTTTCACAGGGATTACAAATAAACAAACACAACCCGATGTATCACATTTTAAAAGATGTAGAAAATGGAGCAAAATAAGGTAACATATAATATACGCAGAATATAAGATGTAATATATGTCACATCACATTTTAAATGTTGTCATTCTCTTATTTAGGCAAGGTATGATGTTTAGCAAAAATAATTATCAAAATCGTGTTGGTAGTTTTTGGGTTTACCCATTACAAACATAACCCATATAAACAATATAATATTAAGTATACGTAGCATCTAAGATGTGATAAATGCGACATCAGATTTAAATTGAAAATGTTGCTCTAAATTTTAAAAATCCCTTTTCTGTGCTTGATTGAAGTCTGCTTCATTTACAGTCGCACTTCCCCACCTTGGTAAGACCTCATCGACATTAACTGTCCAAGCGAAACTTTGTTGCAGTGTAGTGTTATTTTATGGGTGGCACAAAAGAACAACTGTAATTACCACCTAGAGTTGATAGTGAGTGTGTCTGTGTGGTAAACAAAGCTTAAGCAGCTACAGAAAGAAGGAACCACCTCATTGCCATAGTCATCGTCATCATCATCATCTTCGCCATCCTAGTCATTAGCTTCCGGGAGGGAGTTTTCATCACCATAACAATAACAAACACAAAGAAACACGACGACGGCGACCATTATTGTGAAACATGGTTCGTTTCTCGTTTGAGCCACCACCACCATCAACACCACTATCATCCACTCGATGTTGCACAAACCACAAAGCGAAATTGCAAGAAGGGATATATCTGAGTGAAGTAAAGTCGTGCTTACCGAAACAGGGACACCGTTGAGGCAATATAACCACAATAACTTGGCGTAGGCTGATGTCTATTTCAACCGCAAAAACTTCAGATACAGAAGATATAAGTTTGGCGTGCAACGATTACTGTTGCACAAATACAACGCACACACACACACACTTAAACTGCATGCAGTGCAATTGCAATAGGAGTTTATGAGTGTGTGTTACTGCATGGCATTATGTGTGTCGTATTTGTGTTAAGGTAAGAAAGGGGCTCTCAATGCTGGATATTGTTAATGTTATGTTTCGTGTGGGCATAAGTCGATGCAACATTTTAGCTGATAGTTCAGCGATACTACTGTGATGCATTAGAGGTCTTGGGAGTAGTTAAAAGATGATTTAATGGTACAGATTTTAGAATTTTAAGCAAATCGTAACACATATGAAAGAGGGAAGATTATGTTCCATGTATTGTATGTAATGCTATGGAGGGCCGGTGATGGGGAAAAATGGGGGTGATATTCACTTTTAGAAGTTTTAACCAGAGCTCGCAATAATTGGTCTCACTCGTTCTTGTTGTCAGAAAAAAACCACTCATCCACTGACACGATGCGAAACTGTCGCGAAAAACTCTTAAACTTCGATCTTCTTTGGCTTGTTCTATGATCAACCGACGAGCATTTCTGTTCACAAGATCGGCTCATGGGTTTACTCGAGACCCTTTACTTCGTAAAAACTCGTCAAACGGTCTTTTGAGCATGTATGTGTATTGCGCGTGTGGATAGGCAAACGTACACATCCATATATGCACAAAAATGATTCCCCTTTCCCCTTTTCTTCTTCTCACCTCTTTAAAGCATATGACGAAATTTTTAAGGCAACAACAAAATGCAAAGCAACAATAAAAATAAAGACCTTTTGTGCGGACACTTTGCTTGCTTTGCTCACTTACTGATTCTCAGTAGCTGAGCGACGGAAGGTTCTGTTCGTATCGAGCGGTCAGTAAGAGACCGATTCATGTCTTACGTTCAACCCGAAACCTGAGAGCAAGAACACGAACAAAACGAATAAATGGTTGCTGTTCAGACACTGAGCGATTTCGTCTCATTTGTTTCGGTCTTTTAAGTGAGCAGACCGCGCAGTAAAATTTGGTTGAGCATATTTTGCGAGCTCTGGTTTTAACATAAGAATTAGCCGTTTTCTAACAAAGAGGCAACGTCCCGAGAAAACCGTACGTGATGGGTCGATCTGCAATTGATTTCGTATTAAGGAAGTCATTTTACATAAGATTCAGCAGGAATATTGTTGGAGCCGATTTTAATACCGAGCAGTGTTAAATGTCACTTCATATATGTCAATTGCGGCATGTGCTTTGAGAAAATTAGGTGTCCAAATTCCAAATTAGACTTGGACTACTGTTAAAAAAAAAACTTGAAATTGGATCACTGTGTCTAGATTATAGCAAATAATTGTTTTGCCTTTACAACTTACGGTTACATATAATATTGCCAAAGTTTGGACCTTATCCGAGACTTACCTAGAAAGAGATAAATAGAATAGTTTTTAGTAAAATTTGACAAGATAAGAAATAAAGAGAAGCAAACTATCTCTTAAAGCGAAAGAAATCGAAAAATAAAAAAATACAGTACTAATACAATTACAAAAAAAAAAACAATCTGCAATATACCTAAATATAGGATGGTCCAAATGTCTTTATACTTTTCCAACGATGATAAAACAAACTACTTAAATGAGATAAGGAAACACTTTTTTAATAAGAAATCACAAAAAATTGGTGTTTTATGTCCTTAAAATTACATCATCCGTAAGCGATCATTAATTTTTTTGCACTCTGTTGCAACCTGGGACTGAAGTTCCTTTAATCCTTCAAAAGGTTCTGGGTTGTATGGAACCAGATTACCGCATAAAGCCAATACCTTCCCCTACCAACCCTCTTAACTTTTGCAACCAAAAGCCCCTCATTATGTTGTTTCCGACATACTGTGGCAGCATATTGCGAATTATATGGCCACTGTGATGAATGCCGCATATTGTCTAAGAATACCCCAGATACATACAAGGCAAAATTGTAGTAAATAGTAATTGTAGTAAATAGCAGTTGTAGTAAATTGTAACGGAGCCTTATAGTAAGAAGTATAAAGAGATATAACGCCTTTTAAGGCAAAAAATAGCTATGATAAAAAAAAGAGAGAACCAGGATATCGTAAATTACAGGGATAGAGGTGAAGCCTCCGACTTTGGCTGATATCCGACATGTCTGCACATTATCTGAACTCTTTTTACCGATATCGTACAGAATTATGTACGACTTGTTGAAGGCATATCTGATCGAGTTCGCAGCGAGTTTCCCTTCAGATTTTCCTACGATTTACAATCTTTCTGACATCGATACGACATGTCGTACATCACATTTCCCTCAGCTGCGTAGGTCAGACATCGTGTGAACTGCATACCTTTTTAAGTAAAAATTTCGATCAGATTTCGGATCTGATATCGGAAAATATTTTCCTAAAGACTTCGGGCAAAAATTAGTACAAGACGTCGACAAGAACATCCGTATTACTTCAGATGTTTGGTAAGATATCTGTCTAAATTCGTTACGAAGCTTCTAATTTCCTTCGATTTACATTCACAAATCGTTCAGACTTCTGTACGACATGTTGTACATAACAGCAGATTTCCATCAGCCGCGTTTTTAGTAACGACTTCGCGAAGACCTGCCGTTAGGCCTCTCTTTCAGGCTACATAATGAATGTAGCGTTTACTATTCTTTCAAAAAGCTGCGGAGGCATAATGGGATGAGGAATTGATACCAGCAAATGGGTATCCTTATGTGTGGATAGACAGGCTGCAACAAAAGCTATCAATTCTACATTATGTAAGTCAAGTGGAATCGGCCTTGGCATAGGGGTTAGAACACACGACTACCTTGCGGAAGATCCGCGGTTCGATTCCCGGCTCCAATCATCTACATTTGTCTTTTATTACCGGCTCCCTCGATGTTGTCGACAGCAACTTCGCAGTATTAGTGTCGAGTTCATCGGCATGTCTAGTAAAAAGCTTCTCAAACATTGACGTTCGCATTCGTCGATAAACAAGTAGGTGCCGTTTGTTGTGAATCTAAAATAGAAAGCGTGTTAATTCACAACAAAGCGAGAAGCTATCCCATATCTCATTCATGGGGTGTAAAGGGCAATTAAGTTTAAAGTAAGTCAAATTTGGTAAGGAAAAGTCTCTGGATGTTAACATCTGTTGGGTTCCAGGACATTGAGAGATTTCTGGTAACGAATCAGTAGACCTACTGGCCAGAGGTGGCTGTACTATGCTTATAAGGATTCTAAGCAAGATTTGCATCCACATATTTGTTACCTTTTTGGCTTAGTGGAGGATTAGAATGTGAAAAACAGTCAGCCTCCGTTGGATCCACAAAACCGACTGCATAACTGCAAGATCGCTGTGGCCCGAATATAGCAGATCCCAATCGGCGTATATGATTGGCCTGAACAGGAGTGATTTAACTCTGGCCTGTGGAATTCTAACAGGTCATTGCAATATTAGGCACCTCATGACGGGTAAATGGGATAGATTCATACCGGACTACTGCCGTTTGTGTGAGGACGAGGAGGAGTCCGAGACTATGGAACATCTTCTTTGTAGCTGGCCACTCTAGCCTGTAGAAGACTAAGAGACGTAGGGGAGAGTAACATAGACGATCTAAAGTATCTCTCCTCAGTCCCAGTAGGAGATGTAATATTTTTATTGCGGTGCATTCCATGGCTAACTGGGCTAAGATAAAAATTTGAGTTTACACGACTTTCTGTCCTCTCTCTATCCATCCCCTCTTTCCTTCTTTCTCCACCCCTCCTTTTCTAACGACCAATCACAATGGCTCAGCAGATTTCGGTGTGTAGTGTAATCTTGTTTCTACCAGGTTACACGTGTCTACAATCTAACCTAACCTTACCTATGGAACAGAGATCCCAACCTGTAAGGACGGTGATGGAAATCTCGTTCCGTTAACGCAGATTGTGCTGCACATATGGTGGGAAAACTTTCGTCAATCATTGACGACACAGTAAATTGTCCACCACTGTGAGATCTGCACGGCAATTGTACGGCTTGAAAACAATAAAGCTGCTGGAGCCGATGGACTGCCGACAGAGCAGGCAACGCCGATGAGCTAGCAACGTGCATGCACTATGGTATGGTGCACGATTTGGCTCTAGGTTTTCATGACCGATGATTGGAATCTGAGTGTTTTATGTGCAGTGCTTAAGACAGGCGAATCAAGCACCAAATATATTTGGATCAGTTATTTACCCATCGTATACAATGTATACAATACGTATACAATGTGTTATGTGAATGACTAAAGCCCATCCTAGCAAAATTGATTGGCCCTTATCAGTGTGACTTCAGACCTAATAAATTCACAACCGACATCTATTTATCCAACAAGGTATCCCCGCGAAACTAATACTACTTTGGGGATGACACATACCAACAGTGGAAATAGTCATGTAAAAAAAAATCTACCAAGCGAAACCTTAGACATGGCTATAGCTTGTCATGCGATCTCTTTAACATCATAATGTAGACGATCAAGCGGTAGGCTGCAGAAAACACGACTGATTCCATCTTTAATAGAAGTCACATGCTTCTCGCGTAGGCCGATGATACAGATATCATTGGCCGAGGACTACGGGATGTTACTACGGCCTTTTCAAGCATAGAGAAGAGGTCCAAAGTAGTGGATCTGGTAATGAATGCAAAACAAAACCAAGTTCTGTATTTCAATGAACAAAGAGAATACTCATTTGGGACGCAGCGTTAACGTGGACAACTTTAACTTTAAAGTGGTAGATGATTTTGTCTACCTTGGCTACGCCGTAAACAAAGTCAATAATGTCAGCCTGGAAAATCAGGCGACGAGTATTGATTGCTGCTACTATGTGCTAAGCAAGCGTTTTAATGATAAAGCCCTCTCTCAACGAACGAAGATTCAACTCTACCAGACACTTATCCTGCCTGTCTTACTCTTCAGCGCAGAATCCTGGGTAATGATGCAGGCGGATCAATCTACTAATAACTACTTCGAATAATATGTATACCCATCATTGTAAATGGCGTGTACCGTCCATGAACCATGAGCTGTATAACGACATTTACGTAGTCAAGCGAGTTCAAATAGACCGAATGCGCTGGCTCGGGCATGGGCGATAGGCGGCAAAGTATGGGGCGATCCGAACTTCGTTGGATGGATCAGGTGAAAGAGCTGTTATCTAAACTTGGTGTGACGAACTATCTACGGAGAGCAAGAGACTGAAGCCCCTTCTTTCTATGTGCCGAAGCTACTGAGAGATGAATTTTTATTACTGCTGCTAACTACAAATAGTTGTTTCTTTGAAAGTTATGGAGGGAATATTAATTATCCAAAAATAGATAATATTGCAGAGGAGGCACTACAAGGGGTATGGCTATTCTGTCTATTTACAATCCCATTACTTCGTTTTGGAAAATATTAATATTTGTGAATTTTAATAAGGTTTATTTAAGGTTTACTCAAATCATCCTGCTAGTCAGACGGACATGACTCAGTGGTCATAATAAGTTCTAAAACGTTTTTAGCCTTAATATACTTGGGGTCTAATGCGTCTCTTTAAATGCTGTAACCTAGGACTGAAGTCTCTTTAATTCCTCAAGTGGTTCTAAGTTTCTGTTGAAAATTTTACTTTTCAGGTATCCCGAAAGAAAAATATCCATTAGAGACGTGTCTGTGCCATAATGTGCTCACTTAATGTCACCTCTTTTGGATCTATTAACTTTTGCCCAAAAATTACGCGAACTGTTCTCAATGAGTCGTTGTAGGGATAACATGTAGTCCCATTTTGCTGAAATCACGAGCGATGATTAAAATCATGAGCAATTCTGTAGAACTGGAGAAAAAAGTTTATGTAGCATGGGAATAAACTTCTCTGTATTGACTGTAACAACATGCCCTTGTTGATATTTATAGAATTATGAAACAATAATACGTCTTTATGAAAAGCTGCTCATACAGAACCATTGGGTAAACAATTTAGTGTCAAGCCCCTATTTGAAATAATTTCTGGTTACATGCCCATTACCATTACGATAGCAATAAAATCTTGTGATGATGTCAATGTAAATCTTTGTGAAGAATGTGGTATAAAGATGTTCTGGACAGACCCTTTTCTAGACATTCCGATTGACTTCACACTATACTGCGAAGTTGCTGTCGATACCATCGATTAAGCCGTCGATGGAATAAATGTAGATGTCTGAGGTAGAATTCGATCTCTAGTTTACCTTCATGATAGGCGAGTGTTGTAAACATCATGCTACGGCCGGTTCTCCCTTTGCACACCATTCACCCCCTTGCACTGTGTCTTCTAGTATAATCTTAGGAAATGTTCTCAAATAATACATTTACATGTATTCCTCTAACTCCCATTGGAGCACAGAGAGTTAATTACAGCCGTCTGCCACTGGATCCGATTTAGTGCAGTAGATCTTAGTTCGTTTCAGGATTTGCCGAGGTGGTAATTACTACAATTACACTACCGACTTTTATTGAATATCCAAATATCTTTAACAGACTTCGCAGTATCTCGTGTAATTGTGACCTCCTAATCTCTAATGCGACCGCCTAATAACCAACACCTCCAATGTAATATGACAAACTAAAACAAAACCCTCTGTGTCCTCCTTAATGTACTTTAATTATTTCTAATAAAAACCAATATATTGGTAAAAAATCGTCGTGAAAAACGTACAATACTACAAAACCGCATAAAAACCAATATACAGCTAAATTATCCACTCCCTTCGAAAAACGGCTAATGTGATGGTGGTGGCATAAACAAAAACTAATAAGCTGTTGTCTGTGGTAATGGATGCTGTGCATCCATTGAGGTTAAGATAATGATTGGGATGCTAATGCAACACCTCAGTGTTAATGATGATTACTCAATCATTGGAAAATTTATCATCATCGTCGAGACATCATCTTCGGCCCCATCAAAATCATGGATTTACTTGATTGGTGTATGTGTGTTTGTGTTTTGTAATTTTGATTAATCCACAAAATTTCAATAAGAACTTCGACGATGACGTTGTATTGGTCGGTCAGTCAGTCGGTCGTCGGTTAGTCTTTTGGTTTACCGTAAAGGTTCATGACAATCGTTAACCATTTTTGGGGAATGGCCAATGACGTGATGTTCGTTTTGTTTCGTTTGTGGTAAATCAAGGGCAATTTTCGCTGTTACCTCGTAATTGATATAAATTTGAAATAGAAAAGCGACGGAGATTGCAGAAATGATTGAATTGTAAAAGTGCAGTAGACAAATTCATTTATTGGGTTGAATATCAAATTAAAGGATAAAAAGGAATATTTTGCGTTAATCCGGATAATGCCATATATATCTTTTATTTTCATTTTTATTTTTAATGTAAAATCAAAATTTTTTATTAATTAGGCTCGAGGTCAGTGTTTTGTTTTTATCTTTTATTTTTCAATATTTCGTTTTTTATCGATTGAAAAGTTAAAAAAAAGTTTGAGTAACAACACAATATCAAAGCTTAATAGTTTAGCGATCACCATCCTCTGATATCGATAGCGTACTATTATTTATTTTTTAGCATTTTCTTGTAATTTACATTTGTATTACTCTTATTTTTATTTTTGGTTTAATTGTAATTCTAAATTTCAAATTTTAGTTTTAATTTTAAGCATTTCTATATATTGCCATGTTCTCCTGCCCTGTTATCTTCTAAGGCGTAGTAGATTTTGAGCACCTAGCTCCGGTCCCACTTTTCCAACTGTTCGTTTGATCACTTTACTTTTACCTCTATTTTTAATATGTAAATTCATGCATTCATGTCACTAGTGAACTCTGCCTTCCTAATCACTCTACGTATTAATTAGCGTATGCCACAATGTACACTAATACCTCTAAATAAGGAGATAGCTAGTTTACAACTTTCCTTATGTGGTATCTGAATCAAATATTATCTAAACACATACACTCAACAATTCACTAAAATTAACACAATTCAGCAGTAAATGATTTTTTAAACAATTCAGAGACACGCGCTGCGAATTCAGCCAAAATCATTCAATTTCGTCTGGTCGGACAAGAGTAAAAACTCCAAAAATGGTCAAAATATCAATTACAATAAAAGTTTAAATGCAATAAAAGATTAAACAACAACAGCAACAACGGCAACAAACAAACTCATAAACGTAATCATCAATAAACAATTTCAAATGGAAATTTATTGAATTGTAATGATTATGCGATTAGTTGCTAGAGCCTCTCACAGAGAGGGGCGTGGTTTGTTAATTAAGGGAAATAAAAATAGTTATAGCAAATTCATGATGAAAATAAGATATTGACAAATGAAAGATATGAACAATTGTTGAAAGGTATGATCAATTGAAGTTTTAAGTTTTAAAACAACTTATGTACATATGATTACTAAGATCGTGTGTGGTTCGTGCTGACTTGTGGTCTTCGTTGATATCATTTTGTTACTTGTGTGTATGTTTCTCGTATGTTGCTTGGAACTTTTTGCACCTTAGGATTGTGATGATAGGTGCTGATGATGATATTGTGGCTAATTGATAATTGATGGAAGCTTGCATATGGCAGGGACAGACAGACGGACGGACTTCCTAAAACAGACTTAGAATTCTATGCTGATATTATATGTATAAATATGAATCGTAGTTTGTTCGGATGCCTAAAACTTCAAAAATTCTGTACAAAATTGGATACTTCTTTCTGCGGGTTTGTTTGTTATTTCTATTCCAAGGTTTATTTAGAAAAGCAAACAAATATTCAACAGATGGCGCTATAGAAGGTGATTAAATATGTATTAGTTGACGTATGAGTAATATGATTAATATACGCTACATAAATATAAATCATTCGTAAAGGACAACTGTGGGCGCTGGGGGTGTGATGCAAGGTATAGCTTCCGATCGGTTTTACTTGGCACACCCAGAGTGATCCTTGACAAGTCAAGTCTACTCATACACCTCCGTATTCATGGTACTACTGCGGACGGAGTTCGTCCACATGGTGACGCCTGGAAACGCAAAGGTAAAGCTTCTGATCGGTTTATCTTTGCAATCCCAGAGTGATCCTTGCCATGTCAATTCTACTCATAGAGCTCCATATTCGTAGAACTACTGCGGACGGAGTACCTCTACATGGTGACGCCTGGAAACGTGCTTTTGACACCGGTCAGAGCACGGCTAACTGTGGGAGGCGAAATCTAAAACCAGGCACGTCGGCTCAGAGTGTGCGGTACCCTGGTCAGCATCTGACCCAGAATTGGCGGCTGTAATAAAATCCTGGCAGAAGTAGAAAACTGCGACGTGGTGCGCTGGGCTTGCAACCCGCCACAGACGTTTAAACTAATGCAATGAAAAAAAAAGTAAGAAAATAACAAAACGGATCCCCCAAATTAATAAGTCCATCGCAAACGAATTGAGGACCATGATTTGAGGATATGCACCTGGAATGTTAGAACACTGTATAGACCAGGTGTATCAATCCAACTAGCGGAAGTCCTCGAAGAATACAAGGCTGACATAACCTTTTACAGGAAATTCGGTGAACAAGACACAGGTGCTTGCTCATGAAAGCGTGCGACATCTACTATAGTGGCAATGCGGACAAGCACGAGTTTGGATGTGAATTTTGTGGTTGGCGCGTGAACGAATAACCACCATAATGGTCAAGACAAAGTTTTTCCACATAACACTTATATGTGCCCATGCTTCTACAGAAGAGAAAAGCAATGAGGACAAATACGAGTTCTAGGAGAGCCTAGAAAATGTATATGACCGTAGCCCGCCATAGCATCAAAATTGTACTAGGCGATTTTAATGCTTAAATAGGCAGGGAGACCGCATTTGAGCCTACCGTCGGAAAATTCAGTCTGCACATCGAAACGTCGAACAATGGCATAGGACTGATTGATTTCTCTGCGACAAGAAATAAAAACCATAAAAGTGTTCATAAGGCAACATGGTTGTCTTCAGATCAATCGACGAGGAATCATATAGATCACGTGGTAGTCGATGGAAGGCTCGCATCGAGTGTTCTGGACGTACGAGTGATCAGGGGTGCGGACATTGACTCCGATCACTACCTTACCGCAGTTAAGGTAGACACAAGGCTAAGCATGGCGAAAAACGTTTGTAACCAGGTACAACGAAAGCTGGACATCTGTAAACTGCGGACCACAGAGGTAGCGGAAGCCTACTTCAACCACATACTTCAACTGCTACGGAATGCTCCAACCTCTGACAATATAACCTCGCAGTGGCAATAAAAAGTCGGCTCCATAGAACGGACTGCGAGAAGCGTATTTGAGTACTCAAAGCCGTCTCAGGAAGATGTCTGGTACGATGATGAATGTCGCAATTCCACGAGAGAGACGGATACTGCATACAGGCCTAAACTGCAGCCAATGGCAACACGAGCTGTTCGTGAACGGCACAGCGAAAACAGTCGAGATGCAACTCGCTTTTTTAGACGGAAGAAGAAGAATCTAAAGGAGAGACAGGATGAGTGCACAAAGTTGCTCCCAAGCAGAGGGGAAGCCCGTAAATTCTACCAAAGAGTTAAGGGAGGAATGCATCAAAAAGGGCAGCCCTCCTTTAAGGACAGCGATGGCCAACTAGTGATAGACCCGGATTACGTTCTAAAGATATGGAGAGAACATTTCAGTAATTTACCGGTCACGGACACCACTCCAAAAGACCCCGCACCGATCTATGACGATGGTATTAACTGTTCACCTCCGACCCAGAGCAATATATGTGTGGCCTTAAAAAAAAAACAAATCGGCTGGAGGCGATGGTCTACCTGCTGAATTGTTTAAGGCAGCTGGGGAGAAGCATGCATCAGCTCACTTGCAAGAAAAACTGATTGGACCTTATCAGTGCGGCTTTAGACCCGGCGAATCAAATATTCAATTTACGACAAATCCTTAAAAAAAATCATGAAAAGCAGATCGGCACCTACCATCCCTTTGTCGACTATCAGATAAGGAATAAGTTATTTAAAGCCATGTCTGAGTTTGGTATTCCTGCAAACATGGAAAGAGGTCCCAGGCAGGGTGATAGATTATAATGTATACTTTTTAATATAGTTATGGAGAAGGTGATGAGAAAGGCTGGTGTCAACATGTCTAGCACACATGCCACTAGCCACTAGCGATGGCATGGGCTTTATTGGCCGAAATCTGCGAAATGTTACTGCAGTTTTCTCATCACTGGAAAAGGAGTCAGCAAAAATGGGTTAAGCGGTCAATGAGGACAAAACAAAAATAATGATTTCGACGAACAAAAAGTCCTCTCGATGGGGACGCACCGTGAATGTTGACAATTATTGTTTTGATCTTCCGTCAATAAGAAAAATAGTGTCAGCCAAGAAATCAAGCGGAGAGAGGTGCTCGCCAATATATGTTTTTACGGACTTCGGCAGAACTTTAGCAACACCACCTTATCTCGAACAACTAAGATACAGCTATACCACGTACTTATTTTACCCTTTCTGTTGTAAGGTGCCGAATCGTGATTCGAGAGCAAGGTACTCCGAAAAATATATGGACCTATCTATGTCGAAGGCGAGTTTCGCCATCGTATGAACCATGAGCTGTATGAGCTTTACCACGACATCGACATAGCTAAAAGAGTCAGAATCCAACGACTTCAATGGCTGGGACATGTTGCCAGGATGGATGTAAATGCTCCAGCGAGAAAAGTGTTTGAAGGCGAACCTGAAGGACGGCACAGAGCAGGGATACCCAAACTTCGTTGGAAGGACCAAGTGGTTGACGACGTGCCACCATCTGGTAGGACTAAATGGAGAACGCACGCAGAAGACCGAAGTGTGTGGAATTCTCTAATATTCAGCCCTTTAATTTATGAACCACGTTCGTAAGTTGTAATAGGCCACTTAAGTAAGTAAAAAAGTGAGCGATAAATGCGTGGCATGTGTTTTCGTTTTTGCCTGGCACTGGCTTACACCTACAATGGAACTCTTACAGAATTTTAAGCATCTCATTGTTTTAGTTCCAAGAAGTATTAAATAACACACTGCTACAGGATGGATGGGAAAAAATATAAGGAACTTGTGTTGTAGATCTGTTCGAGTACAACATGCATTTGTATACCAAAGTTTCTTAATACCCTCAAAATCTTGACTTACGGTTCAAAACTTGTGTTTCGCGTCTTCCCTCTCTTATGATTTGAGCACTCTGAGCCAATTGGTCTAAGTCATGGTACCAGTTTTATCCCTTTTTCCATCTGAAAGTATGAATTTCAAAAAATCCTTTTATATCGCATAAATACTCCAAAAAATAAATATTCACACCCATTTTCGCCATTCTACCTTTAGCCTTTCGGTCTGGGTGATGGTACCAGTATTATCCCTTTTTCGGTCTTTTCCCCGTAAAAGTACCAAATTCGAAAATACATTAATATCGCACAACTACTTCAACAAAATAAATATTCACACCCATTTTCGCGACTCTACCTTTAGCCGTTTGGTCTGAAAGATGGTTTTGCCGTTATTTTACCCCAAAAAGTACGAATTGCGAAAAATTCCTTCTTGAAGCTCACTATTTCGAGAGGGAGAATCCCCACATAGATTTTCAGTCTTAAAGCATTAGCCGTTTGGCCAGGGTAATGATGCTGGTTTTATTTTTTGTTTTGGGCTTTTTTTACCCCTAAAAGTAGGAATTCCGTAAAATTACTTCTTATCGATCAGCTACTCTGCAAGTATACGATACTTACCTATATACGATACTTACTTACTTTAAATCGACATTAAATTATTATAGCATGTAACTTGACAACATGAATGATGCAGAACTTCTTCTTTTTGGGTATACTTTCACGTGCAATTCTCAGAACTGAGTCCCAAAATCATGTGTTGTACAGTGTAATATAGAAAAGTTCCTTTAAACTGTTTGTTTGTTAGTTTTAGTCGATCGTGTTTTATATATTAAATGATACATCAAATTCGGCTTACGATCAGAAAGTTCCTTTCAACATTTTCTCCATTTTCCCACAAAGTTACCTCCACTCTTGCTTCTTGCATTTCAATAATGTTCACCTAAATTATCTTGCCATCCCCCTTTTCACAATTTACATATGGAACAACTTAACTTGCTATCATCGCCAATAGCAACTGCATCAACAACAGCAACAGCACCAGCAACTACTGCAACCTCAACATATGTTTCAAATGCCCAGAATCGAAAACCAGTAGCAGCCAATAACTAGGTACTTAAGACAACAAAAATCTTGGCTTTTGCTTGGTATCGTTGTTGTTTTTTTTCCTGTGTGTGTGTGTGTGTTTGCATGTGTAGATTTGTTGTTGTTTTCACTGGCGTTGTTGTGATTGCATTTTAATCGCTTATTATGGCCTCTTGAATATGCATATGGATGTTGTTGTTAACAATGCATCGGCAGCAGCAGCTGTTGCTGATGCTGCTGTAGCAAATGTAAACATCAATGTTGCCATTGATGGGGGCAGACTGTGATGTTGTTGCTGTCGTTTGTGCTTTGTTGTTTGTATATGTAAAGACGATAAAAGCATTTGAGTTGTAATCAGAGAACCCCGAAGAACATGTTCTCAAAGGAAGGAAACAATACAACAACGGCAGCAGCAGCAGCAGCAACAGCAACAACAACAGCTAACGACTGTTATTATTGGAGCTACAGAAACAACACCAACAACAAAAACAACTGCATGGAAACAGCAATGTGCCATGTGTAGTGTACGTTGTGTTGTTGTGTGCTGCTGCTGCTGGATGTGAATGTGAATACATGGCCATTGGAAAAACCCAATCAAGCTCAAAAGGTTTTCTGCTCTACAACTTTGTTTTAGACGTTTTGTATTTGAAGTTGAAACACCCTATAATAGTTTAAGCAGGTTACTTAAGTTTAGGGTACTGTTGAATGATGCTATCTTTATATGGGTTAATGTTGATGTGGTCATGTTAGATTACATAGTACAACATTTTTCAGCTCATTGATTTCGGGACTCAATTCTGAGAATTGCTCGTGAAAGAAGTCCCAAAAATAAGAAGTTCTTTATCATTCTTTTAGTCAAGTTGGTTGCATTAACAATTTAATGGCCATACAAGTTTTTTTGCTCAGATGGATTTTCATATTTTAAGGATCCAAAAATGACTATTTTTACATTCAACCTATAAGTTTAAGGACATGAGCTCAGTGTAACCCCTTATTTTGTGATAACTGCAGTTAGGGTTACATTTATAAGACTGAAAACGTGATGTCCATCAAATCATTAATGCAGCCAACTTGACAAAACAAATGATGTAGAAGCTATTATTTTTAGAGCTACTTCCACGTGCAGTTCTTAGAATTGAGCCCCAAAATATGTGTTGTACTGTATTATGGTTACTATTAGAATACATATTATAGTTATTTTAGATGTCTTAGTGATTTAAAATTTACATTAGAAACTAGGATTATAGGTCCTGGGATGACTTTGACAATAGTGAAATGTCTATTAATACTACTCGTCGAAATCAATTTGGCGTCAACTTCCATTTGCATTTATTGAGCCCTTACAAAATACTTACATTCATAAAGATAGTTATACTAACGGTAGCTCTCTTATACTTCGAAGCGGCCGCCATTTGATTTGAAATTCTACCACACCAATTATTCGCTTCATCTATCTATATCACTGGTAATTACATCCTACAATCTTCAATGCTGACCAAACAAACTTTTGTCTAAAACTTTAATTGCAAATAATATCAAAAGTCGAACAAAATGAAAAATTTACAGAGCAGAAGAAAAAAAACTAACAGAAAAAAACAACACAAATCGCAAACTTCAAACAAGGGACGACAGAACTCAAAGAAATCCCATAAAATCAAATAAAGCAATCAACCAAAACCAATGAACATGTAAAATGCAAAAATGCTAAAGAACACAAAAAAAAAACACACACAATCAAACAATACTTCCACTGAGAACTGTGCTGAAACACATAGATACGAAATGAATGTTAAATTGCAATTCAAACAAAGAAACTTTTTGAAAAAAAGAATTATTAAAAAAAAAACAAACAACACACAGCAAGAATCGTAACTAAACTGAACCTACTAAAACACAGAAATCAAAGTCAATGCGATGTTGTTAACTTCATTGATAGATATGTACGAGCGAGTGCAAGTGCGAGTCGAGTACAACCCAATGACTTTGGCAGAGAATGGAAATGAAACTGAAGTACAACAAGTAACAGCAACAAACAACGATAACAACAACAACAATAGTAACAACATACAATATAATATGCCATGTAGAACAACATCAAGATGGGCAGACAATTCGACATTCAGACACTGGTAATCGAACACATGAATATATGGCTTAACTTGCTGTTCAACAGTTTTAAGCGGCAGCAACATCACAACATCAACCCACTGGTGTTTAGGCCATGGTTAAGTGTAAGGGAACCATAACTCAAACAAGTCTACAAACGATAGGTTGCCAACAACAATTGCAGCTGCTCTACACTTGAGGGTATTAAAGTAGCATTAAAGGGAAGCAGGTAAAAGATTGGTTAGCTTACACAGTACAACATTTTTCACCACATTGATTTGGGACTAAATTCTTAGAACTGCACGTAAAAGTAGCCCCAAAATGAGGAAGTTCTGCATTATTTGTTTTGTCAAGTTACATGCCAATGTAATTTAATATGGATTTGAAGTTAGTAAGTATCTTATAGGAGATTTTGTCACGTTTTAGCCTCTTTCGTTTGACTTAACTCGAGAACCACTAGCTCAAAAAAATTAAAAAAAAATTAAGAAGTACAATTCCATTTAATCCGTTCATATAACGTTTTTCTACATAAGCAACAGTTTCACTTTTGTATTCATCAAGTGATTTTGAACTGTGCTTATTTCGTAGCAGTTACAATAAAACTGTTGTACTCCATGGCGTATGATTTACTTGGAATATTACTTATGATAATCATACGCCACCATATAGTATTTATGTTATGTCAAATAATAGAGCCTAAAACATAACAAATTCCCCAATACGATACTTACTTTCTTAAAATCGATATAAAATTATTATGGCATGTAACTTGACAAAACGAATTATGCAAAAATTCCTCTTTGGGGGTTACTTTCATGTGCAGTTCTTAGAATTGAGTCCCAAAATCATGTGTTGTACTGTGTTAGTTGAAGAGCTATCAAATAATTTAAGGGTTGAAGGTATCGGTTACACTGAGGTATATCCGCAACGGTATCTGCTTACTTCATCAAACGGTCTTAGCATTACTTCATAAAATGGTCATATATTTAGTATTCCAATGGGGGATATTTTAATGTAGGTTTTCTGATTGTTATACACTTGGAAATAATCCACAACTGCCTGCGGAGGTCATCTAGCAGCTCATAGTGTCAATGGACATAAGTTTAGACGTAGCAGGATCGAAGGACAAGAAATCAAATTGATCATGTGGTAATCGATGGCAGCTATGTGATGCGTGAAGCTCTTATATTTTAGACGTATAGAACATTCGATAGGTATAACAGTTAACCTAGCTGTCATACTATGAAAAAATATTTGTTTCACTCTTTTAAGTATACTTTGGCATATCATTATGCAAAGAATAACACCTGAACAAAATTTGAACCTGAAATTAGAACACTTCGTCAAATTTACGGTGCGCATAATCGTTCATAATCCACCCGGTAACACAATTCAACAGCCAATCTGGGTCAGTATAGTAAATCCGCCACAGTGTTTGACGTTCTCAGGTGTTTTTTTTATGACCTTTTATATTTTTTCATTATCACGATGTTTGTTCGCTTAGTTTTTCAGCTAAAACTCAAAAACTATTGATGATTTCTCATTTCGGTCTTCAGCAGATTTTCTAGTAATACTATTAATGTATCGTGCACTAATTTTCTCGAATGAAATTTTAATAAAATTTACATTAATCGCCTATTTTCATAATTTTTTTTTTAATAACTCTAAATTTTTGGCCATAAATAGGATGTCTCATTTGTTATACGTAGAAAACTGGTCATTGCTGATGACATTTAATGACGACCCTGACTTAAGGACTGTACTGTTCAAATGTAGCGAGTTTGTACATGGTACTTGCATAATATGTATGTAAAACGTATGAGTAATATTAAGTTTATGTTGATTTTATATTAATCTTACGCCCATAATTTCAATTTTGTGGATTTATGGTTTCATAACACAGTGGTACAGCCAAACTGGGGGGGGGGGGGGGGGGGGGGGGGTGGTGAGAAATTCCATGTCAAGGAGAATGTACTACTTCAGCATAGTAAAACACCCAAAGAAATCGGCGTTCTCTACAATTCTGCTGAAGAGTGAAATAATAATAAAATAAGGTTTGCGGAAACTTGCGCAGACTTCTGATTGTGGACACTTTGTGCTGACCAAATAAATCACGAAGTGCACTAAATGCATTTTAATTTGAACGCCCATTTTCGTTAAAGGCATAAACAATGTTAACGCGCTGCTCAATTCTTCACCACTTCATGGTTGAATTTGTCAACGACTGAAATAAAAAAATGTCAAACAAAGTTGGGTAAGGTGTGACTCACAATTAACATCGTGTATTTTGGTTCGACCACTCTTTATATTACCTGACGAAGTATTGCTCTTATTTTGCGCCCTACTGTCAACTGTTCTAATCTGTAAAATGTTGGTCATACACTTACAACAGCCAACAGCAACAATGTTAAGTGTTAAATGCAGAATATCCACATGCTTCTACTATTGATTTTTTTGTTGCTTCGCTGTAGTTGTTGTTGCTGCTGAATCTGCATCGCTGTGGTTATAAATCGTATGGCGCGGCGGCGTGAACTACAACAAAATGCATCCACAAGAGCAAGAGCAACATCAATTGTTAATGTTGCAGCTGCCACTGGTGCTGCTGTTGTTGCTGCTGTTGCACACATCAAATGAACATAATCTACAGCAAAACACACACAAAAGATAGACTCAAAAACAAGTAGTTACCAAACGAACAAAAAAACTAGCAAACAAACATCAGAAAGGCTAAAAGGCCATTAAAAATGATCCAGTGGAAATCAAAGGCTAAGATGAATGTTATCTATGTATACTATAGGTAAATTTAGCTTTGTGCACAGGGTGTGGCAAAAGAAAGTACTGCAACTATTAATGAAATAGATGAATTATTTGAAATGGGACGTTACAGATCACAGTACATACGTTTATTAAGTCAGGTGACTGACTGATTGACTGATGGGGACTGCGGGTGTTCCCTGGTTCATTTCCTGTCTCAACCATCTACATTTTCTCTAATCGGCGGCCTTTTTGATATTGTCGGCAGCAACTTCGAGTGTCGAGTCAATCAGCATGTCAAGTATGACTTGTCCCCGCGAGATCTCTGTGTTGACTTCTTGTACATGCTTGAGAAAGTTACAGCAACATCTCATAGTTTTGGTTCAAAATCGGTAAAATTTATCGAATTGTCAACTATAGGCTTATCTATGTTCTGAAAGATTCTTGCAGTAGACGCTCGCAAATTACTTACTTACTTACTTAGCTGGTACTTCTATGCAATCCTAGTGGATTATATACCGCACGTAGAAAAATATTATAAGCGCCTCGATCTTCTGCGCTTCTTCTCCAGTTAGTCACACCGAGTTCTGTAAGGTTCTCAGTAACCTGGTCTTTCCAACGGAGTTTTGGTCGCCCTCTTCTGCGCCGTCCATCGAGTTCATTGTCGAAGACTTTTCGAGCTGGAGCATTTTCATCCATGCGTACAACATGACCTAGCCAGCGCAGCCGTTACACCTTAATGCGTTTGACCACGTCAATGTCAGTGTACAGCTCGTACAGCTCATGATTCATACGACGCCGATACTCTCCGTTAACGATGATGGGCCCATATATTTTACGGAGTATTTTTCTCTCAAATACCGCCAGAACCGATTCATCCGCTTGTGTCATAACCCAGGATTCTGAGCCATACATTAAGACAGGTAGAACCAGTATCTGGTATAGCTGGAGTTTTGTTCGTCGAGAGAGGGCTCTGTCATTGAATCGCTTGCTTAGTCCGTAGTAGCATTTATTTGCAAGCAGGATTCTTCTCCGGATTTCTAGGCTGACATTATTTGCTTTATTGATGGCGGATCCTAGGTAGACAAAGTTATCTACCACCTCGAAATTATAGTTGTCAACGTTCACGCAGTTTCCCAAACGAGTAGATTCTTTGTTCGTTGAAACTAATAACTTCGTTTTGTCCTCGTTCACCGTTAGGCCCATTTTCGCTGATTCCTTCTGTATACCTGAGAAGGCTGCAGTCACATCCCGCAGTTTTCGACCGATGATGTCTACGTCATCAGCGTACGCGAGTAGCATGTGGCTTTTGTTGAATATAGTGCCACTCGTGTTTACTGCAGCTTTTCTCATTATCATCTCCATCACAATGTTGAAGAGATCGCACGATAGGCCGTCGCCTTGTTTTAGGCCTCGTCTGGTATAGAATGGCTCCGTAAGGTCCTTGCCAATCTTCACTGAAGACTTCGTGTCAGTCAGCGTCATTCCGCAAAGACGTATCAGCTTCGCTGGAATACCAAACTCAGCCATGGCATCGAGTAATTTCTGCCGTATCGGGCTGTCGAAGGCAGCTTTATAGTCGACAAAAAGATGGTACGTGTCGATCTGTTTCTCTTGGGTCTTTTCCAGGATTTGCCGAAGTGTGAAAATCTGGTCAGTTGTTGATTTTCCGGGTCTAAAGCCACACTGATAAGGCCCGATCAGGTTGGATAACACTGGCTTTAGTCTTTCACATAGCACACTCGACAGGACCTTATATGCGATGGGTAGAAGGCTGATCCCGCGGTAGTTGGAGCACACACTTGGATCACCTTTTTTCAGCACAGGACATAATACGCTTACATTCCAATCGTCGGGCATGCACTCTTTAAGCCAAACCGTGCGCAGGAGCTGGTGCATGCTCGTTATCAGCTCCTCGCCACCGGACTTGAAGAGCTCTGCGGGCAGACCGTCGGCACCGGCTGCTTTGTTGTTTTTCAGCCGCGATATTGCTCTTCTTACCTCGGCTTGACTTGGTGGTGGGCAATCTAAGCCGTCGTCGACAATTGGCGTGATAACTTCACGTGCGCTGCCTTCTGGAACCAGCAGTTGCTGGAAGTGTTCTCTCCATATGTGCAGCACACTCTGCGTATCCGTGACCAGATTTCCATCACTGTCCTTACAGGTGGGGAGGCCATTACCGTATCCATTTGTTCTTATTTTCTGGTAAAATTTTCGGGCCTCACCTCTATCCCTGTATCGCTCTATATCCTCGTTCTCCCGTTCCTTCATCTGACGTTTTTTTCGCCTAAATAGCTGTCTCGCCCGTTTTGCTTTCTGCTTATGCCGTTCCCTAACAGCACGGGTTGCAATTGGCTGTAGCGTTGCCCTATAAGCAGCATCCAGTTCCTCAGACGCTATGCGACATTCTTCATCGTACCAGGATTCGTCTGAGCTCCGCTTTTCATATCCTAGCACGGTTGTTGCGGCGGTTGCCATGGAATGCGCAATATGCTGCCACTGTGTATCGGGAACGTCAGAAGTAGAGGCGTTGTGTCGTAAAAGTTGGGAGAGCTGGTTGGAGTAGGCAGTAGCTATCTCTGGGGTTTGCAGCTTCGCGATGTCCAGCTTTCTTTGTGTTTGGTTACGTGCGTTTTTCGCTCTGCTCAATCTTGTGCGCACCTTGGCTGCAACCAGGTAATGATCCGAGCCAATATTAGCACCACGAATCACACGCACGTCCATGACACTAGATGCATGTCTGCCATCGATTACTACATGATCAATTTGATTTTTGGTGTTTTGATCGGGGGATAGCCAAGTTGCCTTGTGGATGTCTTTGTGCTGGAATCTGGTTCCACTCACTACCATGTTCCTTCCCGCTGCGAAGCTAACCAGCCTAAACCCGTTGTCTGACGTGTCGGTATGCAGGCTGAATTTGCCGATCGATGGACCAAGAACATCTTCCCTTCCTACTTTTGCATTAAAGTCTCCTAGAACAATTTTAATGTCGTGGCCAGGGCAGCGGTCGTATGTTTCCTCTAGGCGCTCGTAAAATGCATCTTTAATCTCATCGTCTTTATCTTCCGTCGGGGCGTGTACACAAATCAGCGTGATGTAAAAATATTTCGCCCGGATGCGAATGGTGGCTATTCGGTCACTTACAGGGTTAAACCGCGAGACCAGGTGTCGAAGTCTCTTGCCGACTATGAAACCACATCCAAATTCGTGTCTTTCTGC
This sequence comes from Muscina levida, assembly GCA_964034835.1. NCBI lineage: Eukaryota > Metazoa > Arthropoda > Insecta > Diptera > Muscidae > Muscina > Muscina levida. Next base: position 28,483,969 of record OZ035882.1, on the reverse strand, counting down.
ATGGCAGCTGTAGAAGATGTCACAGTTCTTTCGTCGTGTGCATCCCTGTCCCGTCCATCTCATTTCCTGTATGGCGGTGATGTCAGCCTTGTATTTGTCGAGGACATCCGCCAGTTGGATAGAGGCACCATCTCTGTATAGAGTTCGGACATTCCAGGTGCATATCCTTAAATCATGGTCCTTATATCGTTTGCGGGGGTCGTCAACATTTGGGGGGGTTCTTGTTTTTTCTTTTCTTCGTGTTTTCATAATAAATTTTGTTTAAGGAGAGTGGCTTATTAGGCCACCGCTCCCGATCCTAGTTTCTTGGGGCTGCCAAGGCCACTAGGAGAGCCTGTGTTGAGCTTCAGTAACTTTTGTTACCTACTTCCTAAGACGCATCGGTGGTAGCATGCCGATTAGGTTACTCAACGTTTCGCCTTCTAACTCTAGCTAACTTCTAAGCGGTTGCTTTGAAGTCATTGCCCAGGGAATACTTGGTCTAGGACCGGAAGTAGTTAGCTGCTTGGACAGTGCCACAAAGGAATCGCTTCTGGTCAATCCCAAGTGAGTGACAATCAGTAGTTTTCAGCCTCTGGGCAAAGTCCCATTCCCCAAATTAGAACTCTCTCAAATTAGAATCTTCCAGAAATTAGAATCAAGCAACGAACGCTCGAAAATTAGAATCGTTTTACCTTATTTGACGAATTTTTGAGTTTGTTATTACTTTTATCGCATCTACAAATAAAACAGTGCTGTGCAAATGGAAAAATGTAGTTGTGTTAGTGAAGAGATGAAACTGCCAACTTTATATTCATATAACTAAATTTGTTTTGAGTGTGACCTGACTGAAGCAAGAGCGTAAGAATACATGTAAATTGAGCGAGCACAATTGTGCAATGAAATGAACAGCACTGTAATAAAACTAAAAAGGGGAAGCAACTGATAACTGATGAAACTCTCTTTTTTATGATTGAGTTAGTGGGAAAAAACTCACACGTATGGTTTGATATTCATCAAATTTTCGGATGATGGCGACGATGTTGTTGATGCCACTCCAGCTTTATCTCACTTAACAGCTATCGAAAGCGTTAATAATTTGTTAAAATGGTGCAAAAATCATGAGCCTTGTTCGTCAAAGCACACTAGCAGTCTCTTAGCCTTGCGAAACGATATCGTCTCAGAAAGCGTACGAAAACCGCAAAAGCAAACAAGTATTACTGATTACACTATGACACAATTTGATGGTCATTGTCTCGGGGGTGAACCAAACCAATATCAAACGATAGCATTTGACCTCAGTAACAAAACCCTAAACTCCATTTTGCCCCACTACGTCACAAATTTTTTTTACAGTGGTTTGAAGTTTGATTTTTTTGGTCAACTAACATGAACTATCCCAAATCTATTTTTACACATGATTTTTTATTTTCTTTTATTTGACCTTTGTCAAAAAAAATCTAACTTTAACCCACTGTATACAAAAATTGTGACGTAGTGGAGCATAATGGAGATTAGGGTTTTATTACTGAGGTCAAATGCTATCGTTTGATTTTGGTTTAATTCACTCCCGAAAAAGTGCGTTGCACTGTTTGCTCAAATATAGACTTTTTAACATTTCATTTTGATTTTATTTTGGAACCTTTGACTCGTAGATGTTATTTGTCTTCAATGACTCTTAGTGAAATTTTCCGGAGAATATTTCTATCGATGGTTGTAATCCTTGACCTCCGCCCAAAGTTGACTTTTAAACAGTTTTTCAAAATTGGGCCCAAAATGTCCCATACGGGTGGGAGCTAGAGGGTTAAAATGTTCCGAGGAAATACTCCCCTGGATGTTTTAGTATAGGTCTCCGAAGACATGAAATACCCCAAATGTACTTATATAGATGATTTTTCATATTCTTTGAATCGACTTTTGACCAAATAATTCAAACTTCAAACCACTGTAAAAAAAATTTGTGACGTAGTGGAGCAAAATGGAGTTTGGGGTTTTGTTACTGAGGTCAAATGCTATCGTCTGATATTGGTTTGGTTCACCCCCGAAAAAGTGTGTTGCACTGTGTTATTTGCCAAATTAAATTAAATAATTACATATTAATAAAATTTTACTATCATATTGTATCGTTTCTATACTTTTTGGGGTAAAAAAGAAAACGTTCAGAAATTAGAATTTTTTCGGAAATTAGAATTACCCTAATTACCAAGTGGTTCTAATTTGCGAGCGTCTACTGTATGGCCATTACATTATAAATGCAGCCAACTTGACAAATCGAATGATGCAAAAGTTCATATTTTTAGGGCAACTTTCATGTGCAATCCTCAGAATTGAATCCCAAAATCACGTGTTGTACTGTGGAATCAGTGTCAATACGTAAATGTCTGATGTATTATCTGTGAAGAGGCACTAACCTTAACTAATGTTGCGTAAAATTATTTTGCTAAGAAACATGATTCTTGTTTAAATTTTACGGCAACTTGTTTTTATCTATCCAAATCTAGTATTAAGCCAATTTTCTTGCATAACTTTTCAAACATGTCACACATCTTGCATAATTACCACATTTTCCGGCAAATTTTGATTATTTCAGCTGATAAGATTTCTTACGACGATTTGTATAAATTTATTCAAATTAATACCTCATCATCACTTATCGCAAGGAAGCATCATCATCATCGTCTTTCCATTGGGCATCATGGCAAAAAGTAAAAAATCACACTATAATAAGCGCTATTTGTTGTTGTTGTGATTTTGTATTAAAACCAAATCATGTTAAACTTTCAAACAGTAGCAGCCACTGCAACAACAATAACAACAACACCAGCGTTCAAACAACTAGGTAATACCATTACTAATCATGGAGACGCCCCTTCTTTATTTGTTGCAAGCTCATATTAAATGGCCGGAAGGCTAACAGCATCCACAGCAAGACAAAGAGAGACTCTTAAGACAGCAAATCCTCTTAAAGTTAATAAACGTTAACAACAACAACACCAAAGACGACGACGACGACAACAAGGAGGAGATGCAAGTAAGACTGTCAGTCAGTACTCGTAGTATAAGAATGAGTAGTCCTATGTAGCTGCCTGGATGGCCAACTGCTGTTCTTATAGATTGGGTGGCGGCATATTACAACAATGAACCACTCATTTTCTGCTCATAGCCCCAGAGCTGGTCCAGAGGTTTGCTGACTGACTGTGAAGGCAGCCGTATTGTGGCACATAACAAACGGGCTGCTAAAAATTACAGTAATTTAATAATATTTTGCTATTTTTCTTAGCTATTTTTGTCGATTGGACTTTTACCTCCAGCTCTGACAAAATGAATAATAGCTTTGATGGCAGATGTATTACTTAGGGAGAGGAGGGATTGGCAGGGGTGGGCGCTGAAGGCCACAGAGGTTTGAACCTGCAAGCGGTGGCGACTGGCAGTTTGCTACTGTTACCAATATTTATTCCAGTTATTATAGACCAAATCAATGCTTTATAGCCATTGGTTATACAAGAAAGACAAAGAAAAAACAAAACAAAAACATTGTGCTACAGCGCTCTTTGTTGTTGGTTTGACTGACAGGTAATCAATGAAAAAATTATGACTCTTTTTAAAGTTTTTTTTTTTTGTTGTTGCTTTATTTTTCTACTTGTGATATACATATGTTGCAATGCGTTGCGGTGGGTTGCTGGGGCGGTAAATACTGTCGATGTTAAGACACTTAAAGTTTTTATATTAGGGTTTTTGCCTTTTCTAGATTTGGCGTTGGAGATTAGAAACTTTGATGAATGTCTTGAAAGTACAAATCCATTTTTTCTACAAATGCAGCAAACTGTATTGTCGGAAGGATTCTTTAACGAGACTGGTATGGTAATGGAGGAAATGTGGAATCCTATGATAGGTAAACATCTTATATAAGATGTAAAATATATAAATTTACAACTGTAGAGCAATTGTAGTAATATTTTTAAATTACAAACTTAACAAAATCAACGATTGATTTGAAATTCCTAAAGATAATAACATTTTAGTACAACTTTGCGAATATTCTAAAAAAATTGGCTTTAAGGGATTATATCAATAAAGTCATTTTTGAGAAAATTGTTCTAAGAGTGTTTCTTCCCCTTTTCCACACAAGGGCCTAAAAAGACCTACATATTGAGCAGCAAGATGGTTTCCTCCTGAGGGTTCCATTCTATTCGCAATGCTGTTATCGGATGTCCTTCATATATATAAGGCTCACCTAACCGCCATACAGGAAATGGGAAGGATGGGACAGTCGTGCACGCGACGTATCAACTGTGACATGATTACAGAAAGACAAGAATTTGAGTGTGGATTCATAGTTGGCAAGAGACTTAGACATCTAGCATCAAAGTAAAATACTTTTATATCATGATGATTTGTGAACACACCCCGATGAGAGAAAGATGCGAACATTAAAGATGCATTTTAGATATTTTGCAGTAATTGGATTCAGCTCTCCACACAAAGTTATCCAAAAAGTATCCTGGATATTCTCTGATCAGAAGACAAGATAACCAATTAATCAAGTGGTAGACGCTGGCGGACTCAATCGTGGTAGTCGTGCATGTGATGCTTAGTGTAAGCAAGTATAGACTCGTCACGAGATTAAGCAGTGGCATAAACTTTCATAACCAAACGCAATGAAAGCTAGATTGGCAAGGCTGGATGTCTCCGAGATAGCCAGTGCCTATTTCCACTAACTCTCTTAATTAGTGCAAACTAACGCTCCCAATTCTGATGTTCCTGACAACATATGGCAAATTATTTAACCACTTCCGCAACGTCCGCACTTGCTTATAAAAAACCACGTTCAGAAAAGTCCTGGTACGGTGATGAATGTCGCGTATTTTGTCTGTCTCAGTCATCTATATGTTCTTTCATTGCCTGGGTTATATAGTTTCCCTGTAAAGGTTCTAAAATTTCTCTGTAAAGACAGAGATGGAAATTTTGCACCGAACAGTCTAGGTTAGGTTGGGTTAATTCGGCCGCTACGTTCAGCATAGCTTAGTATGATTCATTTTGTGATACTTTTTCAAAATTTTAGCACCAACGTAGCTTTTTAGCCATTTGGTTGCTCTAATGACGACAACGGACACTATTTATGGAGGAAACATTTGTGTACTCTGCTTGTTCCCAAAGACTGCCTACGTGACGAAATCAATAATCATCGCTGACGGAGCAGAATGTCCACCACTGTTCAAAAACGAGTTCAGTATAGCAAAAAATCAAAAAGTTTCGGGTGCCTTTGGAATGCCAGCAGGACAATCAAGCACGTCGTCGATGTTCCAGTAACGTGTATGCGCCGACTAATAACCACGATTTGAAAAGGTTATTTACATATACAGTTCTAGCGCTAACTACACATTTGTGACCTTTTAACCACTAGCCATCAATAATAAACTCATTTACTCTTGAATATCACTAACCAACCCAAACAGCATACATTGTTTTAATTACTTCAAGGGCAATCCACAATACCATCGATCACACTACCGCCGCAATTGACGCGTTAGGCAATGCACGCAACTGCCGCAAACGACACATTCGGCAATCGCCACGAATCAGTACAATAATTTATCGAAGGAAATATTCTTCTGTTTAATCGGACTTCGGTCTGACGAATTGGACTTCGGTCTGTTGAATCGGCCTTTGGTCTGTTAAATCGGACTTCGGTCTGTTGAATCGGACTTCGGTGTGTTAAACCGGACTGCGGTATGTTGGATCGGTCTTCGGTCTGTGGAATCGACTTTGGTCTGTTAAATTGGACTTCGGTCTGTTAAATCGGACTAGGGTCTATTGAATCGGAGTTCGATCTGCTAAATTGGACTTCGGTCTGTTAAATCGGACTTTGGTCTGTTGAATCGGACTTCGGTCTGTTGAATCGAACTTCGGTTTATTGAATCGGACTTCTGTCTGTTGAATTAGACTTCGGTCTGTTAAATCGGACTGCGGTCTGTTAAATCGGACTACGGTCTGTTGAATCGGACTTCGGTTTGTTTAATCGGACTTCGGTCTGTTAAATCGGACTTCGGTCTATTGAATCGCACTTCGGTCTGTTAAATCGGATTTCAGTCTGTTAAATCGGACTTCGGTCTGTTGATTTGAACTTCGGTCTGTTAAATCGGACTTCGGTCTGTTGAATCGACTTCGGTTTGTTGATTTGAACATCGGTCCGTTAAATCGGACTTCAGTCTGTTGAATCGGACTTTGGTCTGTTAAATTGGACTTCGGTCTGTTAAATCGGACTACGGTCTATTGAATCGGACTTCGGTCTGTTAAATCGGACTTCGGTCTATTGAATCGCACTTCGGTCTGTTAAATCGGACTTCGGTCTGTTGAATCCAACTCCGGAGGTTAAACCGACTCGTCGGTTGCACAGATTTGAGTCTGGTATACGAAAATACTCCTCATTTTTGTAGCCTTGTATTAGAAATTAGCACCGTGTAGCATCTTGATACTAAAACTCGGTTGAGTACGATTATTAGTTCGGTCGCGAAATCGGAATCGATACAACTACGAGTTGTAGAAGTCGATCTACTGAAGAACACGAGTTGTGGATACTAAACTGATTTACGACGAAAGCCGAATCATCGATACAACCACGGGTTGCCAAAGTCAATTTGCTAAAAAACGCGAGTCACCCCCACGATCCTGGGTTGCGAAGCTGAATTATCAATAACCCCGAAATGCTGACATAAACCTGAACCACAGACAAACCCGAATCATCAAGATGACCCATTTTTGATGATATAAACCCGAATCACCAATACCCTTCTGAATTGTTGAAGGGTATTTACCCGAACTACCGACAAACCCGACTTATCAATCATCACTTGCTGATATTAACCTGAAACCCCGACAAAACCCTAATCACCACGCTGACCACACACTGCTGATATTAATCGTAACCACCGACGAACCCGAATCATCAGTACGCTGCCGAGTTGCTGGTACGAGCCTGAATTATCGAAACTACCCAAATTACCATTTTCCTAAATACCGAAACGATCTTGATCTATCTGAACTCTACAGTTTTGGGAGTATAGCATAAAGTTCCCGATTACCTCAAATCGACAGATTCGTAAAGTTCCCGACTATCGATCCGAGTCCCCAAACCTGTCATTGCAGTCAAAGGCCACACCAATACTCGCCGAGCGTACACTAAAAGTTCTCGATCATCTAAAATTGGCCTGGGTATATATTACCGGACAAGACAACAACGTTATCACTGAATCCGAAACTAAATTTTATTCAATAGATTATAAGTTTGAATTACACCATCAATAAAAAGTACTGTTATTTTACACTAGTCAGGGAAAATCTACTCTATTTCCGTAAGCTTTTGTGGGTCCTTACCCTGGCGAGACTTCAGAATCATAATGGATATATTCATAAGGAAATCTGGCTTAAAAATGGCTGGTGCTATTTTTAGTCAAAGTCACATGCTACTCGTGTATGCCGAAGATAAAAAATAATGTTGGCCGACGACTGCAAGATGTTACTGCAGCCTTATAAGGCATTGAGAAGCAGTCGAAAGAAATGGGTCTTGGCGAGAAGCGCAAACGGGTCTAGATTCTTTGTTTTAGCGCACAAAGAATAATTCCCAACAAAATTCCAATAATACGCCAACCTTCAGTATTAGTTACTTTATTGCAAAACACATTTTGGTTCTACATTTGATCTATGTTAATATTTATAGCACCACCTGAAAATGTAATGCCAAAAGCTATTAGGCAAATATCGAATATAACACCATTACAAAACATACCAATAACTTAAACTCTGCAGGATTTTAATACAAGACAAAATACCAGCAGTCATGCAATGACCTCCTGCGGTGAAACAACAAAAAATCAATGCGCATAAGCATCAGAAACTTTTAAATGTAGCCAAACCGTAGGTAAACATAGAAGAAAAAAAACAAAAAACTTCAACACTTACAAGTGAGACATGCAATAAATAGGCGAGAGAGGAAAAAAACTGGCCCACAAAACCTAAGGCACCAGCAACCAGCGCGAACAGTGGCAAATGGACCAAACCGAAAGACTTAAGACACAAGCGCGCAATTGTGGCTTGACTTGGCGAATGAAAATCAATTAATTTTGACCCTGTTTTCCCCGTCCCTTGAGAACTAATTTATGTGCTTTCCTTTTGCCTGCCTGCCTTTCCTTTACAGCGAAGAGAAAGGAAACTTTGGAAAATCTAATGCCGCTGTTGTTGTTGTTGTCGCTGTCTCTGTTGATATTAACCTTTATGTAAAAGTCAAAATGTACAACTTCACCAATCAATTGCCGTTTATACATATGTGAATGCAAACTCACATACAAACGAATGTCTATTTCGCTTTTTTTTTGTTCTCTTTGGACAATTGCAAAATTGTCTGCATATATTTTGTAGATTTACAATTGTTTATTACAAGTAATAATGTTTGGTTTGTTGTTTGTTGTTATTCTTTTACCGACTTACATTCACCGAGGAGGCTGTGTGTGTGTCAGCCAACAACAGCAACCACAATGGTCAATTGGGTGTTTGGGTTTTTTGGTTGTTTATGCGATGCTGGTCAAAATCGGTATAGTGTTCATATGAGCATGACCTCAGGCTTTGATAGATATATGATACATAATATATGTACACGATATAATAAATTGATTGGTCTTTTCAATTAAAGTTGTTTGTGAAAAAGAAATATGTGTGTGTGTGTGTGTTGGAGGGAAAAGTTTACAATCTGTGAAATGTTTTAATTTGCTACTGTCGTTGAATGAAAGTTTTTTTTTGGAAGCGAAAGAGACAGAGAGGATTTACAGGTATTATTTAAACAAGAATAATGAGATATAAATGAGATATATGAGAGTAATTAAGTGAGGTTCTATTTTAAGCAGGATAGGCACACATCTGCGAGAGTTTGTGCTTTGAACGCAAAGGGACCTACATACTTAGCGACGAATTCGAACGTAAGCTTCTTTGAAAAGCTTTCACTAGACAAATGCCGATTGGCTCGACTACTCAGCAATTGCTGTCTGCAACAACGAAGGGGGCACAGATTAAAGAAATGTAGATGACTGTGACAAGACTTGAACTCAGGTCTCCCACATGATACTCTAACATGTACCACTATTAGACTCATATCAAGTATAACCTAAATTTTGTATTACGGTGCAAACATTAAAAATTTATAAAATAATAAAAAACCCATTAAAAATAATAGTTTTTTACCTCCATGTATATTTTGTTCTTCGTTTTCAATAGTTTACATATTAAGCAGCCAGTTTTTATTAGAGCAAGGATCAATTTAATGTAAAAGCATAATTTTTCTAGACATCCTAAAATTGAATAGGTTAAGTTCTCTTTACGAATCATGAAATTTTCTTTAAAATTGCATTCAATCTTTTTTGCATATTTTATGAAAAATACGCATATTGCATATTTATGCGCATAATTAAGCAAATTTCACAAAATTTTTTGTTGCATAACTTTTTTTGGTTTAACATCCACTTATAATTGTTTACCTCAATATATATTTTGCTCTTTTTTTAATAGTTTACAAATTAAGCAGTCACTTTTTTTATTAGAGCAACGAATCTTATGCAAATGCATATTTTTTCTGGACATCCTAAAATTGAAACGGTTAAGTTAGCTTTACGAATCATAAAATTTCCTTTAAAATTACATTCAATCGTTTTTGCATATTTTGCATATTTTACGAAAAAAATGTGTTTTTGCATATCTAAGCGCATATTTTAGCAAACTTAACAAAAAAATACATGTTTTTGTGGCAAAATTTTGCATTTTTGAATAATATCCACATTAAAAAGTGAGAAAGTTTCAGTCGGGTAAACCGACTTTCATATACCCTCACCCTAAGTTAAACCATTAAATTAACTATTAACTATCGGGTTGGTGTATTGATTTTATTACTTGATTTCTAAAGTGAGTGGAATAGTACATTTCAATGGGAGGTACCAGAAGGAGCGTGTATAGACTTCCAATTTTTCTCCAATCCTCCTGTAGGTTTACTAAATTCAGAACTTGGGCACGATCGCGTTGGGTCGTATTGATATTATTACTCCATTTCAAAAGTTGGCGGAATGGCACATTTTTATTTGAGGTACTAGAAGGGCGTGGCTGGACTTCTATGAGTGTTGGGTATATTGCTATTATTTATCTAGCTCTAAAGTGGGAGGAATGGTACATTTGTATGAGAGGTACCACAAGAAGTGTGGCTAGACTTCCAATTTTTTTTTTAAAAACTTTATCCTGTTATAACAAAATACATAATTTGGGCACGATCGCGTTGTGTGTATTGATTTTTTAATTTAATTTCTAAAGTGGGCGGAGTGTGGGAGTTGCCAGAAGGGGCGTGGCTAAACTTCAAGTTTTTTCTCCTAAAATTTATCCTACTACAGTTTTACTAAATACGGAGTGTGGCCACGATCGTGTTGGATGTATTGTTATTATTATTGGATTTCTAAAGTGGGCGGACAGATGGAAATGGCTCAAACGACTTAAAAAGTCATGAATCGAATTTAATTTAAAATAAAATAAAACGCCTTTAACTTTTTGCGGGTCATCTTTGGGTAAAAGTTGCTTTATAAATTGTACTGTGGGAATTTTATATGAAAGGACGATATGCGCGACAAAAATCTTAGCTCAAAGTCAATAGCCAAACCAAGCAACAACTGCCTGGCTAGGGGAGAATTTCGTCAAATATAATGTTGTTCTTTTTTTTAACCGATGTAGCGCCTATATGTTACTTGTTTGTTGATTTGAATTTTATTAACAAAGTCATTTCATTGAACTAAATTCTGGATTTGGCGAAACAGTGAAACAGCTCCACGATTCCACTTCTACATCAGTATAAAATTAATATTAATTTCATACGTACATATACGAGTATAAAAATTAGTTTTGTGTCCTTTTTTCCAAATTCATGCAATATTTTATTTTTTGATAAAATTTTAAATAATTTTTTAATTGCATATTTTATGTGTTTTAGAGCATATTTTTTAATTTTAAGTGCATGTTATATGCGCATATTTTCGAATTTTGGTGCATACAATTCCTTGCCCTAGGCATTGCAAGCTCAAAGCATATTTAAATATGCATTTTGAAATTTAAAATATATCACGTTTTTTCCACTGCTCTCCTATGCCCACTTATTGAGAACCTCTGCCTTAAAACTAGATTAACTAATTTCAAATGATATTTTTACTCAGTGTTTCCACGTTAGTTAGTTACGCTGCATTAAGATTTATTATTGACATTCAAATTATAAATAATGCCAATAGATTAACAAACTTTATACAAGAAACATGACACAGACAATCAAGTCGAACGAACACCGACTGAGCTCAATTAAAAAAAAAAAACTTTGGGATTTTACCTCCGTCTAGTTTCTAGTTAAGCAATTTTGTTGTGTTAACTGCAAATCATGTTTATAATTTACGGTGAATACCTTAGAACAAGCGCTTATATCAAAGCACCGCTTAAGACATTCTCTTTGAAATGCAGCTCAGGCAAACAAACAAACAAACAATCGCCCATAAAACTAGATATATGAGAACCATTTCAAAATCGAAAGCACCAACACCGACACCAACACCGACAGCGACACTTGATAAAGTCTTTTCTATGAATCATTAGTTATGTATTAATTAACTGCATCTAATGATGCATGGATTGGATAATGTAATTTGTGTCTTTATGAAGTTAGAATTATAGGTTGGCATTGGTTAAGGAAAATAAGTTGACGTTGCATTACTGGAATAAATTAAATTAAATACTCAGTGTCGAACATGTGTGTATTTAACCGATTGTGATTGTGCGGCAGTTAATGGTGTGTTCTGTTTGTTGAAACGACAAATGACAGATGTCATTGATATTAATATCTGAATTTAATTATAGATTTATCATAAGTTTATGAGAATATTTAATAGAAAGATTAGAAACATACAACAAAAGACTTAAGACACAAACTTTGCCAGTGCCGTAGTGGATAACATGTAATAATTATATTATAGATTTTGTAATGTAAAAGCTAAGGAGGTTAACTGATAAGAGTGTTATCAAACAACTGTTACAATTAGCAGGTTTTTCCTTGAATACTTAATTGGTCCTTTAACTACAACAGTCAAGCTGCTATAGTTTAATCTGAGGGATACACATTTTAATAAGCTCTATATATCTTCTATAAATTATGGTCTTTAAACTACAGACATAGTCAAACTTTTAAGTTGTATAGAAACTTTTTGCTTTGCATGATTTTCTATTTATGCGGATTTTGTGCCATAAACATTATTATACCAATCATAACTTTTGAACCAAACAAGATAATCAAAGAATTTTAAAGGCATATGAAAGTTAAAGGCCGAAAAGGCTTCTACGCATTTAAGGAGCCTACTTATGGATTATTAAAGTTGAAATTGGTGGAAAAATCAATTTTATGGGAAGTAAAATAAAATAATTTTTAAAATTTTTGATTTTTTATGTTTTTAAAGGTTTTAATGACTAAAAATTATCCGAAAAAGATTTGACTTGTTATTTTTTTAAATTTTTTTATAATTTTTTTTTCTCTTAACTACAAAATAAATAAATTGGTGACTTTAAATTAGGTGTGGATGCAATATGATCAGGTCAAAAACTGGCGGGATTAGGTTATTAGGCGTGGCCCTGCCCATAGGAGCTTATTTGTTAAAGTGCGGTATGTGAAGTACTAGATTAGTAGGCATGGCCCCGACCATACGAAATTATTTGTAAAAGTTCGATATTTAAAGTACTAGATCAGTAGGCGTGGCCCATCCATTAGACGTGATTTGTTATAGTGCGATATCTGAAGAACTATTTTGCTAATGGTCATGAAATTCGGTGTGGATTCAATAAGATCAATATACGTATTCTAAAGAGAAAAGGCGGGATTATAAAAAGGGTGTGGAATAAACAGCAATATGTGTGATCAGGCTAAAAACGTGTGGCGCTGCCCAATTCTTTCATACAAATGCAATAGTAGGCAAACTATAGCACCATTCGTCTTGATATGGCGTTATTTAATACCTGTGTTGTATGTGACCGAGATCAACGACGGAAAAAAATTCGAAAATTCACGAATTGAAACAGTTCTCAAATATTTATCTATTACAGATAGAGCAACGAATGGCATACAACACTATAATATTAGCAATTAGGAATGTAGAATACCGCAATAAATTGCTATTTTCTGAGGAACCCACATGTAATATCATAATGAGGCACACAACAAAAATCTTTGGAACCCCTTGATCGTGCATTACAGGATTTAAGAAGCATTCTGATTGTGTTATCCTTCTTAAATTAATGTAAACAGAAAATATAATGGAACCGATGTATTGCTTCCAAATATTCCAATAATACCCACGCCATTTGCGGTTTGATTTCAAAAGATTACAGTTTCCAGTTCGGTAAGAATTTGCGATGAGAGTCAATTAAATTGAAGGGCGATGTATTCAAATTCTCGGCTTGAACCATGTTTTTTGCATACACAGCTTTATGTTGCATGTCCACGTGTAGAAAGACCCACATATGCACACTTCTTTGATTCTCCCATATACGTATTACTAAAAGCATTACTATAAATCAGTCAGTAAAACAATATTATCCTTTAACATACCTCAAACCATTCCACCCAAAAAAGTTACATTTAAGTCAATACTTATTTAGGCAGGACGAAGTCTGCCCGGTCGGCTAGTTATTAATAAATATCGAATTACCTGGACAAACACAAAGCAAACAGTACAATTTTTTTGTTCTTTTCTTAACAAATAGATCGATCATAAAAACGAATGACGACTCGTTAACTAATTTTCGAAAAACTGTATTTTAATGCACACCAAATCAGAGCTATATCTTCTAAACCAAAAATCTGATTGTTATAAGAGTACCATATTTGAAACCATTTGACAGTTTCCTGTAATTTTTAGAGGCACCACTTTCGACGTCTGAATAATTTTCAACAAATTTAAATTTTTTTTTGCATAATGTTTTTATTGGGTCGCATCAATTTGCGAAATTTGGTTATAACAATACGGAAATAACAATTCACTAGGCCAAACTTCGTTCTACCTCCGCAACTTCTAAGGTAAGTGAGTAACTAGCATTCTACTGCTGCCTTTATATCAAACCATTTCTACTCCTTGCATGGCTTCGTCGAAATTATTTCCCATAAACCAATGAGTATATGTGACAAATTATCTATATAACTTTGTATATGCGATTCCTCTTTCTAAACGCGTGAAGAAATCACATATCTTTTAAGAATTAACCGACTGATAAGCTGACAAGTGAAGAATGTAAAGAAAACGCGGTTTTGAGCGTATGTCAAAATTTTGTGGGTGTTAGGCAACTTTGGTATACAAATTAGTGTTGAACCCAACCAGACCAATAAATATCACTAGGTTGCTTTCAAAGTTCTGATTGCTTGTAGCACGATGTTGACGGAGATAAATTGTCCAACACATAGCCAAAACGATGTCAGTACGACAATTAGTAACAATAAAGGTTTGGGCGAGAATGCTTGGAACAGGGTTACCCTCCTGCAAGGACAGCGATGGTCAGCTAGTGACGGACCCGGATAACGTTCTGAGGATATGGAGAAATCATTTTGAAAATTTATTGGATGCAGACACCACTCCTGAACCATGACGATGGTGTTTAATGTCCGCCTCCGAGCCAGAGCGAGAAACGTGTGGCAATCTCCCGCCTTAAAAACAACAAAGCTGCTGGAGCCGATGGTCTCCCTGCTGAATTGTTTAAGGCTGGCGGGGAGGAGCTGATTAGGAGCATGCATCAGCTCATGGAGAACATCTGGCAAGAGGAGAGCATGCCCGGGGATTGGAGTCTCAGTCTGTTATGTCCCATATACAAGAAAGGAGATTGTAGTGAGTGTAAGAACTATCGTCGAATAAGCCTTTTATCAATTGCGTACAAGGTTCTTTCAAGCTTATTGTGTGCGCGTCTAAAGCCAATTGTAGAAAAACTAATTGGACCATATCAGTGCGGCTTTAGACCTGGCAAATCTACGACGGATCAAATATTCACCTTACGACAAATCCTGGAAAAAACCCATGAAAAGCAGATCGACACCTACCACCTCTTTGTCGACTACAAAGCTGCCTTCGACTCTCCGATAAGGAATAGGCTTTATGAGGCCATGTCTGAGTTTGGTATTCCTGCAAAGCTGATTCGACTTTGCAAATGTACCTTAGACAACACCAAATCCTCGGTCAAGATTGGTAAGGATCAGTCTGAACCATTCAACACGGAAAGAGGTCTCAGGCGGGGCGATAGCCTGTCCTGTACACTATTTAATATAGTTATGGAGAAGGTGATGAGAAAGGCTGGTGTTAACATGTCTGGCACCATATTCCACAAGAGCCACATGCCACTAGCCTATGCCGATAATATAGACATCATTGGCCGAAATCTGCGGGATGTTACTGCAGTTTTCTCATCACTAGAAAAGGAGTCAGCAAAAATGGGTTTAGCGGTCAACGAGGACAAAACAAAAATAATGATTTCGACGAACAAAGAGTCCTCTCGATGGGGACGCACCGTGAACGTTGACAATTATTGTTTTGAGGTAGTCGACGAATTTACCTACATCGGATCTTCCGTCAACAAGATGAATAATGTCAGCCAAGAAATTAAACGTAGAATAGTGCTAGCCAATAGATGTTTCTACGGACTTCGGCAGCACTTTAGTAACACCACCTTCTCTCGGAATACTAAGAAACAGCTATACCAGGTGCTTATCATACCTGTTCTGTTGTATGCTGCCGAATCATGGGTGCTTACTACAACGGACATACAAAACCTGGGAGTATTCGAGAGAAAAGTACTCCGAAAAATATATGGACCTATCTGTGTCGAAGGCGAGTTTCGCCATCGGATGAACCATGAGCTGTATGAGCTTTACCACGACATCGACGTAGCTAAAAGAGTCAGAATCCAACGACTTCGATGGCTGGGACATGTTGCCAGGATGGATGTAAATGCTCCAGCGAGAAAGGGTTTGAAGGCGAACCTGAAGGACGGCGCAGAGCAGGGAGACCCAAACTTCGTTGGAAGGGCCAAGTGGTAGGCGATGTGCCATCATCTGGTAGGACTAACTGGAGAACACACGCAGAAGACCGAAGCGTGTGGAATTCTTTATTACTTCAGGTCTCAAATTTATGAACTACGTTTCGTAAATTGTAATTGGCCATTTAAGTAAGTCAGTAAGTAAGTAAAGGTTTGGGCGCCGGTGGATAACCGGCATAGCTTTTTAAGACCGGCGACTATGAGCTGGTAACATGCAAGCCTCAGCTTATTAAAAGGATTTGGCTAAAGGATTGCAATTGAAATAATACGAAGTGCAAATGACCACAGCGTTTAATATCAATTATCTGCATGCGATAACTAATGGATGAATATTCGGATGAAGAAGATAAAGAACCACCCGATATTAGCTATTAAATATTGCAAATGTGAATGGCTAAAAACATAATAAGATATATGCAAGGGAATACTCAGAAAACCGGATTGAACTTTTATATTACTAATGGAAATTAATTATTCATGAACTTGTCCAATAGCAATTATGTTCAAATATGGTTTACTGACAGACAATCAGTTGGCACACGTAAACAAGATTTCATTAAGAATCATGCAAATCAATAAATATTAAATATTCGAATATTCGAAATAAACATCTAAAAATTAAGTAATAATATAATAATTTTATAATAATATTAAAATATATTAATATTTTACATTAATACTAAATACTAAATAAAACTCCTTACAATAATATTTTAAACGATCTTAAAGTAATTGTCCCTCCATGGGTTAAAGTGTCTTTTGGCAGTAGTTAGTCTTGGTGTTTCTAGATCAAATGACACAGAAACTAGTTATAAATCTTATGTGATTAGTTGTTGAATATTGAATATTAAAGTTAAGCTTAAATATCAAATGGTTTTTTTTCGCTTCAGTTTATCGTAGCTGCACGTTTTGGATGACTAAAAACGATGAGAGACAAAGTTTGCGGTTAAGATTCTGCTTTGGCAATAACTACTAACATCAATTCTAAATATTAATTAACCAAATAAGTACCACCTGGTTCCTTAAAATACTCTATTGGTATATGGATCCATTATCGAAAAAAGACATACCTGCAAAGAGAAAATAAATAAAATACATAGTTAATATATTATACAGCATTACTTTGTATACAAATTGTAGATACAATATTATAATAACTCATAGTATTAGATACATTCTCAATTCCATCTCTATGTTTACCGGAAACCATATTCAACTACAGTTATCCCATATTAATCGCACTACACGCGACCATAAGTACAATAACTCTTTACAAATGTCAATTGATAAAAATGGCAAACGACATGAGGTGATGAAGATTAGAGTCTCCCATAGGTGGCAGTGGTGATGGTGGTGTTGAAAACCTACGCACCAACGACTTTGCGTTTTTTATCTAGCATATTTAAATTTATAATAATCACTGCCACAATAGTGACCAATAAATTATTCATAAGATAGAGAGAGAGAAAGAACAAAAGATGGCAAAAAAACACACACACACAAAACTACTGAGCTAAAACAACCTGTTTCTAATGATCATTAATATCAATCATGAGATTTACGTTATTCCATATTTTTTTTTCATTTGTTCTTTAATTTTGCTGGGAGAAAAAATAACAATAATTTGCATTTTGTTTAATGAGTCACACGATTTGTCGAGACTATTTGCTTAGTGCCAGTGACTACCAACCAACCAATCACTGTGGTAATGTGGTACAGTGGGCAGTGGGACAAGTTTAGGTGAATTGATTTAAGACACAACTGGTTTCGTGAATTTCAATATCTGTACATATGGCTGCTGCTCTAAGCAGACATATGAACTTTAGTTTTCAAAGTCAAAATTAAGTGTTTCTTTTTTCTTAGTTGTGATGAAATTTTAACCTGTTGCTCAGCATTAGTCATATGATCTATGGTCGGGAAGAAGATTGGTGATTGCAAGAATATAGAATGGTAGCGCTGCAGAGGAGTTAGCTTTATGACAGAATAGAAAAGAGGATTTTATAGAAAAATGTTTTTATGGGTTGCTCTGTTAGCAAGTTGGGAATAAAAATATAACTTTAAGTCTACTCAATAGGCTGTTATAGCATGACTACATCCTCAAGTTCGAAGTCATGCGCTGATTTTTATTTTAATTTGGATTCCAAGAAAAGGTAATGGAAATAATCTATCGTTTAGGATTTTCTCGATATTAATCTACCCATATAGGGTGCTATAAAGGCCGACGGGTGGCACCCGACTATCATGCATGTAACCTAGGTTAAATTTATGGCACAACCATCAACATTTATTTGATCAGCGGACACTCGATAATGCCGACAGCAATTCTGTGCTACTGGCTTATCAACTAATGCGAACGTCAATATTTTGGGGGAATGCCAATGAAAATAAATAAAAAATAACAAACCAAATTTGAGTTTTAATTTCCTCGATAGGAACTTTATTTCAAATTCGCAAAATTACCTTCGATTGGTACGATCAACAAGTGGATCTAATTACAAATAATTTTGACATATACATATATATAGGTTCGAATGTGGTAGAGATCCGAATGATTCTAGCCAGCATTGAAAGGATATATAATGTCAGTACAATAGTGGGTGAGGGAGAACCGTAGGTGCTTCCGCTCAGCGTTGGTGTGTAAAACTTAATAATTAAATGTATTAACAAAAACTAAGATGGAGAAGGTGGCGTCGATATTCTATTATTTATGAATATTTTTTAATTTTTGCCGATTTTTTATGTGGCATTGTTGCAAAAAAGGGAGCAAATCAGGCTCCATTTACGGATACTGTTAGGGTTGCAAATACTGAATGTAACGAATAATTATCCACCAATTATTTAAGATTGGGACTAAACATCACTTTTTGACACAACACACTATACTGCGAAGTTTCGTAGAAACATGGTTGTAAGTGGAACCAGATTCCCGCATAAAGATATCCACCAGCCAAAATAGATATCTCCCGATCAAAATACAAGTAATCAGATTGATTACGTGGTAATTGATGGCAGACATGTCATGATGGCCGTGCGGGTAAAAAGTAGTGCAAAAACGCTGTTACCCAACGGAAAGAAAGCTAGATGTCACAAAGCTGCTTGACACCGAGAAAGCCAATGTCTATTCCAACCAACTCTCTCATTTACTTCAAACAAACCCTCCTTATTCTGATGTTCCCGACACACAGTGGCAGCATATTGCGATTTCTATGACCACTGCTGAAACCTATGACAACTATTAAAAACCACGCAGAGACAAGCCCTTGAACGATAATTAATGTCGCGAAATGTGTGAGGAAATGTATGCTGAATACAAGGCAAAACTGCAGCCAAGTGCAAAGGGAGAGCCAGGATATCGAAAACTATAGAGATAGATGTGAAGCCCGAAAGTTCAGCCAAAAAGGTACAAAACAAAGGGTTTTTGAACAGGGATCCCCACCTGTAAGAACAGAGACTGAAATCTGTTCAAGGACACTCAGAGTGTGCTGCAAATATGGAGTTAACACTTTCGACCTCTACTCACTCCCGAAGGCAGCATAAGTGACGAAATCACACCAATCATAGATGACGGAGTAGATTGTCCACCACCGAGCCAAAATGAGATAATGCATGCACGATGAACGGAGTCTGAGTGTTCTAAGTCCTGTGCTTAAGAAAGGCGATCCAAGTGTATATATGAACTATAGCGGGATCAGCCTTTTACCCATCGCATTCAAGGTCCTGACTAGTGTGTTATGTAAAAGACTAAAGCCCATTATAGCGAACCTTATCAGTGTGGCTTTAGATATTCACACTAAGACAAATCCTGGAGAACTCTCAAGAAATGCGGATCGACAACTACCATCTGTTCATCGACTACAAAGCTGCATTCGATGCTATGGTTGAGTTTAGTATCCCCTCGAAAATAATACGACTTTGCGGTATGACACTGACTGACACGAAGTTTTCAGTAAAAATTGGAAAAAATCTGACTGAGCCATTAATATCGAAATGAAGATGATCTTGCGGAAGGCTGCAGTAAACAGGAATGGTACCATCTTTGCTGCATGCTGCTCGTTTATGCCGAATATATAGATATAATTGTCTGTGAATTGCGGAATGTTACTGCAGCCTTTTCGAGCATTGTAAAGCAGTCGGCGGCAGTGGGTCTGGTGATTAATGAGAACAAAGCTTGTTTCAACGAACAAAGATTCCACTCGTCTAAGATGCTGCGTGAACGTTGACAACTATAACTATGAAGTGGTAGATGATTTTGTCTACCTTGGCTTCGCCATAAACAAAACTAATAATATCAGCCAGAATATCAAGAGACGAGTTTTAATCGCGAATCGCTAAGCAAGCGATTTAATGACAAAGATACAACTCTACCAGGCTCGGATCATACTTTATTGCTCTATAGCGCGGAATCCGCAATGACATAAGCGAATCAATCTATTCTGGGAGTCTTCGAGAGAAAAATACTTCGCAAAATATTTGCACCCATCATCATTAACGGCGAGTATCATCTTCTAATGAACCACGAGCTGTTTGTGCTGTACAACAACATCGACGTAGTCAAGCGCGTTGAAATATACCTTACGTAAGGTCTTCGTCAAAAAACGCGATGGGCGACGCAGAAGGGAGCGACCAAATTTCACTTTAATAGCTCTTAAACTACTGCTGTAATCGACAGGACAGGCAGACAGACACCCTCAATAAGGAGGATTTTGTATGGGAGGCGGAAGTAGTTTTTGTACGATCTTGCTCAGCTTAGTACTTAACCTCCTTTTAGAGGATATAAGCTTGCTTACAAATGGAAGAACAAAATTAATATATCCTTTACTAGGTTCGTACGAGTGGTGAAGGATATAAAAATCATGTACAATTGTACTTTCCTATTTTCTTTCCAATTAGAAACTGCAGTATAATAAATGAAAATTTACAAGATGTGCTCTTTTTTAAATACACGACTGCTCAACTATCAATATCTACTCTCTAAGATGCATATCAGCATGCCATTCAGGTTACTTAACAGTGCGCTTTTAAAAATGTTTATCACTGAACTGATGCGCAGTGGAAATGCCCGTCAAATATGAGCCGCTTTGGGTCCGCCGCAAAAAGTTTCTTGTTATTTATTTAAAAAAAAGGACTTACTTAATTTAAATAGCCTTTTATATGTTTAAAATTCAAGTACAATTGTACTTTCCCAATCCTTTTTTTTATAAAAAAAAAAACTGCAGTATAATAAATAGAAACATACAAGGTGTGCTCTCTGTTTTTGGAACACACGACTACTCAACCATCAACATATGTAGATATTTATATATGCAGACAGACAAAAATTTATCACCCATAGATTCTGAAAACCAGTTTTCTTTTGTTTTTCCCCCCTCCAATCCATAGCTTATGCTTTCCTAACAGTCGTATGACAATAAATGACAAAAGAAAAAAAAAACAAGCACCAATCTTGTTTGACTTTCCGCAAGTTAAGTTATTGTAGCTAAAGTTTAAGTTCCTCCGTTTCTATCTCTCTCTCTCTTCGCTGCAACGTGTTTATTTATTTTATGAAAATACCGACAACAACAACAAACATATTGTGTTAGCTTTATTTTAATGTTACATTATATTATAGTGTTACAGTATTGCAGTATGCACAAAAAATAGTCCAAAAAGTTACTTTAATACACAAATGTTATATGAACTCAACTATAGACCGACGCGACAGACGGTACAAATGAGACGGACTTATGCTAGATGCAGCATTTACTTAGTGTAAATGTCGGGATTACCAAGAAATAGTGTAAATATTTATGAATAAACAAATGATATTTAGACAATTTGTTGTAAGCACTCGCCGAGAGTGTTGTGTTGGCTGTTGTTGTTGTTGTTGCTGTTGGAGTTTAAGTTGTATTGTCATTTATCTTATTAGCCATAAACGTGTTATGGCGCTGACTGTTGAATTCTAGATGACAACACGACTAGAGATATATTGGAAGAAAAAAACAATAACACAAACCAACCAAAATCAACTTCTTCCTCCCCTTTGGTGTTAGCATCGTGCCGCAGTTGTAAGAAAACTATACACACACACACAAAAAAATTAATATTTGTTCGTTATTCCTTGCTTAGCTTAGATGACCCAAAAAGATTAGGCATTACGAGAAGTGGAGACCAAGAAATGGACTGAAGATAGAGACACAAATGAGATTAGAGATTGTAACGAATTTTTGAAATGGACGAGACAAGATACATTTTCAAATAAAGCGCCGGAAGAATGAATTTGTTATAACAAAAGTAGACAACTGGCAGAGATTTGGTGATATAAAGTTGTCGTTTGTTTGTCGTTGTCGCTTGTCGTCAAAGCCAATGGGGTAAGTATGAAAATTAGATGAGATTAAATGGAGACTGGCGGAACACTAACTCGGGTGTCGCCTAAATTATGGTAATGGTATTAAATGTTCAACAGGAGGAAATCACAGCAAAGCGAAGAGGACAAAAATTACAGTAAAGTAGTGATGAACTTAAGAGCATATTAAAACATTTTAATAAATTTTACAATAAATCAAACATAAGGAAAACACAAAAATTTGTATATTTATATATGTTAATAACTTTAATATACCCCTTGTAAATCTTCAAACTAAACATTAAAACATACGTCAACTATAAAACACTAAATTTTGTATATTTTTACATTTCTATGAACTTTTTGATGATAAGCTCAAAATTAAAAAGTATTTTGATAATGTAAAATGAAAACAAAACAAACTAAAATATGATATATGCAGTTTGTTCTTCACCTCCCCCCAACACATCGGAGGCGCCTACACACCCACACAAAAACACAGCAAAATCACCTTAGATATGTAAAATTTTTAAAAACAATAATTTTACACAAATCTGCAAACAACAAAAAAGGCCAAACTAAAAAGCCAAACTGTGGCGCTCAAGAACTTATTGTCTGAATGTACAAATTTCGTAGTTGCCGCTGCAATATGTGTAATATTTTTGTTCTTCTAAAATTTTGGCCAAAAGCCAAACCAAACAGAAAAGGTTCTATGCACGAAGAATAACAAAAGGAAAAGAAAGAACGGTGAACACAAAGAGTAAGAGGGGAAAAGGAATAAAACATCTTGTAACATATAAATATAACAATATGAAGTATATTTTTCGCAGTAGCCTTTTTCTCCACCCCACCGCCCCTCATAACATTACTTAAGAATTTATGGGCATCCACTAGAGAGATTGCATTTAAATGTGAAACATTTGCAAAACATTCAATTGCAGTTTGCATTTGCTTTAATAATGATTTAATGATAGACAGGACGGACACAGCCAATCCGTTAGCGTCGGGCGCTCTCTGCATGTGCTGGCCTCAAACAACCACTTATTTTCATATTACTTACATTAAATTACTATGAAAAAAAGATATGTAAAAACCAATTACAAGAAAAAAAATTGTGTGGTATTGCGTAAAAACGAACGAAATCAGCGAGAAACCTACAAATCCCCATCTCTTGTTTTAATAACTCAACTTAAACATAATTAAAATAACAATCACATTTCAAACTTGCTATTGCAGCAAATGACTGAATGTACGTAGCAGAGGTGTCGCAGCTAATGGGCACGAAAGGTATAGTTATGATTGACTGCTACAGAGATAAAATACTAAAGACCCTTACAAGACCTTTTCAATGTGGGTTATTTTTTATCGAAAAACCAAAATTCTGGAATGTAATAGGATGGGTTGTTACGTCCCAACGCACCACGCTAGACCACGATAATTGAAGATAATAGGACTTAAAGGATATCATAACCTTTTTAGAAAAGAAAAAACAATTTTAAACTAGCCAAAGTTTTTTTTTAAATATTTTGAATGTTTCCTAAATCATATATCGATGAGGCTTCAACTCAACTATACCAAATGATCCAAATACCTTTCAAATAAAAAGTTGATCTAACAAGAAAAGCTATACCTCCCTTACAAAGAAGAAGAGGACTTGGACTAAAAATTTGTTGGGATTCTCAGACTCAAATAGGGGAAACACATTCAATCAAAAAAAAACTACAATACCAGTTTCTTTAGAGGTGAATGAAGAAAATAACGAAAGGTCAATTCTAAAGAAATTAAATTTTAAGCAATGATTTCTTGTATATGAATGCTTATGAAGTTCTTTGAGTATATGCACTCAAGAAGAAATTCTCATTATGTTATGGGATTCTGAGGCATAAAAACTTAATGAATTTTTCACAAACATTATACCAAGTCTGCTGATGAGTATTTGTGACTGAATCTGAAATAGCTAGCCCGACTACCAGGCATTATGGGAATATCATTCTGCTAATTAACTTAATTTCAAAAGAAAAAAACAGATTTTTCTGTTACGAATGTTTCAGGAGTGGAAAATATGATGATCTCATTCAATTATGTGTCGTTACGAAAGTGAATGACCAGTGGATGTGGTCGGAAGATAAACGTCTATACCACTTAAAAAAAGAAAGTAAAGGACAGGTGGGGTACCCAGCAGGACAAGTGGTAAGAACAGAAACCATTAACCCTTCCAATAGAAGGTAAGTCCAACCTGCAAAAGAAATATCCTCAATATTACAAGTCCTGTTTGCCATAGACAGTGGTACTGAGTGAAGTAAGAGTGAAGATAAACTAGTAAAGTAATTATCTTTGGCCATGCCAAAGCTCAGATACCCTTCACCATTTGTGATTTAATACCACTGGCGATAAAACTGGTTATTTTCACTACAACTATATTTTATTAAACTTTGAATTGTAAAAACGGTGAGTTTATATGTTAGCCTCTCACATTCATTCCTTTCAATATATTTTTACTGATATGGCGAAAACTGAGTTTAAATTGAAACCCCAAAAAGGGGAAGTTTGTATGGGAGGTGGAAGTAGTTTTTGTCCGATCTTGTTCATCTTATAAATTAATCTTCACTTAGAAGATGGAAGCTTGTAAATCAAATTTAAGCTCGGTAGCTCTTAAACAACGGACACCCTCAAAAAGTGTGAGTTTGTATGAAAGGTGGTTGTAGTTTATGTCCGATAATGCTCATCTTAGAAACCAACCTCCAGTAAAAGAACAGAATCTTGCATACCAAATTTCTCGATAACTACTTAATTACAGCTTTTATTGCAAGGACAAACAAAGGGAAGTGTATAAAATGATGATGACCGTGATAAAGGAAATGATGAGGACACTTAGAAAAAAGTTAGGAAGCACTCTAGCAGGTATTTTGCTGGTTACATCAAGTAGAGTTATTCACAAAAAAAGCTGCTGAAATATGTAATGTATTATTACATCAAGGTATTGAAATCCAACTCTAGATCAATCACCAATTTCTTCTTCTTTCTATATGCCAGCAACAACATTAATTCATTGAACAGTAGCCGCACATAGAAATATTCCAACCGCTTCGGCTTTTGGGCTTCGTAGATATTTCGACACACCAAGCTTAGATAATAGCTTTTTCACTCGCTCCATCCAACGAAGTTATGTTCGCCTCCTCCTTCACCGGACATCGAGTCTATTGCCTTAGAATTTTCGAGCTGGAGCATTTTCAACCATTTGTACAACGTGCCCAAGCCAGTGCATTCGGTCTATTTCACCACGCTTGACTACGTCAATATCGTTGTACAGCTCGTGGATCATTCGACAATTATACTCGCCGTTAACGATGATGGGTTTAAATATTTTGCGAAGTACTTTTCTCTCGAATACTCTCACAATAGATTGATCCGCTTGTGTTATTACCTAGGATTCTGCGCTGTAGAGCAAGACAGGTAGGATCCGAGCCTGGTAGAGTTGACGCTTTGTCATTAAATCGCTTGCTTAGGGCATATTAGCAGCGGTGTGCGATGTTGATTTCGTATACAAATCATACATCAAAGTAATGGTTATCAACATTCACACACCATCACATACGAGTAGGCACTTTTGTCCTCATTTATCATCAGACTCACTTCTGCCGACTTGCTTCCCAATGATCGAAAAAGCCGCAGTAACATCTCGCAGCCCTCGGCCAATACTATCTTAATCATTGGCATACGCCTGCAGCATGTGACTTTTGTTAACGATGGTACTAGTCGAGTTTATGCAGCCTAACGCATGTTCATCATGATGTTAAAAAGATCACATGACAGACTATCGCCTTTTCGAAGGCCTCGCTTGGAAAAAAATGATTTTTTTTTTGCAGATTTATGCTCATTTTTACTAAAGATTTTCGTGTCGTTCAGTTTCATTCCGGAATGTCGTATCATTTTCGCGCGGATACCAAACTCAGCCATAGCATCTAATAGCCATAGCATCTAATTGCTGTCGTATCTGACTAACGAATGCAGAGTTTTAATTGATAAACAGATAGTAGGTGCCGATCTGCATTTTTTGGAACTTATCCAGGATTTGTCGTAGTGTAAATACATGTTCGGTCGTGGATTAACCATGTCTGAAGCCACACTGATATGATCCAATCAGGTTCGCTAAAGTCTTTCACACAACACACTTGACAGGATCTTGTAAGAGATGGGTAAAAGGCAGATCTCGCGATAGTTTATACACACATAGATCGCCTTTCTTAAGAACAGGACATAAAACACCAAATTGGTTGCAAGCAGTCCATCGGCTCATGCAGGTGCCGTGCATTTTGCGTCGATGGTGGACAATCTACTGCGTCGCTGATAATTGGCGCGATTTCGTTACTTATGTTGCCTTCGGGAAAGAGCAGAGTACGAAAGAGGTCTCTCAAAGTGTTCTCTTTGGTATGTGACCAGATTTCCATCTCTGTCCTCATAGATGAAGATCCCTGTTCCAAAACCTTAGCTTTTTAGCTCTTAGTAAAACTCTTGGCGTTCATCTCTATCCCTGTAATTTCCGATATCCTGGCTCTCTCTTTACTTCCATAGATGCCTTTTCCGCCTGAAGAGGCGTTTCATCTCCCTCCACTGCTCATTATACCGCACGGGTTGCCACTGGCTGCAGTTTTGCCCTATATGCAACATCCTCTTTCTCAGACCTAGAGCACCGATCCTCATCATTTCTCTGAACCACGGTCTTCACCTCTATCCCTGTAATTTTCGATATTTTGGCTCTCACTTTACTTCCATATACGCTTTTTCCGCCTGAAGATGCGTTTCATCTCCCTTATCTTCTCTTAATATCACTCCCTCACCCCACGCGTTGCCATTGCTGCAAATTTGCCTTGTACACAGCAGCCTTCTCCTATGAATTTGCGCGGCACTCCTTATCGTACCAGGGCATGTCTGAGCGTGGGTTTTCATAAGCCAGTCTGGTCGTAACGGCAGTGGTCATAGAATTCGCAATATGCTGCCACTGTGTGTGAGGAACATCAGAATTAGGGGGGTTTTGTTTGTAGTAATTGAGCGATTTGGTTGGAGCAGGCATTGGCTATCTCGGTTGTTGTTGTTGTTGTTGTAACAGCTGGTGGTTAGCTGGGGTGATAATTCTTTATACCGATTTTTAATTTATCGGCACTCGATCGGGCATGTAATCCGATTATCATACGATCATTGTTGGCAACTCTGTTTCGTTCCTTTGTAGATAACAAGGTTTGTGTCAAGGATTGTTAGGTGTTGTTGTTGTGAGTTTTAACCGCCAAATTCCACCAGAGATGGCGCCAGCTGGCTTGTTGATTTATATGAGATGTTGATAAATTATTTTCCTTGGTCCTTGCGCAATCTGGATTTTTGTAGTGGAAGCATCTAGGATGAGTTTTGTTGGCTGGATAACTCGAAAGTATTTGAAAAGTAATTAATTTTTCATCGATGTTGATTTGGCCAGTGCCCCGGCCGGGAATCGAACCCGGCACCTTCGGATTGCTAGTCTACGTCGCTTCCACTGAGCTATCGAAGGCCACGGCTATCTCGGTAATATGCAACTGTGTGATGTCTAGCTTCCTTTGCGTTTGGTTACAAGCGCAGTTAGAACTACTTAACTGCGTGCGTACCTTGGCTTAAACTAGGTAGAGATACGAATCAATATTTGCACCGCGTATCATATGCACTATCATAACGCCTGTGAATATCCGGGAAACTGGTTCCACTCACTACAATGTTTCTTGCAGGCGCGACGTCCTAACCAGTCTGAATCCGTTATAGGAGGTGTTGTTAAGTATTTCGATTGCTGAACCAAAATCGTTTTCCCTGCCTATTTCAGTATTAAAATTTCCTAGAACAATTATAATGTCTTGGGCAGGGCAGCGATCATATATTTCCTCTAGATGCTCATAAAATGCATCTTTAATATCCTCAACTTTTTCTTTCGTCGAGGCGTGTACACAAATTAACGTGATGTAAAAATTTTACGCCTTGATGCGTACAATGGTAATTCGGTCACATACAGTGTTAAACTGCGAGACCAGATGTCGATGTATCTTGCCAACTACGAATCCACATCCAAATTCATGTCAGTAAAAGTTGTCACAGTTCTTTCATCCCTTTCCCAACCAACGCATTTCCTTTAGGGCGGTGATGTCAGATTATTATTTGTGGTGAATATCCGATATCAGATTGGATAGAAGATCCATCTCTGTAGAGAGTCTTTATAATAATTCATGGTACTTAAAACATTTGCCGGGACCGGCCGTGGCATAGTGGTTAGAACACGCTACTACCATGCGGGAGATCGCAGATTCAAACCTGGCTCCAGTCATCTAAAAAAAAATTGTTCTTTCATTGTCGGCTCCCCTCGAATGTAAGAGTTTCTCAAACAGTGACGTTCGCATTCGTCGATAAACAAGTAGGTGCCGTTAGTTGTGAATCTAAAAATAGAAAGCGTGTTAATTCACAACAACGCGAGAAGCTATCCCATACCTCATTCATGGGGTGCAAAGGGAAATTAGGTTTTTTTTTTTAAGTTTAAAACGTTTGCCAGGGTCATAATCATTTGGAGAGTTCTTCTTGTATCTTATAATGATACCTTTTCTGAAGGAGAGTGACCTAGTAGGCCTCCACTCCCGATCCCATTTCATTGACAGTCGTTGAGCTTCAATAACTTCAGTTACCTACTCAGTAAGAGGCATAGGTGTAAGCGTTGGGCCTTGTTATAATAAAATACTAATTTGTGTAATAGGTACCTGAAGTCATTGTTTAATATACTTTTTAACTAACTAATAACATAGTGGAACAAAATGAGTGACATAATCTTGAAGGTGGACAATTCTTATGCCAAACATTTTTATAAGGTTAAAAAACTTTATAATTTCTCTGTACACCCAATGAATGAGGTATGTTATAGCCATTTTCTTATTTTTACTAGACATGCCGATTGACTCGACACTTATACTGCGAAGTTGCTGTCGACAACATAGAGGGGACCGGCAATGAAAGAATAAATAATGTGAAGAGTCCACATACTAATTTCAAGCCTCTCCTAGATCCTTGAGAAGTGGCAGAAGTCTTATAAGGGAGGATGAATAACAATTGCCAGTTCTTATTGAACTACGAGACATGTTAAAAAAATAACACAATATGCCACTTTTACTGTCATTTATTATGTGTAAAACTTAAAGTTTGGCCATTCCCGATCGTCATGTCCATTCACTTATTTTGTATTGTAGGCTTTAAATATTGTTTTAATTAACTTCTCTGTTTCTTTTGTGTGCTATTTTAAATACGAACACTAGTACCAAAAAAAAAAACAAAAACAACAACTGCATATACATATGTATATATTTAATTGAGGTTTATTCCACAATTGCATTGTAAGTTGCAGCCACACTGCACTGCACTACACTGTACTACAATTATAAACATGAATAGCGACGGCAATGGCAACAATTGTGTTTTGTGTTTGTGTGGTGTGTGTGTGTTGTGTTGTATGCCACAGAAACATCGAATTTCCAACAACAGAAAAATAATTATTTTCGTGGTAAATAATTGTAAAACAATTGTAATGTACATATAGGATCAATGCAACAAACATTCATCATATTTGCACGCAAATCATTGCTGTTGCCTCTTGTCGCCTGCCTGCCTGTCTACCCATAATGTTGTATGACTGATGTTGTGGCAAATGTTGATAGTACTAACCAATCGGCAACACACACACACACAATCAACCGCATTTGTATGAATTCTCTTCCGTCCGTCCAAATATAGTTCGTATGAGTGGTTACATTTATTATGATTAAATATTGTATAATTCCGGCATAATGTGCAATGAAATCAAAAAAGAGTAAAAAAATTTAAACAAGAACAAGACAAGCATTTAACAAATGGTAAAGTAAGGCACAGTGGGACAAAGTGGCTGATGGCTTAAAGCAATTATAGAAAAATAAGATATGTTAAAACGGCAGATATGGTCCCTAAATATTAACATTAAGATGATTGTACGATTTGAAGTTGAAAATATTTGTAATAAAATGCTTGTAATAACAGTTACAGAAGTTAAAAAAAATAGATAAAAAAAATAACAAAATAGTTCTTTTCGATCTGCTAATTCTGCTGATTTTGTCATTAAAAATCATATCTATACTATATCGAGATTGTTAAGTATAAAAATGTATTACTTAGTATAAGGATTGAATATGGATTATATAATTAATTACTTTAATTTATTATTCACCATATTCCTAGCCTTCTTTGGTATCTTTATTATAAGAAACCACAATTATAGAAATTGTATTAATTAATACAAAATAAAGATTCTCACATCTATACATATGTACAATTGTGCCACATACCTAAGAACAATATGAATTGCACTTATTCTGACAATAAAAACCCACCAAATTGTTGCTGTTGCTAAAGTTGATAATAATTATGACAGTGCTGATGATGATGATAATGATGAATAGCTGCTACCGATAACTCAGAACATTTTTATGTTATGTGTTTTATTAACCAATTTATAATTTGTATGGTGTGGTTGATATATATGCATTGCATATATGTATATATTAATATGGTTATTATTGTTGTTGGCCGCATGATGGCCAACATTTTGAAATGTTAAATAATATTTCATTATAATTTTTAATTGTGTTGCGTTGTATACGTTGTGTTCTTCTTTTCGTATGTGAAATATACCTATTATTATTATGACAACTCGTAATGAACTGATAATTATACGAAATGTTTATTGTTGCGGTTCATTTGGAAGGGAAATGAGAAAGAGAGATGCCAACAATGTGACCAAATACACAACAGGTTCTCAGTAGTGTATCTGGTGGAGTGAATTCGTGGCAGCAAATTAATGAGAAATTCCAAAATGGGAATGGAAGATTATTGAAATAACAATAAAATTAATAAGAATGTTAAAATTGTTGAAATGAAATTATTACTGTATAGAAAAGGTAATGTGCCATACAGGATTTAATAATTAATTGGGGGATTAACAGGTGGGCATTATATCACTGTATTATTTGACATTAGATTAATGGACAATGGCTGTATGTGGATAGCCATGTTGTATACAGTAGGGCATATCGACTATCATAACAAATTATTAATTTGTTTTGTACAAAAAATTATGTGAAAACATTTTTTAAGATCTTTCTCGTGTCAACAATATCGTACCGCTTTACCATATTTACAAAATAATTTATTTGCTCAAAATGGACAAAAATGATCATTCAAGGATCCTAGACCAACTCGCTTACGCACTTGATACTGGCAACGAAAGAAGTAGAGAGAGAACAAATACGCTATGTATTGACTGATGGGTCTAAATTGGATGATGGGTCGGCTACTCCGCGGATCTAAGCTTGAGTATAAGATCAAGGATTAAGCGGAACTACATGCTATTCAACCAGTGGCCGACGAGATAAACGTGAATAGAGTATCATAGGAGGATATTCTCCTGTTTACGGACAGTCTAGCAGTAGTAAACGTATTGAATCCCCATAACATCATATCGAAAGCAGTCAGAGACTACAGGACATCTTTTAACGAGATGGACAAAAATTGTCACTCAACTTAAACAGGCTACATGCTTAGTTCAAGGATATCAAACATACTTTACGAAACCAGAACGCTCCACAGGTGTAGACAGAGAACACTAAATATATTTATAGAATGGTCTAGGTTGGATGATGGGTAGGATACCGTTTTTACCCCGCGAATCTAAGCCTGAGTATAAGATTAAGAATTTCAGTCTTCTGCAACGTTTTTCAAGCGGAAACACTTGTTATTCAACCAGACGCCGACGAGGTTGACGTGAATAGACTATCACAGCAGGATATTCTCCTGTTTACGGACAGACTAGCTGTGGTAAACTAATTGAATGTCCACAACATCAAATCGAAAGTGGTCAGGGCCTGTAGGACATCTCTTAACGAGATACGCAAGAATAACAGAGTTTTTATCACGTGGATACCTGAACACAGCGGATTTTAGGGCAACTGAGGAATATAGGAACCGGCCGTGGCATGATGGTTAGAACACGCGACCACCATGTGGGAGATCCCAGGTTCAAATCCCGGCTCCAGTCATCTTAGAAAAAAAACATAAAAATACATTTTTCTTTCATTGCGGACCCCCTCGATGTTGTCGTCAGCACATTGCAGTATAAGTGTCGAGTCAATCGGCATGTCTAGTAAAAACTTCTCAAACATTCAACGGTAAACAAGTAGATGCCGTTAGTTGTAAATCTAAAAATAGAAAGCGTGTTAATTCACAACAACGCACAGTGGCCCGTTTGCCTGATCTAGCGTAACGAAATTAATTACATAAAAATAAAACCATTTTCGTCAAAAAAAATGAAAAAAAAAATTTGTTCACCAATTTTTTTTTTAATTTTTAAATTTTTTCTTAAATTTTTTGTTCTTCAAAATTTTCTTTTTCTTTTTTTCTTCTTTTAAAATTTTTTTTCATAGCCGATGGCCTTTGCCGCCAGTTTTGCTATATTTTAATAATATTATTCTTATATTTATATAAGTATAATATAATAAATAAAATAAATAAATTTTTTTTTAGTTTGTAGACGTATAAAATTCTATTATTAAATTATTTCGAGTCAATACTCCACTCCAACTCGAACTGCCTTACTAAAAAAAGGTTGGAATTGCAGACGGGCATGATACCTAAAAATTGCAACATAGTGAACAAAAGCAACTGAAAGCAGCAAATGTTGGGCATTTCATAAAGAAGCCGAAATATATTAACATAATAGAACAGTCTCTTCAACGGCCGATACCTGCTAATTAAGTTCTACTCTACAGAAGTTCAAATTCGGTC
Source organism: Muscina levida (assembly GCA_964034835.1). NCBI lineage: Eukaryota > Metazoa > Arthropoda > Insecta > Diptera > Muscidae > Muscina > Muscina levida. The sequence continues at coordinate 28,450,680 of OZ035882.1, read as the reverse complement.
ACAAAAAGGATTAAACAAAAGTGTTGAGTATACTTAAGTATACTTATTTGCCGAATACTTATTGCCCATTTTTGATGCAGAGCGGATGAAGAGGCCCGACATCGCTCAGTCCTGCAGGAAAGCGACATGGATCAAGTAACGCTTCGCCCTATGCCCACCTGTAAAGGCACTATCGGAAATCTAACCTTAAAAACGGCAAACGACAGATGAAGAAATGAGGAAATCTTTAGGAAAGCCAGGAAGCCATATGCTGAATACAACCTGAAACATACACGAACCTAGTAAATTTCGAAAGGATCCAGAATATGAAAATTATTACGTTCGCGTAACATAACGAGATTACAAACGCCCAATGGGTAACACAATAGGCTCATAAGGACCACAGTGATAATTTCCTTAACGCCTTAGATAACAGAAAAGATAACAGAAGTTACTGAAGCTCAACATAGAGGCTCTCGTACAGACTTTGGCAACCCCAAGAAATTAGGATTGACAGCGGTGGTCACTCTCTTTAAATAAAACACGAAGACAACAAGAACCGTCCAAAGTTTAAGACCCCCGAAAACGACCATGAATTAAGGACATGCACCTGAAATGTTCGAACTCTATACAGAGATGGTGCCTCTATCCAATTGGCGGATGTCACCAACAAATACAAGGCTGACATCGCAACCAAACAGGAAATGCGATGAACAGGTAAAGGGTACACACTACGAAAGAACTACGACATCTTTTACAGTTGCCATGTAGAAAGACACTTATCTGGAAGTGGATTCAAAGTCAACAAGAGACATCGACGCCATCTCGCAGTTTAACACTGTAAGTGACCGAATAGCCAGTATCCGCATCACGACAAATGGAAAGGAAAGAAAAGAAAAGGAAAGGAAAGGAAAGGAAAGGAAAGGAAAGGAAAGGAAAGGAAAGGAAAGGAAAGGACTGCATACCATAGCAAAGTTGCATACCCCTGAAATAGTCAATGCTTACTCCAACCAAGTGTCTTAATTACTTCAACAAACTCCCCCAAATTCGAATGTTCCGCCTCCTCAGCGGAAAACGCGTTAATGGAAGAAAAAACAGAGCCAGGATATCGAAAATTACAGGAACAGAGATTTTAACAAAAAGCTAAGGTTTTGGAATAGGAATCCCCACCATTAAGAGCAGAAATGGAAATCTGGCTTCGGACACTTAAAGAACACTTAACGGAACACTTTCGTTCTCTGCTCGCTCCCGAAGGCAGCATAAGTAACGACATCATTTTAATCATCGCCGATGGAGTAAGTTGTTCACCAACGAGCCAAACTAGATCAGCACGGCTTAAAAACAATTAAGCTGCGGAAGCCGATGTACTACCGGCAGAGTTTTTTAAAGCCGGCGGCGATAAGCTGGCAAAGTGCAATCACCAGCTCATAAACACGATTTCGCTCAGGGAATGCATGACCTATGATTGGAATCTGAGTCTTCTATGCCCTGTGCTTAAAAAAAGCGAACCAAGTGTGTGTACCTACTATCGCGGGATCAGCCTTTTACCCACCGCTTACAAACTCCTGTCTAGTGTTTTTTGTGAAAGACTAAACTCCATCCTAACGAATCTGATTACACGTTATCAGTGTAGCCTCAGACCCGGTAAATCCACGACCGACCAGATATTCACACTAAGACAAATACTGAAGAAGACCAAAGAAATGCAGATCGACACCTACCATACGGTTATCGATAACAAAGTTGCATTCGACAGGCCAATACGACAGAAACTGTAAAATGCAATGGCTGCGTTTAATATCCGCGCGTTTAATATACGACTCCGCGGAATGACACTGATTGACATGAAGTCTTCGGTGAAAATAGACAAAAATCCTACAAGGGCACTTTCTACCAAGCGAGGCTTTAGATAAGGCGATAGTCTGTCGTGTGTTATCTTTAACATCATCGTCATTCGTTTCAATGAATAAATGAATAAAGTATACTCCTTTGGGACGCTACGTTAGCGATGGTTACTATAACATTGAAGTAGTAGATGATTTTGTCCACCATGGCTCCGTCGCAAAATAATAATTTCAGCCAGGAAATCAGGAAACAGGTATTGATCACAAACCACTGTTACTTCGCGCTAAGCAAGCGATTTAATGAATAAGCCCTCTATCGAAGAACAAAGACACAACTTAACCAGACACTCATCCTACCTGTCTATCTCTCTAGCACAGAATCCAGGGTATTGACACAAACTGTTCAATCTATTTTGGGAGTCTTCGAGAGAAAAATCCTTTGGCCATAATTTTTAAGGGCGAGTACCGTCGTCGAATGATTCATGAGCTGTGTAATGACATCGACGAAGTCAAGAGCGTATAGATAGACCAAATGCCCAGCTCGAAATTTTTTAAGCAATAAACTCGATGGGTGACGCACGAGGGGTAGCCAAAACTTCGTTGGATAGACCAGGTACGCTTTCTAAAAAGACAGAACCGCCTGCAATTTTTTCCTACGTGATGGATGAAAACTATCCTCGCATTTCTGGCGACATCACCTGCAGTAGTGACGGAATAACAGCGAAGACCATCAAAACAACACAGGTGAATCAACGGCTCAATATATTGTAATGCTTCTCTCCCATATCCTTTACCACCTTAATAATACCTTCCTGCGATCAGCAATTTCATCTTTGCTAACCAAATCATAGTTCTATCACTTTTAACTTCTGCTGCCCTTTCTACTGCAAAACATTTCCATAATTAATATTTAGTAATGAAACAAATACATAACATATACTACGAATCCAGGCTTAACAACGAGCCAGTACAATCACATAACACAATTTGTCATCATTTTTACCAGAAAAGAATTTCAATAGATTTATGAAATATTTTTATATTTCAAAACTGATGCTATGTAACCGAGCAGAGAGAGAGCAGAGTAGAAGAGGAACGGGTGGCAACCAATAGTGAAACAATTTTAATGCCAAAAGAAAATTCCCCATCCCCCCCAAAATCAGACATAGGAAGTGATGGCACAGAAATAGCAAAATAACCATGTTTATTAAGCCAAAATACTACAATGTTACCGAAATATTTTCCTTTATGATGATGCAGATGATGGACATATTGGTGGGCGGCGGCGTCGGCTTTGTGATAACAACTAGTGTCCGTCATTTGCTACAAATGTGGCTACATATGAGTGACTTTTAGTTGTAGTAGTAGACGTAGTAGTGGCAATCACATGCGGTATGCAACAGAACAAAAGTCGTGATTATGGCATTTATATGGCCCCTGCCACCGAGCGTCACCACGAATGGTCGAGCATTTGTAGATTTTGTGATAAATCTGTACGTAACTGAAATGTAATATTTGCTTCATTACCTTCATGTTAACCATAAATGTATGAAATCCCGATCAGATGCACAGCGTATGTGAATATATGTGAAGTAGTAGTACACAAAAATTCCATTCCATATGATGATAGGGACATGAATGTTGATGTCAGTGTTGTTGTAGTTGTTGTTGTTGCACCATGACATGAACATGGACACGGATACGGATACGGACATGGATATGGAGGTGTGGGTGTATAATGCCAGCGGGTGATGCTGTACGGTTGGTCTGCATGTGGTCTTGCACAGAAATACCAAAAGCTAGTGAAACAACATCATCAGTAGGAGCATCAGTGGCGGCAACATCAGTATCACAGGCATCGTTGTGATTGCTGATGTTGTTATCCATCTAGAGTGCCCGTTTAAAATCTCTTTACTCCTCTTTGCTTCAGTGCAGGACCTTGGCTCAGTTGGTTTGAGTCCTTCTCTCACCCAAGGAATTTTGTACATCCATATCATCATATCGCATACATTTTTTGGTATGTCCAGAACGAATATATCGAAATAAAATGTAAAAGTACAATACTGAAGAGAGGGAGAGTGAGAGAGAGAGAGTGCAACTGGACCGGACTGTTCAACAGAGTAAAATTCCATGTAAAACATGTTTTGACCAAAAATATAAGGCATTTTTGTGAAATTGAAAATGAAATATTCCTTCATAGACCCTGTAACACAAAAGCACACACACAGATATATACACATACAGAAGCAATCAACATATTACAGGTTGTCTTACGTGAATGGGTTGTGAAACATATCGTACGAATTTCCAACTGAATACTGGGATGTACGTATTGTTATCATATCATGGGTAGGCAATGTGGGACTTGTATTCGATAACGATTTACAGATCATCAGGCTATCGCATACCGGGAAACGATATTATATGGTAGGGAAAGTGCAACTGAGAGTGAGTTCAAAAAGGCGTTCGTTGCCTTAAAAAGGATTTGAGGCTGCGTAATTGGAAAGTCTGGAATCATAACGCAGAGGACGTTTTCCATACTTGACACCAACTGTGACAGATCGTGACATGGTGGTTACCGTCTAATGTTATTTTTTATATATTAAGTTTTTTTTTTAAACTAATTTAATTTTTTTTAAATTTATTTTATTTATATTATTTATTTTATTTATTTTATTTATTTTATTTATTTTATTTATTTTATTTATTTTATTTATTTTATTTATTTTATTTATTTTATTTATTTTATTTATTTTATTTATTTTATTTATTTTATTTATTTTATTTATTTTATTTATTTTATTTATTTTATTTATTTTATTTATTTTATTTATTTTATTTATTTTATTTATTTTATTTATTTTATTTATTTTATTAAATTAATTTGTTAATTAAAAAAAAGAAATTATCTATGTAATATTTTTTTAATTTAATTATTTAATCAGTTTATTTAATTTGAATTAAATAATTTAAATGTTGTTTTGTTATATAATTTTTGAATTAATAAAATAGAAAAAATAAACTACATTTTTAAAATAAATTTAATTAATTAATAAATAAATATAATTTAGTGAATAAAATTAATAAAAATAAATAAATATTAAATAATTTAATTAATTTAAATAACTAATTTTAAATAATTAATTAACATAAATTAACTTAATTAATTAATGAATAAATAACTTAATAAATTTAATTGAATGAATAAAGTTAATAAAAATAATTAAATATTAATTTAATTAGATATTAATTCAATATAAATTTCATTTTATTAATTAATTAAATTAATTAATTTAATTTTTTTAATTAATTTAATTTATTTATTATTAAATTATTTATTTAATTTATTAATTTAGTTAACTTAAATTAATATTTAATTAATTTAAATTAATTAAATAAATTAAATTAATTAAATTTATTAAATTAACTAAGAGAGATGATTTGAGTAATTTAATTAACTTAATATAATTAATTTAATAAATTTAATTAAATTTATGAAATAATTTAATCATTAATTTAATTAAATTATTAATTAAATTAATTACATTAATTTAATGATTAAATTAATTTTAATTAAATTACTGATTTAATTAATAATTTAATTTATAATTTAATTAATAATTTAATTAATTTTAATTAAATTACTGATTTAATTAATAATTTAATTAATAATTTAATTAATTTTAATTAAATTACAGATTTAATTAATAATTTAATTAATTTAATTAATTACATTCATTTAATGATTAAATTAATTTTAACTAAATTACGGATTTAACTAATAATTTAATTAATTATTAAATTTAATTAATCAATTAAGTAAATTAATCAATTAATTAAATTAACTTAACAAATTTAATTAATTAATTTATCTAATTTGATTAATTTAATTAATTAATAAAATTTAATTAATTTAACTAATTAATCAAGTTATATATTAAATATTTTTTTTAATGTTATCAATTCCTCATTTTTTTCTGCATTTGTGTAAACCTTCAAAGCCGCCCCCTTGGTGGCACAGCCCCGTTCAACACATAGATGGACAAAACGGAAATCAACGTCATCATCAACATTGTTTCCACCAACAAACCGGAAACACACTCAGCCACTCACTCATATCTTCACACACACACGCATGGAAATGAAAAATGTAAAAACGAATAAATAGCAATAAAGCTACAAAATAAATTGAGAGTTGAACGCAGACACAACTAACTATGCATTCATGTACACACACACACTCATATTCGTCGCTGTGGCTATATTTTGGCTAACAATAATACAGATGTTTTCCATTTCCGTCCGTTTTGACGGTAACTCAATGGGTGACTATGCGAAAGTCTGGCTGACTGTTCGACTCCACTGAGGAAGATCATTTAAGGCATTTGAGAGTGATGTGCGGGTGTGTTCAACAACATTGATGTGCCAACATATGACCAACAACTGACAGTTCGTCATTTGTTACACACACACTCACTCACTTGGCCAGTTGCTGGATTATAGGTTTTAGAGTAAGTGTATGTTTCACCCACCACCCATCCGAGTGGAATGTCGAATTTTTGTTCATATCGCTGTGGAATGGAATTTGTAGTACAACATCAGCTCATTGTTGTTGAAACTCTGATTCTTCGGAGTATGGATTCCAGCAATTCTTCTTTGGCCGTTTCATTGTCCTCTCAACGCTATTTTTTCGCTTAGTTTGTGTTTTGTACTTCTCTACATGGACAAAACAGCGGCGGCTAGAGTTCATATTACTTATCTTGCGTACATTTTTCAAATTCATATTTAACTAACTATGCAGGGGCATTTTTCGACATTGTCCATATAAGGAGATAAGGGTGGAGAACACGACGCCGTGTGGGACGGTAGCTATTTAAATGTTAACGCTTTTCGTGGATGTTGAAATGAAAGCGGTAATATGTGGTGTGTTTTTTGTTTTTTGTTATGCTCTGATGTCCAGGTAAATAATTGAAATTCTACATGTGTTGAATTGAGATGAGGTAGTCATAAAGTGGATGTAAGTCGTTTTTTGTAGATATTTACAGCCGTAGTCATAAATATATATCAAATGTTTATAAATCAAATTGTCATAAACAAATTCTATAAAGTAGTATGGGATTCAGATTCATGTAGTACTCGAACAGAACTACAATCTACATTAGATCACTTCCCCAAGTTCCGCTTGATTGTAACACTGTGTAAGATGTAAAAAAATAACAATCAACATATTGAATAGTACTCAAACTCATGTCGTATGAATAATATCAAATTATTCATTACTCATACGTCCATTGTCCAAATCATATCAAATATTTGCTTTACTATAGATATAATTGAAAACCAACAATGAATTTAATATATATGTACTCATAAAAAACACCTTCAACACTCTCGTATTATTATAGTAAATCAACTACAACCTACCAATGTTAAGTACGGCATCTTGCTGTGTCCCCGCTAACTATACAAATGAAGAGTTTATATGAAAAAATACAATGCTGCAGTTTTCAATTAAAATGAAATATTTTTGTATCAAAATAAGCTTGTGTGCAGCTGCATAAAGACATATCATATCAAAACAAAAACACAAATACAATGAAAAACAATGAAATAGTGGCCCTGCTGCTAGTAACATAAATTCAAGTACTGCCCGAGCTAACGATGCAGATGGTGATGGTGTTGCTGATGATGATGATATTTGATGCACTGTCTCATAACAGGGTCCATCGTGGAATCGAAGCCCAGATTGACTGTTGTTGTTATGAAGCGCCACAGCGCTGAGTGATATAAATAAATTTGTTTATAAAAGACAGCTGTGCTATAGTAATATAGCACAAAAGTCGAGAAGGTCGACAATACGAGAAGATATATAACAATTTTAAATGTCATCATGCTGGAAAATTTAAGATATTTTCAATGTATGCATTTGACAAAATAATGTTGCGGTACCAATATCGCTTGTTACTCTTTACGATATACATTGAGTTCCATTAAGTCCCATACTAATGTTACATATCACGTATATAAAAGTCTCACCCAAAGATTTAGGTAAGTATAAAGAACTAAAACCTGACATTGGTACGTTATTACCCATTATACAATGCAATCCTGCATTTCAAACAACTCAACACCTGCTAATTTTTTAACCCCAACTATAAATTCGACATTGTATTCATTGGATTTTCACGTTGCACACAGCCACCAGCACTACACTACAGATACAGCATGCCTTCGGTGTGATGTAGCACCCGCCTCAACATGATAGCTAAATTTTGGACGTTCTCTTGGAATTGTATTTTTCATTTTATTGTAAACGAGGAATTCAAACGAATATTGTTAATTAACATATAGCGAAAAATGCATTCAGGGTGCCGAAGAGCCAGTGTACAGTATTGAAAAGAAAAAAATAATTGAAAGTTGTGAAAATTGCAATGCGTCAAATAATGGATAACAACAAATGTTGTTGGTAAAATAGTTAGAAGTGGTGCAGTGATACAGCTCAAAACTACCTCTGAAGAATTTTTCGAAATAACTCATCTAACTGTAGTAGTAGCAATTCACACTAACGGTATGAAAAGTTGATTGCAAATAGTTGAGATAAATTACAATTTCAAAACCTCGTCTAAGAATAATTAATGCCATTTGTGAATGTGAATACTTTGTCTTTAACATTCTATTGCCGATGAAATTTATGAATGCTACTTATACGGTTTATCAATTGATCGTGCTAACCTGTCGTTAGTTTTTAGTTAACGGTGCCAAATTACCATGACAAGTTATAGGATTGACCAGTACATTCGAATAATAAAACTTAATTATCAAAATATTAATGTTGGTAAGAAAAAGCTAAATCATTGTTCGTTTGTACAAAAAATTTTAAGACAGATGTGGTGGCCTTTCAAAGTTGACTCTCCAACGATTGGTGCCTACATTCGAAACCATCATGTGACACCCGTACGTCAAGGGAACTTCATATCGGCCGAGAATACTGCCGCATCAAACGGATGCTCCAAGACAGTCAATTTTTCCCATGCACAGGAAATGGCCATGGAGATTATTATTAATGAAAATAGACAACTGGCCTTTACACCATTTGGATAAGGATCATCTTGAGCGAAGAAGTTCATGTTATGATGAATGACTATGTAAGCAAACATAAACCACACGAGGTTCGACAGGTAGCAATCGCCTAACAAAAACTTAACCTTTGATCCGGATTTTGAGCAGGCGGGGTCATTGATCCCTACTATTTTCGACCCAAATTGAACGATATAGATAAGTCCGATATGTGTCTCCAGCATGACGTGACGTAATTTACGAACGAATATACATAGTTCGATTTTTCTCAGCTAGACTTTTTACTGTGAGCTTTTCTGAAGTCGCAGGTCTATTTCAATATGCCGCAATCGACCGATCGACCTTGTTGTCGCTGACATCCTGCCGGATCTCTCTGCTATTCACTAATTTGTTCCTACTATCTTAGTAATTGCAATGGTTCTGAAAGTTGTAAGTAATGATCTGTTAGTGTACTAAGATTGTTCTATTGCAGAAATTGGGTGATTTAAAAAGCATTAAGTGATACACACCAAAACAGCAATATATGAGAAGTAATACTCAAATAATTACCTTAAAAGACCTTTGTAACGTGACGAAATTAATGTTTCGTCCGTGAATAATAATATACTAAATATTGTCGGTGACTCCTCCAAGATGAAGTTTATCGCGAAGACAGAAATGTTATCTGATGTCCTTGATCCTTTGGGATTGTACGAAGACAAGAATCTTTGTTAAACGACCAACAAGTCTGTACAACCGGGCTATAGGCATGTACAATCGGACATTAGGTCTGTACAATCGGGCATTAGGCCTGTACAATCGGGCAATAGGCCTGTACAATCAGGCAATAAGCCTGTACAATTGGACCTACGAGTCTGTACAATCGGACAATAGGCCTGTATAATCAGACCCACGAGTCTGTACAATCGGACCTACGAGTCTGTACAACCGGGCAATAGGCCTGTACAATCGGACCTACGAGTCTGTACAATCGGGCTATAAGCTTGTACAATCGGACCTAGAGTCTGTACAACCGGACCTACTAGTCTGTACAATCGGGCAATAGGCCTGTATAATCGGACCTTGAGTCCTCGTAGTTGTTAGGACAGGGCCTTTTAATAGTTGTTCTTATCCTTCTGTTACAGGACCTAAGCAAATCTCACCAGGAGGTACTGCCTGGTTTGCCTGTGAGTCCTCGACGAATTACCACAAACCGTCGCGTGTCCAATCACCGAATTACCGCCGCGTCAAATCCGTCCTGTTTCCCGTCACCGAATTACCGCCGCTCGTCTAAGGACCGCTTCTTCGTACAAAGGATAACAACCCCAGGCACCGCAACACCTTACACCAGACACAATCAACGATACGAGGCCCATACATCATTACCCGCCATCAAACATCTTAAGGATATCAGACCGGTGGCTGCACTTAGCTTAAGGAATTGGAGTGTTTTTGTTCTACTTAAATTTTGTGGATTATAAAATAAGTAAATAAATATATAAAAATTCACTCTTTTATTTCGTAAGGTTTTGAGGGTCCTTGCGAAGACCCTGGAGGCGGCTGAGCTACTTCAGCCTAAGGTAAAACCCCCGTTTACCTATTAGTGCAAAATGCAATGATTTCGACAAACAAAAAAGTACTTTTACTGTACCAAAAAGTAATTTCATTGTACCAAAATGTACTTTTATTTCACAAATAATCACTTTTATTGCACAAAAAATTCTTCTATTATCTCAAAAGGTACTTTATGTGTACCATTGAGTGTCTTCATTGTATCTAAAAGAACTTTAAGTGGACCAAGAACTACTTTTGTCACCTAAAGGATTACCTTCGTTGTACAAAAGAGTAGTCATTCAAAAGTACTTTTTTTGTACCAAAAAATTCTTCTGTTCTACCAAAAAGTACGTTTATTTTACTAAAGAATACTTTCATTGTACCAAAAAGTACTTTTATTGTGCCCGAAAGTAGTTCAGTTGTTATAACAGGGGTTTTTCCTTAAACTGAGGTAGTCTCCGCCTCCTCCAGGGTCTTCGCAAAGACCCTTAAAACCTTACGAAATGAAAGGGTGGATTTTCCCTGACAAGGGCAAGATGTTATATATTTGTTTCATTATTTTTCTATCCACAAAATTTAAATAGAACGAAACATTCCGGATCCTTAAGCTAAAGTACAACCACTGGTCTGATATGATGTTTGGGGTCATGTTTTGTCGGTGGCCTAGTATCGTTGATGGTGTCTGGTGGAGTGTTTTTTGGGATTATTGTCCTTTGTACGGAGATGCGGTCCTAAGGCGAGCAGCGGTAATTTGGCGACGGGAAAAAGGACGAACTTGACGCGGCGATAATTCGGTGATTACGGGTGGCGCCGGAGCGCTAGGACTCACAGATAGGACCTTCTGGAGAAATTTGCTACAGTGCTAGAATCGGGGAATCAGAACAACTATTAATAGGCCTTACAAGTACGAGGACTCATGGCACAGACTTATCGTCCATTGTACAGATTTAGGGTCCGATTAGACAGGCTTTTAACCCGATTGTACAGACTAATTGTCCGATTGTACAGACTCATAAGTCCGATTGTACAGGCTTATAGCTCGATTTTACAGCCTCGTAGCCTGGTTGTACAGACTCAAGGTCCGATTATACAGGCTTATATCCCGATTGTATAGGCTCGTAGCCTCGTTGTACAGACTTATTGTCCGATTGTTTGCTTGAACAAATATGCTGATCTTCGTACAACCCCAAAGGATCGAGGAGATCAGATAACACTCCTTGACATGGCAATAAACTTCGTCTTGGAGGTGTCACAGACGATCCTCATATTATGGGTGATATAAACCAAATGAGAATTATGAACCTGACCAATGATGCTGTTGTGTGGTGGTATGGTATGCGTCGCGACAGCATTTGCATTGCTGATCGATGATGCTGTGTGTGTGGTGTGGCGGTATGTTATGTCCTCTTTTAGCGCTGGCGCCGCAACCTTCTGACATGGTAGTTTGAGAGCATCTGGCTGGCAATTGCAAGGTTGCGAGTTCGAATTAATTAATTAATTTTTTTAATTTTTTTATTTTAAGTGTATTGCTTTTTTATTTTATTCACAGTACAACATTTTTCAGGTCATTGATTTGGGACTTAAATCTGAGAACTCCACGTGAAAGTAGTCCCAACAAGTAGTAATTGTGCACCATTCGGTTTGTCAAGTTACATGCCATGACATAACTTGAGAACCACTAGTCTGATTTAGGTGATTTAGGTAAAAAAATTTAGGTAAAAATTAAGAATTACAGTTCCTTTAATCTGTTCATACAACGTTTCCCTATATAAGCAACAGTTTCACTTTTCCATTCATCAAATGATTTTAAACTGTGTTTATTTTGTAGCAGTTACAATAAAACTGTTGTACTCCATGGCATATGATTTACGTGGAATATTACTTATGATAATCATACGCCACCATATAGTATATATCTTATGTCAAAGAAAAAGCCTAAAACGTGAAAAATTCTCCTATACGATACTTACTAACGTTAAATCGGTATTAAATTATTATGGAATGCAACTTGACAAAACGAAAAATGCAGAAGTTCTACTTTTTGGGGCTACTTTCAAGTGCAGTTCTCAGAATTGCGTCCCAAAATCATGTGTTCTACTGTACTATTCTAAATATTATGTTATATGATAGTCAAGTGTTCTAAACATTTTGCCATCGCAGGCCCCAATTTAAAAAATTATTAAATGTTCAAATTATTGCCGAGTCACCCAAATCCGAAATAATTCTGGATCACTTATTCAGGTTATCCTACTATTACTAGATAAGCCCTTTTTTTGCTGGGTATTAGAAAATAACAAAAGAAACCGATTCATGAACAAACAAAGAAGTTAAGTTGATATCAAATATTGCTTATAATTAAATTTCATTTAAACTACAAAAACTGACCCCTCTAATATACCGATTTAACAATACTTATACCCCACATAAACCTTTGTCAATCAACTGCATGTAATAACTATAACATATACCCTATTTATTTTTGCATGTTATCGTTGTATAAATGTCCCTTGAGTTTTTATTTAAATTTGTTTATTTATTATTACACAACCCTGCCGTATGTTATGAAGCTATGATTAAATGTGAAGTGTATTGGCAAAAAAAATAGCTCAACAACAAATGAAGTTAATTAAGATTTTTCACATTTCGCACAAATGTATGTGTAACTACTTTTTTCAGTAATTTTTATACAGTTTTTTTCTCCTGTTCAACAGGATGCCATACATTCCTGATACATGCTATGATTCTTGTTGTTGTTGCTGTTGCTGCTGCTATTTGCTGGCTCATATTCGTTCATTTATTCAGTCATTATTATTATTATTATTATGTATTTTTATTCAGATTGCAGATTCAGTTGTTACAATCAACATTTATGAGGTTAATGAAAAATCCTTGCCCCACCCACTCACTTGATGTAAATTTGCGAGCTCATCCGGGTGTAATCACAATGAGCTGTAACCGCGGGTGGTAGAACAGTAGAGCGGCAGTGCTGGCACAAGCGTAATATTAAATTTTGACATTCCTGTCATATACTGCACTGTACGGGAAAAGTTCATAATGTCAGGATGAGAAGAGGGGTATGGAATCCGTAACGAGCTACATAAACTCTTATCTGCTCTCTCGTTTTCTCTTTAGCTTTGCCAACACTTGTTTTTTCCGGTGTGATACTGCTCGACCACCCATTTCCGGGGGTATCCGTTTTGCAAAAATATCTGTTTTTAATATTTGTAACACATAAAAACTATGAAGTACACAATTTGTATATGTGTACGTATATTTATTACTATTTTTGTATACGATACTACATTATCATCACAATTTCTCTTTCATCGTCCTCACTCGCATACATTTGCAACAATTTGCAGAGAAACAAATGAAAAACATTTTTCATAATTTTTTTAACATCATCATTTATAATGGCGGCGCTCGAGTAGGTACGAGTAGTAGTGACAACAGTGTATGGCAGGAAAGAGATGTAAACCCGAAAAGATTTTTTGTAGGAAAGTAGGAGAAAAGTTGTATGCTCATTTTATTAACCTATTACAATGTGCAACGTTAGTTTTGGGGGCAATTACTGAAAATAGTTTTTAGCAACTTCTCGGTAACAGCTAGGAAATGTCAGTAAGTTGAACTGAGTTACACATACCATCACCCCAAGTCCGACATCACAGCAGTGTCAAAATAATGTACTTTAGTGACAAGTAAACAGTTTTTATCGCGTTAGGTTATTTGATATAATTGTATGAAAACTTAAAAAGACCACGCAGAATATTGCCCCATTTAAAGTTTATAAAGTTTTGAATACGATTTCCATCTAATCTTAAAATTTCTCATTTTGAACTCACTCCGAGTACTGTACTTCATATACTGACCCCGTCTGTATCATACAAAAGCTTAGATGTAAAATGCCACTACACCAAAAGGGGGTAACTATGCAAAATATACATAGTACGTACATTGTAATAACACAACACACACCCTTACATAAATAACAACAATTTTTGTAGTAAATAAAATCATTGTTAATATAAATCATAACTTTTTGTGTATGATTTAAGCGTTTCGCTTTATAATTTTAACCCGTTTTTTCTACTGTTGTTGTTGTTGTCGGTTTTCACTGCATTTTACGCTAATAATAACGCCCCCCGCCAACGATTTTTAATATGAAACAGCTGAGGTCTTATTGTGTGTGTGTTTCGGCTGCTTTGTTTTGCTGATGTTACTGTTAATCCAAGAAAATGCGAACAGAACTGTAAATATACAGAAAATATTTTTCCAATTGAATGCGAAAATGCACTCAATTGAAAATTATGCAAATTAAGATTTTACTTCACAGCCGAGAGCCATTGCCAGCAAGCCAAACAACATCATCATCATCAGATCAGTACGGCTGTAGCCCTGGTTGATGATGATGAGGGCGATGGTGAGGTTCATGGTGAGATTGACGGTGAGGGTGACGGTTACGGTGAGGGTGTTGGTGACGGTAAGGGCGACGGTTAGGGCAATGGTGAAGCCTACATAAACAAGTTGAATTCCATTTGGTGTTTTTTTTTTTGTCGATCTACTCCAATCAGTTCACTCGTATGGTTAAACATAATAAGGGAAATATGTTAATAAAAATCCTACAGCAACAACAACAATAATATAAATTTCGCACGGCAACAACAACAACGACGCAAGAGTAAATATATATTCAAGTGTGATTATTATCATCATTTTCATAAAAGTGTTGGGTGCTATTGCAATGAGTGATGATGAGATGAGAGGTCTGTTTCTCTATTAAAGAGATAACAATTGAAGTGGTCGATGTAAGTGACATTGTTACTGATTTGTGTTGAAATAAATATAGAATTTATTTACATATTGAAGTTATCTCAAAGTTGATTTTAAAATGACCAGCTCGTTGTTTATCATTACTCATTCTTATGGTCCAAAGTGATATTCGACGACGACGCAAAGTGGCATTTCGGCGGAAAAAATAGGGGTTTTCAACTTTCCAATATTAAAATTTTAATGATATGGTTTTGTAAAGAAGTATTTGGATAAGAACCAGTACAGAAATTTCAGTCAGTTAAACTGACTGATAAATACCATCACCCAATATAAGATATTGTTTAAGTCTTGAGCTATTGAAATTAACCGATTTGTAATTAAAACCAGTTAGAAAGTTTCAGTCGGGCAACCCGACTTACATTTACCCTTACCCTCAGTAAAATAAAAAAAATTGCTATTATATTGATATTATTACTCGATTTCTAAAGTGGGTGGAGTGGTAAATTTGTATGGGAGGTACGAGAAGGGGCGTGTCTAGACTTCTAGGTTTATCCTCCAAAACTTTATCCTGTTATAGCTTTACTAAATACAGAGTTTGGGCACGATAGCGTTGGATGTATTGATATTATTACTCCATCTCTGAAGTGGGCGGAAAGGTACATTTGTATGGGAGGTCCCATAAGGGGCGCCGCTAGACTTCCAATTTTTTCTCCAAAACTTTATCCTGTTATAACTTAATAAAATACAGAATTGGGGCACGATCGTGTGGAGAAAATTCATATTATTACTCCATCTCTAAAGTGGGCGGCGTGGTACATTTGTATGGGAGGTACCAGAAGGGGCGTGTCTAGACATCCAGATCTTCTCTCCAAAACTTTATCCTGTTATAGCTTTACTAAATACAGAATTTGGGCACGATCGTGTCAAGTGAATTGATATTATTATTCCATCTCTAAAGTGGGCGGAAAGGTACATTTGTATGGGGGGTTCCAGAATGGGCGTGTCTAGACTTCCGATTTTTTTCTCCAAAACTTTGTCCTGTTATAACATAAGAAAATACAGAATTTGGGCACGATCGTGTCTAGTGTATTGATATTATTAGCCTATTTCTACAGGGGGCGGAGTGGTACATTTGTATGGGAGGTACCAGAAGGGGCGTGTCTAGACTTCCAGATTTTTTCTCCAAAACTTTATCCTGCTTGAACTTTACCAAATACAGAATTTGGGCACGATCGCGTTAGGTCTTTCAATAATATTAATCGATTTCTAAAGTGGGCGGTACCAGATGTGTATGGGAGGTACCAGATGGGGCGTGGATAGACTTCCAATTTTTTTCTCCAAAACTTTATCCCGTTATTGCTTTACTACAAATAGAATTTGGGGACGATCCCGTAGGGTGTATTGATATTATTACTCGATTTCTAAAGTGGGCGGAATGATGTATTTGTATGGGAGGTACCAGAAGGGGCGGGGCCATGTAGCCCATTTGCAATACCGTAAGTAGTTTTGAGAAAATAATAACTCGTGCAAAATTTCAAAAGATTTGGTTGCGCCTTTCGAAAGTTATCGTGCGAACCAGCCGGACAGCCACCAGACAGACAGACAGACAGACAGACAGACAGACAGACAGACAGACAGACAGACAGACAGACAGACAGACAGACAGACAGACAGACAGACAGACAGACAGACAGACAGACAGACAGACAGACAGACAGACAGACAGACAGACAGACAGACAGACAGACAGACAGACAGACAGACAGACAGACAGACGGACATGGCTCAAACGACTTAAAAAGTCATGAATCGAATTTGGTTCAAAGAAACCTAGGGTCTGAAGTGACTCCTTCTATGTGTTACACTTTTGGGTCGTATCAAATGATATATACCCTCATCCCTAAGGGTGATGGTATAAAAATTCAACAATGTTTTTTATGAAAAGTGAAATTTTGTAGTTAAAAAAACTAACAGAAGTCAACGGAAATTTATTCAATAAAATTTGATTAAAATTATTGTCCAAAAAAAGAACTTTTTGTGTGTGTACGTTTATTGCTATGGCTTTTGTTTTATTTTTTAGTGAAAATATAGCACTTACTCTTAAAAAATAAAAAAATATTGAAATTGGAAAAGTACACTAATTATTATAATTTATCAAAAATTATACTAAAAAATAGCAACTTTTCGCTTTTTGATGGAAAAAAAATTGATGTGCTTTGCCTTGCTTAGCCCTCTAACTATAAAAAAATGAAAGGTCCGAGTATGTACTTTCAATTAAGAAAAAAAAATAACCGCCAAATACCGTCCCTTTTAGTAACATCGATTTTAATGCATGCATTTGTGCGATATTTTCGGTGTATTTGAAGGCTAATATCTTTCGCGGAGGGTTGTTGGGGATATTCTCTTCTTTTGTATGGAGAGAACACATGTTTAACTTTTGAATAAAAATTAACATTGTTTAACTTATATGAAATTTTTATATGATTCTAGACAGGGAAGAAAAATACCTAAAATATACAACTTTCAATGGGCGTACAATCTAAAGTAGGCGAGGCATCCCCAATTTGTTTAATTTTTTTTTATTAGAAGAACTCAATTAAGAAGTGTCCCGCATTTCGAGTCCCTAGGTCCAAAAATACAAATTTTGGCAAGTGCAGTTATATGGGAGGTGGGTGTGGCAGGAGGCGGTTTTCCAACATTTTTTAAAAATTTCTTAATTTAGCCCAGAGAAGTGTTTCTGCAAAATTTCATTGCTGTACGACCACTCCTTCTATTTTTTCCAAGAAATGTATGGGGCGGTGCCACTGTGCGACGTGGCAAGAAGGTTAGCATACGTGACTCTCATGCGGCAGACAAGAGTTCGACTCCTCTCTCGATCATTTACATTTCTTGAATCGGTAGTCCCCTTCGATGTTGTCGACAACAACTTCGGACCAAAAGTCCCAATTTCCACTCATAGAGTGTAAGTGGAAAACAAGTGTGTTTTACTAAGCAAAGTCCTTTTTTCTGCATTGAATACTGGTAATGTCAGCCTACAAAAAATTTTATATACAAAGTATAACTACTACGACACGGCTTATCGACATACACCTTTTCTTTCAAATAACCCCTAAGAAAGAAGTCCAACGGTGTTAAATCACATGAACTTGGCGGCCAATTGACATCGCCACCACGTGAGATAACACGGCCATTGAATTTGACGCGCAAAAGAGACATTGTCTCTTCAGCTGTGTGGCAAGTGGCACCGTCCTGTTGAAACCTCATATCGTCCACATTCATATCTTCCAATTCGGGCCATCAAAAGTTCGTTATGATTTCACGATAACGAACACCATTCACAGTAACTGCCTGACCGGCCTCATTTTGGAAAAAATACGGCCCGATGATGCCGCCAGTCCATAAACCGCACCAAACACTCACTCTTTGTGGGTGCATAGGTTTTTCGACAATCACTCTTGGATTATCATTCGCCCAAATGCGGCAATTCTGCTTATTGACGATTCCACTGAGTTGAAAATGTGCCTCATCACTGAAAATGCTTTTCTTCGAAAATTTATCATCCATCCACTGTTGCCATTTCTTGCCACCATTCTTACCATTGACGACGTTTGGAATGGTCAAGAGGCTTTAGTTCTTGAGTCAATTGCACCTTGTAAGCGAGTAAATGGAAGTCTTTATGCATAATGTTCATCAACGACGAGCGTAAGAGGTGCTATTGTGCAGCACGACGACGAGTTGAGGTGGACGGCTCTTCACCCTCACTATCGCGAACAGCAGCAATATTTTCTGCAGTACGAGCTGTACGCGCATGCACTGGTGTTTTCACATCTCCTACAGACCCGGTTTGCTCAAATTTTTGTACAATTTCCCGATTGTACGCATATTGGACGATTAAATTGACCAAAAAATCACGAAGTGCACGACATGCATTTTGATTTGAACGAACATTTTCATAATAAGCCTGAATAACTTTAACGAGTTGCTCGATTGTGTATCTTTGCATGGTTCAAATTGGCTCAGTCTTAAATTGAGAAATGTCAAATGAAATGCAGAAAAGAACTTGACGTTTAGGTGTGGTTCACATTCAACATCGGCCCTTACAATTTAACCACCCTTTAATAGCGTTACTTTTGGAGACAGTTCCCAGCACTTTCTATAGTCCATTTGCAGCAGTAAAGAGCAACTGCTGAATTGCTCTGTCAACTGCAATTGCTCCCGACCAAGTGACATTTGTTTAAATTTTGGTATTTTTTTATTTTTTACGAGAAAATAGGGAAATCTCTAGTCTAGTTGGTCTAGTTTGACACTATATTAAGTAGGCGGGTTGTACGAATTCTTAGTAAATTAAGTTATTTACCCGTTCAAGTGAGGACAAAATCATTGGCGTAGGCCAATTATTATTCCCCGAAAAAAGTTTTCGATTGTAATGACCAGAGCGAAGATCTGTCTTAGTTGACCCTTTTTCCTCAGTTGACCTTACTGAGTCTTTGATAGTAAATTTTGAGGAAATCTACTTCGCACATGGATTTCTAATAACATCTCAAATGTATTAAGGACCATTGATGAGAGACTAATCGGTCGAAAATTATAAAATAAGTAATCGGTCATAAAACATAATAAAGAAAATCTTTTGTGTATAATATAAGAGAATTGCCAGATTTTGGGACGAAAAACACTTTGTTTTGCTTTTAAATGTTTTTTTTTTTTTTGAAAAACATCAACAGAATGACGAAAAAGTTTTTGAAAAATCTGAATAACCTATAAGATAATTTGTGAGATATTTATAATATATTTTCTAAATACAAATTTTCAAATATATGACAAATTAATAAAAATGTGCAGTGGTAAAGCAATGTGTAAGTTAAATACCAACTCTAAACCATATAAACTTTATCCCCAACGTAACTATATTTCAAGCAGCGTTAGTCGTCCTTGATTGGTTTCAATCAATTATTTACAAGTGCTGCAATAATTCAATTATAATATTAATGCAATTGCTTTACATCTATTCATATTTCTAAAGTCCTTCAATAACATTCAGAGTGTTAATGGTAAATTGACAGTCTCCATGATGGATCATTGTCATGGGCTTCAGCAACTGCCCGACAAATACCCGCTACACAAGCCCCGGCAACAGTTCCATATTATGTGCTCAACATATGCATGCAAAATATATCCCTGAATACAGCAGGACACACGTTTCAACTGTGCACCACCCGTGATGGCTTTTTTATGACGTTGTGTGGTTTTTTTCTCCTTATTTTCAATTGTATGCAACGACTCCCCGTCAAGTTTATGCAACAGAAAATTCTGGCCAACTAAAATGCGACGCACAAAATGGAGAAAATGGCTAACAAAATAATAAAAAGTGAAGCCCAAATGTACGAACATGAAAACGAACAGGAATGATACTGAACTGAAATCTGACTGCAGTTTGTCAGTCAATTACATTTAACCATATTCACAGATTTCATGTTGCGGTTTCACGCTGTTTCAACATACATACACTCAGACAAATGGCACTGGTGTGATGATAGAGACACGGACGTAAGTATGTGTGTACAATGCATACACACACACCCATGCACACTTTCATACACATATGTTGCAAGTGGATTTAAAAATAGATCTCTCACTTTTTTATGGTGGCCCAAAACCAACAATTGCAGCACAAAACAAAAAATCCGAAAAAAAAGTGAATGCAAACACCACCGAAAGCCAACTGCCAAAAGGAAGACAGAACCATCAACCAACCGTCTATTTTGGAACCAGACATGATGATACGAAGAACAGAAAATAAAACAAACGTGGACTTTTTTGGCTTAAGCAAATGTGAATTGGATCAATTTACAGCCATTTCTGTCAAAGTCAATTTCTTTTTGGGTTTTTATTTGTCGTCTTGTGACACAGAATAAAGAGACATACTTACTAAAAGGGAAAGCTTCCTAATATAAAATTTAAATTGAAGATGTTGATGATTTTGAGGATTTGTTTAAATATTAATGACAATGAATTAAAGAATTAGTCTAATATGAAAAGAGAATTTCATGGAGAAAAGAGGTGATAATTTAAAAGATTTTAAGGCGAAAAGTGATAAACAGGTTAAGATAAATAGGTAGGAAAAGGAAGGTATCCACAGGAAAAGAATACTGTAATCTAAACCGAAAGAATTTTTAAAGAATTTAAATAAAATCAAGGACATTTTAAACCAGATCTATCTATCATCACATAAACAGACTTTTGGTCCACCATATACTGAGCCATATTACCACTTGCAGTAATATGCAAACATAAAAACAGCTTAGGACATATGAAAGAAATTAATTACATCTCAACTGATATTAAACATGTTGTTTGGAAAATTTGATAAAACTTTAAGCATTAATGTTTACAACTCGCAGATAGAGTATTTGTTGCGCACAAAAAATTCGCACCTGGACACTCACCTCATCTCATGCCGATGCAACCGACGACGATGATCTCCATTATCGGCGTTTAAATTCACTTTGGTATCTACTTTTCAAATTTAAACTCATGTTTAACCACTGCATTTGCTTAAATGTCAATGTGCCAATATTTAAAATATTTCTTTACCATAAAAACGCTCTGACAACGTGAAAGTGTCAATGAAACAATCGACTACGTTAAATTTGAAATCCACCATTGCCATCAAAAACAAATGGACAAATGTTTAGAAAGTTGTCCGGGACCAGAGCTATCACGTCTGCATCTCAAGGCATCGTAGTAAATTTTCTTTCCTAGGAAATCATTAAAAGTAAAAACTGCAACAGCAGAAGCAAAATTAAATGGCTTCAAAGAGTTAATTAATTGTTTCAATATAACTATTTTGTTGGACATGCCAAGAAATCGACAATGCATAGATATGCAATCGATTTCCACTCTAAATGTTTCACATTTAATTATGAGCAAAATGTCTGTCCCATGATACACAAAGCAGAGAGGCAAACATTAAAGCACGACTATTATGTATATCTTTGGATGAAATCTGTTTGTATCTTTATCGAAATGATTAATTTTTACGTTGTATCTTTGTGACAGAATATCAATTTCGAACCTCTTTTATTTATTCGTTTCTCTTCTTTGAGAGGCAGGGGGAAGCTTCTCATTTGGAAATGGACAGTGATTTTGTATTTGTGTTCTCTTTTGAGCTGTATTTGCAGATAATGTGACTTTATCTGTATGGTGCCCGACTGGATGTTCGATGTCGTCCAGATGTTTGTTCTTATGCTATGAGGAGATATAATGAAAATATTCCCATGTCCATGGTTATGGACGATGGTGGATCTCATTGATGAGACTGGCTCAACAGCACAGTGGGAATGAAAAGTGACTTAATAAAATGCATTTATGGTGCATTTGAATCAGAGTGCGTAGAGCAATCAAAATACGCTCTCGCTCTGTTGAGTTATCTTTACAATGAGTTTATCATTTTCAAAACAAGTGAGCGAAAGCAATCAAGCAATCTTCTCTTCTATAAACTCCTCATTAGTTTCACTCATTCAATACATCGCTTTGATAAGTTAAAATGGCGAGCGCTTGTTTGAATAGAATATTTCAATTGAATAACTCATTGTACGCTCATTGAAGCAAACAAGGAGCGCTCACAGGTTTATCAAGAACAACTTCGAAAAACGACGCTAGCAGAGCAGATACAAGTATGTAATTCCTGTAAACCAAATCTGTTATGAACAACAACAAATTCACTGAATTTTGTAAATCATACTCAAATGAAAAATGAGATAGTATTGGTGTTGCCTACTGCTACTCTGATATTCTTATTAAACAGGAGCACTCAAAACTTAGCTTTGTTGTTGTAAAGAGTTTATCATCGCAATAACTTTTGAGTGAGAAATATCAAAGAATTGAAAGCAATGAGTACTCTTTTGTTGAGTGCTTTCGAAAGCGTATTCAACGAGCGATGACGTTCTAGAGCATTAACAAACGAGCGCTTATTTCTTTTTACGTCGAAAATGAAAACACAAAATTGAGTCGCTCGCAAATAGAGTTGTATTTGAGGAGAAGAGCAAAATAATACTTCTCAATGATAAGTATTTACGAACTCTGATTTGAATTGAATTGAATTGAATTGAATTGAATTGAATTGAATTGAATTGAATTGAATTGAATTGAATTGAATTGAATTGAATTGAATTGAATTGAATTGAATTGAATTGAATTGAATTGAATTGAATTGAATTGAATTGAATTGAATTGAATTGAATTGAATTGAATTGAATTGAATTGAATTGAATTGAATTGAATTGAATTGAATTGAATTGAATTGAATTGAATTGAATTGAATTGAATTGAATTGAATTGAATTGAATTGAATTGAATTGAATTGAATTGAATTGAATTGAATTGAATTGAATTGAATTGAATTGAATTGAATTGAATTGAATTGAATTGAATTGAATTGAATTGAATTGAATTGAATTGAATTGAATTGAATTGAATTGAATTGAATTGAATTGAATTGAATTGAATTGAATTGAATTGAATTGAATTGAATTGAATTGAATTGAATTGAATTGAATTGAATTGAATTGAATTGAATTGAATTGAATTGAATTGAATTGAATTGAATTGAATTGAATTGAATTGAATTGAATTGAATTGAATTGAATTGAATTGAATTGAATTGAATTGAATTGAATTGAATTGAATTGAATTGAATTGAATTGAATTGAATTGAATTGAATTGAATTGAATTGAATTGAATTGAATTGAATTGAATTGAATTGAATTGAATTGAATTGAATTGAATTGAATTGAATTGAATTGAATTGAATTGAATTGAATTGAATTGAATTGAATTGAATTGAATTGAATTGAATTGAATTGAATTGAATTGAATTGAATTGAATTGAATTGAATTGAATTGAATTGAATTGAATTGAATTGAATTGAATTGAATTGAATTGAATTGAATTGAATTGAATTGAATTGAATTGAATTGAATTGAATTGAATTGAATTGAATTGAATTGAATTGAATTGAATTGAATTGAATTGAATTGAATTGAATTGAATTGAATTGAATTGAATTGAATTGAATTGAATTGAATTGAATTGAATTGAATTGAATTGAATTGAATTGAATTGAATTGAATTGAATTGAATTGAATTGAATTGAATTGAATTGAATTGAATTGAATTGAATTGAATTGAATTGAATTGAATTGAATTGAATTGAATTGAATTGAATTGAATTGAATTGAATTGAATTGAATTGAATTGAATTGAATTGAATTGAATTGAATTGAATTGAATTGAATTGAATTGAATTGAATTGAATTGAATTGAATTGAATTGAATTGAATTGAATTGAATTGAATTGAATTGAATTGAATTGAATTGAATTGAATTGAATTGAATTGAATTGAATTGAATTGAATTGAATTGAATTGAATTGAATTGAATTGAATTGAATTGAATTGAATTGAATTGAATTGAATTGAATTGAATTGAATTGAATTGAATTGAATTGAATTGAATTGAATTGAATTGAATTGAATTGAATTGAATTGAATTGAATTGAATTGAATTGAATTGAATTGAATTGAATTGAATTGAATTGAATTGAATTGAATTGAATTGAATTGAATTGAATTGAATTGAATTGAATTGAATTGAATTGAATTGAATTGAATTGAATTGAATTGAATTGAATTGAATTGAATTGAATTGAATTGAATTGAATTGAATTGAATTGAATTGAATTGAATTGAATTGAATTGAATTGAATTGAATTGAATTGAATTGAATTGAATTGAATTGAATTGAATTGAATTGAATTGAATTGAATTGAATTGAATTGAATTGAATTGAATTGAATTGAATTGAATTGAATTGAATTGAATTGAATTGAATTGAATTGAATTGAATTGAATTGAATTGAATTGAATTGAATTGAATTGAATTGAATTGAATTGAATTGAATTGAATTGAATTGAATTGAATTGAATTGAATTGAATTGAATTGAATTGAATTGAATTGAATTGAATTGAATTGAATTGAATTGAATTGAATTGAATTGAATTGAATTGAATTGAATTGAATTGAATTGAATTGAATTGAATTGAATTGAATTGAATTGAATTGAATTGAATTGAATTGAATTGAATTGAATTGAATTGAATTGAATTGAATTGAATTGAATTGAATTGAATTGAATTGAATTGAATTGAATTGAATTGAATTGAATTGAATTGAATTGAATTGAATTGAATTGAATTGAATTGAATTGAATTGAATTGAATTGAATTGAATTGAATTGAATTGAATTGAATTGAATTGAATTGAATTGAATTGAATTGAATTGAATTGAATTGAATTGAATTGAATTGAATTGAATTGAATTGAATTGAATTGAATTGAATTGAATTGAATTGAATTGAATTGAATTGAATTGAATTGAATTGAATTATTGAAATATTGAAATATTGAAATATTGAAATATTGAAATATTGAAATATTGAAATATTGAAATATTGAAATATTGAAATATTGAAATATTGAAATATTGAAATATTGAAATATTGAAATATTGAAATATTGAAATATTGAAATATTGAAATATTGAAATATTGAAATATTGAAATATTGAAATATTGAAATATTGAAATATTGAAATATTGAAATATTGAAATATTGAAATATTGAAATATTGAAATATTGAAATATTGAAATATTGAAATATTGAAATATTGAAATATTGAAATATTGAAATATTGAAATATTGAAATATTGAAATATTGAAATATTGAAATATTGAAATATTGAAATATTGAAATATTGAAATATTGAAATATTGAAATATTGAAATATTGAAATATTGAAATATTGAAATATTGAAATATTGAAATATTGAAATATTGAAATATTGAAATATTGAAATATTGAAATATTGAAATATTGAAATATTGAAATATTGAAATATTGAAATATTGAAATATTGAAATATTGAAATATTGAAATATTGAAATATTGAAATATTGAAATATTGAAATATTGAAATATTGAAATATTGAAATATTGAAATATTGAAATATTGAAATATTGAAATATTGAAATATTGAAATATTGAAATATTGAAATATTGAAATATTGAAATATTGAAATATTGAAATATTGAAATATTGAAATATTGAAATATTGAAATATTGAAATATTGAAATATTGAAATATTGAAATATTGAAATATTGAAATATTGAAATATTGAAATATTGAAATATTGAAATATTGAAATATTGAAATATTGAAATATTGAAATATTGAAATATTGAAATATTGAAATATTGAAATATTGAAATATTGAAATATTGAAATATTGAAATATTGAAATATTGAAATATTGAAATATTGAAATATTGAAATATTGAAATATTGAAATATTGAAATATTGAAATATTGAAATATTGAAATATTGAAATATTGAAATATTGAAATATTGAAATATTGAAATATTGAAATATTGAAATATTGAAATATTGAAATATTGAAATATTGAAATATTGAAATATTGAAATATTGAAATATTGAAATATTGAAATATTGAAATATTGAAATATTGAAATATTGAAATATTGAAATATTGAAATATTGAAATATTGAAATATTGAAATATTGAAATATTGAAATATTGAAATATTGAAATATTGAAATATTGAAATATTGAAATATTGAAGTATTGAAAATCTAATGGATTGAAATAGTAAAATATTAGCGCCACCGTCGGTCACTGCTTTGTATTTCTTTCGCCCTCTCACACGTCGCTCTCTTTTTGTACGTACTCATTCATTCAACTCTTGTGGCAACATTGCATTTAATGTTCTTTCACTGTATGTCAACCCTCCTCTCAGCCCTTAACCCTTTTGCTATGCTGCAGCGTTGTTGCTGTTTTTTGTTGCATAAATTAACTTAAAAGTGAGTGACAAGTGTTGTCCATCCACTTCAGTCAGTCCTTTTTGTTCTGTCTGTGTTGCTAAAGTTAAAAATGTATGTAAATATGCTAAGAGAAGGAAAAAACTTTTGAGAACGGAATGAGCAGAATTTATGTCAATGTATGTGTGTGTGTATTATAGAAAATGTAAAAGAGGATGGAATTTAGTGCATGATGAATAAAAATGTTTTGGAAAAAATATAAAATTTTGTACATCGAGCTCAGAAGATGACAACTAAATGTATGATAACTCCATTCTGTGAGCGTTGGATGAATTTGTCTTTAACAAAGAACTGTTTATATTTTATATTGTTCTAGAATTTGATTTGATGATTATCAAAGCCGGTATTTGTTATTTCCCTAAGATTCAGATTTGTACCCAATGTTGTTCACAGTTTTATGCATAACCAAATCTAAGACATATTTTTTTCTTTTCACTGTTCTGGCTATATTTTTTGCACGTTCATTACGAAATGATAATTAAGTTGGCTAGAAAAACTTTTTGCATTACACTTTTCCTCCATTCGCAAACTAATTAAATAAAATGTTGCACGAAAATTAGTGAACACCTAGAGAAAATAAAAACTTTCATGATAAAAAAAGCAGCAAATTTTCAATGAGCATCATTATAATTGTTTAAATTGCGTCAGACACATAAATCTGTCAAGTCTGCTGAGTATAGTGCAAAATCCAAAAAATAAAAAGAAAACGTCAAACACTTTGCTTTCATATTTCTAATGAAAGTCTATGAAAGGCTGCAACGAACAATTTCTTAACAATTTTCCAAACCAACTGTAAAAGGAAGAGGAGGCATACATAATTTACTCTCAGGAACAGAGTAAATAAAATTAGCAACTTATAGTGGAAATTTTGATGGATCAATGGTCAAAGAAAGATGAAGATGTAGTAGCGCAGGGGCGAAAATTATAAATAACACTGTACAACAATGGGCAAGCCGTGGCACGGGCTTAGAACTCGCGAATATCATGCAAGAGATCCGGTGTTCAATTTCTGTCTCAGTCATCTAAATTTCATTCGGAACCCTTGTCGAAAGCAACATCGCAGTAAGAGTCTAGTAAAAGCACCTCAACCAGCTGACGTTCGCAGTCGTCAATAAACAAGTAGATGCGCTTGTGTAAGTCAAAAACTATAAAGCGTGTTAATTCATAATAACACGAGAAGTAGGGTGGCAGCGAAAATGTATCTTTGGATTTAGAGTAATGCTTGAGTTGTTATAAAAGTGCTATGGTCAAAATTTGAGCAAAATCGGACAACTTTAAGACGTGTCCCAAAGAGCTTAGAGATAAAATTTATATAGCGTTAACATACTACTTTTTTGAATTTTGCTGACACTCTAATATATATACTGTGTTGTTTGTTTTGATATTATTACTCGATTTCTAAAGTGGGCGAAGTGGTATCTATCTATATATATAAAAGAGGATGTGTGTATATATGTAACGTATGGACTCGAAAACGGCTGGACCGATTTTGATGAAATTTTCAGGAAATCTTCCGAATAACCCCGCGAGTAACATAGGCTACACATTGTTTGGATTTTTCTACATTTAGGGGGTGAAAATGGCAATATTCGATAACACAAGGTATTCCGCGCTTACAAGAAGTTAAAAATAATATATTATCAATCGATGATAAACAACTTTGTGTACTCTTTTAAGATACCTGCGTACATTCATGGGAAAACCTTAAAAACAAATTCTTTAAATAACTCTCTGTATTCCAATATAACGGGACATCCAATATAACGGGATATGCAATAGCGAAGCATTGCCGGGCCCACTAGTATTTGTATAAAAGGTACCAGAAGGGACGTAGCTACGCTTCCAGTTTTTCCTTCAAAACGTTGTCCTGTTTCGGCTTTACTAAATACGGAATTTGGGCACGATCGTGTTGGATGTATTAATATTATAACTCGATTTCTAAAGTGGGCGGAATGGTATGGAACGCACTAGAGGGGGCATGGCTAAACATCCACATTTTTTCTCCAAAACTCTATCCTGCTTTAGCTTTACTAAATACAAAATTTGGCAACGATCGCGTTGGGTTTATTAATAATATTAATCGATTTTTAAAGCGGGCTTGGTAGTACATTTGTATGGGAGGTAGAAGAAAGGGCGCTGCTAGACTTTCAGATTTTTTCTCGAAAATTTTATCCTGCTTTAAATTTACTAAATACAGAATTTGTACACGATCGCGTATTAATCGATTTCTTAAGTGGGCGGTACCAAAAGTTGTGGGATGTACCAGATAGGGCGTGGCCATGTAGCCCGTTTGCAATACCATAAGTAGTTTTGGGTAAATATTAACACGTGCTAAGTTTCAAAAACTTTAGTTGCGTCTTTCGAAAGTTATCGTGCGTACCAGTCGGACAGACAGTCACATAGACATGGCTCAAACAACATACAAAGTCATAAATCGAATTTGGTTTAAAAAAAACCTAGTCTCTAAAGTCACACCCTTTATGTGTTACACTTTTGGTTCGTATCAGCTCGTATCTACCCGTAGGGTGAGGGTATACAAATTCATATCGAAATGCTCCTAGAGCTGCTCCAACAATTTACCGTTTTCGAAAAGATGTGAACATTGCTCGGGTGCGAGCAAGTATTGAGGAAAAAACCGAAACTTCTATCAGGCAATGTTTCCAATAGTTGGCGATGTCTTTGCAAATAACTTCCCGCTTGTTCGGCAAAACTACAATAGACACCTTTTCTGTAATGATTTCCTCGATTATAACACTCAATACTTACTAATTTATACTTTTTATAGTATACATCATTAACGATTTCGTTTAACTGCGTTTATACTTATTTCATTAATCCAAAGTAAGCGAGCGTTGCGTCAATTGACTCCATTACGCATTACTAGGGGATAGTAAAATAAACAGACATATTCATTTTTATATTTTGTTTTCTCTTCTCTTTTTTAAGTGCCGTTATTCCCTGACGTGTTTGTGGCAAATAATAAAAAATAATTTAATGATCGGTATGTTAAACGGTGTTTGAAAAGTTCCATTCAGTGTTTGATCTGCAAATGTAAAGTCAACAACTGTGTTAGAAGTTTTTCGTGTTTGAATGCAAAGTTCTCCCGGCGTTTTTTTTAGTATGTGATATGAAAGTAACGTTCCTCAAAATGCATGAATAACTTAACCACTTGTTAACCGATTTTTACAAACAAATATGCGCTTTAGTCGTAACAGCAAACTCTTTCTAAATAACAAAACCAACATTAGGGTATTCTAATAAAATTGTGGCTAAAAACATCTTCAAACTTAGAAAGTAGTGAAAAGATCCGAAAAGTATGAATTACACTATGTAACAAGGTTTTTGTCCCTGGGTTGTAATTGTTATTTCCTAGTCAGTTAGGTCCCAAAAGTATAGAAAACAGCTATTGTCGCAAGATAACTTTGCTTTTGTGACCATGGCAGCGCTTATCTGCGTGCACACTACAGTAAGCGTGAATGGCCACAACGAACTGAATTCACAGTGGGGAGGAACAACGTCAAGTGGGAGCCCTTGGTGGACCCCCAGAAGGTACTGATGCCACTACTCCACATCAAACTGGGTCTTATAAAGCAATTCGTCAAAGCTATCGACAAAAATTCTTCAGCGTTCAAGTACCTACAAGACTTGTTCCCTAAGCTCTCTGAGGCGAAAGTTACAGTCACAAAAGCAAAGTTTCCGAGGAATATTAGGTGGTTTCCATACTTTTAAGACATAACAGACTAGGAAATAACAATTACATCCCAAGGACTGAGAGATGTTTTATTTTTGTTACATAGTGTTATTGACGCTAAACAAGACAGTTATAGGAAGATATCTATATAAACATATTTCGTTCGAAATTTCTAAGATTCTTCTTCCTTAAACCGTCAACAAATCAAACAAAACAACCTGAAACCCCGGTTTTTTAACCGTAAGTCAAGATTTTGGAGGTGTTAGGGAAATTTTGTATACATATTCATATTGTAATCGACCAGACCTACACCATACACTATGTCACTTCCCAAGTTCCTCCAAATATTTTCATTCTGTAGTAGTATATTATTAACGAACTAGTTCACTCCAATTCATTATCTATTTCATCATATAATTGGTATCGACGAATATTATTACGAATTACCATTAGTGTTTTCGTCAATTGATGGTAAGCGAGAGGGTGGCTATGGTATACCTCCTATGGCATCCCCATGTTAAATTCGTCAATCAAACGTATGGCGGGTATGTTGACAAGGAATTACTGTGTCATTCCTGGTAATCGATTGTATTATTACATACGTAATGCTTACCAGAACAAGCGGGTTATTATAAGTTACACCATTTCCCATACATTCACGAGTTATAACCGAAAGATTCACAAATACGTTACACAAAGTGACTTATGTGTCAAATTATGCTTTATGACCAAAGATCAATTTGCCAAGTCTCTGTACACAATGTCAATGATACTCGTATGAAAAGCCACTTTGAAGAGATACAATTTAATTCTTCACATTAGATGCACTAAACTCCGTGTTATCTATATCTCAAAACATAAGTAGCAGCTCTTATGTTTACCACTATTTTCCCCTACACTATTTACTGCTACTTATTCTGATATTTTTTATATTATAGTTTTTTTAAGTTGCCGTTGCTCTAACACTGCATCACTGGTATCATTAAACTTAATTTTGCAACACCATCGAGTTACAAAATAAACAACAAAAACAAAAAATAAAAGAAGAAGTGTCGCCTTTTGTTACATTTGTGTTGTGGCGCTTTAGATGTCGTCAGTCAGTCATCAGTTTTGACTTGATTCATGCATTCATTCAGTTCGTCTGTTCGTTCTGTCTGATGACTTACTGAGTGACTTAATTCGAATTGAAATTCATCGCATCGCAATGACTTTAATGGCGTCTTTTATTTTATGCCTTTATGTGGCATAAATTACAAGTAATTGTAATTATGCATCGTTGTTGCTGCGCGGCGGCGGCGGCAAACCCAACAACAACGGCTAGAAGGGCAACAAAGAAACAAAGTTGTGTTTTTTTTCTACACATGAAGTTGCAATGCCGTGCATTTCTTTTGGTTTTTTGTTTTTTTTTTGCTTAGTGGCAAACATAAAAAAGACGTTGATTAATGAAATAATACAAAATGAATGATGTAAAATACAAAAAGTTCATCGAAGTTGTTAACTAATATTGTTGTGGTTGTTTTTTTTTTTTTTGCGAAATTGAAATTGGTGAGTTTTATTCTAATAGCAATAAATTAACACATTACAGAGGTTTAGGCTTCATATGATTTAAAATGTAGGGGGTGCAGCAAAAAAATTACAAAAAATCTAAAACTTTACAAATTTGAAATTCATCCTTCATTATAGATTTAAAATTTGCAATTGAATAAAACAGAAATACAAATTGATATTTAAGTCATATTTACTTTTTGCAGATCTTATAAATTAAGTAAATATTAATCTGAGTAATATTCCCACTTACATTATTAACTTACATATCGCTGCCATCTTTATGTGTAGTTGTTACACTAAATTGCCGATAGAAACTTACCTAGAAAGAGAAAAGAAGATATGTGACTTAATTAAAAAGAAAATCAAAAAATTACATATGATGTAAACTATCAAATTGCAACAACGAACTTATGCCAGGGTCACTATTATACAAGCTGATATTGAACTGAAATACAACAACACCATTAAAATTAAATTTAATTTCCCTTCTACTTGTTTATAGACGAATGCACACATCACTGTTTGAGAAGCTCTTACTAGACACGCCGATTGACTCGACACTAATACTGCGAAGTTTCCTTCGACAACATTAGAGGGAAGCCGACAATGAAAGAAAAATTTATTTTTTTTTTTTCTTTTAATATGACTGTAGCCAGAAGTTGAACCTGTGATCTCCCGCATGGTAGTCGCGTTATCTAACCATTATGCCACGGCCGGTCCCATTAACCATTCTTAAATTCGAATGATAGGTTGTAGTACTAACGACTATTTGTTTTGTATCATGTACAGGGTCGAAAGAAAAAATTGCACTTGTCAGCCCTTGAATTTAAAGATTAGCCAACAACAATTGTAGAAAATAATAACAACTTTTTTTAAGCGCACTCTAAAAACTGTCCATTTAGTTTTTTCTTCGCTGTGATGTCATTTGAAGTCCGATCGAGAAACACAGTGGTTTTTGGCTACATTTTCTACATAGATAATTTTTGACTCCGACGTCAAATTTGACTAGTGACCGGTTGGCTAATCTTTAAATTCAGGAACTGACAAGTGCAACTGTTTTGTATACCCTTAACCTACGGGTAGAAAGTAGGGTGTTCAAAACCGAAACCGAAAAACCGTAAACCGGTTTTTTTTATTTAAAACCGTATGCCGGTTTTTGCAAAAATGCCATATTCGAATAACCGGTTTAACCGAGTTTTTTCCTTCGGGTACTCGGTTTTTTTAAATTAGTTTGAAAAAAGCTTCTAAAAGCATTCTTGTTTATAAAATGAAAAAAAGATTTTTCTAAATTAATTTGAAATTGCATTTTAAAACTTTAAAAAGCTTTTAAAAACATTCTCGTTTACAAACATTGAATACCCTAATTATATATATTAGGAACGGAAAATATCCTTTAAGCTAATCCTGTGTAAAGTAGTCTTAAAAGGCGGAAATGATGGAATTTGCTAACGAGCTTTTTAAAAGACTTTTTCCTGCAATTTCCCCAACTACGGCAGAGTCTAGTAACAGTTCAGATTGTTAGATGGGGGAAGCTCCTAATGGTAGTCTTTGCAACGATTTAAATAGGACAATAAATAATATCCGAAATTCACCAGTGAAAACAAATTGCAATGACACAAGCCAATATGATGATTTAAACTATTTCGATAGATTTTATAAAAGGACAGAAAAGCTCAACATCCTTCTAAACGCTCTTTTGTCAATAAATACTACTTCCACAATAAGTGAGCGCGTGTTTTCTGTATCAAGCTTTAAAAAAACGAAAAAGAAGAATTGACTCAAAAGTCAATTTTCTAGTATATAGATATCATTTGTATGGAAGGTACCAGAAGGGGCGTGGATAGACTTAAAGTTTTTTTCTTCAAAACTTTATCCTGATTTAGCTTTAATAAATACAGAATTTGGACACGATCACGTTGGGTGTATTGATATTACTACTCCATCTCTGAAGTGGGCGGAATGGTGCATTTGTATGGGAGGTACCAGCAGGTACGTGGCTAGGCTTCCAATTTGGTTCTCCAAAATGTTATCCTGTTTGAGCCCTACTAAAAACAGAATTTGGTCATTTTGATCTATTAATAATATTAATCGATTTCTAAAGTAGGTGGTACCTGATGGGGATGGGAGGTACCAGATGGGGCATGGCTAGACTTCCAGTTTTTTCTCCAAAACGTTGTCCTGCTATAGTTTTACTAAATGTAAGATTTAGTCACGATCGCATTGGGTGTATTGATATTACATACTAAATGAATTTTTTTAAACCAAATTATTTTTTTTTATAAATATTTTTAACTTTTTAGGAAAAAACCGAAAAAACCGAAAAAACCGGTTTTCTTTTAAATGCTGTATTCGAAATCCGATTTTTCTAAAAAATCAATTTTTCGAATAACTCGGAAACCGAGTTTCTAAAAAAATTACGTATTTGAACACTCTAGTAGAAAGGTATATATTAATTGATACGACCCAAAAGTGTAGCACATAAAAGCAGTCTTCTAGGGTCTACGCTAGGTTTCTTTGCAACAAATTCGATTCATGACTTTTTAAGTCGTTTGAGTCTGCCTGGCTGTCCTGCTGGTACACCCGATAACTTTTGAAAGACGCAACCAAATGTTTTGAAACTTTGAACGAGTTAATATTTCCCCCAATATTTCCTACGGTATTGCGAATGGGCTACATGACCACGCCTCCTTCTTTAAAAATATCATTCCGTCCACTTTAAAAATTGAGTAATAATATCAATATGCTTAACGATACCCTGTCAAATTCTATATACACTAAAGCTGTAACAGGATAAAGTTTTGTACCATTCCGCCCACTTTATTGATGCAGTAATAATATCTAT
Source organism: Muscina levida (assembly GCA_964034835.1). NCBI lineage: Eukaryota > Metazoa > Arthropoda > Insecta > Diptera > Muscidae > Muscina > Muscina levida. The sequence continues at coordinate 28,415,428 of OZ035882.1, read as the reverse complement.
AAATCCAACGTGATCGTACCCTAATTCTTTATGTAGTTAAGCTATAGCAGGATCCAGTTTTGGTGAAAAAAAACTGGAAGTCTAGCCACGCCCAATCTGGTACCTCTCATACCAATGTATCACTCCGCCCACTTTACATGTCGAGTACTATTATAATATTATTAATAGACCTAACGCGATCATGCCCAAATTCTGTATTTAGTAAAGCAATATAAGGATACATTTTTGGAGAAAAAACTAGTGGTCCAGCCACACCCCTTCTGATACCTCCCACAACAAATTAGTTATAATATCAATACACCTAACGTGATCGTGGCCTAAATCTGTATGTAAAAAACTATAGTAGGATAAAGATTTGTAGAAAAAACTGGAGGTCTAACCACGTAAAGTAAAGCTAAAGCATAATAAAGTTTTGGAAAAAAAAACTGGAGGTCTAGCCACGCCCCATCTGGTACCGCCCTCTTTAGAAGTCGGTTAATATTATTAACACACCTAATACGATCGTGGCCAAATTATAGTAAAGCTAAAGCAGGATAAAGTTTTGGAGAAAAAATTGGAAGTCTAGCCATGCCTCTTCTGGTACCTCCCATACTAATGTAGCACTCCGCCAACTTTTCAAATCGGGTAATAATATCAATACATCCAACGCGATCGTGCCCAAATTCTGTATTTAGTAAGGAAAGCCATTATAAAGACAAAAAATCTGTAAGTCTAGCCGCGCCCCTTTTGGTGCCCTCATACAAATGTACCACTCCGCCCACTTTAGAAATCAATTAATATTATTAAAGCACCCAATGCGATCGTGTTCAAATTCTAGTAAAACTAAATCAGAACAAAGTTTTGGAGAAAAAACGTGGAAGTCTAGCCATGCCCCTTCTGGTACCTCCCATACAACTGTACCACTCCACCCACTTTAGAAATCGAGTAATAATATCAATATACTAGACATTTTTATATTTTACTGAGGACGAGGGTATATGTAAGTCGGATTGCCCAACAGCAAGTTTTAACCAGTAAGATTAAAACTGAGAGCGACCCACTCTAATGTACAGTACGGCGACAACGAAATATATGGACGAGTATTTTTTGCAATAATTTAAAAATGCCACTAGATGTAAAAAAAATACATGACAGAAAGAGGTCAAAGGTCAGGTTCTTAGTAAATCCTATGTTTTGTACCAATGTTCGATTAAAGAATTGTATTTTTTTATCGCAAATATGTAATAGTCAAATATTGATATATGTGGTCCGCGCACAGTAGGATTTTGTTATCAAAAACCATATTTTTCAATAACTGAATTTCAAAAATCGAATGATGCAGTTTTGTAAAGAAATTTCTAAATATCAAATGTTTTTTTTTTTGAAAATTTTTATTTTTTTTTTTTTGCAATACAATGAATTAAAGTAAAGTACTAAGCCAGAAATGACTTATATTTTCAGGCAATGCAGTGGTCCAGTGGGACTGGCCGTGGCATAGTGGTTAGAACACGCGATTATCATGCGGGAGATCCCAGGTTCAACTCCGGGATCCTGTCATCTACATTATTCTTTCATTGCCGGGCCGGCCTCGATGTTGTCGACAGCAACGTCGCAGTATAAGTGTCGATTCAATCGGCACGTCTAGTAAAAGCTTCTCAAACAGTGATGTTCGCATTCGTCGATAAACAAGTAGGTGCCGTTAGTTGTGAATCTAAAAATGGATAGCGTGTTAATTCCCAACAACACGAGAAGCTATCCCATACCTCATTCATGGGGTGCAAAGGGAAATTAAGCTTTTTTAAGTTTAAGTTGTTGGTACAGTATAAAGTGCAGCCAGGGTGGAAGTGGGCTGTGCCACGCCCCATTTAAAAGAAGCAGTTACAACAGCCAGGGACCGGCCGTGGCATAGTGGTTAGAACACGCGACTACCATGCGGGAGATCGCAGGTTCAAACCTGGCTCCAGTCATCTTAAAAGAAAAAAATAAAATTTTCTTTCATTGTCGGCTCCCCTCGAATGTTGTTTGACAGCAACTTCCCAGTATTAAGCGTCGATTCAATCGTCGTGTCTAGTAAGAGCTTCTCAAGCAGTGACGTTCGCATTCGTCGATAAACAAGTAGGTGCCGTCAGTTGTGAATCTAAAAATGGATAGCGTGTTTATTCACAACAACGCGAGAAGCTTTCCCATACCTCATTCATGGGGTATAAAGGGAAATTAAGTTTTAAGTTAAGCAGTGGTCCGTATATGTATAATTTTCTTGATAATACCATTTAACTTTAATATATTTAAAAAATATAGTATTTCTGCATAAACTATATAAAAAATTATGGGGATATCATAAAACATAAGGAAGATATGCCCAAATCTGCAAGGCACTAAAAAATTAACTTATTTAAGATTTTCAATGGAAGCAAAGTAATGTAGCTCCACTTTTCTCCAAGCCGTTGTTATAATGAAATGAAAGGTGCAAATGTTGTCTTTCGATTAAAAGAAAATATAATTGTCGTTAATTTTCGGAACAGAAAGTATGCTATGCAATAAAATTGTGCAAATTTATACCAAAAACCTATATGATTTGTATGGGTGGGAGCCGGTAGGCGTGTCCGAATTTGATAAAACTTGGCACTCATCTGTTGTTTATTTTAGAAAGTATATGAACCAACTTTGAAAACTTTTGCTTGGCTAGAAAAAATTGTATGCGAAAAAAATCGATTTTATGCAAAAAAAAAACCATTTCAAGTTGTATGGGCGGTTGGATGTGGGCGTGGCCGATCTTGATGAAATTCGGCACACACATCTATTGTTCATTCTAGAAAGTGTAGGCACCAAATTTAAAGACTTTTGTTCGGGTAGGAACTATTTTATGCGAAAAAATCGCTTTGGAATGTATGAGCGGTGAACGGTGGGCGTGGCCCATTTTGATGAAATTACAATTTTTTTCTTAATTCATTCAATACAATGCTTGGTGCTAACATTCAATGATCTCGGACAACTCCTTATAGTTTTTGCACAAAAATGTATGAAGCGATCACAGTGTGCGGCGCCCTGGCCCATTTTGCTAACTTGGTTCCAAATACCCGGGTTATATTTCTACTGTACTGTAAAAGTTTCATGACGATCATCATCGATTATACAACATCATCGCCTGACATCACATTTACTAAATATCTTTCCATGTAGCCACTGTGAAACAGTCTATCAGTCTATATCGAAACGTATGCCATTATCGTGTGCCTGCCTCTCTTTATGTATATACCATGATAGGAATGACGAATGAATATTAATGAATTTAATTGCATTAAGTAACCACAAAATAAACTTGAATTGATTTTTTCCAAGAATTTTATTTCAAACAACAAAATTTACTCACATTTCCTTAAAGCAAAAAAAAAAAGATTTAACACATAAACACTGAGTATTCATAAGATAAAAGAGATATTCACAATATGAATAGGGTGAACCATAAGAATGTATACAATATTTTAATTTCGCAATTTACTCTTGGCGATATAATTACTTAGTTTCCTTTTGAATCCCACGAATGAAATATGGGAGAACTACTCGGAGAGAGTTAACACGCGTTTATTTTTAGACATGCACAAAAGGCTCCTACGGTTTAACGACGAATTCGAAGTCTGTGTTTTTTATGAAGTTTTTTCGGTAACATAACGATAGGTTCGAATACTCAGAAGTTGATATCGATAATTTTAGAGGGGCCGCTGATCAAAGTGATATAGATGGCAGTGATAGGGCTCTAACCCAATTCACCACCATGATAGTCGCGCTTTGGGTGTATTGATAGTATTGCTAATTTTCTAAAGTAAGCGGAATGGTACATTAGTATGGGACGTACCAGAAGGAGACTGGAAATGTATCCCATATGCAATCCCATAAGTAGTTTTCGGCAAATATTAACACATGAAATGTATGAAAATAATTGGTTACGTCTTTAACCCGTGAAAAGTTTCAAAACAATTGGTTACGTCTTTTGAAAGTTATCGTGCGTACCAGCCGGACAGACGAACATAGGTCAAACGACTAGAAAAGTCATGAATCGAATTTAGTTCAAAGAAATCTATTGACTAAAGTGGCTGCTTCTTTGTGTTACACTTTTGGGATCATATCAAGTGATATGTACCCTCCTACCCGTAAGGCCATATATAAGACAAAAAAAATATTATTTCCACTTTCTTCCCACTGTAAATGATCTAAAATATGTTATATTTAGTTGAAAGACCATTCGTCTGTACATTCAGCTACTATAAAATTCAAATCAAAATAAAGAATCAGCCAAGGCGAATGTGCCGTCACAGCCAAAGATCGTCAATGTATTAGGCATAACAATGATGATACTCATCATCATCCACATCTACCATGTAGACAATTTTCATTAGAAACTTTGTACAACTGCCATTCTGCACCACACACACATCGAATAGTGGATACAGCAGCTAAAGTAGACTACGAGACTGCAATCTCCCCGCAAGCTCTGAAGCTCTAAGTATATGTAGAGAATAATGTATTCACAACAGTCACATCGCAATGATGGAGAACAAGACCATCAACACATTTTGCATTTCTATATAAACTAAAATGTTTAATGATTAGTGTTAAAAAAAACTGAAAATTAATTGAGTTAAAAGAGAGTAGAAATTAAACATATTACGAGAAGGTTAAAGTTAAATAGTGAAATTGTTAACTGAGAATAAAGACTCCACAATTTTTAATCAGATGAAACAGATAAAATGAATATGATAATGTTGTATACAGAGCAACATATATTATGATGAATTATTATGATATTTACAGGAAAATATTTTGACAAATATGTATCATAATTGAAAAGCACCGCTGAGGACCGAGAGGTACATAATCTTTATATGACAATATTCTTCTGTACAAGCGTTTCTCACTGAACTCCTTCAAAACAAATACTTTATGTATATTTGAATGGGTCCCTAGATGGTTTAGTTGCACTATTGACTATAAAACATGCAAGAAAGTTTCAGTCAGGTAAACCGACTTACATATACCCCACCCCTAGAAACCCCTAAAAACAAAAAATTGTTCCTGTTATAGCTTAACCCCTGTGCAATTCCGTAAGTAATTTTGGGAAAATATTAACCCATGCAAAACAATTGGTTACATCTTTGGCATTTGAAGAGGCAAAATTATTTTTAAGCCGCATAGATATGATACACAGGTAAGACTCGGCACAATAGATATGTATGAATATGCAAACGAATTTTTTTCGATCAGTGGGCGTGGCAATGCTGTAGTTTAGCTGTAAGAAGAAAAATTTGATGCACACATAGTATTTGGCATTTTTTCGGTCAGCGGATGCAGGGGGCGTGACAAACGTATTTTTTTCAAAGAGCGCCGTGCAGTAATTTCATTTTCGATTGGGATATAACACCATATGGTTTAATTACCAACACGGCTGTGTATCGATTTTTAGTATCGATCAGTGGGCGTAGTTGGGATGACACTGCAGATGTGAATATACAGACGAAACAGGGCGTAGGGAGAGCGTGCCACAATGTTTGTTTTTCGAAAAGTATGGACCAATGGCATCACCGGTCCCACATCCGTACCAAAAAGTAACATTGGACCTCGTAGCTGAAGATGAGTTTTCGCCCACAGTTGGAGTCCCGTTCCGAATGGTCCAAAGACCAGTCAGCAATCAAACTGCGTTGTCTTGTGCGGTAAGAATGGACTGCCTCGGGTTGTACCGCACACATTCATTTACAGCGGTTATGTTGTCGGCTGATCTGACTTTTCCTTAGTGGATATGGGTATTTGACATTTAACTTCGATAGGAGCGGGTAGATGTTAGCAGTCTGCCAAAACTACTGCTGATTTTTCCATAATTGATGCAAATGGCCATGATAAGATATGCGGTTGAGGATCACGTCCAAATGTTAAAATTTCATTAAGAAAACAAAAATATTCTTTACAGCAAACGTTGTTACGACAGGACACGGTGCACCTTCAGAGTCGTCTCTGCAATGTTTGGCGGTCAAATTCGAGACGACTGGTTCGGTTAACTGTACCTGTATCTACGCCAAGTTAAAGTCAGATCAGAAGAAAACATCACCGCTGTAAGTGAATGTGTGCAGTACAAACCGAGGCAGTCAATCCTTTCTGTCGAGACAACGCCGTTTGTTTGTTGACTAGACTTTCGATCATTCCGAACGGTCGAAAACTCATCTTCAGCAAAGAGGTCCAAAGTTGCCTTTGGTATGGATTTTGTACCGGTGACGTCACTGGTCTTGATGTTACTCAGGATGTCGTCGTCAATGGTGAGCTCTACAGAACGATTATAATCAATTTCTTCAGACTCAAAATAAACGATATGGACACGGCCTACTTGTGGTCCAGTAAGACGGCTCCACCCAAAAGGACGCCCCCCAAGAGAACACCGATTTGGGTTAAACTAGGCTAGACTTTTTACTTGTGGGGTTTTCTGAAGTCGTAGCTCTATTTGAAGCCCAGGTCAGTTATTATATTCAACCGATCTAAATGGCAGACCCATTGAAACTTAATTTGCCCAACAATTATATTATATGAATCTTGTGTCCCAAAAAGGGGGAGTTTGTATGAGAGGTGGACGTTACTTTTAGCCTCTCACATCCATTTTTCGTCAATAATTTGAAGGACGATCAAACTGTTATAAAGGATTATTTTTAATGGGGTGTGGCACAAGCCTGGCTGTAAATCATATTGTACCAACAACACAGACCAAAAATCATCTATATAGCTCTTATAGTTTATGAGATACAACCGTTTAACGTTTCAAGTTTTATACTACGCCCACTGATTCAAACAAGCCCATTTTTGTTGGAAATTTTGCTGACAAATGCATCCACAAAAATTCTGAAGGCAATTGGATCCTTCAGATATGGCAGATTCAAAAAAAAGGGTGCAAAGGGTAAAATGTATCCAATTTTCACCATCGACCACACATCTACGGCTCCACGAAAAGCCCCCCAATGAAATAACGCCCAGAAAATAACCCCCAATGAAATAAAGCCCAAAAAATAGGAAATAACGCCCAAAAACAGTGAATGAAATAATATCCAAAAATTAATGAAATAAACCCCAAAGCGAAAACGAAACAACCCCCAATATTTGGGAGTTATTTCATATGAAATAACACCCAATAATGAAAATGAAATAACCCCCAATGAAATAAACCCCATCAGCAACAAAAATGAAATTATGCCCAAAATTCATAAAAGAGTCAGTTTCACCAAGGATTTCATGAAGTCAATATGGACCAATAGCAAAGTCGCAAATTATTGAAATGAATCGTGTGGATCTAGATTGTTGTAGCCTTGCTCTACTTTTGCAGTTTGGAAGACAATTTGCCTTTTACGTTTGGTGTTCCCAAGCAAATCAAACTTTCTACTTTAATTGGATTCCTCCTTCTGAGGAACTCTTACAAATTTAAAAAAATTTCCTTTCTTAGATATCATTCTCAAAATGAAAAAATGCTCGTAGCATATATTTGATTATCTATCCGTCAATATGAACACAAATGGTAAAGATATTTCCATTTGTAAAGATATTTCCATTTGTGTTCATATTGACGGATAGAAAATCAACATTCAAAAGAAATTGAAATGTATTCACAGGCTAAAAGTTTTCTTGTAAAAGGCCTATTTTTATATAATTATATAATTATAACCCCAAAAAACCAACAGCTTTAAAAATGAAATAACCCCCGAATAAAAAATGAAATAACACCAAAATTATACACGATATGAAACAAGCCCCGAATTTTAAAAATTTGTTGGGTGTTATTTCATTGGAGATTATATCATAATTTGAAAACGCCAAATGAGGAATGAAATAATTCCCAAAAATAAATGAAAAACCGCCCAAAAAATTTGGGAGTTATTTCATATGAAATAACACCCAAAAATGTATGAAAAAAATTTGGGCAATATTTCATTTTTCGTTTGGGCGTTATTTCATTGGGGGGCTTTTCGTGGAGCCCACATCTACATTCTTCGAAAATTTCAGAAAGTTTTTCAGTCTATGCGTTACTAAAAAATTGAAACAAACAAACACAAACTCATTTTCATATATACAGATTTGACCTTTGACCTCTTGAGGCACGGATTAAACTTTTCCGATTTTGCTCAAAATTTAACTATAGCTATTTTATAACAACTCACACAATATTCCGCAAAAACATTTCCGGAACTCCAAAATTAAATTTTCGCTGCCAACCTACTGACCACAGACTTATAGGCTTTTAGATTGGGGTAAATCTCTTTAACCTCCATAATTTATTTTTTTTTAATTTTTATAAAAAGCGACTACCGCTTCGCATTCCAACTTTGATACATTGGGAGATATTAAATTTTAAAATAAATTATTTATAACAAGATAACGTTGGGGAACCCTGGTTTGTGCAATACAGCTAAATTGCAGTCGTTGTTGTAGTGTTAATCTTTACATAATGAATTGCCGAAAAACACTTAATAAAACTAAGATAGCAATTTAAAGACAGCCATACAAGATCTGTATGAGCCGAACAAAAGAAAAACCAACATATAAATGAATCACACATCATATAGTTAGAAAATATAAGGGTGTCATCGTCAATCAATGCGAAAAGCCCTCTACATTCATAGTATACAAAATGTACAATATAGTGCGATACAGTATATTGAATAACGATTTACCATATCGTTCGCTTCGATATGTCACACAGACGTACGACCCTGTCTTGATCAACTTCATGTGACCAAAATATTGCAACTAGATGAGAGGTCATAAATACATATCTTTCACTTTCTGTCACATTGCCATGTTTATTTAGTTAAGTAATTGTACAATAGCTGTTCTACGACAATTTGAGTTTTGAACAACAACAATAAAGTTGCCGCCGCATGATATTTTGCGATGTCACCGCCTCAAACCACTTAATCACATCACAAACGTTGTTTGGGTTTTTATCCTCCTTTAAATGTTACCACCTGCAAAGATTTTCACAAATATGACAGTTTTCAAATCGGGCGACTGGTGGAAGATGCGAATATTATTTGCGAACTGACAACAAAGAACACCAGTGTCAGACAATTCTCGCTCTCTGTCTTTCACTGTTAGTGATATGAATAAAAATGACAAAATTTTGTCTAAGACGTTTCTGTTATAATGTTTGTTTTTTTTTTTTCATTATAATTTTTAAAAAAAAGATTATTTGGTAGATACTTTAAAATATGTGTGTGTGTGTTTGCGTGTGTATTTGAAAATCAAACATACAACATAAAATAAATTAGACGTTTCTCTATAGTTTTGATCAGATTTAATGAAATGGAAAAGAAAAATTGGCAACAAATGTGTGACGCTCAGAAGATATATAGCGAAGCTGGTAAGAAACGTCAGACCAAACGCTCCCTGCTTTGAAAATGATTCAGTAGAAAATAATTCTGAGAACTTTAGTGGAAGAAAATTATATATATCGCTGAAAATAAAAAAAAAAAACAAACATATTTATATTTTATATAAATTGTATAATATACAAGGTTGAGGATAATCGAAAAAGACGCTTTAAATGTTGCAGACAAACATTTTAACGAGTAGGAAGTAATGATATATAGTGATAATATTGACAATTATCAAAGAAGTCCAATTAACGGCTCTATTTAGTGGATGTCACTGATTAGACGATAGGCTACACACTACACTCTAGCTCATAATTCCACATATAGTTCAATTAGACCGCATACACCTGCCTCTTCCGATGCCTAAGTGCAATATCCACAAATCCTATGCTTATACTAAAAATAAACACAAATCTACGCATTAAAAATACGGGAGGCAATAAACAATATCAGAGAGGAAAAAAAAACGAAACAAAAAATTAAATCGAATTTTCATAAAAACCAACGGAACAACGCGAATTGCAATGTTTTTCGCACATGGACCATTATGTTAAAATTTGCGCAATACATTCTGTTTCATGCTGTGAATGTTGTGTAAAATGCTTCTATTCGCTTTGCTTGTTTACGTACTCTTCTGACCAAAAGTGCGTTTGCGTATCTATAATTAGACTTGGATGTGTTTTTTTGTTTGTGTGCTTGGGCACAACAAACGCCTGAGATATTTTGAGTATTCAATTTTTTTGGTGTAAGCAGCAGCAGGAAGTTCATATAAAGTGGATTGTTGTTCCAATTCGTTTGATTTGAGAAATTGCATGAATTAAAGAATCTTATAAATAAAAAAAATATAAATTAAACAGAATTTGAGAATATTTACAACATTAGATCGCTTTGAATTTGGAACTAATTAATTACAAATGTTTGCATGTTTGTTAACCTTAGAAAATTTTAATAGACACACAGCAACAGATAAAGTAATTTCATAGTAAGAATTTTATTACATATTGGATCAACTTCACAGGCATCTTGGCGACACTAATTGGCATTTTGACCCTTTGGATCTTTTTTTGGGAGAACTGTGAAGGACCGATGTTGTTGGCATCCAGAAACGATTCAAGTACTTAACATCAGTACAGTCCGAAACCATCAACAAGGTCTTTGCACAATTGGAGCGCTAGTGCTAAGCCAGCCGAGGCTGCTACTTAGTGGTATAACACGAATTATAACGAGGGCGGAATGAAACCTTTGCATAGAAGCTACCAGAAGGGTAGCGATTAGACTTTAAATTTTTTCTCTAAAACTCCAGTTATAGATTTACTAAATACAGAATTTGGGAAAAAATTTTGTTGGGTGTATTAATATTACTTAACTTAACTTACTTAATTTCCCTTTGCACCTCATGAATGATGTATGGGATAGCTTCTCGCGTTGTTGTGAATTAACACGCTTTCTATTTTTAGATCCACAACTAACGGCACCTACTTGTTTATCGACGAATGCTAACGTCACTGTTTGAGAAGCTCTTACTAGACACGACGATTGAATCGACGCTTAATACTGCGAAGTTGCTGTCAACAACATTCGAGGGGAGCCGACAATGAAAGAAAATTTTTATTTATTTTTTTCTTTTAAGATGACTGGAGCCAGGTTTGAACCTGCGATCTCCCGCATGGTAGTCGCGTGTTCTAACCACTATGCCACGGCCGGTCCCAATAATATTACTACTCGATTCTAAAATGGGCGGAATGGTACATGGGAGGTACCAGAGGAGGCGTGACTATGTAGCCCATGTGCAATCATGTAAGTAGATTTGGAAAAATATTAACCCATGTAAAGTTTCAGAAGCGCACCAGCTGGACAGACAGACGGACATGGATCAAACGACTTTAAAAGTCATGAATCGAATTTGGTTCAAAGAAACCCAGTGTCTAAAGTGGCTCCTTCTATGTATTACACTTTTGAGCCGTATCAAATTATATTATCCTCCAGCCCGTACAGGTACAGAAAAAGCCATCGCCGCTGCAGACGTGAGTTAGACAGAGGATTCGAATTTATCGATCAGACATTCAACGACTCGATGTCTGCCCGCCTACTACCTGGAAAATTTGGGAAAAAATCTTACCATACAGCCATATAAGAACCAAATCTTGGAAAAACTAAATCCAGTAGCGTCGTGTGTTCGATAAATGGGCTGAGTATCAACTGAAAGTTGAACCAGATTTTTATTTTCAAAGCATTTTTAGCATTGAGGTTTATTTCTGGCTTAATGAGTATATAGACAAGGATAATTGTCATTTTTGGAGAGAGCACAATACTCATAAGACTCTGGAGAATCCATTACTTACTTACTTACTTAGCTGGTACTTCTATGCAATCCCAGTGGATTATATACCGCACGTAGAAAAATATTATAAGCGCCACGATCTTCTGCGCTTCTCATCCAGTTAGTCACACCGAGTTCTGTAAGGTTCTCAGTAACCTGGACTTTCCAACGGAGTTTTGGTCGCCCTCTTCTGCGCCGTCCATCGAAGACTTTTCGAGAAGACTTTTCGAGCTGGAACATTTTCGTCCATGCGTACAACATGACCTAGCCAACGCAACCGTTGCACCTTAATGCGTTTGACCACGTCAATGTCAGTGTACAGCTTGTACAGCTCATGATTCATACGACGCCGATACTCTCCGTTAACGATGATGGGTCCATATATTTTACGGAGTATTTTTCTCTCGAATACCGCCAGAACCGATTCATTCGCTTGTATCATAGCCCAGGATTCTGAGCCAAACATTAAGACAGGTAGAACCAGCATCTTGTATAGCTGGAGTTGGAGTTGTCATTTTTGGAGAGAGCACAATACTCATAAGACTCTGGAGAATCCATTACATAGCCGAAAAATACACTGATTGGTGCGGTTTACATGCCGAATGTGTGGTGCCAATATAAACCTGAATGACGAACGCTACATGTGATTGCAAATTATTTGGATGAGAAATGGTTCCAACAAGACGGAGCAACATTTTCCCAAATGTTTGGTGACTTTATTATCTAGAGAAATGGACCTGTGAATTGGCACCATCGGTCGTGCGATTTAATATACATATTACAGATAGGCTCAAAAAAAATGGTGTGAATTTAGGCCGACTGGTTGGCGTTCATAAGGCGTAATCGCTGAGGCTATATGCCAGAAATCTTTAAATTTGTGAGCTATTCACAAGGTGTTCTAAGGTTGTAGGTTGTAAGAAAATACAAGACCTCCAATCTATATGTCTAAAAGGCTTGGGTGACTGACTGATTATTCCCCAGGTCAAATGCCTAAAACTAGAACCTTGAAATTTGGAATATAGGTTCCTTTTATGACATAGGCGCGCACTAAGAAGAGATTTTTGGAAATTCGAACTGCAAGGTGGTAAAATGGGCGTGGCGCTGGCCCATACAGCTCAAAATTTGAAATGACTGTACATATTTCATAAACCATTATATGTACGAAGTCGAGATTTGATAGATATGTTTGTCGTACAAGAAAAATACATTTTTATGAAAAGTGGGCGATACTACGCCCCTTTTTAGAACATCGTTATATGGGCCAAATAAATGGACTGATCGCAATTATATTTTCTTTGTTTGATACTGTCCATAGGTCCTCTATTATAGGCTATAAGAAAACATAGTTAGACAATGGGGCGTGGTCCGCCCACACAAAACGAAATTTCAATCGGTCATATCTCACGAGCCATTAGAGGTATGAAGATGAGATTTGCTACATAAGTTCCTGGTACAAGGAGGATTGTGTCTCGCAAGGAAATGGGCGGTGCCACGCCCCTTTGGAAAATAAATGGACCGATTGCAATAAAATTGTCATAATCTATATATTTAAAATTGCTTACTGGCTGTAGATATGATGATAAAATTTGGGATTGTTATTCCATAAAACTGTCACCATTACCCAGACCAAACGGTTAAAGCTAAAATCGAATATTGGCATGCTTACTACACGATTAGAAGGGGTATCAGTCCATTTTAGTTGTGCGATGCGAATGTCTCTTTTGAAATTCTTACTTTTAGGGATAAAAAGAGAGTAAAGCGGTACAATCAACAGACCAATCACATAAATCGGGTGTTCTTTCGTCATATGAAGGATTCATTGTAAACATCCTGTCCTGAATTCATAAATTTATTTACCTACTTTAGTGGCCCATTACCCTGCTCTGCGCCGTCCTTCAGGTTCGCCATCAAACACTTTTCTCGCTGGAGCATTTACATACATCCTATGTCCCAGCCATCGAAGTCATTGGATTCTGACTCTTTTGGATACGCCGATGTCGTGGTAAAGCTTATACAGCTCATGGTTCATCCGATGGCGAAACTCTCCGTCAAAACACATATGTCCATATATATTTCGGAGTACTTTTCTCTCGAATACTCCCAGGTTTTGTATGTCCGTTGTCGTAAGCACCCATGATTCGGCAGCATACAAAAGAACGGGTAAGATTAGCACCGGTAAAGCTGTTTCTTAGTATTCCGAGATAAGGTGGTGTTACTAAAGTGCTAATCTATTGGCTAGCACTATTCTCCGCTAGATTTCATGGCTGCCACTATTTCTTATTGACGGAAGATCCGAGGTAGAAATATTCATCTACTACCTCAAAATAATAATTGACAACGGTTACGGTGTGTCCCCAACTAGAGGACTCTTTGTTTGTCGAAATCATTATTTTTGTTTTGTACTCGTTGACCGCTAAACCCATTTTTGCTGACTCCTTTTCTAGTGATGAGAAAACTGCAGTAACATACCTCAGATTTCGGCCAATGATGTCTATATTATCGGCATAGGCTAGTGGCATGTGGCTCTTGTGGAATATAGTGCCAGACATGTTGACACCAACATTTATCATCACCTTCTCCATAACTATATTAAATAGCGTACAGGAATGGCTATTACCCTGTCTGAGACTTTATTCTGTGTTGAATGGTACAAAGTGATCCTTACCAATCTTAACCGAAGATTTGATGTTTTCCACAGTTTTAAAATTGTTGTACACATAAAACAGTTAACACATACAACAGTTAGGTCAGAACTTATAGGGGGACAAATTGCAGAATTTTGTCGGTGCCACCCCCCAAAAATTATAAGTCTTTGTAGATTTTAGGATAGCCAAAGTTTGAGCACGATTGGAGTATGTTAACCCGAGCCGCTTTGGGCTTAAAGCTTTTAAGCTATTTTATCCAACATAATTATGAATAAAAGCGAGACGCGTCCATCGATTTTTATGATCAACACATGTCTCATTTTATTCATGGGTCTTGCGACATTACGAGAAAGCAGTAATGTTTGACGCTTTTTTCCGTAAACGCATACTTGTTTGTAAAAATGTGTTAACAAACAGTTAAGTTATTCATGTTTTCCGAGGGACGCAACTTTGATATCCTATACTAAAATCAAAGAGCTAAAGAAGAAGCATTGTTTTGTTGTTGTTATTAATTACTTCAACTTTGATTTTAGCATAGGATATGAAAGTTGCGTCCCTCGGAAAACATGAATAACTTAACTATTTGTTAACACATTTTTACAAACAAGTATGCGTTTAACTCGTAAAAGCGTGCACTTTCTGAAAAAAGTAGTAAACATTAGGGTCTCCTTATAAAATAGGGGCTACAAACTTCATCAAAATTAAAAACAGTGAAAAATTTACAAAAGTTTGAAATTTCGAGGCAAAAAACAAACAAATATGACAAGTTACCAATATAACTATATATATGGTTGGAAATTTAAAATCGGTCGATATTCAACCACGTTACTGGATTTTAAGTGCGTAAAGGTTCGAAAAATCGGTATCAACGTGGACTTTATGAGCTATTTAGGTTGCCTAGACACGTTCAGATTGGATTGATATGTTCACGAAAGTTGTTTATCTTTACTAGGGCTACAATTATGGCGAACAGTGTTAGAGAAAATTTTGGACTCCCTCAAAGTAATGCTCAAAAAAGTGAAAAAATAATAAATTCTTCTTCAATTTTTTTTTGAAAAAGGGCAGGAATAACCTACCTTTTTGACGTAATTTGTTAACAAAGTTAGTGCGCAAAACTCCCAGCTATATTATTGCCGAATACAGTTTAGCGCTATCACGAAGTGTGAGTTAGCTGTTGGACAAAAACTAATGACACCTTTTTTCATGGGGCTCACTGATTTTGAGAATCTTTAGGGGCCCATAAAAAAAAATTGGTCACCAATCTCGCCAAACTGAGTATAGGGTTCTATTACCCTTCGATAGTAGAATCGAACCTATACTACCCGGTTTTGTATTTTTTTCACTGTTGCACTGTGTAATCAGTGGTATCTTTTAGCATAACTCTAAGCGCTGTCAACAAAATATTTGCAACAATATATCTCTAGTAATTTTATATTTTGCAATTATAATTTTATAATTATTTCACCACATAGTTGAGGGTGCCTGCCATATGGTCCGTCTTAACAAAATTCAACTATTCCACTTGAGATGCCTCACGATCAATCACTTTTTAGTAGACCAAAAATAATTGAAATTTATCGCAATTTATTACTAAGGCCAAATAGTTTTTCCTTTCACACACACAACACACATTGGGAAAACATTGCAATTGATTATGCGTATGTATGTATAAATGAGCTTGAGCGCGTTTTTTTTTCTTGTGTTCTTCAAAAATATTACTTCACAATCGTTTTTATTCCATTCTGCATGATTTCATGTTCTATATTTTTTTTTTTGCAACAATCGTTGTAGCGATTTGATACAATTTTAGCAAAAACTAAACCTAAAGAAACTAAAAATTGCGTGTTCAATAACAAACATTTGTAGTTTTGTTGTTGCTTTAATTTCGGTTAAAAATTATTATTACATGATCAGTTTTTTTTATTTTTGTTTCTGATCCCCTTTAAAAGTCTAATATATTTGTGGCTGTGGATGTTGCCTCTGAAGCCTTCAATTGTTGTTGAAATGGCAGCAACAGCAACAACAGCGAGTGTTGTATTTGTTATAAAAATGCATTTATTACAACAATAATGAAACGCTGCAGCAGCAGCACCAACAAGCGCACACAACAATGAGTTGAAATTGAAAATGCGCATGTGCAACATTTGTGCGCCCGTTCCGTTCGTTCGTTTGTTTGTTAGTTCACCGTGGCTTAGACAACAACACTTGGTGAGTGGAGCGTTTATTATTACAATTTTGACTTTTGCTGTGTAATTTCTTAAACTTTTTGTTGTTGATATACAGAAAACTTTAAAAAAAAAAACTCAGGCACACACACACACACACACACACACACACTCACACACACATATATAGACAAAACATACAGTAACAATAATATTTCTATAAAACAATGTAATGCATTTCATAAATGTCGGTAATAATGCACAACAGTTGCACTCCAATTGCAAGTATATACGTATAGACAGAGCGACATAGGCACACCGACAGTCCGACTAACGAACATTTGCAGTCATGAAGAATACAAAAAACCATGCTGCATGTCTGTCCTCCAACGATGAATGTACGTTTATTTATACTTCGGCTTATGACTTTCATGAATAAATGTTTTTTTACAATATTTTTGTTCCGTCCGTCCAGTTGTCTGTCTGTCTTTCTGTCTCCCCTCCCCCTCTTTATAGACGTTACGTCTATAAGTCTTAATGTGAAACTCTTTTTGTTAATTATAGTAAATTTCGTTAATTGTTGTTAATTAAAGTATAATTCTTGCTTCAGCAGTTATAAACATTAATTACAGAGTAGATCTTGTAAAAAGTGTTAAAGCTATTAAATGTTAGGATGTTGAATTAAAAGTGCGATCTGTGTGTGCACAAAACACTTAATGGCAGATAACAATTAACAGTGTAATGTTAGATGTAAAAGTTAAATTGACATGCAATTTCATATGGCAGGAGAGTGGTGCGAATAAATATACGGAGCAAATAAAGATGTAAACACAAAACTAACTACGTGTATACGCATAAATTTCTGATAATTATTTAGTTTATATTTAATGCGTGTTTATAAGGTGGAATGGGTTGAAATAAAACCAACAGCACTTTTAGGACAAACGATGTTTATGGAAGATTTTAAGAAAATTTTGTTCAAGAAACCATGGGTTTAAAACTGATTTAGGCATCCCATAGCCTCGCGAGGCCGGCAATAATCGTCTTCTTCACACAGACACGATCGGAAAATCCAACTTAAGAAGTTATGTTTGGTTTAGTTGCAGTCAGTCTATGGTCGGCGGGACTACTTATGGTGTCTCCATTTCTCTCGTTTTTTGATGGCGGTTCTAAGAAACAGGGTGCTGGTGTCTACAACGAAGACCCTAAGCTAAGCCTCTCTTTTAGGCTGCATAATGAATGCTGCATTTTTAGACTGAGGTACTGGCCATTCAGGGATGTGGAATCCAGGCTGGATATACTATGTCAGATCAAGACTCTCTGGAAGATTTTTCACCGCCCACTTGTTACCTTTTTTGGCTTAGTGGAAAACAGCCAGCTGACGTTGAATCTTCAGAACCGCCTATATAACTGCTAGATGGCCCAAATACAGCAGATCCCGATCGGCGTACATGGTTAACCTTTTGCGGGAGAGACCTCAATCTGGCCTGCGGAATTCTAACAGGACATTGCAATATCAGGCACCTGTCAGGCAAATGGGATAGATCCATACTGGACTACTGGATCTATCCCAGTAGTAAGACGAGGGGGAGTCCCACACGATGGAACATCTTTCTTGTAGCTGTCCCGCTCAAGCCCGTATGAGGCTAAGATACTTAGGGAAAAGTTATATAGAGGACCTAGAGTAGAGGGTAGGTCAATTTGTATGGAGTAAAAAAATGCACAAAGCGGTTACCAAAATCGTAATTTACAATAAATTCTACTAAAATTTGTACAAGAAACCATTGGTCTTGAATCAAAATCGAGCCCCCTGTTTTTAACGAGAAACTTTTCGGAATGAGGAAAAATCAACAACAAGGCCCACAGCTGCTCCGGAATCCCCCTAGAGGTTTCAAATGTATGACCGACCCCCAGTCATTTTGTCCTCCTAAAATTTTTCCCAAACATACTTACACCCCATCTTCACCCCTTAAGTGGGCTTTCAAACTGAACATTTTTTTTTATAAAATTTGGTCTTACCGCTTTAACTGCTCCTAAGTCACCCCTAGAGGAGTAAATTTTTTACCAGCCCCTAATATTTTTCCAAGCCCAGAATTTTTTTATTTTTTTAACTTTTTTATGAAATCAGCTCCTTCTGCTCCCATGGTGCCTCCAAGAGGGGTAAAATGTATGACAGACCCCCACTAGTATTTCCCTACTAACATCATTCCTTAACATACCTACCCTTTATCCTCAGCCCCTTAGGGGGCTCCTATACAAAAAGCACTCAAAACGACCACAGCAAAAAAAATTTTCACATAATATTAATTCAGTTAAAATTTTTCGTTTTTATTAAGGGTAAATAATAGTGTTCCCCATTTCCCGGGAAACGGTATTATCAGATTCCCCGGTCCTTTCCTGGAAAACTGGAATTTGTATATTTCCCTGGAAAACCGGGCTTCCCGGGAAATAATAAAAATATATTTTCTTCGATTTGTATGGGAGCCCCCTTAGGGGGTCATACATTTGAACCCTCTAGGGGCGATTCCGGGGCAATTGTGGGTTTTGTGGTGGATTTTTCCCCAATACGAAAAGTTTCTCATTAAAAACCGGGACATTTTCTTAGAAGTGATCGTGAATTACAATTTCGATAACAGCTTGATAGAGAAAAAAATTTACCCACTCTAACCTAGAGTCTCTCTCCTATGTCGGAGGAGGAAACTGAATATGTTTAATGTGGTGCATTTCATAGTTAGTTGGGCCAAAATAATGGGGTTAAAACGAGTTTCTCTTCTTTCTCTATCATTCCTTCTCTTCTTCTTTTTCCATCCCTTTCCTTCCCTTTCTCTTATTTTTAATATTCAATCACAATGGATCAGCAGATAATATGTTTCCACAAACTAAACCTAAACCTAAACCTAAACCTAAAAATAAACCTAAACCTAAACCTAAACCTAAACCTAAACCTAAACCTAAACCTAAACCTAAACCTAAACCTAAACCTAAACCTAAACCTAAACCTAAACCTAAACCTAAACCTAAACCTAAACCTAAACCTAAACCTAAACCTAAACCTAAACCTAAACCTAAACCTAAACCTAAACCTAAACCTAAACCTAAACCTAAACCTAAACCTAAACCTAAACCTAAACCTAAACCTAAACCTAAACCTAAACCTAAACCTAAACCTAAACCTAAACCTAAACCTAAACCTAAACCTAAACCTAAACCTAAACCTAAACCTAAACCTAAACCTAAACCCAAACCTAAACCTAAACCTAAACCTAAACCTAAACCTAAACCTAAACCTAAACCTAAACCTAAACCTAAACCTAAACCTAAACCTAAACCTAAACCTAAACCTAAACCTAAACCTAAACCTAAACCTAAACCTAAACCTAAACCTAAACCTAAACCTAAACCTAAACCTAAACCTAAACCTAAACCTAAACCTAAACCTAAACCTAAACCTAAACCTAAACCTAAACCTAAACCTAAACCAAAACCTAAACCTTTTTTAACTTCACCCTACGGGTATGAGGATATATATCATTTGATACGACCCAAAAGTGTAACACATAGAAGGAGTCACTTTAGAACCTAAGTTTCTTTGAACCGAATTCGATTCATGACTTTCTTTGTCGTTTCGAAATCGATTAATATGATTAATACACTCAATGCAAACGGGCCCAAATTCTGTATTTAGTAATGCTAAAGCCGCTATACTAGAAGATTTCATGTTTTTCTGAGGGTGAGGGTATATGTTAGTCGGTTTTGGCGCCTGTCACTTTCTTACTGTTTTTTTTTTGTCATCGTTCGAAAAGTTGAAACTTATTTCATATTATATAAATAAATCCCGACCACTTTTGATAGAAAATTGATTCCATAATTTCTGATTCCTTTGACTCCAAATGACACTTCAATTGCAAGTCTGTATAAAACTGCAACGACATATACAACACAACTGCTACAGTGACCACAGTCTTACTGAATGCATACAGCACATATGCCATATGTATTCTCCCCTCCCCAACCAACAAAACTCACATATCCTCTGAGTACTGATTCACTTTTCTCTTTATCACGACACTTTTCATAAATTTAAAGTAAAATATATCACGAAATTTTCCACATATCTTGATTTAAATTACACAAAAATTTAGTGTCTGCAAAAAGAGTTGTTTGTTGCAGATAGGGAGACCCAACAAAAATCTGTTACATTAAATCAATTTAAACAAACCGCAATAACAAGAAATAAATTATTGTCGGAGGGTTTCCCTGCGCTCTCAGCAACAACGACGTAGTAAAGCCCCCATTGGACAAAACCAAATGCAATTTTTTGTGTCACAGAGTCCGTCAGGAGTTGGGGAGAACGTAAATCCTCCAGCATATTAAAATTTAAGCAAAAATAACAACAACACTGAAATTTTTGAAAAAAAAAACATAACGAAACGAAACTTTAATACAATCACATGTGTATCGAATTGTTTTAAGGGGGGCAAGTGAAAACAACAACAACAACAAAAACTGAGTTTCAACATAAATGACAGTGCCAGGGCTGAGAAAGGCAGCCCTTTATCCTATTTTTCATGCGAACATTGGCCGCCACAAAAGTTAACAGGCCTCGAAAAGTATTTGCGCGCGCTACGGAGACACAAACATATGAGGGCATGAGAGGTGGGAGGGAGCTCCAAGAGAGGGGAAAGAGTTAAAAACATATACACAGAAATATTTTAGATCTTAATATAAAAATAATGGCGGCTTTTAGGCCTTTTTGTAAATAAACGTAAATGTTTCAAAACAAACACTAGGAATATTACACACACACACGCACAGTGGGAGATACCTATTTATAATAAGGCCCTTAGTCAGTTTTGGCAAAAGTTGTGGTTATTAAAAATAGAATTGACACAATTTATGAAAATGGGCAGAAAAACAGTATAGATCCAATTGGACATTTTAACAAATTGGATCAAATTGGAATAAGACTGAGATGTTTTTAGAAAAGTTGGTGCAGAAGCGACATCTTTAGATGGCCGACAGTACTAAACACCTGGTGGCTAAATGCTGAATCTGTGATAATAAAAGGGAACAATTGTTCTGTGATTGTCTGTATGTGAAAACCTGTTGACACGTTTTTGAAATGACATTGACTGGCACGAAATTCTTAGGCAAGTATGAAAATGAGGCCTTAGAAAAGGCGGCATCATATCGATCATTATAAAATGTCTACAACATTATAATGATGACGTCATTAGGAATATGTACAGTTTAGATTATTACAATATCCTAAAGCCAATCGTTTAAAAAAGGTGTTAAATTTCTTATTAGCAAACCGACCTCAGGGAAATTATTATCCCCCACTGTGCCAGCAGCGGCTACATTAAGTACAAACGAACTATGAGAGCGAAAACGCGTCCGCGAACATTGCATGGAATTTTTCGTTGTTTCGTTCTCGCCATGATTATTGTTGCTGCTGTTATTCGTTACGTTTCAGAAGACAACAAAAAAAACACAAAACAGCAAAATGTTGAGACAAAACATTTTTCAAATTCCTGTACGTTGAAAAATGTTGAGAAAAATACGTAAAAGCCCAAAACGGAGAGAGACACATGAAACGGAACAAGCGGCGGCGGCGACGACCGACAAACGATAACGAACCGACCGACAGGCCAACGATGACAATTGCAAACGCACAGGAATACTACAAACACAAACACACACACACATCCATCTCGAGTTGGCTACGCGCGGCGAACCTACGAGTTATATAGCAAATTGGAGAAATACATGAGTTCGCTTACAAATTTTTAACCAAAGCGACACAAAGGAGACAAAATTGAAACAGCTGAAGTTTTTACAAAAACAAAAGACGGAAAAACACTAATAAAATATTTAAACAAACGCAACTTTTTCACACACACACTCGCCTGCGAGTTGTGTTTCATTTACAGGCAATTTTAAGTATTTTCTGAGAGTTTTAACATCAAAATCTTGACTTCTTTTAAAGAAATTGTTGCAAACAACAACAAAAAATTGGAAAAAATAATATACATATAAATAACATCAAGGAAAATAGTGGACTGCATGAGGCAGAGATACCGAGGCCATTGAAATGAAAGACACGTATCTGTTAGTAAAAGAAAAATTAAATTTGGATGATCAAAAATAATTTGGGGTGTCTTCTCTGCAATGATAACGATCGCACGAGATTACATGAATAATTACCAAACGTGTAATTACTACAGCTAGGTTTACTTAGGGAATGGGCGATTTCAAATTTCAGTCTTTTGGCCGTAATACACTTGGCAATAACCAGAAGCTCTCTTTGTAAGTCTCTTCACAACGTCCGAGATGTCACGTATTCCCCAGGCAGTGCCATCGAACAGTGGTAGCAAAAGTGAGAAGGCACAATGTTGAGTATCCCACCGATGCGTCTTACGCAGTAGATAACATAAGTTACTGAAGCTCTGCACAAAGACTCACTTAGTGGCTTTGGCAGCCCCAAGAAACTAGAATCGGGCGCGTTGGTATAATAAGATACTCTCCTTAAATGAAATGCACTTATGAAAAAACAACAAGAACTCCTTTAAATGACCTCTAGGCTCGCGAACCAGGAGCCACAAAATTTCAAATGGGTCCTTGAGCCAACTCTTGGCATTTGGCTCGCGAGCCAGCTTTTTATTTGGGCTCATGGCTCGCGAGCCGAGAGCTTATTTGAAATTTTGTGGCTCCTGCTCGCAAGCCAAGAGCTAATTTGAAATTTTGTGGTTCTTGGCTTGCGACACAGCCCGTTATTTGGGCTCTTGGCTCGCGAGCCAGCTCTTTATTTGTGCTCCTTGCTCGCGAGCCGAGAGCCGAAAAGAGCGAGCCAATACGAACTCTGCATGTAAGTGACCGAATAGCCACTATTCGACCGCTGCCCTGCATATGACATTAGAATTGTTCTGGGAGATTTTTACGCTAAAATAGAAAGGGAAGATGGTCTTGGTTCAGCAGTCGTCGAAAAATTCTATCTGCACAACAATACCTCTGATAACAGATTCATACTGGTTAGCTTCGCGTCTGCAAGAAACATGATAGTGAGTGGAATCAGATTCCCGCCTAAAGATATAGACAAAGCAGCTTGGATATCCCCTGATGAAAAAAAAAGCAACCAGCTTGATGACGTGAAAATTTATGGAAGGCATGTCTGAAGCGTTATGATTGTGTGGGTGATGGGCGGTGCAAATATTGATTCGGATCACCACCTAGTTGCAGGCAAGGTACGCGCGTGATTTTGTACGCTCGTAACCAAACGCTAAGCTACACATCACAAAGCTGCATACCACCGAGATAGCCAATGCCTACTCAAAAAACTTACTCAATTACTTCAAAACATCGAGAACGGAGAAGATTAACCACAACCAAGCCAACATGAGGTCAGTAAGACAATTACAAGGCTTAGAAACAATGACGCTGCGGAACCAAAGAACTGTCGGCAGAGGTGGCATCGGCACATCGTAATGAAACAGAGCCCCAATACCAAGAATGAAATAAGACCCCAACTAGATTCACAAATACACCAATTCATAAATGAAATAATGCCCCATTTTTGGGGCAGGCCTGAACTAAACCTTTTTTATTATCAAATAATGACTTTTCAAGTATAAAAAGGCTTGGTGCGGGTGGTAGAGGTAAATGACTGAGAAAATGAAATAACACACCAAATTTCATTGTTTTTGTCTTCTGAAAATATTTTGTGGCTTTATTTAATTTTTGTTTTGGGGCCTTATTGGGCCCATTTTGCCAATTTGGTTCCAAATATTCTGGTTATATCTGTACTATACTGTGAAATTATCAGTACGATCCTACTATTATTATAGCTGTTGAAACGGTTTCTTTTTAATACGGCGTGGCACAGCCCACTTCCACCCTGGCTGTAATTCATACTCTACCAACAACACATACCAAATATCAACTTTATACTTATAGTGTATAAGATACAGCCCTTCAAAGTTTCAAGTTTTATACCACGCCCACTGACACGATCCCGCCAATTTTTTGTTGAAACACGAACCTTGCTGCCAAATGCATCCACACCAATTTTCAAGGCGATTGGAGAAACAGACATCTAGATATTGAGGTTTTTAAAATAGGGTCTAATGGATGGGGCCAAGCCAACTTGATTTATCAAAAATGCACGTAACCTGTTTGCACCACCGACCACACAGCTAGATTGTGTAAAAATTCCAATACGAAAAAATGCAAATAAACAAACACAAACTCATTTGCATATGTAGATTTGACCTTTTTCTCCCTTGGGACACCGCTTAAAGTCGTCCGATTTTTCTCAAATTTTGACCAAAGCCCTTTAATAACAATTTACACAATATTACGCTCGGGCATTACCGAAAATCCAAATTTTTATTTATACTTTATTCAGTGATTTGGTCGTCCACTAAAAAAATCGTCCACTATGCATTCAACAACTTTAGAATTCTTCCGAACGATTTTGCACTGTGTAGCGCAAAAGACCGAAGCGCTTGAAAATCTTTTCGGTTAAAAGCATGACTTAAGGAGAGCTTAAACTAATAACCATTTTAATGAAATCAATTATTCTATTATTCGACAATTGATTTGTATACATTTATATGTACTACCTTAATAAGAAATCATCAATTCTTCTGTTAGTGTTTTTTTTCTCTCTTTTTTTGTATTGATGCTATCATTATCACATTTGCAAAGTGCTCTGTTTCCAGTTTTCCCCTTTGAACAAAATTTCAGCAAAGTCTATCAAAACAATTAGGGACATGTTTAGGTTTGATAGGAACCATTCTGCTCAATTGCTCTTTTTATGTGTTCCTTGCTGCTCTACAAACTGGGTACCTTTTTTCAATGATCGCCACTTCTCGCTGTTCTGGGTCCAAAATCAATGATAAATGACAACCGTGGGATACAATTCTTTTTTGCTCTCATTCATTTCTGCCTCCAATACGTTTTATGTTTGTTGTATGTACGAACGAATGAAATGTATATAACCCTTTTGCAACATGTGGCATAAAACCAAACCAAAGAGCTTTTGAATTGACATTATAGTGTATGTGTATGTGTGTGTCTGTGTGTACATCGGTGAATTTGTGCAGAAACCCACAAAATCCACTGAACCATAAAGTGATATAAAAGGGGACGCCGTCGCCTGTGTTTTTTTTTTGTTGTTCTCTACTCGGCCCCGCTTTCATGAAGATGAAAGAACCCCAACAAAGCTGATGTTAAAGTGCGACTTTGATTCTTATTCGCACGCAGCAGCAGCAGGGAAATACATAGTGAATCTTTAAAAAATCAATAAACTTTAGTGTTTCGTTTGAATTATTTCTTTGTGTTTGCTTTTTGTTGTTATTTTTCTTTTTGTCAATATGAAACCTGGCTCCCGCTCTACTATTATCTCTTTATGGATTCTTATTAATCTTATCACCCAAATAGTGACATCATTAGTTATTTGAAGCAAAGCGTAAAGTTGAGAAATACCTGGAAATATCTACGACCAGACTTGTTAGATTTATGAACTCTAAAGAGGAAAGAGGTAAGAGATTTATGAGCTAGAATGGGGTTGCTGTGAAAAAAAGTTAACTAATTTTGATTTGAGCAAATGAGGGGGGAACAGACCATTTCCCTAAACCATCAAATTGTTATGATTCATAAAAAAATTAATTTGGTTACAAATTCGTTGAAATAATAGTCACAAAAAATACCATAGACAGTAAAAATGTCTCTCTTCACCAGTGTCCTTATTGGCGCATTCATAAACTGCTCAAAGACATTATTTAAATGATTGCTCAACTCAAATCCTTACTACGATCGAGAGATTAGAGCGAGTGAAAACAGTCGAAAACAAATCCTTTCGTTCAACTTTAGCTTGTAGTGAATAAATACATTAAAATACTGAACAGTAAAGTATTAAGTATAAAATTCTTCGTATGGATTGGAAACTGCAGATTAGTGTACAAAATGCATGCACTCTTTCGAGCCCCTAGTTGTCTTACATAAATCACTCATCTAAATTTCATATATTACGTGTGTTGAAGGGTATGAAGTCATATATGACAAATAGTGCAAACCATAGACTCATACTCATACCTACCAACAATCGACTAAATGACTGACTTTGTGACTTAATTTTCCTTGCAATCTTCTTATCAGTAAAATACTCTCTTTAGACAATACAACAAATAATAGCAAAATAAAAAAACAACACAGAAACGAAACCCCCAGCAGACAATATAAAAAATAATTGAAATTTTTCACAAGGACGGACAGACAACGACAATATCATCCATAACTTTTCCATCAAAAGCCCACACTCATTCCCAATCACTTAAACCCGCCCCCTGCCCTATGCCTACTAATTTACAATCACTTTATATTGATAAAGAATGAAATCGAAATGGGAGGCATAAAAGGAGCTTTGCAACAACCATCGGTGACTACGACATCGGCAAGGCCATAAAGAAAGGTGAGAATGTACGGCAAAAAAAAAACATGAAAAGGTGAAATGTATTTATTAATAAATAAAACTACTACTCGTACTACAACAACAAAGTTAGTATATACGAATAATGTCAATATTTAGTCATTGATTGAAGCAACAACGAGTGGCGCAAGTGTTGGCTGGCTGGCTGGTTGGCTGGCTGGCTGCCGGTGAGCGAGTGAGTTTATGTTTAAGTGTATGTAAGCCTATTGTTTAAAATTCTTTATGGACCTTATGAGAAAACAACTTGAGAATGGTTAGTTTTATATATATTTATGTGTTGTTGTTTGTTCTGCTCAGCTATTTTTTTATTTTGCACCAACACCCGGCAGGTGCGATTGTGTGGCACTGTTGTTGGCGGTGATTGTTATTATTTGTTTGACACTTTATGATTTTGTTTCATGTTATCACTTTAATGAAAATTATTGTAGCTAACAGATAGAGATATGTTTGATTTATATAGAAAATTAAAAATGGAATGTGTTTATATCGGAAAGTTTAAAGAATTGTAACTCAAAATCTATAGACCAATTCTGTACAGTCGAAGATTAAGAAAGTTTTTCTAGCCTTATCTAAACCCAAATATAGTAACGTATACAATGTTGTCGATTTTGTATACGACAGCAATTTCGCAATAAAGTATCGAGTCAATCGCCATTTCTAGTAAAAACTGACCATACAGCTGACTTTCGCACTCGTCTATAAACAAGTAGGTGCCGTTGGTGGTGTATCTAAAAATAAAAAGTATGTTAGTTCACAATAACGTGAGATGGTATCCCATAGCTCATTCATGGGGTGTAAAGGGATATAAAGTTTTTTATAACCTTTACCATACGCAAGAACGTAGTGAAGGGTATATTACTTTAGTTCTTCCATTTGTAACGCCCATAAGGAGGCGTGATAGGTATGACAATATATATATCTGTTATATTAGGGTGGCACCTTTCAACTTTGTGTCAACTTTAAGCTGTGCCCCAAAGAGGTTTAAGGCCAAATATATATATATAAACCAGTTTGTCTTTGTTTGTTTGAAATTTGTAGTACAGTGTAGACGCGAAAACGGCTTGACCGATCTTTTTGAAATTCACAGAATGTAGCTGAGATGTCGGTGGGGAAAAATACTATAATTATACCCTCACCCTACGGGTAGAAGGGTGTATATCGTTTGATACGACCCACAAATGTAACACATAGAAGAAGTCACTTTAGACTCTACGCCTTTTTGAACTAAATTCGATTCATGATGTTTTAAGTCGTTTGAGTCCATCTGCCTGGCTGTCCGGCTGGACGCAACCAAATGTTTTAAAATTTTGCACGAATTAATATTTCCCCAAAACTACTTACGGTATTGCAAATGGGCTACATAACCACGCCCCTTGTGGTACTTCCCATACAAATATATCATTTCGCCCACTTTAGAAATCGAGTAATAATATCAATATAATATAATATCAAAGTATTTGGTTAAGCTATAACTGGATACGGCAGTTGGATAGTGGTTAGAACACGCGACTACCATGCGGGAGATCACAGGTTCAAATCCTGGCTCCAGTCATCTTAAAAAAAAAAACTTCTTTCACTGTTGGCTTCCCTCGAATGTTGTTGTCAGCAACTTCGCAGTATAAGTGTCGAGTCAATCGGCATGTCTAGAAAAAGCTTCTCAAAACAGTGACGTTCGCATTCGACGATAAACAAGTAGGTGCCGTTAGTTGTGAATCTAAAAATAGAAAGCGTGTTAATTCACAACAATGCGAGAAAATATCCCATACCTCATTCATGGGGTGCAAAGGGAAATTAGGTTTTTTTTTATAACAGGATAAAGTTTCGGAATAAAAATTGGAAGACTAGCCACGCCCCATCTGGTGCCTCCATAAAAATGTACCATCCCTCCTACTTAAGAGATAGAGTATAAATATCAATACTCCCAACGCGATCGTTACCCAAAAAGTAAAGCTATAACAGGATATAGTTTTAGAGAAAAAATTGGAAGTCTAGCCACGCCCTTTCAGGTACCTCCCATATCCATCTGGTACCGTTCACTTTAGGAATCGAGTAATGACATCAACACGATCGTGGCCAACTTCTGTATTGTGTTAAGCTATAGCAGGATAAAGATTGGAGAACAAATTGGAAGTTTAGCCACACCCCTTCTGGAACATCCCATACAAATGAACAATTCCGCACACTTTATAAACCGAGTAGTAACATGAGTACACTGCGACACTCGTGGCCAAATTCTGTATTTTGTTAAACTATAACACTATAAAGGTTTGGAGAAAAATTGGAAGTCTAGCCACGCCACTTCTGATACCTTCCATACAAATGTACCATTACGTCCATTTTAGAGATGGAGTAATAATATCAATATACTAGAATATTTAATGTTTTACTGATGGTGAGGGTCGTGTTCCTGACTTAAACTTTTTTACTGGTATTTGATATACTTATGAAGTGGGCGTGGCCCCTCCCTTTGGGCCCTATTTTTGAAACCGCAAGTCGCCTTGATAATTTGTGTGGATGTATTTGGCAGCAAAGTTCGTGATTCAACAAAAATGGGCGGGATCGGATCAGTGGGCATGGTATAAAACTTGAAACTTTTAAAGGCTATATCTCATAAACCATAAGAGGTATTAAGCTTATATTTGTCTGTGTTGTTGGTAAAGTATAAACTGTAACCAGGGTGGGCCACGCCCTATTTAAGAGAAACCGATATAACAGCCATAATACTAGTTTGATCGTTTTGAAAATTTCACAGTATAGTAGAGATATAACTAAGCTATTTGGAACCAAGTTGGCAAAAAGGGCCGAGACGCCGCCCACTCACTTCAATAAATGATTTTTACATATTTACCAAAAAAAAAAAAAATCTTTTATCGAACATAAGTAAAAAAACAAATGATTTGCTTTAAACCTGACTGTTGACCTCTTTGGGGCACGGCAAGTAGTTGTCCGGTCATACTCAAATTTCCGTCATATATTTTTTTTCATTAAGTGGCACAATATTCTGGTCGAACATTTTTAAATTTCCGCAAGAAAACACCGTCCATATATTTCGCTGCCGCCTCAATGTTTATAAATGATTAACATCAAAATCTGAGTCGATTTAAAGGTGACCGTCTTGTCTGTCCGTTCCTGCGATTACAGCCGTAGTTTAAGAGATATCGAGCTGAAATTTGCAATAAAAGCTTGTATCCTCAAAGCGAAGGATGACGTTCTAAGACGAGTAAGATCTGTCGACAACTACTCCCCCTTTCCATACAAACTCCTCATTTTTGGGTATGCCCCTGCGATTAAAGCAGTATTTTTAAATTCTGTCGAGCTGCAATTTTTCGCGTCAGCTTCTATTCCCCAAGCCGAGGTTAAGTTCTAATATGAACAAGATCGGTCAAAAACTAACCCGCATTGCCCCTTTTTGGGGTCCGTCCCTGCAATTACAGTTGCAATTTAATAGCTGCTGCTCTGAAATTAGGTATCTATCCTCTGACCGGAGGCTTGGTTCTAAGATGAACAACATCAGACAAAAACTACTTCCACCTCCCATACTAAAATCCCCCTTTTTGGGGGTGTCTGTCTATCTGTCCCCGCGGTTGCTGCCGATATTAAAAATATCGAGGTTAATTTTACATGCAAGCTTATATCCTCTAAACAGAGGTTAAGATTTAAGATGAACAAGATCGTACAAAAACTACTTGCACCTCCCATACTAAAATCCCCCTTTTTGGGGGTGTCTGTCTATCTGTCCCCGCGGTTGCTGCCGATATTAAAAATATCGAGGTTAATTTTACATGCAAGCTTATATCCTCTAAACAGAGGTAAAGATTAAAGATGAACAAGATCGTACAAAAACTACTTGCACCTCCCATACAAACTCACCCATTTTGGGGGCGTCTGTCTAGCTGTCCCAGCGGCTACAGCCGATTTAAAAAAAAGCGAGCTAAAAATTGATATGCAATCTTATATCTTCTAAACGCAGGTTAAGATCTTAGATGAACAAGATCGGTCGAAAACAACTCCCACCTCCCATACAAAATATCCCTTTTTGAGGTGTCTGTTTATCTTCCCCCGCGGTTACAGCCTATTTAAAAATATCGAGTTGAAATTTGACATGCAAGTTTGTATGGGATATAAGACTCTAAACGGAGATGAAGATGTAATATGAGCCAGATCGTACAAAAACTGCTTCCAACTTCCATACAAACTCACCCTTTTTGGGGGTGTTCGTCTATCTATCCTAGCGGCTACAGCCGATTCAAGAAATATCTAGCTGAAATTTGATATGCAATCTTATATCCTCTAAACAGAGGTTGAGATTTAAGATGAACAAGATCGTACAAAAACTACTTCCACCTCCCATACAAACTCACCTTTTTTGGGGGCGTCTGTCTATCTGTCCCCGCGGTTACAGCCGATTTCAAAACATCGAGCTGAAATTGGATATGCCATCTTATATCCTCTAAACGAGGTTAAGATCAAGAAGATGAACCAGATCGTTCAAAAACTGCTTCCAACTCCCATACAAACTCACCCTTTTTTGGGGGTGTCTGTCTATCTATCCTAGCGGCTACAGCCGATTCAAGAAATGTCTAGCTGAAATTTGATATGCAATCTTATATCCTCTAAACAGAGGTTGAGATTTAAGATGAGCCAATATCGTACAAAAACTGCTTCCAACTCCCATACAAACTCACTCTTTTTGGGGGGGACTGGCCGTGGCATAGTGGTTAGAACACGCGACTACCATGCGGGAGATCGCAGGTTCAAACCTGGCTCCAGCCATCTTAAAAGAAAAAAATAAATAAAATTTTCTTTCATTGTCTGCTCCCCTCGAATGTTGTTTGACAGCAACTTCGCAGTATTAAGCTTCGATTCAATCGTCGTGTCTAGTAAGAGCTTCTCAAACAGTGACTTTCGCATTCGTCGATAAACAAGTAGGTGCCGTTAGTTGTGAATCTAAAAATAGAAAGCGTGTTAATTCACAACAACGCGAGAAGCTATCCCATACATCATTCATGGGGTGCAAAGGGAAATTAAGTTTTTTTAAGTTAATAAGATCTAAGAAGAACAAGACCGGACAAAAAATAGTTCCACCTCCCATACAAACTAACCCTTATTGGCGGTGTCCGTCTATCTGCCCTCTCGGTTACAAACGATTTAAAAAATATCGATTATAAGATCGCACAAAAACTTCTACTACCTATTCAAACGCCCCTTTTTGGGGATTTCCGTCTGTCTCCAACAGATATCTAGACATCAAGCCGTACTATAAGATCTATCGCGCTGAAATTTGGTACGCTAGCTTCTGTTCTCTGAACGGAGGTTATGTTCTGAATTGAGCAATATCGGGCAAAAACTACTTAGAGCTCGCATACAAACTCCCCCTTTTTTGGGATGTCTATCCGTTTATCCCTGCGATTACAATCTTTATTTAAGTGTTATAGAGCAGCAATTTTGTCTGCAAGCTTCTTTCCTCTAAGCGGAGGTTAACTTATAAGATGAGTAAAATTGGACAAAAACTACTTCCACATCCCATACAAACTCCCTTTTTTTGGGGAGTGTCCGTCTGTCTGTCCCGCCGATTACAACCTTAGCTTAAGAGGTATGGAGCTAAAATTTTGGGTACAAGCTACTATTCTCTAAGTGAAGGATAAAAGATGAGTGAAATAGGACAAACATTACTCCCACTTTTCATAGAAATAACCCCCTTTCTGGGGTTAAACAAATCATAACAATATTCTCAGCCTATATAAACAATTTAAGGTCAGTATTTGACATTTCAGTGAAAAATTATTGACAAAAATATATGTGAGGGGTTAAAAGTAACATCCGCATCTCATACAAACTGCACCTTTTTGGGGTTCCAAGTTTAATAAAATAACCAAATAACTAGTTTTGACAACATTTTTACAAATGGTGTAGGGTATCTGAGCTTCGACATAGCCGAACATAATTATGTTACTAGTTTTTATATGCAAATATTTGAAGTACTACATTCCACTTCACTACTCAGAATATATTCTGCACATTTCAAAAAAAAAATCTCATAAAGCTTAAACCAACATTTTTTTATGGCCAACAAAAACAATCTGCCAAAAAAAATGTAACTCATCTTCTTTGCCTTGAAAGAAAAATCATCAATCTTATTGATGATAAACAGATTTTGTTCTATTTTTTGTTTGCATCATTTCCAATGCGAGCGCTAAAAGCCGCCAGCAGACGGTGGAACTGAGGAAAAAAATCTAAAAAATCATTCAACTCAAGTCGACTCATTCTCGGCCGCGTGTCTAATGCCAAAAACAAATGTATGATTAGTAAAAAAAAAAATTAAAAACGTCTTGCTACAAATGAACTAAAAACACAAACCTCCATCAAATATTATTGGTGCTATAGATATATTATAACTATGACGGACTACTGACAGCGGATGGGTAATGAACCTGTAGGCTGTGATGGCTCTGTGGGTGCTGGCAAAAATGGTAACAATTTGTAGCAAAACAAAAAAAAAACCAAACCTTATGGTATTTCGTACAGATTCCATACGCCACAAATAGATGAAACAATACGTAGTAAATCTCTTTATGGTCTTAAAATCAACATGAGTTGTAAGTTTTTTTGAAGTGTTTTGAGTTATTTGCGGGTGGAGCAAATTTACTATTTCAAATTGAAATGTTAACTGCGTTCAAGTATTTTCAAATTAAGTTATAATTATACAGAATATTTAGTCATATAATTGTGGTGTTAGACAAATGTTCATATATGGTAAGACATACACTTTAGGTTGACTTATAGGTAATTGAAACAAATGAATATTACACCAGCTATTACTTCCCCTTTTTAGACTCATGTAGACACATTATACTTATATCACAGCAGTAGCCATTGGGTCTACACAATTTTTATTGTTTTATTTCTATCAACTAAACTTTGATCATTAGTCAGCGTTACCCGATTATGGTCAGCTATAAATAATAGATATTTTTTGGTGAGTAGAAAATCCATAGAAGCGTGTTAAGATATCTTATCAAATATATATATGCATATAAAAGAAAACGGCGCTCTAGTCCAGTGACACTTATCTAATCGGCTACAATTTAACAAAAAGATAACAATTTGTTTGATAATTAGTAAAATACATATAATAATGAGGTTCTTAAGTCCAATACAAGACGATAACTAAAGTAGATTAATTTGTCACCTGTTATTGTGATTATCAGTAATGTTTGTATACAAGTTTTGTTATTAATTAACTTTGGCTGGGGCGAGATATATGTTAACAGTGGTGCAACATTTTGTAACAATTACTTACAAAAATAATTTTAAAACATCTTAATATTATACCAAACGGACTGAAGCGTATTTTAATTTTGTTCTTTCATTTGTAACGCCCATAAGGAGGCGTGGTAGATATGACAATATACATATGTATAAATGATTAGAATCGAAATCGGAGTCGATCGTCTGTCCGTCTGTCCCCGCGATTACAGCCGTAGTTTAAGAGCTATTAAGCAGAAATTTGGAATACAAGCTATATCCTCAAAGCGGATGTCAAAAACTGCCCCTTCCAATAAAACCTCCCCCTTTTTGTGCCTGCCTCCGGGATTACAGCTGTTATTAAGTAGCTATGGCACTGAAATTTGGTAAGCAAGCTTCTGTCCTCTGTCCTCCTTCTTACTGAAGGTTGAGTTCTAAGATGAGCAGGATCGGTCAAAAACTACACCCATCTCCCAGATTTCCCCTTTTTCGGGGTCTGTCTCTGCGGTCATTATCGTGGTGTAGATGAAATTTGTTATACTAGCTCCTATCCTATAAGCGGAGTTTAAGTTCTAAGATGAGTGAGATTGGACTAAAACTACTCCCACCTACCATGTAGACACACCCTTTGTTTTGGGTGTCCGTCTGTCTGTCGCAACGATTACATTTATAGTTTAAGAGCTATCGAGCTGAAATTTGCGAAGGTAGGTTACGAATTAGGTATTATGATACAAAAACTACTCCCACCTTCCATACAAACTTCCTCTTTTTGGGGGTGTCCATTTGTCTTATCCTGCGATTACAAACATAATTTAAGCGGAGGTTAAGTTAAAGATAAGCAGAATCGTATACAAACTACTCCTTCTTCTCATATAAACACCCCCTTTTTGGGTCTTAAAGAATTCATAACAATATTCTTAGCTCTAATAAACATTTCAAAGTCAGTATTTTACATTCTAGTGATACATTTTTGCAATATATGGATGAAGAAGGCTAAAAGTAAACATCCACCTTAAAGAAGACAGGTGTCTTTATACCAAATTATTTTCGGAAGTTAACTCGGAATAACTCAGGTAAACCTTCACTGATCTTTATGAAAATTTGAAAGGAGTAATAGTCTTAACGTCGGGAGTGTGATGCAAGGTTAAGCTTCTGATGGGTTTAACTTGACAAACCCAGGGTGATCCTTGTCAATTACACTTCAGAGCTCCGTATTCGTGATACTACTGCAGACGGAGTACCTTCACGGACCCGGACCTACCAAATGGATCCCGCAAAATGTTGACGACCACCGCAAACTAAGGACCATGATTTGAGGATATGCACCTGGAATGTTAGAACACTGTAAAGAACAGGTGCCTCCACCTAACTGGCGGAAGTCCTAAAAGAATAGTTCTTCTTCTTCTTTATTGCCAGCAACAACAGAAATTTATCTATCAGTAGCCGCATGAAGAAAAGTATTCCAATCGCTTCGGTCTTTTGCGCTCCGTTGATAGTTCGTCACACCAAGATTAGATAACAGCTCTTTCACCTGGTTCATCCATCGGAGTTTTGGTCGCCCCCTCCAGTGTCACCCATTGGGTTTATTGCTAAAGACTTTTCGAGCCGGAGCGTATTCGTCCATTCGTATAACGTGTCCGCGCCAGCGCATTCGGACTATTTGAACGCGCTTGACTAAGTCGATGTCGTTATACAGCTCATACAGCTCATAATTCATTCGACGACGGTACTCGCCGTTAACGATAATGGGTCCAAATATTTTGCGCAGTATTTTTCTCTCGAAAACTTCCAAAATACATTGATCCGCCTGCGTCAATACCCAGGATTTAGAGCTGTAGAGTAAGACATGCAGGATCAGTGTCTGGTAGAGTTGGATCTTCGTTCGTCGAGAGAGGGCTTTATCATTAAAACGCTGGGCTGACATAAACGCTTTACAGAAAATCCGGTGGACGGGACACGGGTGTTCTCGCATAAAGACGTGCGACATCTATTATAGTGGCCTTGCGGGAAAGCACGAGTTTGGATGTGGATTTGTGGTTGGCAAGAGATTGTGACACCTAGTCTCACGGTTCAACGAGGTGAGTAAACGAAATACGCTGCAAGAAATATTGTAGTTAGCAGCACTAGATTGGACCACAGAAATATTCTTAAGGCAACATGGTTATCTCCAGATCAATAGAAGAGAAATCAGATAGATCACTTGGTAGTCGATGGAACGCACGCATCGAGTGTTCTGGACGTACGAGTGATCAGGGATGCGAAAATTGACTCCGATCACTTTCTTACCGCAGTTAAGGTACGCACAAGGCTAAGCATGGCGATAAACGTACGTAACCAGTCACAACGAAAGCTGGACATCGGTAAACTGCGGACCACAGAGGTAGCAAACGCCTACTCCAACCACCTAACTCAACTGACCTCGCAGTGGCAATACATAGCCGATTTCATTTAACGGACTGCGAGAAGCGTACTTGGGTACTCAAAGCCGTTTGAAGAAGATGTCTGGTACGATGATGAATGTTGCAATGCCACGAGAGAGACGGATGCTGCATACAGGGCGAAACTGCAGCCAATGGCAACGCGAGCTTTTCGTGAACGGCACAGAGAGAAGAGACGAAAGGCAAATTGTCTTTTTAGACGGAAAAAGAAGGAGCTAAAGAAGAGACAGGATGAGTGCACAGAGTTGCTCCGAAGTAGAGGGGAAGCCCGGAAATTCTACCAGAGAGTTATGGCGAGAATGCGTGGAACAGGGTTGCCCTCCTGCAAGGACAGCGATGGTCATTAAGTGACGGACCCGGATAATACCATAACGATGGTAATAACTGTCCACCTCCGAGCCAGAGCGGGATACGTTTGGCAATATCCCTCCTTAAAAACAACAAAACGGCTGGAGCCGATCGTCTCCCTGCTGAAAAGCAGATTGACACCTACCGCCTCTTTGTCAACTACAAAGCTGCCTTCGACTCTCCGATAAGGAATCGGCTATATGAGGCCATGTCTGAATTTGGTATTCCTGCAAAGCTGATTCATTTTGTTTAAGACAATTGTTTGACAAAAAAAAATCTCAGAAATAGAAATTCAATTTTCAAATAATTATTCGGCATATTGTTTGGGTATAATAACCGGTTGCTACATTGTTCCAACAACCATTAACAATATGGATTGCAGAGCACCATGAAATAAATACCATGACAAGCATTACAAAATAGTAAATAATACTACAACTGGGGCTGGTGCCCATTTGAAGGTCATTACGAACTGTAAAGTAGTCAGAAAAGCAATACAAAGCAAATAATGAATATAATCGAAAATGTAAAGAAAAAACTATCTTAATTTTGTATGATACTTGTATCTATAAAATTGAAATAAATACCTTAACAACACCCTATAAAAATCTTTAAACCGACAAAGAAGTTTAGAGTCTACAACTATCAATGATGCCGTCAAACAAATCTTGATAAATAAGACAAATAAAAAAGTTGGATGAACAAATTCTAAACAGAAACTTCTTCATCTTATGTAGCATTTTCCGCACGCGGTAACTGTGCACCCAGTACAGAAAACTTGTAAATGTAATTTTATATGTTATCATCGATGATGGCAATAATGCAAATGTAAGTTTGAATTTCATTTAGGAGTATGGCAAATATCAAGAAAATGTTCGTTTGTATTTTGAAACACTGCCCCAACTTACCGGTGAAATTCTAACTACAATAAAATGAGAAATTATACGTCGACCATTGAATGATGGTAAGATTACGCTATCACTATAATGCGGTAGACTTGGGTTCGAACCCTGTCACAGCCATTTATAACCATTTGATCGGCGGCACCCTCGATGTTGTCGACAACAACTCCGCAGTAGTCTAGTCTAGTAGTCTAGACAATTGGCAGTATAGCAAAGGCTTATCAAACAGCTGACATTAGGACTCTTCGTTAAACTGTAGGTACCGGAGAGTGCGTCTAAACATAGAAGACTGATAAAAACTTAAATGTAAAATGGTCTCACATATCTCATTCATGGGATGTCAATGGAAAATAAAAGTATATAAAAAGTATGTTAAAGTATATACTTAGTTCCACATTTAGCATGCTATGCAGTCGTTGAAGCCTTAAATTGTCTCTACTGTCTATCAACACAAATCAGTGCCCCGTATCCGTATCAATGTGACAAAGTATCGTAACGAATTTTTCATATCGCTCTGGCTGGCCACTGCTCTCACGCAGGCATTTATTGAACTCTCCATCACACCGTACAAAATGACTAAGTTGGATTTTCTAAGAAATTCGCTGTGGCTGTGACTGTAGTTTGTGTAATTGGCTGTATGTGTCTACATAGTCCAGAGTGTTGTTGTTGTTGTTGTTATCGTAGTTGCCCTTTTATGGTTAAATCAAATTGATTAATCATATAAAATCGCTGTCATTGTGATCACTTAGTTGTTTTTTTTTGCTGTTTTTTTTGTTGTTTGTTTTTGTTTTATTTATTGCTATTATAGCTATAATTGTTGGCTTCGTTGCTGTTGTTATTATTTATTTATTGCTGTTATTTGTTGTCGTCAATAATTAATTTCCAGTTAATTTATTACTACCATTTTTATATAGCCATACTACTTCTTGTGACTTCTTTAATAATTTGTCAAGTTGTTTGTAGTTTAGTGTTTTGCGAACTCCTATTGTGCGATTTTTATTTCTAATTTAAGAAGCCAACTCTACTATGAAGTTAGTTCCGTTTTTAGGAAAACGATGTTGTTTGTGACTACAAGAGAAGTTTTTTTTTATTTATATATAAAGGGGTATGTGTTATATGGCCTCAGATGACTTCAAAAACACACATAAGGGGATACACAGAAGTAATTGCTGGATTCAACATCTGAGCAACTTTTAGTGAAAAGTATAGAGTTTGCTGCTTCTTATACTACAATTTGATTAAAGCATATTTTCAGTTCCATCTGAAAGTGGTTAAGAATCTGTATGAAACCAAAAAAAATCCTATGTGGTCTTCAAGTGAGAGAAGTTCTCTTATATCACATGCAGATAGGAACAATGGCATAATATTTGTTTTCTTTGTTTATCTTATAACATATTTATGTAAATTTATTGTGCATTGAAATGATACATTATATCAATAATGACATTTGTCTTACACGACTGTGTCATGAAATTAAACAGCGAGGTGGTAATCGTCAGCAATTTGAATCAACTTAACAATTGTTAACATTATTTTTCATTTAATTTAATAATAACTTTTATGACATCATTCATTCAATCCATATCAACCAAGTAATAAATAATACACAATGAAACTGTTATAACGAAACGGCTCTCACAGTTATAATGTAAAGTAAGTGCTGAGAAACAAATTTTGCGAAACTATTTTAGAAAATTTTATGAATACATTATTAGTCAGTCTATAGCTAATTTTCATATTTTCCACATTTGTAGGTCAGTTTATTGGCAACGAAAGCCAAAATCTATAAAATTATAACGCGATGATCTAACGGAAAATGTTTGGTGTGAAACAATTAACACTTAATAATTTTGAAAAGTTTAAGATTATAGAAGAGAACACTAAGACGACTGATAGGGAATGGGTAAGATGTTGGTAACACCGAGAGTGTAAAATAAAACAGATGTCTCTATTATAGAATAGAAAAACAGTCTGAAGAAAAAACTATACCACTGAAATTGGCATACTCCATAAGAACTGCCAATATTAAATTATTTTGTCCCAAAGAATTTAATCGTATTCACCTTAGAAACTCTTTACACCAACATATCGATAGGAAATCAACACAAAAAATTACAAAATTAATCAGTTTCATAACTGTTTTTACATAGTACTATAAAGTACTTATGCTAAAATAGGAAAGGAAGATGCTCTCGGTTTAGAAGTCGGAAAATTCAGTCTACCCAACAAAACCTCCGATAACGAATTCATACAGGTTAGTATCGCGTCGGCAAGAACATGGTTGGGAGTCGAACCAGATTCCCGCAAAAAGATATCTACAAGGCAACCTGGATATCAGATTGGTCATGTGGTAATTGATGAAAAATATGTCCCAAGCAATATGAACGTGCGTGTGATGCGCGATGGAAATATTGACTCGGATCACCACCTAGTTGCAGCCAAGGTACGCACATGATTAAGTAAAAACAAACTTAATTTCTCTTTACACCCCATGAAAGAGGTAGGAGAAGCTATCCCTCTCGCGTTGTTGTGAATTAACACGCTTTAAATTTTTAGATTCACAACTAACGGCACCTACTTGTTTATCAACGAATGCGAACGTCACTGTTTGAGAAGCTTTTACTATACATGCCGATTGACTCGACACTTATACTGCGAAGTTGCAGTCGACAACATCGAGGGAAGCCGGCAATGAAGCCAGGAGCCATGAGTTAAACCTGAGATCTCTCGCATGGTAGTCGCGTGTTCTAACCATCATGCCATGGCCGATCATAACGATTAAGTAGTGCTAAAAACACTCGTAAAAAAACGCAAAAGAAGTAAGACATCGCAAAGCTGCAAACAACCGAGATAGCCAATACATACTCCAACCAAATCTTTCAATTACTTCAAACAAACCCCCTAGTTCTGATGTTCCCGGCACACAGTGGCAGCATGTTGCGATTTCTATGACCACTTCCATAACAACCTTACTGAGTTATGAAAAACCACGCTCAGACAAACCCTGGTACGATGATGAATGTCGTGAAATGGATGCTGCATACAAGGTAAAACTACAGCCAATGGATAGAGGTGAAGCCCGAAAGTTCTACCAAAAAGTTAAAGTCAAAGGTTTTGAAACAGGGATCCCCAAATGTAAGGACAGAGACTGATATCTGGTCATGGTCCCTCAGAGTGTGCTGCAAATATGAAGGGAACACTTTCACTCTATATTTGTTTTCGAAGGCAGCATAAGTGACGAATTCACATCAATCATAGACGACGAAGTAGATTGTCCACCACCGAGCCAAAACGAGATCAGCACGCCGATCGCAAGGCTTAAAAATAATGAAACCGGGAACGGGGACAACCGGCAGGGCATTTTAAATCCGGCGGCGATGAGCTGTGCCAGCTCATAAACAGTATTTGGCTTAAGGAATCTATTCTGCCCATTCTGGCGAACCTAATTGCACCTTATCAGTGTGGCTTTAGACCTGGTAAATCCACGACCGACCACATATTCACATTACGACTAATCCTGAACAAGACCCAAGAAATGCAGATCGACACCTACCATCTGTTCATCGACTACAAAGCTGCATTCGACAGTCCGATACGACAAAAATTGTTAGATGCTATGGCTGAAGTCGGCAGAAGTGGGTCAGGTGATAAATGAGGAAAAAACCAAGTTATTTGTTTCAACGAACAAAGAGTCCACTCGTCTGGGACGCTGCGAGAACGTTGACAACTATAACTTTGAAGTGGTAGATTATGTTGTTTACCTTAGCTTCGCCATACACAAAAATAATAATGTCAACCTGGAAATCACAAGACGAGTATTGCTCGCATACCGCTGCTACTATGCGCTAAGCAAGCGATTTAATGACAAAGCGCTCTCTCAAAGAACAAAGATCCAACTCTACCAGGCACTGATCCTAGCTGACTTGCTCTACAGCGCAGAATCCTGGGTAATGACACAATCGGATCAATCAATTCTGGAAATCTTCAAGAGAAAAATACTTCGCAATGTATTTGGACCCATCAACGTTAACGGCGAGTAAAGACGTCGAATTAACCACGAGCTGTATGAGTCTACAATGATATCGACGTAGTCAAGCGCGTTGAAATATGCCGAATGCGCTGGCTTGGACACGTTGCCGGAGTGGATGAAAATGTTTCAGCTCGAAAGGTGTTTGTCAATTAATTCGATGGGCGGCGAACAAAACTTCGTTGGATGGACCAGGTAGAAGAGCTGTTATCTTCACTTGGTGTGATTAACTATCTACGGAGCGCAAAAGACCTACGTGCGGCTACTGATAGATGAATTTTTATTGCTTCGGCCAAATAAGGAAAAATCTCACGGAATTGCCTCACAGTAAAACGAGCTGCCATATTTCACTTTTAAACACACTTTAGGAACGCTTTCTAACATCATGTTGGCCTTACTTACTTTCCATATGCACCCTCCGCTCACTTACCGAAATTAAAACATCTGTCTGCAAATTCATACATATTCTGACGTGTACTATCTGTATACAAATATTACCTTATCTATATATATAAAAATAAGTTGCATTGTGTTAGAAATTGATGTTCTCTGGAATGCGTGAACCGATTTTGTTTCTGCAAACTTCATATGAAAGGTGACGTTAATACCAAGGTTTTTATGTATAAACGGTCTTTGTATGTGCATTGGTTCTTGAGTTATAGCGAACACTGCATTCATTCGAAACATGTATGTGTGTGTGTGTGTGTGTGTGTGGGGATGTGTGTGTGTGTGTGTGTGTGTGGGGATGTGTGTATTGTTGTAACGTATGGGCTCGAAAACGGCTAGACCGATTTTGATGAAATTTTCAGGGAATCTTCCGAAT
The DNA here is from genome assembly GCA_964034835.1 of Muscina levida. Lineage (NCBI taxonomy): Eukaryota > Metazoa > Arthropoda > Insecta > Diptera > Muscidae > Muscina > Muscina levida. Next base: position 28,372,649 of record OZ035882.1, on the reverse strand, counting down.
AACCTCGCAAGTAACATAGGCTAAACATTGTTTGAATTTTTCCACATTTAGGGGGTGAAAATAGCAAAAGGGATAAAAACTCCCCTTTCCTATATATATATGTTTGTATGTTTGCAACGTATGGACTCGAAAACGGCTGTGCCGATTTTGATGAAATTTTTAGAGCATCTTCAGAATAATCCCGCGGATAACATAGGCAATACATTGTTTGGAGTTTTACACATTTAGGGAATAGAAATTGGCAGTTCGTTGCCATTCCATTTTACTCAAACCATTTATTTAATTTATATACTTAGCTATTGTAAATCACATCTTCGGGGATCTATGAAATAAATTAAATATAAACACATCACTAAAAGCTTAAATATTTAAATACATTATGCACAGCAATGAGCTTTCTTATATGTTAACTTACTTTTATAATGGCGCACTTCCTACAGAATTACGGAGTTTCTCAAAGTGGTTTTTCCCATTTCGAAATTTTAGGGGACAATAACGAAATGAGGAATAACTGTTGATATCACCCAGACCATACTTTTAATGGGGTTACTGAGCCTAATGAAGGCATTTTTGGAAAATCGTACTCCTTAAGATAAAAAGGTACAATCACCCAGTACACCAAAGCAGAAAGTTATATGTCAGTCAATCGGCTTAAAATGTGGTTTAAGAATATATGCCTATCAATAAGTAAGTTTTCATCACATCATGGACGACACTGATGATCCGGTTTAGCAATTCTTATAATAATATATAATAATCTTTAAGATATTTAAAGAACAGAATTTGTCCGGGAAAACCTCGCCCTTTAAATTGATATATTTTAGAGGTCAAAGAAATAAAGCAATCGTTATTAGATTTCAACTACACTCAACATATTTTAAAAAAATTTGGAGGCAGGACGAAGTCTGCCGGGCCAGCTAGTATAGACCTAAAAACAGTTTTCGCAAGCCCCTTTTCGCCCGAAGCCCCTTTCGCACAATCAGGCTATCGATTTGCTTAAAAAAATTAAAAAATTAAATTAAATATTTGGTCTGTATATTTATGTTTGTATTACTATGTATCAAATACTATCTCTTCCACCTACTAAATCACAGTTTGACCACGCCCACTCCTCCCACTGATCGAAAATTTTTAATTGTTTAACCGAGTATGTAATATATATATATAATATATGTGTTCCTCTAACTCCCATTGGAGCATAGGGCGTCAAATAACTGTAATAACTAAACTTTTATCTCTCTCGGACTAAAATACAGTTTTGCTACGCCCATCCGGCCACAGATTGAAAATACAAGTTTCGTCTGCAAATTTCAACCAGTCCTGCCGAGTACTACCTGTGTACCAAATTGTATATCTCTAGGGCTAAAATACGCCTGCATCTCCCACTTAACGAAAATTAAAATCTGTCTGCGTATTCATAATAGTGTTGCAGAGTATTATCAGGATATCAAATTTTATCTCTCTAAGATTAAAGTTCAGTTTGGTCACGCCCTTTCCGCCAGCTGATCGAAAATAAAAATTTCATCTGCAAATTTCAACTTCAAGTGGCGAGCACTATCTGTGTGCCAAATTTTATCTTCCGTGCTTAAAAAAGTAGTTTACCACGCCTACTCCGCCCATTTTATCCAAAATTGAAAAAATATATAACCTAGTAAATTTTCTAAACAGAACATTCTAGAGCAAAATTTTTAAAGAGATTTAGTTTTTAGAGCGTTTCAAGAAGATTCTAAAAAAAAATTAGTCAAATCGGTTCTCAAGTGATGGCCTTACCAACTAACAACCGTTAATTTTTTTTCATATACATTAGATATCAAAATACTCCCTTTTTCCATTTTTTGTTTGTTAACAAAATAGGGCTACTTACTTTCGTTTCCCACTTTCCCACTTATAACCAATCTAGATCTCGCCTTCTAAACTTTGTATTTTATAGCAATGCCTGTTTTCAATTTGTTTATGTAGCGCTTGCCTTTTGCGTATTTGTTCCTTATCCCCTCTTTGGATTCGATGTTAACAGGCGGTTATTTTTTTTTTCTTTTTTGTTATACGGTTTATAAATCTCACACACTTAACCCCACACCCACCTCACTTACTAACTTTCCCGAAGAGCAGCATTGGCACACATTGGCACAAGTGCACACGCCCTCTCTTGCCTCGTATTATAATTTGTTTATAATTAATCACTTGTCAGTTAATTAAACAATTAATTGCAAACATTTACGTTTTTTATTGTTGTTGTCAGTCGATTGACTGTATGGAATCAATTCTATTATTGATACTGCTAAATTTGTGTGTGTGTGTTTTTTGGCCATAAATAAATTACATTGAGCTGCAATAAAAATTTTTTAAATTATTGCAAAATTTCAGAAATATATTTATGAGGAATCATCATCAGATACGAGTAATAAACACATTTTTGTGGAATTTTTTTTTTAATGTAAACACAAAATATAGAATGTTAAGGAAGGCAGATCGATATTTTTGTGCAGCTGATATATTTAGGGGATTTTTTTTCAGATTTTGGAATTATTAATTATTTTTATCGTCTGTAGATATTTGCTTGATTAGGTTTTAGGAGTTTTTACTGCGGGGAATCATCATGAAAGGTGATTAGAAATATAATATTTGAGAATAATTTAAGCTTACCCAATACATTATCTTACTCTTGTTGTATTCGAAAACTTACCTGCAAAGAAAAAATAAATAACAAAAGTTAGAAATATTTTAAAATTGTATGAAGCGATTATTGTATTCATAGATAACTTTCAATCTAAGTAAAGTAGTATAACATATGTCTAATATAAAAATAAAATCAGTACAGAAATTTCAGTCAGGTAAACTGACTGCTAAATACCCTCACCCTATGTATGATACTGCTTAACTCCCGAGTTATTGAAATTACCTGACTTGTTAATTAGTTATTTAATGGCTTTGGAAACACAAAATAGCATAGGTAACACACATAACCTCCACCTCAGGACTCTCTATTAAGAAGGTTCCATTGTCAGACTGGTGAATGTCCTCAAAAAATAAACGGCATCACCGCCATTCAGGGGATGAAATCGAAAGGACAAGGAAGCTCGCGACGTAAAATATTACAGCTGTCATATCGAAAAGCACGAATTATAATGTGGATTTGTAGTTCGAGGGAGGCTTAGACATCTTGTCTCACGGTTCAATCCTTTGAGCGATCGAATAACCACAATCGGCATCAAGGCGAAATGTTTCTACATCACGCTTATCTATGTTCATGCACCGACTGAAGATAAAGAAAATCATCCTGAGAGATTTTAATGTGTTTATCGAAAGGGAAGATGTCCTTTGTCCATCGATCGGTAAATTCCGCTTACATTCCGACACGTCCGACAATGGGTTCAGGCAGGATAGCTTCATCGCAGCGGGAAGGAACATGGTAGTGAGTGGAACTAGACTTCAGCATAAAGATGTCCACAAGGCAACTTAGCAGTCTCTCGATCAAAGTACTAAAAATCAAATTGTTCATGAAGTAATTGAGCTAGTGTCATGGAAGTGTGCGTGATCCATGGTGCTAATATTGGCTCGGATCATTACCTGGTTGCAGGTAATTGCTAAGTTGTAAACCCCACCCCAGAGATAGCAACTGCCTACCCCAATCAGCTCTCCCAACACAACGTCTCTACTTCTGACGTTCCGTTACAGTGGCTGAATATTATGCATTCCGCAACAACCGTGCATGGATATAAAACAGCGATCATGATCTTACCTGATCTGGCTGCATACAGAATACAGTAACTTTCTTCATCAAGTCCGCAAGCACTATCTTTATCCATGGCCCTTGTGGATACATATAATCTCCTCCGTAGCTGATAATAGTCGAAGGAATAGAGCGGAAGACGCCACTTTTGAGTGACGAAGGTTACTTTGTGAGACCTTCCCCCTATTTGATCGCTGTGAACATTGGCGGTTACGTTGTCGTACTCTTGGGTCGTCGTCAGATTTCATGACTGCTACTTTCATCCTGTCAAGAAATTCACTCGTCAGGCTCCCGACTGAATGAGGTTCTTCGCTGACAAATGAACAGCTTTATCGTCACCGATATGGGTGATCTCTTGAGATAGATACGAAGGAAAGACGGACGAATTACGGAAGATCTGATCTTCCGGAATTCGATGAGGGACAGGATGCTGCTTACTGGGCAACGGTACAGCCAATTGTAACCGGGTTGTTAGGGACCGGCACAAGAAGATAATAAAAAATGAAAAACAAGAAGATAATAAAAATATCCTGGAAAACCAGGATACAGGGATGATAGAGGTTAAGAACGAAAATTGTACCACAAATTAACAGCACAATGCTACTCTGTAAGGACAAGGATAAAAAACTAGTTACAGATACGCAAAGCGTGCTGCATATATGGAGAGAATACTGCAACAGCACATAAAGATATCACACTAATTATTGACGACGTCAAAGATTGACCACTACCAATTTCAACCGAGGTAACAGCAATATCGCAGCTAAAAATTAACTAAACTGTCAATGCCGACAGACTTCCGGCAGTGCTCTTCAAGTCCGGTCGCGAGGAGCTGATAACGAGCATACACCAGCTCCTAGGCAAGGGTTTTCTTAACGAGTGCATTCCCGATGATTTGAATCTAAGTGTCCTGTGCTGACAAATGGTGATCCAACTGTGTGCTCTAACTACTGCAGAATCAATTTTTTACCCATCCCTTATAAGGACCTGTCGAATGTGCTATGTGAAATACTAAGGCCAGGGTAACCCCCGTGACCGGATCTTATATGGCTTTAGACCTGGTAAATAAACAACTGACCAGAAATTCACACTATCCTGAAAAATACCCAAGAGAAACAGATCGAAACGTACCATATTTTCTTTGACTATAAAGATCCCTTGACAGCCCGATACGGTAGAAATTACTCGAAGCCATGGCTAATTTGGTATTCCAGCGAAGCTGATACGCCTTTGCGGAATGACGCTGACTGACACGAAGTCTTCAGTGAAGATTGGCAAGGACCTTACGGAGCCATTCTGTACCAGACGAGGCCTAAAACAAGGCGACAGCCTATGGTGTGATCTCTTCAATATAGTGATGGAGATAATAATGAGAAAAGCTGTGGTAATTACGAGTCGCACGATATTCAACATAAGCCACATGCTACTTGCGTACGCTGACGACGCAGACATCAACGGTAGAAAACTGCGGGATGTGACTGCAGCCTTCTCAGGTATACAGAAGGAATCATCGAAATTGGGTCTAACGGTGAACGAGGACAAAACAAAGTTATTAGTTTCAACCAACAAAGAATCGACTCGTTTAGGAAACAGCGTGAACGTTGACAACTATAATTTCAAGGTGGTATATGATTTAATCTATATAGGCTCCGCCCTCATAAAACAAATAGCATCATCCGGAGAAGAATCCTGCTTGCTATTACTGACTTAGCAAGCGATTAAATGATACATCCCTCTCTCGACGAACAAAAATCCGGCTATACCAGCTACAGATTCCACCAGTCATGGTGTATGGTGTAGAACCCTGAGTAATGACTCAAGCGGGTGAATCGGTTCCGACAGTCTTCGAGAGGAAAATACTCCGTATAACATATAGGGCCATCATCGTAAACGGAGAGTTACGACATCGTATGAATCATGAGCTGTACGAGCTGTACATTTACATTGACGTGGTCAGACGCATTAAGGTGCAGCGGTTGCATGGGCTAGGTCATGTTGTCTGCATGGCCGAAAATGCTTTAGCTCGAAAAGTCTTCGGCAATGAACTCGAAGGACGGCGGAGTAGAGGACGACCAAAACTCCGTTGGAGGTTACCAGGTTACACAGAACCTTGCAGAACTTGTTGGAATTTGATAAGAAGTGCAGAATACCGAAGCACATATAAAATTTTTCTATGTGCGGCATATAATTCCAACATACGGTTACAAGAAACGTAGTCCCCGAAATAAAAAAAAATTAACTTCATTGGTAAATATGATTTTTTCGATAAAATGTTTTATCTTCAGCTAAGCGATCTCCCGCCCTTGCAGCGAAGCGAAAACTTATTGGAAGGTCACGATCCTTCAGTATTAGAAGTCTTCATACCGAGATTTTTATGCAAATTTCTGCCCAAGAAGTGTGAGAAATGCTAAAGTGCAGCGAACGTTAGAAAGTTTGAGCACACTTTCAGCTACAGCTGCAATATTTTCCACCGAACGCACATATACGAGGTGTTTTCATCAACAAGGATCGAAATTTACTAAACCGGTTAACAAAATGGTCCACCAACTATTAACGACACTGTATTACCACTGAATTTGTTTCTTGGATTTCTTATAGCTTGAGTTGAAAACTCAGATCTTTGCACAAAAGCTTTTAATATTTTCAACTCTTTCCAAGCGTAAAGTTACCTATTTTTTAAATTTATATCTTAATTAATTGTATGTCACTTCTTAAATGTTAAACTGGGTATTTGCTTCGAGATAATAGTGAACCGAGTCCCACATTATACATGCCCCCTGTTTACGGGCCATGGATGTTTAGAAAACTCGACACTTGATCATGATAGCAAAACACGATAAAACCATAAACATAATTTTGCGCATATAATAAACGAGATATGGGAAAGGTTCTTGCACTTGAGTGAATTAACACACTGCTAGTTTTAAACACACACAATGGGACCCACAGTTTTACGACGATTCCGAACGTCAACTTTTTGATAACCTTTTACCAGACATGCTGATTGACATGACTACTACGAAGTTGTTTCCGACAACTTGGATGAATCGGCCTATCTAAGAAATGTAGATGACTGTAACAGATCTTAAACTCAGGCCACTCGCATAATATTCACATTTTATTACCATCTAGCTACGTCCTCGACCTCGCTATGTTGTCGAGCAATCAACAGTAAGATATGGAACAGTTTTCATACATGGCCGTGTTCGCAGTCTTTCACATTACATTTGTACACACTTATTTGAAAAAATTGGTTTGAAATTAGTTAAATGCTAATGTTTTATGCATGGAAATTATAAAGCTTAACAGTGTGCACATTTTCTTAAAAGAAATTTTTTTTCCAGGTCCTATGGTTTTCATGGTATAAGCAGTTAAAGTCGGTCTTTCACATTACAAATTTTGGAAGTCACTTTTGAGGTAGGCAGATACTTTCTAAAAGTTCTGCTCTTATAGACAACGGGTTGTCTCCGTACTTATGGAGATAAAAGTTGAATAATGAAGAAAGGAAATTGCATTTCAACGGTTTAAATATGTTGCTTAGAAAACTCAGTAGGACTAAAAATATCAAGTCTTTCACATTACATCGAAAGTCTTTCACATTACATCGTACAAATTTTTGCATTTAAAAACGATTTTTAGTGCTTAAAATGCTTCTTAAAGAAATTTTTTTACAACCAAAGACCAATATTGGGTCTTGGGGCTAAGGGATCGTAATAAATATCATGGTTTGGTAGGTGGGGGTAGAGCAATTTGTGACAGGTGGGACAAAACCATGTTTTTATCAGCTTTTTATGGCAAAAAAAGAAAGGTGTCAAAAAATTCGAAAACAGCATGACAATATTTAAGGGCGGGCCCACACCTGGCCGTGTTCGCGAAAATTTTTTGGTGCGTATGAAATAAGAAGTGTCTAAAAAAATTTGGCAACACTGTTTTTTTGTTCTAAAATTGCAGCCCTAGCATGTTTTTCTAGTAAGCTTTAACGCTTTAAGTCACCATCGTTCCGCATGCCAAATTAAACTACAACATTCTTTTGAAAACGGTTATATTTGCGGAATTATAAAAAAAATGCAAAAACAAAGTTATTCAAACTCTATTTTTATTTTGTTTCTCTTTCGATTTTTATTTTTTTTTATTTTTTAAGATTGATTATATCCTTCTTTGGAAGTTGAAAAAATTCGGATATTGCCGGACTCTTGCTGTATTTGATGGGCCGACGCAATATCACGAATATTTTTTGTGTTCAAAAAAAATTCGGCAACATTTAAGTTATTGTTTATTTCACAAAAGTCTTCATCAGTGACTTCTTCGACAGAAATGGTTTAAGGTGTAAGGTTGAATGCATTTACGTAGTCTTTGCGACGTCTTTCTACAAGGGACTCACGATCCTTTCTTGGCATTTCACGTTCCTTCAGTTTACGGTTTTCTCTCAATTTACGCATAGCTTCTGCCCTCTTTCTTTAGTGTTCTTCTTATTTACCATTCTTTTTTAGCTTTTCGATGTAATTTTTATTTTTTTCAGCACTTGTGAGTGGATCCTACCAAAAAAAAAAAAAAGTTTTTTTTTTTTTAAGTGGTCTTTCACATTACACACATTTGATGGCAATTTAAACTGAGAAACCAGCATTAATCTTCAAAAATACCACCGATTCCAGATATTAGGAACTCCTGCTCAGAAAAAGTTTTGTTTTCATAACAAAACACCAGCGGGCAACCACCGTTATTAAACTTTTCCAATTTTAGTCTTTCACATTACACCGAAATTGCGCAGTTTTCATTGCCATCAAATGTGCATTTAAAATATTGTTTTAAATTTTTTTTTTGTTTTCAGCACTAAAACAATTCTTTATCTATATATTGCAAAAGAAAACAATGCAATTTTCTGAGCAAAATAGGTTGTTTTTACCTTTTTCTGTGAGCTATCCATTTTGTTTGAAATCTCAGTTTAAAGCTTACTAGAAAAAACATGCTAGGGTTGCCACAGTTTTGCAATTTTCGACAAAAAAACAGATTTTGCCAGATTTTTTAGACACTTCTTATTTCATATACACAAAATTTTTTTTGTAAAAGTCACAAAAAATTTTTTCCCCTCTGGTTGACATTTTCGCGAACACGGCCACATGTGAGGTTTACATACTTCCATATTTGGACTCACTTAACTGGACTTATAGTTTAACGGGGAATTCTGTCTGTTTGAGAAAGTTGTACTAAATTGGACTACTGCGAAGTTGCTGTCGACAACAACGAGGGGCCAGTGATAAATAATTATAAAAGACTGAGAGAGGGATTGAACTCATGCTCCCCGTATGATAGTCGCATGGTTACACAATCATGCCACATTCGGCCCCTAGACAACCCAAGCCATAAACAAATCTCCTCAAAAGGCTGAAGTTCCGAATCTTCGCTAATATATAGGTGAATTTCAGTGATTCTAAAGGAAAAAGAAAGCTATCGCTTCAGATAAGCATATTTTAATCAAGGCTTAAAATATGCTTATCTGAAGCAGTGAAAAGTTTTTTGGCGGGCCAGTTAGTATAAACTGGCTATTAAGTACAAGTAGTTCAAACAATTTGATATGAATAATTGCCACCAAATGCATACAACACCTCTACAGCCAGTAAGTTTATGTATATCCTAAATACACAGCAATAAAAGTAGACCACACATGTGACGACTATAAAAAACCCTCCCCACCGTTAACCCTTACACCAAACCCACTAGCACCATACAAATTCAATGCATTCTGCTCTTTGCACCACAACTCTCCCCACAAGCAACGTAAATCCCCTTTCCTGACTTTGGCGGGGGCCAAACGTACAGCCGTAAACCGAAAGTAAGTTGCATAAACTAGTTACGACAAGACAAAAGCTTATTAACGAATTAGATTAACATTGAATTCAAATCAACTTAACAAAAGTAAAAACCAAAAAAAAAAAACCAAAAACACACAAAATGCTGAGCAGCCGTCAGCAAACGTCCAATAAAGCCAAGACGAAACGCTTAAGTAAACGTTTATGGCTCGCAAAATAAAAATAAATACGAGAAAAAAGCCGACGGCTACAACGTGTTTAAGTTGTAGACAAAATAACAACTACAACTTACCGGGGTAATGTAGACAATTCAAAATAACAGCATTGACAGCAACCAAATGTCAAGAAACTAGAGCAGGCAGACAGACAAACAGGCGGGCAAAATTTACCGGCCGCGTTAAAGTTTGCAAATTTTTAAAATTGTAAAATTTCTCATTAAATTACCTAAATAGTACGATGGTCAATTGCTAAAAAAGAAAATATGTTTTCCCCAGGGCATCCTATGAATGAGATATGGCAGAGCTTCGTTCATTTAAGTGAGTTATCACGTTTCTTTTAAGACTCACACAACGGGACCTACAGTTTAACAAGAAATCAAAATGTGAGCTGAGCTATTTGAACAGGCTCTATGAAAAATGCCCCAAATGCAAAATGTCGACAGGGTCGAACCCTGTCGCATGTTTAAACAATCATGGTAGGGACGATCGCCATGGTCGTACCTAACTCTTATTATAATATAAGTATATAGTAAAGAATTTCCAGCTCTCCAGCTAAATGCGCTTCAACTAAACCAATTAATTGTATAAACACAATTTAATTTAGGGATCGGTAGATTATCTATGTGCGACAGCTTCCTTTTCTAGCAGTAGTGAAAAATTAAACTAATTGTCTAAATATGTAATATCTAAATTTGTTCATTTCTATCTAGTTAATGCTAATAATGCTATATCCCAATTTACATACGTGTAATTGTCACCTATATCCCTATGCAATTTTCTCTCTTCGTTTTCTATTGAATTATCCTTTAGCATTGTCATATTTGTATTAACAAATCCTCTGAGACTCTGCAGCCATAAATCAACCATTAATGTTTTAAACGTCCCCTTCCTCTCTCTTTAATTTATTTCAAACACAACTCACGTTAAAATATGAACTACTAAACCACATAAAACCCCAAGTCCACCAATCCCGCTGTGGATGGAGAGAGAGAAAACTTCGATGATTTATGACCATATAAAATTTATAATGAAATGTTTAACAACAATAAGCATGAGGGTTATAAATTTCCCACCACCCGCAAATGTTGACAATTAATTAACATTAAGAGTTGCAACTGACCAGCGATGAGAGCAACGAGCAATGTTTTGTCCCAAGTCTCTTTAGGAGAAAAAAAAAGAATTAAATGAAACGAAAAGAGGAAAACACGACACGACTTTTCATTAACAAAAGTGACCAATGCTGAGTGTGGCCGACGGACGGTGATGGCCGCTGGCAGCGCCATTAGCGTTTAGTGGTAGTTGTGAAAGGTGTCAGCCAGCTTTGTGCCTTTTTATTGTGTGCTGAGGATTGTCCTAATCCCCCATTGAATTTTTATATTAACGCTAAGGCCAACAGTAAGAACCCAACAGCGAAATTGACTCAATTGAATTAGAAATAGCCACATCGAACTGTCAAATTAATAACAAATGTTGGCTGTGGTAAAATAGGAAATTGTTATTGTCGTTGTTACTGTTGTTGTTGTCGTTGTTGTTGTTTTTAATGAATTTTTCCCTCTGGTTCGTACTTAAATTGACTTTTAATTGGGAAAATCGCATCAGAAAGTTTTTAGTTTTACCAGTATTTTGTGGCCAAGAACAAGAATTGTTAATTAAAGTTGTCTTAGGTTTGCGAGACGCTAATTTACTTTCCAACAATCTAAAGTTGAAGTTGAGATGTTGTTTTGTGTTTTTATTTCTATTTTTTAACGATAAGTTGAAATTGGGAGCCGTATTTACTGCAACTTTTGTTTTGAATTAGTTGTTGATAGATTTCGAGTTTTAATGATTTGAACAATTTTGTACAATGTCCGTTTTGATTAAGCTGAATATTGTAAAATTTGCTAATTACACTGTGGAATGGAGTCATTGTCTGGGCGGTGGGTAAGATATTCCCAGTCAAGGTGAAGGTACTAGGTCAGTATAGTGAAACTGCCTAAGACCTGATACCTTTACCCGAACTTGGCGTTTCTCACCAACCAGATTCGCTGTTGCACTGTTTTATTGAACCATAAGTCCACAATATTAGAACGATGTGCGTATGATCAATATAAAATCCGCATAAAATTATATTACTCATACGTTATACAGTACAATATTTGGGGTGGGGTCGTTCATACAAAATTTATTAAAAGAGGCGATAAATGAGAATTTTTGAAGATTTCATTCGATAAAATTAGTCCAACTTGATCCTTTACATAGATATATCAAAAGAAATTGTTTATTTAAGCCTAAGCTACAATTATGTTGAAGAATGAACTGAGATATCATCAAAATCGAACTTCATAATGATAATCTTTATGTATAAAAATGAAACGGCCAGCGTATGTTAACCCATCACTTGAGAACGGCTGGAGCGAATTGTCTGATTTTTTATCATTCGACTCAAAATTTTCAGGAGATGGTTTGTAAAGAAAATAATCCATTCCAGGTAAGGCTAGGGTGGTTTTATATCTAAAATTGAATGCATGGACTAATTCAAATGAAATTTAGAAAGCATATTTGTTTAATCATTAGAAACAATGTTATGTATAAATGGACCCGGTAGATGGCGCTGGGTTGTATTTATATCGAAAATTTTAATGGATGAACTAATTTAACTAAAATTCAGAAAGTATGTTTGTTTGATCACCAGAAAAAATTGTATGTACTAATAGACCCGGTAGGTGGCGTTTGGGTGGTTTTTTTAATCAAAATTTGAACGAATGGTCCAATATAACTGAAATTTGGTATGTATATTTGTGTGATCAAAGAGAACAAAGTTTTTGTATAAATGGATCGGGTAGGTGCCGCTAGGGTGAACTTATAATGAAAATTTTAACGAATCAAACAATTTGTCTGAAATTTAGAATGTATATTTGTTTTCGTATGATTTGGCTGGTGTTGAATTATTTCGAAAATTTATATCGATTGTACGATTTTACTCAAACTTAAAATGTATGCAGTTTTAGACATGAGAAAATTGTGGATGTATGTTTGTATCCAGTTACTGGTGTTTAGCTTATGATATACTTAATTTTAGGAATGTCATTTAGTCACCACTACATATAAACATTTTTTTAACATCAAAAATATTGAGAAGTCTATATATATAAGAAAAGATGTACACTTTGAGTAAAACCGATTTGTACCAAAATTTCAGTGAGAGTTGGGGATGGGCTGCAGATCGTTACCCAGACCTTAAAGTAGAATAAGGGACATTTATATTAACGCACTTCCTACAGAATAAGAGAGCTTCACAAAAAAGTTTTTCGAATTTTGAACTTATAGGGAACAAACCCAAAAATTTGAAAAACTGTTGCTATCACCCAGACCAAACGGTTAAAAGGCATTTTTGGAAATTCGTACTCCTTGGGATAAAATGGGACAAAGTGCTCTTATGGCTTAGACCAAACACCTAAAGGTACAATCACCCAGTACAATAACGCAGAAAGTTATATGTCAGTAAATCGGCTATAAAATGTGATTTTAAAATATATGCCTATCAATAAGTAAGTTTTCATCAAATCATGGACGACACTACTGATCCATTTTAACAATTATTAAAATTATACATAATAATCTTTTAATACATATATGAAGTACAGAATTTACCGGGAAAACCTCGCCATTAAAATTGAAATATTTCAGAGGCCAAAGCAATAAATCAGTCGCTATTAGATTTCAACTATGTAGTATACCAGACAAGGCCCAGCGACTGGCTTGTCTTGGCATCACAGAAAAAAGAGCTTACCTAGAGGTAGTTAAAAAGAGGATTACCCATTCAGAAGTGCTACGAATTTAAGGAATCACTACATGCGAGCAAGAGGGCAATAGGGAAGCAATGGGTTTTAAAATCTAGCAATGTTCACTGCTTGTGTACAACAGAAGAAAGACAGTTAATGTTATATGGAAGTACCATCTGTTGGCAGGCTCTTCAGAAGTTCTCATACTGTAGTAAACCAGACAAAGGCTCAACGACTGGCTTGTCTGGGCATCCCGGATGCGGTCCGCGATCTGAAGCACTAAATGTAATCTTGCCATAGCTATATCAGTAAGAGTTATCGCAATGGTCGAACAATGGTTATGGTCACAGTGCAATCCTTAACATGATGCCTGACACAGAAGCATCTTTCCAAACTAGTATACCCAATTCTGGCTACTGTTTCTCAATGCTTGAAAAGGCTGCAGTAACAGCCCTTACTCTTTGATATCTATATCGTCGACGTACGCGTGAAACATGTGTTTCTTATTACATATCTTGCCAGTCGTCTTTACTGCAGTTTTCCTTGTGATCATCTTTATTATAATGTTAAAGATGTTAAAGTCATAACATTTAATAATTTCTATCGTATTTGACTGTCGAATGCAACTTCGTAGTCAATAAAAAGATGATAGGTTTCAATCTGCATTTCTTGGGGCTTTCTCCAGGATTTGTCGTAGTGTTAATATCTGATCGGTAGCCGATTTACCAGGTTTAATGTCACACTGATAAGGCCAAAGAAGGTCCGCCAGAATGGTCTTGACTTTCACACAATACACTCGACAGGACCTTGTATTGGATGTGCCAAATGATGAACCTGTGGTAGTTGGAGGATACACTTGAATCGACTTTTTTGAGCACAGGATATATAATACTCAAATTCCTATCATCGGGTATGTATTCCTTTAACCAAATCGTGTTTATGAGCTGGTGCATGATGGTTGCCAGCTCATAGCCGCCGGCAATAAAAAGCTCTGTTGGCACCCGCAGTCGTGCAAATGCCGTGCTATTCTCGCTTTGCCTCAGTGGTGGACAGTCTACTCCATCGTTCGCTCTTCGGGAACGAGTGGAGATCGAAAGTGTTCCCTCCATATTTGCAGCACCCTGAATGTCGGTGACCAGATTTCCGTGTTCGTCCTTACAGGTAGGTATCCCTGGTCCAAAACTTTTGCTTTTTACCTTTTTATAGAACTTTCAGGATTCACCTATATCCCTGTAATTTTCCATATCCTGCTTCTCTCTTTTTTCTTCCATAGACCGCCTGGAGAGGCGTGTCATCTCCCTCCTTTTCTTATTATTACGCCCCCGTCACTGCACGAGTTGCCATTGGCAGCAGTTTAACACTGTATGCAGCATCCTTTCCTTCAGATAATTCGCAACATTCCTCATCGTACCAAGGCTTGTCTGAGCATGGTTTTTCATTACCCAGTACAGTCGTTGTGGCAGTGGTTATAGAATTCGTAATATGCGGCCATTGGGTGTCGGGAACATCAGAATTAGGGGGGTTAGTTTGAATAATTTGAGAGAGTTGTTTGGAGTAGGCCTTGGCTATTTCGGTGGTATGCAGCTTTGTGATATCTAGCTTCCTTTGCGTTTTGTTACGATAGTTTTTGGTACTGCTTAATCGCGTGCGTACCTTTGCTGCAACTAGGTGGTTATCCGAGACAGTATTTGCACCGCGCATCACACGCACGTCCATAACGCTTGAGACAGGCCTTCCATCGGTTACCATGTGATCAATCTGATTTCTTGTATTTTGATCGGGAGATATCCAGGTTGCCTTGTGGAAATCTTTATGCGGAAATCTGGTTGCACTAACAACTATGTTTCTTACCGACGCGAAGTTAACTAGTCTGAATGCGTTATGGAAGGTATTGTTGTGCATACTGAATTTCCCGACTGCTGTATCAACAGCATCATCCCTTTGTATTTTAGCATTAAAATGTCCCAGAACAATTTTAATGTCATGTGCAGGGCAGCGGTCATATATCTCCTCCAAGCGCTCATAGAATGCATCTTTAATCTCATCGTCTTTTTCTTCCGTCGGGGCGTGTACACAAATCAGCGTAATGTTAAGATATTTCGCCGTTATGCGAATAGTGGCTATTTGTTGTCTTACAGGGTTATACCGCGAAACCAAATTTCGAAGTCTCTTGCCGACTATGAATCAACATCCAAATTCGTGTCAGCCTTGTATTTGTCGAGGACATCCACCAGTTGGATAGAGGTACCTTCTCTGCAGAGAGTTCGGACATTCTAGGTGCATATTCTTAAATCATGGTCCTGATTACGTTTGCGGGGGTCTTAAACATTTGGGGGGGTTCTTGATTTTTATTTTCTTCCTGTTTTCATAATAATTGGTTTTGTTTAAGGAAAGTGGTTTATTAAGTCACCGCGCCCGATCCTAGATTCTTCTGGCTGCCAAAGCCACTAAGAGAGCCGTTGTGTTGAGCTCCTGTAACTTCTTTTACCTACTTCCTAAGACGAATCGGTGCTATCATGTCATTTAGGTTGCTCAACATTGCACCTTCTCAAATTTGTTACCACTAAACGGATGTGCAATGGCATTGCCCGGGGTATACGTGATCTCTAGGGACATTGTGAGCTATTTGCGAACCCCCAAAGGGAATTTCTAGTAATTCCCAGGTGAATAACAATCAAAACACTCTAATTAGAAAATCCTCCATTTGATTTTTTTTTTCTTAAAGAAATGGGAGATGGAAAATAGGTCTAAGTTAATCAAGACTGTGGGCAACATGCTTTTTCAAATATATAGACCCATAATCTGGTTTCTAATGTTTTTTTTTACCAAATATTGAATTTTAAGCTTTTTTTCAAGTTTTCGACGAACATATAATAATGACCGAAGTTTGTTTATTGGGCCATAGTTCAAATTTCGGTCTCCGTAGATGGCAGAAGACTTCTGCTATTGTCATGTCATTAATTTGCACAGTGACAAATACAACATTTACCATTACCAAAACTTTGTCTTAGCTCTCTTCACATTCATTCTTACAAATGGATCTTCAGATTTCAATTTAGCCCGCATAAAACTGCCGCAGTGAACAGCTTTGTTTTGGCCAAACCCAGGACAAATTATGGCTTAGTGTTAGAAGGCCACTGCTAACACACCACTCCACAATACCTGACCACTTAACATTTTATTAAAATCCTTATACAATTTTCTTAGTAACATCATAACAGTTAACAGTTTGTTTTAACAGATACGTAGCCGGTATTATAGCGTTGACCTGATGACCCATAAGAGACAAGAAAACACTTTCACACACACACACACTCACAAACACTTCATGCAATTAGTTCGGACACAGTACAGTGTTCGTTGTTAAAACTTGTACAAATTTAATTAAGTTTTTTTTCTGCATTTTCTTGTACTTAAATGCCAAAGAGAAAAGTTAAAGACAGTTTTTCGTTGAAACACAAATTACTAAATGTGTTAAGAAGTTTAAAGAAACAGCGCCAGCGAAACCTAATGTTGTATGGGGCGCATATATGAAATGCAAATACTTTTGAGGTTACAGTAGTGTGCAAAGATGTAGCAGAGGAGTGTATTGAAAATGAAATTAGAAGCGTTAATTGGAAAAAGGGAAATGAAGGGTAGAGAGGAAGTATTTAGTACACAAAACAAATGTTAAATTATAAAGATTAAACCAGATATTTTAATTTCAATAACCCCGAATTAAGGATATGAAAGCTTCATGGGACATAATTTCTATAATAATGATTGCGGCCGCATTGCAAATTGTAGTATTAAGATTGTCTAAAATTTGACATTTAATGTTAAATTTAATGTCCAAAAATTTTGAGGTCAGCATTGTGGCATTTGTAGACATTATGATCTTCGGGAATATGTCACGATATCTTTTGTGCGCCAATAAAATTCATATTTTTTAACTATTTGTTCAATCTGTTTCCTGTAACATTTTTGAAATAATTAGTCGAGCTCAAGCTTGTTGATATAAAATTTTCAAATATTTATAATTTATTCGATATTTCTCTGTATTTCGGATTCTTACATTCTCCTGAAATATCTAAGTTTTAAAAAAAGTCATCCTCGTTTTCATCATTCTATTTGCCTGACCACTACTGTTTCCTTTCACTCGCGTTCTTTTAGATGAACAAGTGACTGAGAGCAACACACAAAAAAAAGAACACAGACAACAACAAACAATGAACTGACAAACGGCGTTGACAATTGCAATTGTTGCAGTTTAGTGCAAAAAAACAGACAATATGACAAAAGTTGACAATTAGTTCGTTACCACATGTACACGTTCTCCAGCCCATACATATATATGTATGCCAGTATATAGGCAAGTATTTACATGCATATATATATAAATGTATTCATAAGAATGAATGACTTTTGACAAATACCTGGAGGCAATTGATGTCTGCTTTAACGTCTTTATCTTTTGTTTTGTCTATACCCCTTAAAGCCTCACAAGCCAATGTTGCACTCTAAACAGAAAGTTTACCAGGGGTTAGGAGTGTAAAAAAATCGTTTAAGTCGGAACATTTGTGCTACTTCGTCACTGGAAGGGATGGAAAGTTAAGAAAAATTCAAAAAAATTACATCTTTGGGAAAAAGTATGCGATTTTTATGTTCCTTGAAATTGTCGGAAAGTTGACAACTCTAGGCTAATTTTTAAAAGATATCCAATTGTCATTTATAAGAGAATACATTGGGGCGAATACCTACAACATTTAAAAGTTGTTCAAAGACAATTTCACAACACCAATTACTATGAAAGAAACTTATGAAATCATAAAACTAGTACTTGGAAACATTCCAATATAACACAGTACAACATTTTACGGCTTATTGACTGGGACTCAGTTTTGAGTACTGCGCGTGAAAGTAGCTCCAAAAATAAGCCCCAAATCTCTCGTTTTGTCAAGTTGGCTGCATTAATAACACAGTACAACACATGACTTTGTGACTCAATTCTGAGAACTGCACGTGAAAGTAGCCCCAAAAAGAAGAAGTTTTGCATCATTCGATTTGTCAAGTTACATGTCATAATAATTTAATATCGATTTGAAGTTAGTGAGTATCGTATAGGGAAATTTGTCACATTTTAGGCTCTTTTGTTATATGGTGGCGTATGATTATCATAATTAATATTCCACGTAAATCATACTCCACGGAGTACAACAGTTTTATTGTAACTGCTACAAAATAAACCCAGTGAATGGAAAAGTGAAGCTGTTGCTTATGTAGGAAAACGTTATATGAACAGATTAAAGGAATTCTAATTCTTATTTTTTTTTAAATTTGTTTCATCTAAATTGGACTAGTGGTTCTCGAGTTATGCCGAACAAAAGACCGTAAAACATGACAAATTCCCTTATACGATATTTATTAACTTCAAATCGATATTAAATTATTACGGCATGTAACTTGACAAAACGTATGATGCAGAACTTCTTCATTTTTTTGCTACTTTCACGTGCAGTTCTCAGAATTGATTCCGAAATCAATGAGCTGAAAAATGTTGTACTGTGTAATTTAATGGGACCGGCCGTGGCATGGTTAGAACACGCGACTACCATGCGGGAGATCGCAGGTTCAAACCTGGCTCCAGTCATCTTAAAAGAAAAAAAAATAAATAAAATTTTCTAAAGAGTACAATTTACGGTATCATAAAGTACAATTTATTGAAACAAAAAGTAAAATTTTCGGTACCAAAATGAGAAATTTATGGTACCAAAGAGTACAATTTATGGTATCAAAGAGTACAATTTATTGTAACAAAAAGTTATATTTGTGGTACCAAAAAGTACAATTTACAAAAAGTACAATTCATTGCAACTAAAAGTCCAATTTATTATACCACAAATTAAAATTTATGGTACCAAAAAGTGCAATTTATGGTATCAAACAGTTCAGTTTAATAATATGTATTGTACCAAAAAGCATAGTTTATTGTACCAAAAAGTACCATTTAATGTAACCAAAAGTACAATTTATTACACCAAAAAGTGGAATTTATGGTACCACAAAGTACAATTTATTATACCAATATGTACAATTTATTGTACCGAAAAGTACAACTTATTGTACCACAAAGTACATTTTATGGTACCTAAAAGTACAATTTATGGTACCAAGAAGTTAAATTTGTCACAACAAGAATTTCAATTTATGGTACGAAAGAGTGCAATTTATGGTACCAAAATGTAAATTTTTTGGTACCTAAAAGTACAATTATGATACCATAAAGAGGAATTTATGGTACCAAAAAGTACAATTCATGGTACCAAAATGTGAAATTTGTCATACTAAAAAGTAACATTTATTATACGAAAATGTTGAATTTATGGTACCAAAAAGTACAACTAATTGTACCAAAATGTAAAATCTATGATACCAAAAAGTACAATTTATGGTACCTATTCACCTTTGCTGCAGACACAAAAGCGATATTCCGTATGGTATACCAAGATATCTTCTTCTTTAATGGCAGAAACAACAGAAATTTATCCATCAGTAGCCGCACGTAGAAAAGTATTCCAACCGCTTCGGTCTTTTGCGCTTTGTAGATAGCTCCTCACATCAAGCTTAGTTAAAAGTTCTTTCACCTGGTCCATCTATCGGAGTTTTGGTCGCCCCCTCCTGCGCCGCCCATTGAGTTTATTGCTGAAGACTTTTCGAGCCGGAGCGTTTTCGTCCCGTCGTACAACGTGTCCAAGTCAGCGCTTGGTCTATTTGAACGCGCTTGACTTCGTCGATGTCGTTGTACAGCTCATATAGCTCATGATTCATTCGACGACGGTATTCGCCGTTAACAGTGATGGGTAAAAATATTTTGCGTAGTACTTTTCTTTCGAAGACTCCCAGAATAGATGGGTCTTTGTTCTTCGAGAGAGCGCCTTGTCGTTAAATCGCTTGCTTAGCTCATAGTAGCAGCCAAGGTAGACAAAATCATCTACCACTTCAAAGTTATAGTTGTCAAAGTTCACGCAGCGTCCCAGACGGGTGGAATCTTTGTTCGTTTTGACAAATAACTTGGTTTTGTCTTCATTTATCACCAGAACCACTTCAGCCGGCTGCTTTTCAATGCTCGAAAAAACTACAGTAACATCTCGCAATCCACGTCTAATGATATCTATATCATCAGCATGCGCTAGCAACATGTGACTTTTGTTGAAGATGGTACCATTCCTGTTTATTGCAGCCTTTCGCATGTTCATCACCATTACGATGTTAAAGTGATCGCAAGGCAGACCTTGTCTAAAGCCTCGCTTTGTAGAAAATGGCTCTGACAGATTTTTGCCAATTTTCAGTGAAGACTTCGTGTCAGTCTGTGTCATCCCGCAAAGTCGAATTAGCTTCGCAGGGAAACCAAACTCAGCCATAGCATCCAACAATTTCTGTCGTATCGGACTGTCGAATGCAACTTTGTAATCAATGAACAGATGGTAGGTGTCGATAGCCACATTGATAAGGTCTTTCACATAACACCAAGATATAACTGTGTTAAAATATAGAAAAAGTCCTAAAAATCCTACTTGAGCAAAAAAAATTCGTTTGGCCATTAAATAATTAAGGTAGCCAACTTAACACCACGAATGGTGCAGAAGTTCATATTATTGTGGCTACTTTCACTTGCACTTCTCAGAATTGAGTCCCGCAGCCATGTGTTGTACTGAGTAATGCATTTCTCGTGTACCCAATACTGTTAATTTGTACATGGCACTAAAACGTTTCTTTGAGTGTACCGGAATTAGTGTTACTGGAAAAAAAACTATTTATGCAAATCTCAAACAATATCCATCTAATCTTCCAATCTAAATTGCCTAACATTTTAATGTTTTGAAAAATTGTAACAATATTTTTCAATCTATTTCGAAGACTAAAACATTTATGAGACCGAGATTTCAGAAAATGATAAACACACAGACAGAAAAACCTAATCTATAGAAGTTGAAATACAAGAAAATTTTCTAATACTTTGTAATAGTTTGAAAAGTTTTTTTTTTCATTCTGTTTGCGATATTACGAAAAACACGAGCAACAACAGAAACTAGTGGTTGTTGCTGTTGCCAGCAGATATTAGATATTGTGAAATAAACAAATGACACGATTTGTTGTTGTTGCCAGCTTCTTAAAGGAATTAAAATCACGTATTAAATATTTTGTGCAGCTTTTCAACTTGTGTGTGTATGTGTGTGTGTGTGGATCCATTTTCCACCATTTGTTGTGTTAATACATATATCCAAGCAGCCTTTTGGTTACTGTTGAAATTTTACACAATTTGTTTTGGGATCAGTTGAAGAAACACAAAAAAAAACTATCAATAACACTCTCGCACTGAATTTCCAGTGCTTTTGTATTTTTATTATGTAAAACTAAATACTATGTGTGTGTTGTTGTTTCGTATGGCAAAAACTTGAACACATTACCAACTCATAGCTTGCGCTGGCAACGTAAAACAACTGTTTTGTGGGAGATTATCGTTAAAGTTGTGTCGAAGTAGACGAAAAACGTTTACTTTAAGAATTAAATCACGTTCTGGTGACAAAAAACCATAACGAATACCATTTAAGTGTTTAACTTAACAGCGGAGTGAAATGCAGGTGAAGGCAGTCGAAAATATGAAAGTCGGTGTGTCGTTGTGTCGCTGTACTGCTGCGTAGACACATTTCTGGAGAAGTTTTCTTTGCAACAATTTTGCAAACTATTAATAATTAGGGATTGCAATTGGAAATGGAATCTACACGTGAGGTGTTCTGAATTCCATTGAATGACAGTTTTGGCATGTCCAAGAAGATAATTTGGGCAATATATTGTTATGGATTTGAAAAGAAAAAAAATATCTTCAACTCTATGGCAATATAGCCTGTGGTACTTGTGTTGAGGGGTATAAAACTACAATTTTGGCGATCTAAACCTCACATCGCACACCAGAATTTTTGTGTCAAATACTTCATTTCACGATCACGTAATTTAAAAAATCAAATAATGGAGTTTTGTAGAGAATTATTTAGACATGAAATGTGCATTTATGTTTTTTTTTTAAATTATTATGGCCTATATTTTTATACAATTCAGGGACTCATATATGTACAGGAGGGTGGCAGCGAAAATCCAACATTGCACTTTCGGTAATGCCCGAGCGGAATATTGTGTCATTTGTTATAAAACAACTATGGTAAAAATTTACCTAAAATCGGACAACGTTAAGGTGTGCCCCAAAGAGCTCAAAGGTCAAAACTATGTATATGAAAATGAGTTTGTCGTTGTTTGTTATCGTTTTTTATATACCGTATATATTTGAAAACGGCTTGACCGATCTTTATGAAATTTTCACAGAATGTGGCTGTGTCGTCGGTTGTGAAAATAGGGTACATGCATTTTTGATATATCCTCCTACATTGGACCCTTTTTTTGAAATCACAATATCTGTAGGACTGTTTCACCAACCGCCTTAAAAATGTGTGTGGAATTTGGTAGCAAAGTGCGTGATCCAACAAAAAATGGCCGGTATCGGATAAGTGGGCGTGGCCTACACCTTGAAACTTTAAACGTCTGTATCTCATGGACTGTTAGAGGTATGAAGATGATATTTGCTATATATGTTGTATGGCCGGTGGCATAGTAGTTAGAACACGCAACTACCATGCGTGAGATCCGAGCTTCGATTCTCACCTCCAGTCATCTAAATTTTTCCTTCATTGCCAGCCCCTTCGATTTTGTCGCCAGAAACATCGCAGTATAAGTGTCGAGTCCATCGGCAAGCCTAGTAAAATCTTCCCAAACATTGACGTTCACATTCGTCGATAAACAATAGGTGCCGTTTGTTGTGAATCTAAAATAGAAAGCGTGTTAATTCACAACAACGCGAGAAACTACCCCAACCTCATTCATTGGGGGTAAAGGGAAATTAAGTTTTTAGTTGTCCATACAGTTAGAATTACAGCCAGAGCGGAAGTGAATTACAGCCCTTTTCAAAAATTGATTCGAAAATTTTACAAAGTGGTACTGTAGTTCCTGGCTATACTTGACTGTGATTGGATATAGGGACGTGGCGCCTTTCATACAACTTGAAAATTAAAAAGGCTTCATCCAATGAAATATCAAAAGGCATGAAGATACGATTTGGTATATAACATATGTTTCTTGGTGCAGTTTTAAATACAGCCAGGGCGGAAGCGGGCGATCGCTGTGACGGCTTTTATAATAGACCGATTGATACGAACATTTTACAAAGTGGTACTGTTGACATGTTTAAAGTCCCTGGCTATACTTGATTGTGATTGGATACAAGTTTAAAATTAAAAAGGCTATATCTCATGAACTATCAGAGGTATGAAGATGAGTTTTGGTATATATGTTGTTGGTGCACTATTAATAACAGCTAGCGCGGAAGTGGACTGTGCCACGCCCTTTTTTAAAAATAGACCGATTGATTCGAAAATTTTACAAAGTGTTACTGTGACCTGTTGATAGTCCTTAGTACTTGGTTGTGATTAGAAAAAGAGGCGTGGTACCGCCCATACTATTTAAAATGGATATAACTCATGAACTATTAGAGGTATGAAGATGATATTTGTTACATATGTTGTTGGTTCAGCGAGGGTGAAAGTAGACTGTGCCACGCCCAATTTAAAAGAAACCGTTATAACATCCATAATAATAGTTTGATTGTCCTGAAAATTTCACAGTATAGTAGGGATATTACCAGGCTATTTGGAACCAAGTTGTCAAAAAGCGCCGAGGCGCCGCCCCTACTTGTCAATATTTGACAATTTCAGTTTGCGAAAAAAATACAATTCCTTAATCGAACATGAGTAAATATCATAGGATTTCCTAAGAAGCTATGACCTGTGTGGTTCAAACTTTTACTTAAATTTCCGCCATATATTTTTCACATCAATTAGCACAATCTTTTGGTTGAGCATTTTTAAATTTCCGCACAAAAAATCGTCCATACATTTCGTTGCCACCCTAATGTATATTGAATGAACTTTCAAGTTTTCGCAAAAAAAAACTTCAAAATTATGAGGGACTTCAGAAAGACGAGGCACTACTTGTTATTGGTGCAATAAAAGTACTTTTGGGACAAAATGAATGAACCCTTTAGCCAAAAAAAAGTAATTGCTGTTACAAATAAAGTACATTTTAGTACAATGAATGTGCTTAGTGCTACCATAAAATTAAAACTTGGTATAATAAAAGTCCATTTGCAGAAATAAATGTACATTTTAGCACAATAATAGTACTTTTTAATACATCAGAAGAAGTTATTGCTAAAATAAAAGTACTTTTTGGAACATAAATTTCGGAGCATTAAATGTACTTTTTGGAAAAATATAAATACTTTTTGGTACAAGAAATGTTCTTTTTGATACTTTTTATACAACTAAAATACATTTCGGTACAATAAATGTAATTTTGGAACATCAAAAGTAGTTTTTGGTGCACTAAGAGTACTTTTAGGAAGAATTAAAGTACTTTTTGTTACAATAAAAGTATTTAGTGATACAATAAAACCATGTAAAAAAAGCACTTCTGGAACAATAAAAGTACTTTTTGGTACATTAAAGGTAGTTTTTGGTACACTTTACACTAAGTACAATCTGATAACAGTAAATGGTCTCTTTGGTGCAATAAATTATCTTTTAGGTGGAATAAATAAACTTTTTGGTACATCAAAGTAGTTCGTTGTACAAAAAAAAAGTACTTTTTGGAACCATATATATAAATTTTTTATAGTAATTTTAATTTCTGATACAATGCAATTTCATTTTTTTACAATAAAAAGACTATCTGGTAATTCTCATGTACTTTTTGATACAATAAAATATATTTTGGAACAACTAAATAACTTTTTTCTACAATAAATGTACTTTATAGTACGATAAAATTACATTGAGGATAAATAAAAGTACCGTTCAGTATACATGAAGTATATAGCGTTTCACTAAAATTACTTTTGGAACAATGAAAGTACTTTTTTGCACAACAAATAAACTTTTTAGTACAAAAAATTATTTTTTGGTACAATAAAAGTATGTTTTACTGGAATAAATTCACCTTTTAGAAAGATAAAATATTTTATTGCACAAAAAATATTTATTGTATTGTACATTTATTGTACCAAAAAGTATTTTTATGTACAATAAATGGTAACAGAAAAGTATTTTTGAGAACAGTATTTTATTTTTATTTATATTATTCCGTACAATAAAAATACTTTTTGACACAGTTAATATACTCTTTGGAAAAGTAAAATTATTTTTTGGTGCCCTACGGGTAGGATGGTATGGTATATACTTTGATACGACCCAAAAGTGTTATATATAGAAGAAGTAACCTAATTCGATTTATGACTTTTTCAAATCGTTTGATCAATTTCGGACTGGTAAGCACGATAACATTCGAAAGATGTAACCAATTGTTTTGAAACTTTGCATGAGTTAATATTTTTTAAAACTACTTACGAAATATGGGCTACATGGCCACACCCGTTCTAGTACCTCCCATAAAAATGTACCACTCCGATCGTACGCAAATTCTGTATTTTGTACAGCTATAACTGGATTAAGTTTTGTAGAAAACTTGAAAGTATTGCCACACCCCACACCTATTGGTACCTCCCATACAAAAGTACAATTCCGCCCACTTTAGAAGTCGAAGAAAAATATCAATACACCCAACGCGATCGTGTCCAAATTCTAAATTTTGTAAGCTTATAACAGGATAAAGTTTTAGAGAAAAAATGGGATGTCTCGACACGCTCCTGGTTGATTTTGATGAAACTTGGAAAGCATCTGTTGTTTATTATATAGTGTATGTAACAAATTTGAACACTTCTGAACAAATTTGTGTAGAAACTTCGCAGTATATTGTCAAGTCAATCGACATGTCTAATATAAGATTTTCAGTCTGTGACGTCCGTATTCGTCGATAAACAAGTTGATGTCGTTTGTTGTGAATCTAAAATAGAAAGCGTGTAAATTCACAACGACGCGAGAAGCTATCCCACACATTATTCAAGGTGTGTAGAAGGAAATTTAGTATTTTAAGTCAATTTTTTATACAATGCCAACTTTAAATGATATAAGAACTCTTCTTAAAGATTGTTGTACAAAAATGTATTAAGCTATAACCCCCGGTGCAGCGTCGCTACGATACATTATATACAGCTAAAAAGACAAGCCCCCTTTGGTAATTTTACTATGTAAAACGTATATCTAAAAAATGTCTGTATTTTGTTTACTCTTTAATTTTTCTTTGTTTTTTTTAAAAAAATTTTGTAAAGATATTGAATTCTTCAATTTTCCAAAGATTCTATGTTAAATGTTCAAAAACAACAATTAGAGTCATAAATTATTAAAACGTCGACCAAAACGAAAAAAATACACACACACAGAGAATACAACTCAAGATTCATAACATATTAACTTAATGCTAATTATAGACGTTTGAAACAGTAAATATTAGCATATTTTGACAGAGACGCACGCATATGGCAAAGCTCACGCACTAATATCCAAGCAAAGGGGGCACACGCACACATTTACTTGTAAAAAAAAGTAAGCAGCACACACACGCAGTCCGTCTAAATGACAACAATTAGACATTTGTCAGAATGCCGGTGGAAGTCTTTGCCGTGGAAGTTTATTCAAAATTGTGACGCTTTTGTGGCGTTTGCTCTGCTTTGTCGACGAAGACAAGTAGGTGTTGGTGGCAGCGAATTTCCCTTCTGGGCCATGATGATGAATTACATACATTTCGTCAAACGTAAAAGACAAGATGGACAGATTCTTGGCCTGTAGTTGGCGGTGGCTTTACTGTTGGCGTTTCACCTCTTGCGGAGTGTGTGAGCTTTTGGCCGCCGTAGTATATTTTACAGTAACATCTGCTAAGATTTATGTTTTTTTTCGTTTTGTTAGTTTGTTGTTGTTGTGTTAAACGTCTATTTCGCGCTTTTTTCCTCTCATCCCGCTCATTTCAGGTGATATTAGCGCGTTAATTATTACAAAAAATTATGTGAAAATTAAGGTGGGCTGTGGTTCGTTTCGGTTTCTTAGTCCATTTTGTTGATTCTGAATAGTGTTGTGATGGTACATCATAGTTGGAAAATGTATAAACGAGCGCTCTTTTATGTAAAGTGATTTATTAATAAAATAACTTGACAACATATTATTTGTTTGACTTCATACGAATTAAAGATAGTCTAAGAAGGTTAGCCGGCGGCGGATATTCATCATTCGTTCAGATTTATTGGTCTTTTGTTAATTTTAGGTGTTAGTGGAATCATTCTTAAATTTAGTTGATTATAAATACACTTTGTATACAAAAGTTGAGCTTGACATACATTCTGCAAAGCCAGATACGAAGTTTACCAGTACTTGGATTGCTTTACAAGTTGTGAAAAAAAACTGGTGAACCTCAATTATTATAAAAATGACACAAAAAATAAGAATTTTTCTAGTATAAATGTGGGTGTAGAACAGTCAATCGACTTTTTCCGTAGTAGTAAATAATACTTTGTTTCAATTGTAATGTTTATTTAGAAAACATTGAACCTTTTGAACCCTTGTCCACCTATTACATTTCATACGCAAACTTGGCACACTCAAGCAATTTCAACAAATGGCTTGAGGGCAATTCCACATAAAACGACCCTTTACAGGACAATATATATTTCCATATTTAAAATAAAAATCGGTCAGTTAATATGTACAAGAGAACGACAATTACACAGTACAAAATTTTTCAGCTCATTGATTTGGGACTCAATTCTGTGAAATGCACATGAAAAACTCATGAAACAAATTTGGTTCAAAGAAACCTAGGGTCTAAAGATACTCCTTCTAAGTGTTACACTTTGGGTCGTAATGATATATACCATCCTAGGGAGAGGGTATAAAAATTGCATGGAAACCACCTTAAGGGTTGAGAAACTTTTGTAATTGCCAAAAATATTGGGGGTCAGTCATACATTTGACTTCTCTTGGGGCTGCTTTAAGGCAGTAAGAGCGGGGGCTCGATTTTGATTTTAGACCCATGGTTTCTTAGGCAAATTTTTTTAGATTACGATTTTGAAAATCGCTTGATAAAGAAAAAAAATGGACCCACTCTTATGATGATGTATACGAATAAATATATGTCCTATTTTTTTTTTATATGTTTACCTTTGTATTTGTTATATAAAACAGTACAACACATGATTTTGGGACTCAATTCTGAGTACTGCACGTGAAAGTAGCCCCAAAAAGAAGCAGTTCTGTATTACTTACTTCAAGTCGATATTAAATTTTTATGGCATGTAACTTGACAAAACGAATAATGTAGAACTTCTTCTTTTTGGGAATACTTTCACGTGCAGATCTCAGAATTGAGTCCCAAATCAATGAGCTTAATAATGTTGTACTGTGTAATTCAACTTTATAAAAACTCTAATCCTTATACATATATAAAAAGCTTGAGTGACTGACTGATCATTCCCCAGCCCAAACGGCTAAAGCTAGAAATTTGGAATGTAGGTTCCATTTATGGCATAGGCGAACACTAAGAAGGGATTTTTGGAAATTCAGACTGCAAGGGGTAAAATAGGCGTGCTACCGCCCCATACAACTCAAATTTTGAAATGGCTGTATCTTTTAAACCATTATAGATAAAAAGTCGAAATTTGGTACGTATATTTGCCAAATAAATGGACCGATTGCATTT
Organism: Muscina levida; assembly: GCA_964034835.1. Lineage (NCBI taxonomy): Eukaryota > Metazoa > Arthropoda > Insecta > Diptera > Muscidae > Muscina > Muscina levida. Next base: position 28,343,407 of record OZ035882.1, on the reverse strand, counting down.
ATATTTTCTTTGTGTCCATAGGGCCTCTATCATAGGCTACATGAAAAAATAATGAGAAAAAGGGGCGTGGCACCGCCCAAACAAACCTAAATTTCAATCGGTCATATCTCAAGATCCATTTGAAGTATGAAGATGAGATTTGCTACATATGTTACTGATACAAAGAGGATTACGTCTCGCTGAAAATCGTTATCTGGGCAAAATAAATGGACCGATTGCAATGAAATTTTCACTGTGTAGCACTATCCGTAGGACCTCTAGCATAAGCAACTTGAAAACCTAATTAGACAAAGGGACGGAACACTGCCCACACAAACCAAAATTTCAATCGGTCATATTTCACGAGCCATTAAAGGTTAGAAGATGAGATTTGCTACATACGTAAATGGTCTCGCTGGTAAATGAGTTGTGCCACGCCACATTTAAAAAAATTGTTATTTCGGTCTTATTAATAGAACGATTATAAGTACAATTTCATATTCTATATATTTAAAATTACTTGACTAACTAATTGAAATGAATGAAATTTGGATTGGTTGTTCCCTGTAATTTTGTACTTTCTGATTAAAAATTACCTATAAGGGATAAAACTTTTTCCATTAACCAAACCAATCGGTTAAAGTTATAATCGCAAAAATGTTTTTAGCGTTGCTCCCTATAGAATTAGAGAGCCGCCAGATGGGTTTTTAAGAAATTCAAACACTTGTAGGTAAAAAAAGGCCGAAAGGGGATAAAACTGGTACCATCTCACCCAGATAAAACGGCTAATGCTATAATCGTATATGAGCATGCTCTCTATAGAATTAGAGGGAGTGACACGCCCTTTTGGAAAAATTGTTATGTCGGTCATATAAATAGAACGAACATTTCGAACATTAAGGGGTAAAAAAGCCGAAAAGGGATAAAACTGGTACCATAACTCAGACCAAACGGCTAAAGCTATAATCGGTTACCTGTCGATTTTAGTTGTGCGATACGAATATATCTTTTTAAATTTGAACTTTTAGGGATAAAAAGGGAATAAAGCGGTATAATAACTCAGACCAAAGTGGTAAAGCTACAATCAGCTAAATGTGGTGTCCGTTCGTCTTATGAAGCGTTTGCATTTTACCTGTATCGATAAAATTCTCATGAAGATTCATAGTAAGTACGGGTGAAGCAAAGTGAGACGGGAAAGCTAGTTTCTTCATACTAGGTCACACCAGGCGTTAAATGGTGTCACACCCGCCTATTCTCTCGAAACAGTTGTTTATTAAAAAAAATTTGCTTTTTTGCGAACAGTAATTACTTAACACAATCAATAACAATATAAACAATTACCTACATCACAATAATTGTGGACTTTCTACGGAACATTTTACAGAATTTAACCTGAAAGTCATAATTTTGTATAAGTTCAAATTCCTAAGGTCACACCCGTCGTCGTTCAAATTCTTTCAGTGTCTACCTGGTACTAAACGTTTTAAATCTTAACATTCTTGGTAATAACAGATTTATTTTAATAATAAATTTTCTATTTATGAATTATAACCAACAATTTAAGTAATTTGGTCACACCCGTCCCAACATAATTGCACATTTTAAATATTTTTAATAATTTTAAAATTTTAATAATTTTAATATTTTTATGATTTTTAATATTTACAAAAAAAAAAAAAAATACAACACTGGTGCTGGACATTTACGGCTGATATCTACTTCGCATGTACATGTTTGACATAATTGTAGATATATATACAGCTGATGATGTACCATTGTGCATCAGTTGGTCACAAAGGGGTCTGAAGATGAACTCGTCATGGAGTTCGAAACGCGTCATCCTAGTGCGTGACACACTGAATTTGACCTAAATATTTAAACAATAAAATAAAAAACACTTTTCTGATCGTAAGCCGAATTTGATGTATCATTTGATACACTTAACGTAAATTTAATATATAAAAACACGATCGACTAAAATTAACAATCAAACAGTTTAAAATTTTTAAATATTTTAAATATTTTTAATATTGCTCTTGTTTGTTATTGTCGATCTGTTAGAAATATGAATATGTTTTTTATTGTTCGGTTTGAGATCTGTTTCTATTATCGCTACTGACTTCTCCACTCATTATCACAACCTTAAGTGTTAAAAGCTTTAAGCAATCAATGTGAAGCTTACACACACCTGTGCGAAAATGGTATCAACGAAGACCACGCGTCAACATAATACACACAAGCTCTTGTCTATGCTTTGTCCATCGGACAAAATTGCATAGAATTGTTTTTGGCAACAAATGCCAACCCAGTGTACCTCCCGTGTATGTATGCATAGACAAGAGCTTGTGTGTATTATGTTGACGTGTGGTCTTCGTTGATACCATTTTCGCACCGGTGTGTGTAAGGTTCACATTGATTGCATAGAATTTTAACACTTAAGGTTGTGATAATGAGTGGAGAAGTCACAGCAAACGGCACTGAAGATGATGGTTTAGCAACCATGGAAATAGCTATCTGCCCTGCCAGCTGTAGCTATAATAGAAACAGATATCAAACCGAACAATGAAAAACATATTCATATTTCTAACAGATCGACAATAACAAACAAGAGCATACATACACGGGAGGTACACTGGGTTGGCATTTGTTGCCAAAAACAATTCTATGCAATTTTGTCCGATGGACAAAGCATAGACAAGAGCTTGTGTGTATTATGTTGACACGTGGTCTTCGTTGATAACATTTTCGCACAGGTGTGTGTAAGCTTCACATTGATTGCTTAAAGCTTTTAACACTTAAGGTTGTGATAATGAGTGGAGAAGTCACAGCAAACGGCACTGAAGATGATGGTTTGGCAACCATCGAAATAGCTATATGCCCTGCCAGCTGTCAACATAATACGTTTCACACAACTCTTGTAAAACAAATTCTATTAGCGATAATAGAAACAGATCTCAAACCGAACAATGAAAAACAGATTCATATTTTTAATATTTTTAAAATTTTTAATATTTTTAATATTTTTAATATTTTTAATATTTTGAGTTTTTTAATTTTTTTAATATTTTTAATATTTTTATATATTTAATATTTTTAATTTTTTTTTAACATTTTTATATTTTTAATATTTTTAAATTTTTTAGTATTTTTAGCATATTTGATATTTTTATATATTTAATATTTTTATATTTTTAATATTTTTAATATTTTTAAAACATTTTTAATATTATTATTTTTTTTTATATTTTTAATATTTCTAATATTTTTAATATTTTTTAATATTTTTAATATATTTTAAATATTGTGAGTAATATGGTTACACCCGTCCCAGTGGGATTACCCGCAATAGTACACAACAATCTGTATCAATTTCAACCAATGACATTAACAATATTAACCTTACACAGCATAAAATCCGTAGAAAACAAAATATTTTTACCGACGGTCAACAATATCATTTCAAATTATAGCATGATAACACCCTAATATTTATATTCCCATTTGTCAGACTTACGTTTATATAGAAATTTTGAATAATCGCAATCCATGATAGGGCCGCTACTGCCTCAGCTGATGATCTCCTGATATATATAAGACAACTGCACCACAGACTGGATTAACGCCGACGGCAAATAACAAAATATTCCACAATAGCACTGATTTGAAACAATTTTTTTCACAACTTGTAAATTTCTCTTTTCTATTCTTTTAACACTTTTTAGCACCAACAGCAGCAACTCTCTTTTCTTAGCAATTTACCAAAATTTTGCTAATAATTTTTTTATATGGAAAAAAATTCAATTTAATTTGATTTTTATTTTTCCGTTTAAATTGTAAAACAAAAACACAACACAGACTATGAAAACAAATTTTAAAAATAGAATTTTTTTTATGTAAATTTTCTTAATTCTTTGCTATAATTTACTTTTTTTCTTATATCACAATGAAAATTTCATTAACAAACGAAAAAAAATAACGAAACGAACAGAGAGCTTTAGACGGCGTTTTAGAGGCGATAAATACGATAATATCGTACACTTTTACAGTTTTCACAGAGATTTGTGTTGCGTTGTTTATTGCATTCGTCGTAATTACTCTCAAAGCAGCCGGCGGCGGAAATGCACTGAGATCAGAGGATATATCATAACATTATGGAACATTTTAGTTTAACTTTAATTGAAAACGGCATTTTTAATATATAATTAGAAATTTGTTGAGAGATTTTAAGATATTTAGTTTACAATGTAGTATTTTATATTAACAAGAATTTTCACTTTGTTGAGTTATAAACTAACTACTATAAACTTATAAAAACCGTTAAATATTTTTTTGTTATTTTTTAATGTTGCAATATGATTTTTTTTTAGATTTTAGCTTTTAATGTTGGTTTGTTGGTTATTGTAGATTCCGACATTGTTGTTTTCGTGGAGGCGTTATAGTTTAATCATTTAATTAATGACAAAATGTGCTGCCAAACACTTGTCGCTGGCACGTTCGTTTGTTTGCAGATCTTTGCAACGCTCACGGGACCCCGAATATTGGTCCACTCCGAGACGTCTCGAGACTCTTTGACGTTAGCGGCGGCAACAGCGACGTCGATACTTTTCACAGAAACGAACACATTGGACCATTAATTTCCGATAAGATAAAACACAACAGCAAATGGGCCAACATTAATTAGAAGCGTTCCCAAAAGCCTTAAGAACGCACACACACACTTGCACAATGAAAAGCACGGGGGCGAAGCGCAAAGAAGCAATGTAGAAATCACGTCACGTTCCTTTTGATGGGGTGGGCGGGGGCAAACACAAACATATATATAGATTCCTATCGTATTGATTTCTTAAAATCGAAACTCTATTATTATGTTTGAAATGATTTCGAAACTCTATTATTATGTTTGAAATGATTTTCAATGTCACTTTTATCTGTAAGGGCACAATTCATACAATTCACATAAATCACTTTTTAAAAACGGTTTTTATCGATATTTGTCAAATACTGTTGCAGTAGATCGACTGGGGTCGTTTCATATACACTTTTCTGTTTAAATTTATGTTATCTGGAAAAATATAAAACATTTTAGCTTAAACTAAGACATGGGATACAAATATATCTATGCGATAGTATCATTTGAATCCCATATTTCAGTAATAAATACAAAACACCTTTGGATTTTAAAAGTTGAAAGAATTAGTCAATCTAAAATGAGTTCAAAGAAGTGCAAACATAGAAACTTGGAAGGCTAGTTCTTTTATAAACAAAAAAAAAGATAAAAAAAACAAAAGCACCCAAATAATGATGATTCCAAGAATACTATAAGCCTAATATAGAAGAATTTTTTTGAAACCACATAGAAAAGAAAATACTAGAACTCCCTAAACGTTGGCAACCCCCACTAACGTAGTAAGGATCATGATTAAAGGATATGCACCTGCAATGTCCGAACTTTCAACAGAGATGTCGCCTCGATAAGTATAAAGTATAAACATACGAATGAATACATAGTTAGTGGGAAATGTATATGTTTAACAACCCCGCCATGAAAGACAAACTAGTAGACACTAAAGACGCATTCTATGAGCTAAATTTTGCAAACCCCTAAATAGTCAATGCCTATTCCAACATACTCCCTCAATTACTGCAAACAAAACCGACCTGACTTGTGGATAATAAAACACGCTCAGACAAGTCCTGGTCCGATGAAGTGTATGCGTATTTTCTGAGGAAAAGGATAGTGCATACATTGCAATATTGCAGCCAATTATAATTAGAAGAGAGAGCGTTGATGTAGAAATTTACAGAGATAAAGGTACCAACAGCGTGGAATTGTAAGATTACCATTCTGTTTAAACTTCCTTTTAAACAAAACTGGTAATACAGAGAGAACATTGGGTGCTGAAGAACTGCCGACATATCTTATCAGGGCGGCGTTAATGAGGTGATAACAATCATGTACCAGCTCATAAATACAATTTGGCTAGATAAATACATGCGTGACGATTCAAATCTAAGTGTCCTGTTTTTAAGAAAGGCAATAAAAGTGAATGCACCAACTGCCGCCAGACCATAGTTTTACACATCGCATTAAATATCATGTCCAGTGTGTCATATTAACAACTGAAGCCCATTTAAGCGAACCCAATTGCATTTCAAATGATCAACCTACCAGTTGTTAACACTACGACAAATCCTGAAGAAGATCCAATAAATGAAGATCGACAGTTACATTCTTCTTATCAACTGCAAAACTGCATTTGCCAGAACTAGTAGACAGAACAGTTAAGATAAAATGACTTTGGCACTTCTTCTTCTTCTTTAATGGCAGCAACAACAGAAATTGATCTATCAGTAGCCGCACGTAGAAAACTATTCCAAGCGCTTCGGTCTTTTGATAGATAGATAGTTCGTCACACCAAGCTTAGTTAACAGCTCTTTCACCTCTCGAAGACTCCCAGAATAGATTGATCCGCTTGTGTCATTACCCAGGATTCTGCGCTGTAGAGCAAGACAGGTAGGATCGGAGTCTGGTAGAGCTGGAGCTGGAGCCCGAGAGAGCCCTTTGTCGCTAAATCGCTTGCTTCGCGCATAGTAGCAGCGGTTTGCGATCAATACTCGTCTTTTGATTTCGAGGCTGACATTATTATTGTTGTTTAGACAAAATCATCTACCACCTCAAAGTTATAGTTATTAACGTTCACGCAGCGTCCCAGACGAGTGGACTCTTTGTTTGTTGAAACAAAGAACTTGGTTTTGTCCTCGTTTGTCACCAGACCCACTTCAGCCGACTGCTTTTCAAATGCTCGAAAAAGCCGCAGTAACATCTCGCAATCCACGTCCAATAATATGTATATCATCAGAATACGCGAGCAATATGTGGCTTTTGTTAAATATGGTGCCATTCCTGTTTACTGCTGCTTTCCGCATGATCATCTCCATTACGATGTTAAAGAGATCGCAGGACAGACTATCGCCTTGTCTTGTCAGGGTCATCCCGCAGACTAACCGACACAAATGACGAGGCATTAGACATGGCGATAGATTGTCATGTGATCTTGTTAACATCCTTAAGTTGATGAGTAAACACTTGGGTGGTCGAAAGTTATACGGGAAAATTTGTTACAGAATTTTGTCGGTGCCGCCACCCAAATATGATAAGTCTTTTCAGATTTTACGATAGCCCAAGTTTGAGCACGATTGGTTTAACATACATCCTTAAATTGCGGAAAATCTTTTTAGCAAAATTGAACAAGTTGTTCTAGAGTTATGTCAAATCAAAGTCCCCAAAAGTGGCAATTGGAGCTTTAAAACTTTAAGCCACAGCGGCCCGAGTTAACATACTCTCATCGTGCTCAAACTTTGGCTACCACAAAAATTACAAAGACTTATTATTATTGGGATGTGACACCGACAAAAAATTACAAAAATAAAAAAAAAATTAATTAAATTAATAAACCGATTCTAAATTATACAGTTAGCTTCTACAAAGCCTATAGGGCGCTGAGGCTCTAAACTTGTAACTTTAGCTACACATACTTTTTTGTACAAATAAATAATTAAAAAAAAAACTTGGAAATTTACGACCATAGTAAAATTTAGTAAAATTCATATGAGGCGTTCGCGACGCCGATGATATATGAATATGGGATGTTACTGCGGTTATTTAAGCATCGAGAAACAGTCCAGAAAAGTAGTACTGGCGATAAGCGAGGACAAATCCGAGTTATATGTTTCTCAGATCCTTCGAGTGAAAAATAAAATATTTCCGAACATCATCGTAAACAGAGAATACCGTGCGCTGGCTGCGTTAGGTTGTGCAAATCAGTACAAATGTTCCAACTTGAGAAGTCTTCAAGAGGAGGGATGAACGATGGATGAACGAGTTGAAGAAGTTATTATCCAAATTTAATGCAACGAACTAAAAGAATATTTGACATTCCAACCAAGTTATAATAAGAAGAAGAATATTCAAAAACAATTTTATTTCTAGGAAAAAAAACTATCTTTCATTCAAAAAATATTAAAAAAAAAACACACTCGACCGTAAGCCAAACCGCGCCATAAAGTTTAGTTCTTGTTTATAAACAAAGTGAACCGTCAAAATATGTTGTTTTTTTTCAATTTCAAATGATGAGTTTTTAATTTAAACTTAGGTGTGTTGAATTTTAATCGAGGAGTTGCAAATTTTCACATTTGTGGTCACAAAAATAACTACTTCGATCTTTTTTTCAGCAGATGTAAAATTTAGCACCACTAATGTGAACTTGCGAAATGATTTCACATTCATTCAAGCGGTTGCTTTGCTGGTTATATTTTTGTTCTTTTTTTTGTTTATTATTCAGCTATTACTTATCTTTTTATCCAACTGATGCTTCAATAGTAATACAATGACTAATCTGCAATTTCTATAACCATTTTTAAATGTCATTTCAATAACTGTCCTATACTATCGTCAAGATAACTGAATATCTCTTCCTTTCAAATTGAAAATCGTATGGTTAAAATAACTTTTACCACCTCAAGTATCATGTAACCGTTTGATAACCGTTACGACTAATTGTGTTTCCCATAACACCTGGAATTGGCAAACGTTAATATACTCATCTTCTAACTCCATGTTTCAAATTTCCAACCAGTTTTTTCCCACGCTGTGCTGACTGATGATTTATTGACTCTTGCGAATATTGAAAAAAAATTACGAAATATTTTTAATTAAAATACTAAAAGTGTATAAAATTGGCGAATGTTCAAATATAGCCACACCGGTTAAATTCAATTTTGCGTAGTAATTAAATTTACTTTGGTGAAAACGATCACTTTTTCCCAAACGAAGATTAAACCAGATGTGCGAAATATTCAATGTGATTAAAGGTTTTCTAAACACTAGATAATTTAAAAAGATTTTAACAATTTGTTTGTTTTTCAAGTATCCCCTTGTAATGTAACCCAGTTTAAGCGTGGAAGATCTATATCAATTGGAATAGGATGGAACCTAATGCACCAACATAATACGAGTCCAAATACATTGTTAATTATAAATACGTCGGCTGTTCTATGAAACTGTCCAAAAAATATGATTACGTTCCTTAGAGCAATATTTGAGTAAGAAACTTGTGTCCCATCGCAACCTAAATTGACATGTTAAACATATCATATGACAAATTTAGAGCTATGAAATCTTTTTATAGTTGTAAGAAGACGATACTATCTATGATGATGATCAGCAGTAGTAACTGCGATAAAACCATCGAACTTTTGACAGGGGGGACGGTAATATCGTATTGCCTTATGTTACTTTACAAGATCGATATGTGTCTGGTACAAATACTCTTACCTAAACAATCTTATAGTACTAATAGATGCAGACGAAATTTGAATTTTCGATCAATGACCGATAAGTGCCGTTGAAGACTGTTTTTTTAACCCATGAAACATAAAATTGCATATTGATATTCTGGTATACCCGGAAAGGCAGATAGATGGCGAAGAAATTATTTTCGATCGGTGGAGACGGAGAGTATTTTTCTGGTATACATATAAAGTAATCCCCCTTATTATTTTATTTTATTATTATAGTCGACTTTCGACAACATTCGATTGTTTTTTTATTTAAATACAAATAGTATTAGTTAACAGAAATGTTTTGTGTTGAGAATTTTTCATCATCTGATGAAGAAGAACATGATAGGAGCAAGGACAGTAGACCGAGCCACGGAATATCAACGGTCCCTCAAGCCAACTTGAACACATTTTTTGGTTTCCTTCCCCAACCCCGAAAAATATTTTTATTAAATTTTTTCCGTCGGCGCTAAAAAGTATGCAATAATTTGCGATAATAAGCAAACAACATAAAATTGTCTAATTTGTCTCAAGGGTATGTTATACATTTGCCCTAGACTTTGGAAAAAAAATAATTTTTATATGGGGACCGATCCCGTCTAAGGTCAGTCGTATTTCAGTCTCAATAGTGACATCAGCAATGATATATTTGAAAAACGACAAAGATTCGACGTGACTACGACACACATAATAAGGGCTAAAATATGAACACTGAATACTTGGCACTAGTGGTCCGAATGTACAGACGGTTTTATAATATCGGTTGGTGAGTGGAAGGTTCAAGTGTAAAATTAATTTTGAGACTAAACAAATACGATTAAAGACATAGAAAGATCTTGACATTAAAAATATGATAAACAGAAGGAATACCTATTTTTGGTCAGTGATTTCGCCCTATATGTAGATAAAACTTAATATACAAGTGGTATACGGCATTTTAGGTATAAACATGCAAAGTGCGTTTAAAAGAGACATATATACATTCAGATCCCTGGAAAACGTGTACAGCATTTAGATAGTTTGAGAATGCCGACCGTCTCTTAAGGAAATAGCGAGACATTCGACGATTACCCACACAAGGGTTCCAGGACATAACAGCTAATTGCGGAGAAACTGAACCTCATTGCTAAAGAGAGATGGGTGAGAGAATCCACTTGCATGCCGGCCATTTAGATAGTTTGAGAATGCCGATCGTCTCTTGAGGAAATAGCGAGACATTCGACGATTACCCCTACAAGGGTTCCAGGACATAACAGCTAATTGCGGAGAAACTGAATCTCATTGCTGAAGAGAGATGGGTGAGAGAACCCACTTGCATGCCGGCCATACAAATTTGGCCAACAATGGATATACATAGAACACGATTTGTACTGAAACTGTTCCACCACCTGAGGAACATTATAGCTTTAATAACCTTTCACTGACCGATTTTGGTAGAAGCTGCTTTGATAAGAAGGAAGAGGAGACAAGGTAACATCTTTTATATCACTGCCCTGCTTTTGGTGACCAGTCTTGGTCATCAGACACTTGTAGACAATACCTGTCTGTCAGGTGGCGATGATATCTTCCTCATACCAAAGAACGACGTTGACCAATAAAATTGGAATATTTGGTGCGAAAATTTGGAAATGGTATCACAACGGCCGGCTGCCGAACTAACCTATCCTATGTGTTAATCTTAAAACTGTGCGGCAATTCCGTGAGATATGTTCTAAAGGGTTTTCCAATGAGAGGTGTTATAGTAAATGGCCCGCTATTTCGGCACCTGTCACTTTTGAAGCTTTTATTCTTTTTGACATTTGACAAGTAGAAACTACGCCATTACTAAAAAGGGGCGATACACCTTTCAACAACGCATTGAAATTATTAAAATTTACTACAAAAATGGAGAAAATTGACTGCAAGATTTTCTCCATTCGCACAACTAAAGCATTTTTTGGTCGTCGTGAAGCACTTTGTCGGACCGCAATGCAGAAATTGGTGGAAAAATTCGAGCTGTTGGTACAAGTTAGTGATGTGAAGAATAAAACCGCTGCACGTCGCTCAAGAACAACTGAGAATATTGCTGCTGTAGCCTAAAGTGTTAAAGAAAACCCAGGTATGTACATTCCTCGTCCTTCTTTGGAATTGGTCATTCCACAAACATCATTACACCGTATTTGGCATAAAAACTTGGTTCTTATGGCTTATAAAGTTCAGTTAACACAAGAACTCAAATCGGCCTATCATCAACAACGTCGTATCTTTGCTGAATGGGTCCTTGAAATACATGAAAATGATCCGGAATTCCATCGAAAAATCATCTTGACTGATGAGGCCCATTTCCACCTTGGTGGCTACGTCAACAAGCTAAATTGTCGTATCTGAGGCTCGGAACACCCAAGAGTTGAGATGACTCTTTATCCTCAGCGTGTGACTGTTTGGTGCGGTTTATGGTACGGCGGGGTCATTGGACCTTAATTTTTCGAAAATGAGGTTGGATCAACAGTTACGGTGAATGGATTGTGCTATCGAGAGATGATTAAAGTTTATTATGGTCGGAGTTGGATGGTATTGATCTGGACAACGTTTACTTTCAACAAGACGGCACTACGTGCCCCACAAGCAACGAAACCATTGATCTTCTACGGGAAAATTTTCCGGACGGTGTTATTTCTCGAAGAGGTGATCACAATTGGCCCCTGAGATCTTGTGATTTAACACCTCGCGACTTCTTCCTTTGGAGCCACGTGAACGATAAGGTATACACCGACATCCGAGCGGCGATTCAAGACCTCAAAGATAAACTCGTGAGGCTATCAAGGACATAGGGCAGCCAATTTTCAATTTGGTTATGGAAAATTTCATGAAAAGGATATGGTCCTGTAAGCGTGCTCGTGGTGGCCATTTGGCTGATGTTGTTTTTCATTATTAACGGCATACCTTCCTCTTTATTATGAAATAAACATCCGATCATTTATCCCAAAAAATTTAATTTTTGGAATACCAAAATAACACCTCTTATTGGAAAACCCTTTATTAAATAAATTTTTTTAAATATTCGTCGACTATGCAATAGCGAAGTATTGCCGGGCTCAAATCTAAACATTTTACTTTCAACAAATTTTAGAAGCCAACGATTCCCAAGATATGTTTTATACAGCGTCAGTTGAATGCAAAGCCATTAATTATTGGGAGCCAGGAGCGATGTAAATCCAATGTTAATTCTGAAGCACTCATATACAGTATTAATCGAAAATGTCGGGTGACATAACTAGTGGCGTGTTGTATTTTAATAAAATGGAAAAATTTTTTTTAAAAACGACATACAGTTTTTTTTATAATCCAAAGGTGTTTTGTGTTAAAATTATATATAAGATCTTTCTTTTATTTACTTTAGTTTAAAAAATTATTTTTTTAATATAACACTGACGGCCGCTGGTAAATTGCCGCTTTTATTTCCATAATTTTGTTTGGTGAAAAAATTATAAGTTTTTTCATATCACTTGGCCGCTTTTTCTAATATGTACTCCTTTATGTTGTGTATGTTAATCCATTTTAATCCGCCAAGAAATTTTTTTGCACTTTCATTTAAGCTTTAGCATTAGAAGTTTTGCATTTCTAATGCAAATTATTCATTATTTGGAGCAAAGCAATTTTTGCGACCGACGGCTTTGCAAAACATCACTAATGTGTCACATTCACACGCTCGCTTACGTACATCACACACAGCTCGCAGTGCACGCACACGCGTACACGTTTTGTTGTAGGTCTTGTTGGCACATTATCACTAGCGGTGATTAGAATCTAAACACCCGGCGGCAGCGGCAGCGGAAACAATTGACCGGAGTGAGTTTATTTTGTGTTTATTGATATAACCAATTTTGGGGTGTCGGTATTGTTTTGTTGACGTTTTTATTTTCTTGTTTCGTTACGTTTCCTTTGCTGTGCGTTTACTGTTTGTCGTCATGGTTAATGTTGTAACACAATGCAACGCTCAGAGCGCAACGCAACGCGAATGGTATTCCAAAGTACATATGTATAAGAATCAAAAACCATGAAAAACTAAATCGCCAAAATCAAATGATCAATGATGACGATTACGACGACTGCGACAACGACAACGACGAATACGGCGATAACAACAATAATAGTAATAATAATAATAATAATGAAAATACACACAATGAACGCGACGGCATTAGCGACGACGACGGCATAAACAAAACTGCCAACTTTAAATTGGCTCAAATCGTGCACAAGCGAAAATCTCTTCTAACTGAATTTTCTATGTATTTTGTTGTTGTCCACCAGAGCGTGTGTGTGTGTGTGCCCACGATAGTGTGTGCTAAAGTACCACAGTGTATAGAGGTGGTGTGTGTGTGTGGTTATGTATCATCATACACATCCATCCATCTATCTATCCATTCTCTCGCCCCAACGCAAAACGAAACAGAATACAACACAAACAAAACATAAACAAACCTACAAACGCTATGTTTTCCATACACTGAATGGCCGCACACGAACAAATCTACGAACGAACCCAACACCAAAACGATACGAACGAACCAACCCCACGACAACGAATTGGTTTGAAAGTTTGTATGTTCTCGTTTTGTTTTGCTTGGCAGGGAGCTTACAACTCATACAAGATATCAACAAGGTAAAGAGGAGCACCAGCAGCAGCAACAACAACTACAACATAATCACTCTATGCAGAGATAAAACTATTAAGTCACTGAGAGTAAAAGAGCGTCGTGAATGCTCCCCAATTGTATGTTTGGGGTTTGCATAATATCGTTGATGTTGTCGTTGTCGGAGTTGGTGTTAAATTCACAATGTGTGTTGTTATTGTTATCCATCACAAATAAGAAATAGCTGTAAGAACAATTGTTGTTGGCGCTTCATCACTTTACTCACTCCACTAGGCACAGAGCGTAAGCGTGATGGATGCATAGTTGTCAACTACAAAATAAATTGGGGGAATTCGTGGAAATTTTAGCGATTTATATGGAAATTTGTTATTTTGAGATTTTGAGAAATTTTTTAAAAAATTGCTGTTACAAAAACTTATGTAAAAATTTAAAAAAGAAATCTGATAGAAAAATATCATATTGGATCCATGGATATCAACTATTCTATTTTGGTGGAAATCGAGGAAATTTTAACAACTTTTATGCAAATTGGTTGTTATAAAAATTTTGAGTAATTTAAAAAAAAATCGCCATTCTCAAAACATGTGTACATTTTTTTAAAAGTCTTATTTATTTTACTAAAGTTTACTAACTTGCAATTACACTGTTTCAGCTAGCTCAAAACCGTCATAAGGGGGGCAACCGACGGGTAATTCGAGTATGCTGAATCCAGAGGTGTTTACCAGTTTTTGTTGTTACCTCTTGCTTCCGAAATATATAAAATTTACAACATGGTTTCTACATAGGAATTTTCAATGGTATTTCACTATGAAATTGTATGTATATGGCGTATACCTAATATTTATTTACATTTGTAACGTATACGTTGCAACAAATGACCCAAAAATTTAAAAAATGTTAGTTTAGGTATTTGGAACCATTAATATCGATATCAAATATGACGAAAACAACCTAGAACCAGTCCAGAAATTTCAAACAGGTGAACTGACTGATAAATACCCTCACCTTATAAACGGTTGATGATAGGACTTTTGATCAGACGAGTAACATAGAATTACTGTAGAAAAAAATGTTAAATTCAATTCAATGTATGTAGTTACAAATGATGTGTATCTAAAACTGTATGTAAAAATAGGAAGTTCTAGAAGAGGTGTGGCAAAGGTTTAAATTTTCTGAGGATATGTCTACTTTTACAAGGTTCTTCAACTGGAAAAATTCAAATGTCCTTATTTGGATGTTTTGAAAAATTTTCCAAAAATTAAGTAATTTTCTATGGGAGGTACCAGATGGGGTAAGCCAATATAGAACAAATTTATTTCTAATTTTTCCATGTTTTTCTAAGGCAAAATTTGACTGAATTCAGTGTATTTATAAAAAAGATATGCATCTATAAATATGATGGCGAGTTATGCCATTTGTTTAGGAGGTACCAAATGTTTCGATTTTCTGGGGTTCTACTTCTTTTTTATATGGTTATTTACCAGACTATGTTTAAATATCATGCATTTTCCCATTTTGATATTATAAATGAAATATAAATATATCAAAAATATATGAATTTGAATGGGAAGTACCAAAAGGAGTGGTGGGGCTATTATATTTATTCGCAATCCCATAGCTTCATTTTGAAAACTATTAACTCTGGTAAAATGTCAAAAGGATCAGTAAAAGTTTATTTCAGTTATCATGACCACCAGCCAAACAGACAACAGTGACATGGCATAATCGTCTTAAAAAGTCGTGAACAGTTGGCAATAGTACTTTCGATATTAACACAAGCGGTTTACAGGCATGCAGTAAGTTCAATTCACTATTACTGGGCATTTGGTCATTCTGTATGGGGTTACCGAAAAGGTCTAACGCGGTACCAACTGAGAACGAAGGAAACAGTATCTTATTAATTTGAACAAGAATCTTAAAAGAAATCATCATTTGAAATGTGTAAAGTAAACCTACCCGATTTTCACCCATGAATACAAATTAAAAAATGTTAACTATTTTCAACATTTTGAGGAGTTTCTTTTGTAAAAAAATATGAATTTTTACGAAATTGACTATTTTGTGTAGGCGGTTCTAGTAGGGCACTACATGTCCAATTTTTATTCGTAAAACAACGTTCAGTTAATGCATACTTACTTAAGTGGCCCATTACAACTTACGAACGTGGTTCATAAGTTTGAGGCCTGAAGCACTAAAGAATTCCATACGCTTCGGTCTTGTGCGTGTGTTCTCCAGTTAGTCCTACCAGATGGTGGCACGTCGCCTACCACTTGGACCTTCCAACGGAGTTTGGGTCTCCCTGCTCTGCGCCGTCCTTCAGGTTCGCCTTCAAACACCTTTCTCGCTGGAGCATTTACATCTATCCTGGCAACATGACCCAGCCATCCTAGTCGTTGCATTCTGACTCTTATAGCTACGTCGATGTCGTTGTAAAGCTCATACCGCTCATGGTTCATCCGATGGCGAAACTCGCCGTCGACACAGATAGGTCCATAAATTTTTCGAAGTATTTTTCTCTTGAATACTCCCAGGTTTTGTATGTCCGTTGTCGTAAGCACCCATGATTCGGCAGCATACAAAAGAATGGGTAAGATTAGCACCTGGTAAAGCTGTTTCTTAGTATTCCGAGATAAGGTGGTATTACTAAAGTGCTGCCGAAGTCCGTAATCATCTATTGGCTAGCACTATTCTCCGCTTACTTTCTTGGCTGACAATATTTTTCATATTGACGGAAGATCCGAGGTAGGTAAACTCATCTACTACCTCAAAACAATAATTTTCAACGTTGACGCTGCGTCCCCATGGAGAGGACTCTTTGTTCGTCGAAATCATTATTCTTGTTTTGTCCTCGTTGACCGCTAAACCCATTTTTGCCGACTCCTTTTCTAGTGATGAGAAGACTGCAGTAACGTCCCGCAGATTTCGACCAATGATATCTATATCATCGGCGTAGGCTAGTTGCATGTGACTTTTGTGGAATATGGTGCCAGACAGGTTGACACCAGCCTTTCTCATCACCTTCTCCATAACTATATTAAATAGTTTACAGGACGCCCTGCCTGAGACCTCTTTCCGTGTTGAATGGTTCAGACTGATCTTTACCAATCTTAATCGAGGATTTGGTGTTTTCTAAGGTACATCTGCAAAGTCGAATAACCTTTGCAGGAATACCAAACTCAGACATGGCCTCATAAAGCGTATTCCTTATTGGAGAGTCGAAGGCAGCTTTGTAGTCGACAAAGAGGTGGTAGGTGTCGATCTGCTTTTCATGGGGTTTTCCAGGATTTGTCGTAAGGTGAATATTTGATCCGTCATAGATTTGCCAGGTCTAAAGCCGCACTGATATGGTCCAATTAGTTTTTCTACAATTGGCTTTAGACGTTCACACAATATGCTTGAAAGGACCTTGTACGCAATTGGTAATAGGCATTATTCTTACATTCACTACGATCTCCTTTCTTGTATATGGGACATAACAGACTGAGACTCTAATCCCCGGGCATGCTCTTGCCAGATGTTCTCCATGAGCTGATGCATGCTCCTAATCAGCTCCTCCCCGCCAGCCTTAAACAATTCAGCAGGGAGACCATCGGCTCCAGCAGCTTTGTTGTTTTTAAGGCGGAGATGGCCATACGTATCTCGGCTCGGAGGTGGACACTTAATACCATCGTCATGGATTGGAGCGGGGTCTTCTGGAGTGGTGTCAGTATCCAGTATATTTCTAAAGTGATCTCTCTATATCTTCAGAACGTTATCTGGGTCCGTCACTAGCTGACCATCGCTGTCCTTGCAGGAGGGCCACCCTGTTCCACGCATTCTCGCTTTAACTCTCTTGTAGAATTTTCGGGCTTCCCCTCTACATTGGAGCAACTCATCCTGCCTCTTCTTCAGGTCCTTCTTTTTTCTTCTAAAAAGACGGGTTGCCTCTCGTCTCTTCTCCCTGTGCCGTTCACGAACAGCTCGCGTTGCCATTCACTGCAATTTCGCTCTGTATGCAGCATCCGTCTCTCTCGTGGCATTGCGACATTCATCATCGTACCAGGCATCTTCTTGAGACGGCTTTGAGTACCCAAGTACGCTTCTCGCACTCCGTTCTATGGAGTCGGCTATATATTGCCACTGCGAGGTTATATTATCGGGGGTTGGAGCATTCCGCAGCAGTTGAGTTAGGTGGTTGGAGTAGGCGTCCGCTACCTCTGTGGTCCGCAGTTTACCGATGTTCAACTTTCGTTGTGCCTGGTTACGTACGTTTTTCGCCATGCTTAGCCTAGTGCGTACCTTAACTGTGATAAGGAAGTGATCAGAGTCAATGTTCGCACCCCTGATAACTTGTACGTCCAGAACACTCGATGCGTGCCTTCCATCGACTACCACGTGATCTATCTGATTCCTCGTCAATTGATCTGGAGATAATGCATAACTTGTGCGAAATTTGCCTGAATTTAGCGAAGCTTCAAAAAAGATATGTATGTAAAACTATGGTGTTGAGTTCGGTTATTTGTATGTGGGAAGTATAAGAATGGGAGTGGCAAGGGTTTCGATTTCTGAGGGTTTGGTTGTTATTATGTAATGTAATTAAACTTACAAATTTCCCTCCAGCTGTCCGTTTATAAGTAAAAATATTTTTACAAGACTTGGTAATTGCATATGGGATTAACCGAAATTGATCGGAATCCAGTCTACTTACAAACATCATTTGTATGTAAAACTTTAAGAGCCAATTCAGTAATTATAAAATGTACCAGAAGGGGTGTGGCTATTCTGGGTAAACTCAAAAATTTTTATTAATTTGTCAACAACAATTTATTTAAGGCAACGAGTTATTTTATTTTCAAACGTTATTTTTATTATTTTCCAGGTTTAAGTGTGTTGAAATCGTAAGCGTAAGCAACAACACCATAACATAGCGACGCACAGTGTAACGTCTTCATAATTTCGTTGGCCAAAAATGGAAGGAGTCGTTTCAGAACAACGAAAGTGGTTGTATAAACACTTTTTGTGACGAAATTAAGAAATTTCCAAAGTTTCATAAAAATCGGTTAAGAACCACGCCTCCTCCCATTTATAGTAAAAGTTTTTTTTTTTTGATATATTTACGTCAAATATGAACATGTTTCAGTGAGATTTGGTTGCTATGCATAACTTACCATTCTTAGTTATAATATCTAAAGTGGGCGTGGTCAGACTGAAACCCCCCCCCCCCCCCCCCCCACCTCATATACAGACCAAACAGGTTTTTGCTCCTACAATGGGAAGTTTTCATTAAAAACTAACAAAAATTTAACACGCACTTGCATTCATTATACAAAAAAATGTTCATTAATTTGTGTCCTTTATTCCTAAAGAGGAGGTGGAAACCTATCAAACGATACGATAATCGTCTTAACCCGATGTTGCGTTCTAAAGTTACTCCAACATGAACTAAGCTATCTTTTCACAAAAATGCTGCAGATGACCAACTTAAGACAGCTATAAAAACAGTTTTTGACAGTACATTATAAAAGGGGTCTTGGGAGGCACTATGTTACTTATAGGAACCAAAGGAATTAAAAATTATAATAAAAGTGTTCAATATGAAATCCCCATAAATTTTAATATATGTGGTTCGTCAACTCAAGATCTACGATTTTAAGGAAAATTTAGTTTTCGTTTGGTGCCTTTTGGCCCAATTATATTAATAACTCATCTCCATCCGTAAAATGTCATGATGTAACATTTCTACATGCTCATCACCTACGATTGATGATATTTGGACAATGATGCTTAGTAATTTAGAAAGATAGTATACACCGCATCAATCGATAATCGTTTCTGAGCAATTGTTTCCATATCGCGGTCGAACTCGCTTTACACAATATATTCCCTCTAAACCTGCCATATACTGGATAAAAATATGAAGGGACTGTGACTCAAAATCATTTTATTTATTGAAGGGTATAACTTACAGCGAAAAACATTTTGGTGAAGAGCGTTATGTCAATTACGGACCGCACCACTATTGTCTCCCTGCAATCATCGGCTATCTTGTTGATTATGTCGTTCTGATTCGACACCTGTAACTGTCGAATATTCAACCACCCTTAAAAAATGCAATACACATCATACTTCTGGAGGCATGTAGATTTATAAATCACAACAATATAAACACTAACAAATATTTTTTGTTATATTTTCTTTTTTTCTTTCCTTTATATAATATTAACTGTATTGAATTAATTAATCTAAATAATTAGCTAAATTCAATAAAAAAAAAATTGTTCAAATAGCGCATTACATAATACATTACATAAAAGGTCCCTGGGGACCTTGAACGTCATTGACCGTTGAAAAAATTGTCAGTCACCGGATGGTTAATCAATTCTCTATAGCCCAATCACATTTTTGAAGCATTTCCAATCTAATCTTTTCAAAACATTATAATTTTCTTCGAATTAATTTATAATTTCCTCGATTAGAAATCTACCAAAATGTCTTCTTCAATATAACCATCACTTTTCCTGAACATTTTTGACTTTTAAAAACACAAATCCGTTTTCATTGCAGTTTATTATTCTGTCACTACTATCGAATGTGCACTAAAATTCGCAAAATTCAGTACAACCTAAATGTTAATATCGTTACATTACACCAAGTTCCAATTTACAGATTATGATTTTGGCTTTTGGTTTCACAATGTAGCAAATTCCATAATTTCAAACAACTTTCTTACAGTTCTGTTTTTGATAAATTGTAATATTAAACCCTGCTACTTAGGTCTCCTTGAGTTATTAAATTTGGTTTAAATTAAATTTTTTCAAACTCGAAATCATCATTGTCGTCGGTATTAAAAAGGTAAATAGGTAAATTGTCACTGTGAGGGACAAGTCTTATTGCTAAAGATAACAAGAATAACGAACTGTATGCCTCTCCTTTACATTTAGTTTTATTTTCAATAAGATGCATTTCACATTTCTTCACTTGGTATCAACTACTTTAGAAAGAATCCACTTTTTAGACCTCATCTTGACACAATTAGATTCAATATTAATAACAACATTTCATTAGCCCTGTTAGTAATAAAATAATTTTTAAAACAATTCTTAAAAAAAATACCTAAAACCCCCAATATTTTCCGCCAAATTGGCAACACAACTCCATGTGATTCGCCGATGGTCTCTCTCTCTCTCTCTTGCTCACATTTAGAGACACCATACCCCATTGGTGTGTGATGGCGCGATAACGTTGCACAAATGTTGTTTCTCTGTCATGACGAATCAACCAAATCATGTACGATTGAGTGTGTGTGTGCCCCATGTGTTGGTGTTTAGTCGTTCTGTGCATTTGACTTTTGCTGCACGTTAGAGTCAATTTGTTGCTCATATAGTACGAACATGAATATCGGCAACATCGACAAAGGCACAAGCAAAGGCAAATGCAACATTAGCAAAATTTGAATAGCACATATCGATCTTAATTGTCATGTTACTGCAGTGCAACATTAAAACAGTGGGGGGTAAGAAATTATGACTGTAGATTAAAAACAAATATTTTAGTACAGCGAAGGTTCAAACTGAAAATCGTGTTATTAGGAGAGGAAACTAAAAAATCAAAAAGTTAAAAAATGTTTTTGGATAAATAAGATAGAAATAAACAGAGGGTCTGAATGGTTACATTTAGAATTGGTAACAGTCTAATATCTGTAACTTTGCCTGTTTATATATCTCTTAGGCATTGGATAGTGAACGATTTTTGGATTTGAATAAGGAGCAACCAATAATTTTGTGAGGTTTGCAAAAAAGGTATGAATAAAACAAATGGGCGATTTGGGATGGTTAAAAATTACTCCTCTTTCGTGGTTAAAGTTGTAGGTGAAGGGGAAAATTTAACGAAAAATTATTTTGTGGATAATTTATTTTTTGGTTTTGGTTGATTTTAATTACATTTTGTATTGGACCATCCTGATGGGTTACAGAGAGAGAGTAAGTATGTTCGACTAAATGATGGGAGAAAGAATTAAAACTAGGTCGGTCCTACATTTCACTTCACTTGGAGCTGCAGCGGCAGGAGCTGATTTTATAAAAAAAATTTATGCGGACCACTTTAAGGGTTGAAGAGAGTAAGTAGGTAGGCATCTTTGGATCAGTTAGAATGGCGGGAGAAAATTGTATAGGAATTTTCTTACAGATCGCAGCATTATTAGGTTGAGGGGGAGATATGGGGTAGGTATGACCGCAAAAAATGTTGGGCGGGAAAACTAGTGAAGGCTGGTCATACATTTAAATCTCTCTAGGATCTCCATTTTTTGGAACAGGGATCCCCACCTGTAAGGACAGAGACGGAAATCTGGTCACGGACACTCAGAGTGTGCTGCAAATATGGAGGGAACACTTTCAATCTCTTCTCGTTCCCGAAGGCAACATAAGTGACGGAATCGCACCAATCATCGACGATGGAGTAGATTGTCCACCACCGAGCCAAAACGAGATCAGCACGGCAATTGCCCGGCTTAAAAATAATAAAGCTGCGGAAGCCGATGGACTGCCGGCAGAGCTTTTTAAAGCCGGCGGCGATGACCTGGTAACATGCATGCACCAGGTCATAAACACGATTTGGCTCAAGGAATGCATGCCCGATGATTGGAATCTGAGTGTCCTATGTCCCGTGCTTAAGAAAGGCGATCCTAGTGTGTGTACCAACTATCGCGGGATTAGCCTTTTACCTATCGCATACAAGGTCCTGTCTAGTGTGTTATGTGAAAGACTAAAGCCCCTCCTGTCGAACCTGATTGGACCTTATCAGTGTGGCTTTAGACCTGGTAAATCCACCACCGACCAGATATTCACGCTACGACAAATCCTGGAGAAGACCCAAGAAATGCAGATCGATACCTACCATCTGTTCATCGATTACAAAGCTGCATTTGACGGTCCGATGCGACAGAAATTGTTGGATGCTATGGCTGAGTTTGGTATCCCCGCAAAACTAATTCGACTCTGCGGGATGACACTGACTGACACGAAGTCTTCAGTGAAAATTGGCAAAAATCTGTCAGAGCCATTTTCTACCAAGCGAGGCTTTAGACAAGGCGATAGTCTGTCCTGCGATCTCTTTAACATCGTAATGGAGATGATCATTCGGAAAGCAGCAGTAAACAGGAATGGCACCATATTTAACAAAAGCCAAATGTTGCTCGCGTATGCTGATGATATCGATATTATTGGACGTGGATTGCGAGATGTTACTGCGGCTTTTTCGAGCATTGAAAAGCAGTCGGCTGAAGTGGGTCTGGTGATAAACGAGGACAAAACCAAGTTATTTGTTTCAACGAACAAAGAGTCCACTCGTCTGGGACGCTGCGTGAACGTTGACAACTATAATTTTGAAGTGGTAGATGATTTTGTCTACCTTGGCTCCGCCATAAACAAAAATAATAATGTCAGCCTCGAAATCAAAAGACGAGTATTGATCGCAAACCGCTGCTACTATGCGCTAAGCAAGCGATTTAACGACAAAGCGCTCTCTCGAAAAACAAAGATCCAGCTCTACCAGACTCTGATCCTACCTGTCTTGCTCTACAGGGCAGAATCGTGGGTAATGACACAAGCGGATCAATCTATTCTGGGAGCCTTCGAGAGAAAAATACTCCGCAAAATAATTGGACCCATCATCGTGAACGGCGAGTACCGTCGTCGAATGAATCATGAGCTGTATGAGCTGTACAACGACATCGACGTGGTCAAGCGCGTTCAAATAGACCGAATGCGCTGGCTTGGACACGTTGTACGAATGGACGATAACGCTCCGGCTCGAAAAGTCTTCGGCAATAAACTCGATGGGCGGCGCAGGAGGGGGCGACCAACACTCCGATGGATGGACCAGGTGACGGAAATGTTAAGTAAGCTTGGTATGACGAACTATCTACGGAGCGCAAAAGACCAAAGCGCTTGGAATGGTTTTCTACGTGCGGCTACTGATAGACGAATTTCTGTTGTTGCTGCCAGTAAAGAAGAAGAAGAAGAAGGATCTCCATACAATACTATGCTACGTCTAATACCCATTTAGGAAAAAGAGACATCGTCCTGAAGATAATTTTGGTTTAGCTGTTTAAGCTCTCTAGCATTTCGTAAGCAAACTAGAACCTATGAGACTTTATTTTCTGTACCATTTAAATTGTTTATGTATATAAATGTATATAAATAAATCACTGTGAACAAGTGAGAAAGTTTCAGTCGGGTAAACCGACTTACATATACCCTCACCCTCAGTAAAAAAAAAAAAATTCCTACACAAAATACAGACTTTTGTAACTATCGCGTTGGGCGTATTCATATTATTACTCGATTTCAAAAGTGGGCGGAATGATACATTTGTATGGGAGGTACCAGAAGGGGCGTGGCTTGACCTCCAGTTTTGTAGTAGCTTTACTAAATACAGAATTGGGGCATGATATTCATATTATAACTCGATTTCAAAAGTGGGCGGAATAGTACATTTGTATGGGAGGTAACTGAAGGGGCGTGTCTGGACTTTCCTTTCTTACATTTGTATGGGAGGCGTGGCCATGTAGCCCATTTCCAATACCGTAAGTAGTTTTGGGGAAATATTAACATATGCAAACTATCAAAACTATTGGTTACGTCTTTCGAAAGTTACGCACCAGTACGCACCAGCTGGACAGACAGACAGACATACGGGCATGGCTCAAACTACTTAAAAAGTCATCAGTCGCATTTGGTTCAAAGAAACATAGGGTCTAAGGTGATTCCTTCTATGTGTTACACTTTTGGCTCGTATCAAATGATATGAACCCTCCTACTCGTAGGTTCATTTCTATGTCGTATGATGTAATGATTGCAAAATTTGCGTTGTGCTATAGGCGAAGAATTTTTGTCTAGATACCACTCGCATTAGCAGAACGCACGTTGTGCTCCGCTTAATGATGCTTCCCATTGTCTGCTCTTATATTTGGTACTTGTATCCTACCCATCCGCCATGTCAGTTTGACGCAGCTACCGATTTTCTCAAATTGTGATCAAAATAAAATAGAGAGAACATCAGAAAAACTTAAGTACTCTCTCATCCCCCCACCATCGTATATAATGATCAGTGGCAATTGACTTCATATATATGCTAAATGAAACAAACAAGCTACGCATTGTTGCCTGCTCTCATGCAAACAAACAGCCAGCCAAACGCCGACTTTATGTCTATCCAACCAATCTAACCTATACCTGTTGCTTATTCCCGTACTCAAATGACAACTGTCTACTGTACATGCCCAATGCCATGATGTCAAACCATCACTATGGATTTGAGGCTTACTGTTTATTAACTTTATAGTTTCGTCGTCGTCGTCAATGATGTCCCTCCTGCTAAGCGCCTACATTTTCGCCCTATTCCCAAGTTTAAAACATACAAAGATAATTTGCCCCATCAGTAGCAACACGTTTGTTTGTACCTAAGACAATAACTCATCTTGAGTGTTGAGCGCTTTTGTGTCAGCCATCAAACAGACAACCAACTCTTGGGGTCTCATGCATAATGTATGAGGAGCGACTATTTGAAACGCTCTTGTGCTCAGATTTCTCTGGCAACCAATAAACAGCAATACGATGTTTGAGTGCAACCAAACATGCATTTCCTTCAACGTCGACACAACCAGCAACTCAAACATCCAACATCCAATGACCGATGATGACGAAGGTAAAGACGATGCAGCAGAAAAGACAGAGTATTTGCCGGGCCGAAGGATAAGGGAAACGGAAAGTTGAAAACCGTATCACATCGTGATGAAACATTAACAAATCCAATGCATTCGGCACGATTCGGTAATTTGTGTATTTGTTGATGTACGTGTTTTGGATGTTCAACGGAGTATCTTGAATATTGCTGGTATAGTTTAAATGGCTGTCCGTCCACTCATATGTCCGTCCATCTGTCTGTCTGTTTATTATCTCCACTTCAGTTTTTTGTGCTTTTGCCGAGAGTTTGAAGTTTTGGGTTTGTTGTTAGGTAGATTGTAAGCGTGGCTGCCTGAGATGCTACAATTTTTATATGAATGAACTGAATAATGTGTTGTTGCTGTTTGTTTATATGCTGTGCATGTTGTTTGTAGTTGTTGTTGCTGCTGCCATTTGCCATATGTTGCATGTTTTGGTGTAGAGTTCTATCACCCATTCCCAGTGAATGTGAATTGAAAGTGCAAAGTTACTTGTTTCGTTTAGTATTTTTTTCGGGGAATATGTTGAACATGAGCATGCTGGCGACGGCGACTGCGATGATGATGATGTTGTCGATGTTGATGTTGGCTCTTACTGTTATTGACACTTTTACTCGGTGTATTGACTAACTGTGACAGACGTTTATTTGACAACTGACCTTATTTCAAAATTCATAAATTATCTTTTGCTGTGTGTAACTTGTGCCACATTTTGTCCAATTCTAAGGAAACGATGCTGCAAAGGCAGTCAGTGTATTAAATGAATGAAATTTCTGCATAATGAAATGGCGCTATGCTGCTTAGAAGAAATATTGTTAAAGTAGAAGAATTGTTGCAACTACAATAATAAAGAGATAGAATTAAAGTTGTTTGCAAAAACTGCCGATGTCGTCAATATAGAGATTTTGGGGGGAAAATACTAGAATGTAGTAATGTTTCCGCTGATTGTGATGTAGATGTTGTGGGTATGGGGTTGCAATGTGAAACTTTCGTAACGAGTTGAATGGACAACATTCACTCTATGGTGTCATAATAATGTTGAACTTAACTTAATTATTTTCTATAATATTTTGAATACTTGTTAATTTTAATATTTTTAGTATTTTTAATTTTTTTAATATTTTTAATATTTTTAATATTTTTTATATTTTTAATATTTTTAATATTTTAATATTTTTAACATTTTTTATATTTTTTATATTTTTAATATTTTTAATATTTTTAATATTTTTAATATTTTTAATATTTTTAATATTTTTTATATTTTTAATATTTTTAATATTTTTAATATTTTTAATATTTTGTACATTTTTAATATTTTTGATATTTTTAATACTTTTAATATTTTTAATATTTTTAATATTTTTTATATTTTTAATATTTTTAATATTTTTAATATTTTTAATATTTTTAATATTTTGTACATTTTTAATATTTTTAATATTTTTGATATTTTTAATACTTTTAATATTTATAAAATTCCGTAATTTGTTTATATTAATATTAATTTATTTTAGGGGCGTCGGGAGTGTGAGTCAAGGCAAAGCTTCTGATCGGTTTAACTTGGCAAACCCAGAGTGATCCTTGCCAATTGCACTTCAAGTCTACGCACAGAGCTCCGTATTCGTGGTACTACTGCGAACGGAGTACCTGGAAGCGTGCCTTTGACACCCGGCAGAACACGACTAACTGTGAGGGGCGAAACCTAAAACTCAGGCACGTCAGCTCAGAGTGAGCGGTACCATGGTTAGCGTTTGACCCAGAATGGGCGGCTGCAATAAAATCCTGGCAGGAGGAGAAAACTGCGATGTGGTGCGCTGGGTTTGCAACCCGCCACCGACGTTTGAACAATTGCAATGAAAAGAAGTAAGAAAATAATAAAATGGACCCCCCAAAATGTTGACGACCATCGCAAACGAATTAAGGACCATTATTTGAGGATATGTACCTGGAATGTTAGAACACTGTATACACCAGGTGCCTCCATCCAACTGGCAGAAGTCCTCGAAGAATACAAGGCTGACATAACCGCTTTACAGGAACTCCGGTGGACGGGACACGGGTGCTCGCGCATGAAGACGTGCGACATCGACTATAGCGGCCATGCGGACAAGCACGAGTTTGGATGTGGATTTGTGGTTGGCAAGAGACTGCGACACCTAGTCTCAAGGTACAACCCGGTGTGTGAACGTATAGCCACCATAAGAGTCAAAACAAAGTTTTTCCACATAACACTTATATGTGCCTATGCTTCGACAGAAGAGAAAAGCGATGAGGACAAAGACGAGTTCTACGAGAGCCTAGAAAATGTATATGACCGTAGCCCCAGCCATGACATTAAAATTGTACTAGGCGATTTTAATGCTAAAATAGGCAGGGAGACCGTATTTGAGCCTACCATCGGAAAATTCAGTCCGCACACCGAAACGTCGAACAATGGCATCAGACTGATTGATTTCTCTGCGTCAAGAAATATGGTAGTTAGCAGCACTAGATTTGACCATAAAACTATTCATAAGGCAACATGGTTATCTCCAGATCAATTGACGAGGAATCAGATAGATCATGTGGTAGTCGATGGAAGGCACGCATCGAGTGTTCTGGACGTACGAGTGATCAGGGGTGCGAATATTGACTCCGATCACTTCCTTACCGTAGTTAAGATACGCACAAGGCTAAGCATGTCGAAAAACGTACGTAACCAGGCACAACGAAAGCTGGACATCGGTAAACTGCGGACCACAGAGGTAGCGGAAGTCTACTCCGACCCTCTAACTCAACTGCTGCGAAATGCTCCAACCCCTGATAATATAACCTCGCAGTGGCAATATATAGCCGATTCCACAGAACGGTCTGCAAGAAGCGTGGAAGTGGGTACTCAAAGCCGTCTCAAGAAGATGCCTGGTACGATGATGAATGTCGCAATGCCACGAGAGAGACGGATGCTGCATACAGAGCGAAATTGCAGTGAATGGCAATGTGAGCTGTTCGTGAACGGCACAGGGAGAAGAGACGAGACGCAACCCATCTTTTAAGATGGAAAAAGAAAGAGCTGAGGAAGAGAAACAATGATGAGGGGAAGCCCGAAAATTTTTCAAGAGAGTTAAGGCGAGAATGCATGGAACAGGGTTGGCCTCCTGCAAAGACAGCGATGATCAGCTAGTGACGGACCCGGATAACGTTCTGAAAATATGGAGAAATTATTTCAGAAATTTACTGGATACGGATACCACTCCAGAAGACCCCACTCCAATCCATGACGATGGTATTAACAGTCCACCTCCGAGCCAGAGCGAGATTCGTGTGGCAATCTCCCACCTTAAAAACAACAAAGTTGCTGGAGCCGATGGTCTCCCTGCTGAATTGTTTAAGGCTGGCGGTGATGAGCTGATTAGGAGCATGCATCAGCTCTTGGGGAACATCTGGGTAGAGGAGAGCATGCCCGGGTATTGGAGTCTTAGTCTTTTATGTCCCATATACAAGAAAGGAGATCGTAGTGAATGTAAGAACTATCGTGGAATAAGCCTATTACCAATTGAGTACAAGGTCCTTTCAAGCATATTGTGTGAACGTCTAAAGCCAATTGTAGAAAAACTAATTGGACCATATCAGTGCGGCTTTAGACCTGGCAAATCTACGATGGATCAAATATTCACTCTACGACAAATCATGAAAAGCAGATCGACACCTACCACCTCTTTGTCGACTACAAAGCTGCCTTCGACTCTCCGATAAGGAACATGCTTTATTCGTCTTTGCAGATGTACCTTGGAAAACACCAAATCCTCGGTTAAGATTGGTAAGAACCACTCTGAACCATTCAATACAGGAAGAGGTCTCAGGCAGGGTGATAGCCTGTCCTGTACACTATTTAATATAGTTATGGAGAAGGTGATGAGAAAGGCTGGTGTCAACATGTCTGGCACAATATTCCACAAGAGCCACATGCCACTAGCCTATGCCGGTGATATAGACATTATTGGCCGAAATCTGCGGGATGTTACTGCAGTTTTCTCATCACTAGAAAAGGAGTCAGCAAAAATGGGTTTAGCGGTCAACGAGGACAAAACAAAAATATTGATTTCGACGAACAAAGAGTCCTATCGATGGGGACGCAGCGTCAACGTTGAAAATTATTGTTTTGAGGTAGTAGATGAGTTTACCAACCTCGGATCTTCCGCCAATAAGAAAAATAATGTCAGCCAAGAAATTAAGCGGAGAATAGTGCTAGCTAATAGATGTTTTTACGGACTTCGGCAGCACTTTACTCGTTCTTTTGTATGCTGCCGAATCATGGGTACTAACGACAACGGACATACAAAAACTGGAAGTATTCGAGAGAAAAGTACTCCGAAAAATATATGGACCTATCTGTGTCGACGGCGAGTTTCGCCATCGGCTGAACCATGAGCTGTATGAGCTTTACCACAACATCGACGTAGCTAAAAGAGTCAGAATGCAACGACTACGATGGCTGGGTCATGTTGCCAGGATGGATGTAAATGCTCCAACGAGAAAGGTGTTTGAAGGCGAACCTGAAGGACGGCGCAGAGCAGGGAGACCCAAACTCCGTTGGAAGGACCAAGTGGTAGGCGACGTGCCACCATCTGGTAGGACTAACTGGAGAACACACGCACAAGACCGAAGCGTGTGGAATTCTTTAGTACTTCAGGCCTCAAATTTATGAACCACGTTCTTAAGTTGTAATGGGCCACTTAAGTAAGTAAGTAAGTAATTTATTTTTGAGTGAATTTCCAGGTCAATAAAAATCACAAAAATTTTCGCCTAATAATGAGTTTTCCTAAATTACCGTGCAAAGTGTGGTTAAAATCTGTGCTCTATTATCCTCCATCTTTGCCTAAACTCGAAGTATCATTTACATCTCCGTTAGGGTTTCCAGTAAGCGTGCGTGCGTGCGTGGTATGCATGTGCAAATTTGTTTCAACGTCAATTTGTATCTGCATTTTAAATTGTTTTTTAAATGTGTGAACGTTGTCACACGTTGTGGCGATGCACAGTGGGGAAAAAAAAGTTTTTTTGGACATTTGAAATTTAAGGCCGCAATTCTTGACCGATTTTCAAAATTCTTTTTTTGTATTATTGGAAACAAAATTGTGCACAGAATGTACGTTTTTTTTATTCTGAATTCCTTACCGTTATTTTTTTAAAATTTGTCAAAGTCGATGAAAAAATAATTTTTGACTTTAATGTCAAATATTTTTTGGGTTACGTGTCCTAAAAATTTCAAACTGACCTTAATTAATGTGAACATATGTTACGAATTAAACTCAATGAAAACATAAGACAAAAAAAATTTTTTGGCTCAACTGCAAGTAAATATTTGGAGGCACTATTTTCACACTTTAACTCGGTGTCCTGCTCATAATAATTATCCGATTAGAACAAAACTTAATTTATAACCTGGAAAAGTTTTAGGAAAGTCGTCTGTAAAAAATAACCCAAATCGGTGAAGGTCGCCATGCAATTTTTTTGCATATGTACCAAAATAATGCAGTTTTAAACTTCTGACGAAATATAACTTTATGTTTACAAGTAGGCTAAGTAGTGTGCTTTTCATTTAAAAAGACCAATACCATAATACTTTACATCAGCTGTCAAAATTTGGAAATTTGTTAAACTCATATACAAAATTAAATTATATTTGTAATATATAGGGCTAAAAATCGCAATAAGAACATTTCATATGTATAAATAGGCTTAATTATGATATTTTGATGCATAAATGAAAATAAGAGAGTGTAACTAAAATTTTTCCAATTTCCTCAGGAAATATATCGATTTTTGGGTTAACTTTAGTATCGAAATGTAAAAAGTGTTTAAGCGTTTCTCAGGATTCCTTATTTTGACAGACGATGTAACATATTAAGATATTGGTCCCTTTAAATGAAAAGCACACTACTTAGCCTACTTGTAAACATAATGTTTTATTTTGTCAGAAGTTTAAAACTGCATTATTTTGGTACATATGCAAAAAAATTGCATGGCGACCTTCACCGATTTGGGTTATTTTTTACAGACGACGTTCCTAAAACTTTTCCAGGTTATAAATTAAGTTTTGGTCTAATCGGATAATTATTATGAGCAGGACACCGAGTTAAAGTGTGAAAATAGTGCCTCCAAATATTTACTTGCAGTTGAGCCAAAAAATTTTTTTTGTCTTATGTTTTCATTGAGTTTAGTTCGTAACATATGTTCACATTAATTAAGGTCAGTTTGAAATTTTTAGGACACGTAACCCAAAAAATATTTGACATTAAAGTCAAAAATTATTTTTTCATCGACTTTGACAAATTTTAAAAAAATAACGGTAAGGAATTCAGAATAAAAAAAACGTACATTCTGTGCACAATTTTGTTTCCAATAATACAAAAAAAGAATTTTG
Source organism: Muscina levida (assembly GCA_964034835.1). Taxonomy (NCBI): domain Eukaryota; kingdom Metazoa; phylum Arthropoda; class Insecta; order Diptera; family Muscidae; genus Muscina; species Muscina levida. The sequence goes on along the minus strand of OZ035882.1, from coordinate 28,311,351 downwards.
AAAATCGGTCAAGAATTGCGGCCTTAAATTTCAAATGTCCAAAAAAACTTTTTTTTCCCCACTGTGCGATGGTGGTGATGAAAAGGTCTATGCCTGTGTGTTAAAGTTCAAATGTTTGTGTCTATACCACATATAGCAAATATATTGAATGTACGTGTTGTCCTTCTCATACTTCTAATTCAGGAGATTCTCCGAGATGACACACATAATGGAATAGTATGCAAGAACATGCATATAGGACATAATATGTATATATTATATACGTGCTTGTATAGGTTTTATATGTAACCCATATCCTGACCCCCACTACCTACTCTATTCGTATCTATGCCTTCGCCTTCATCGCCATCATCATTATTCAGTTTGTGTTTTAATATCAAGGAATTCTATTTTTATTTGCTCCCATTATTTGCTCTTCATATCATTGTCGTAGCCGTCGTCGTCATCGTCGTCGTTGTCGTTGTCGTCGTAGTATTTCGGTGATTTATGGCTTTGACAATTGTGTGTGTCGTCCTTATTCGGTTTGTTATTGTTTGACATTTATCATTGTCTTTGGCACATTTAATTTTATTGCCTAATTTTGTCTTTTATATACCATTAGTCCTATGAATATGCCTTCGATGTGTTCACATCGACTGCCGCGGGTTCTCTCGCCGGCGTTTTGGGGGTAAAGTTAGTTGAGTTTCCTTTTTGTCATTCTGTAAGTAATTGATTTTCTTTAAATTGTTGGATTTATTACTTACATATGAGAGGGATTCAATGGAATTTAGTGCCCATATTAAGAAATTATTTATAAATTATCCTTAATGTATTTAAGGATTAATCGATGAGCGCCATTAATGGTGAAGACAGGAGATTGAAAATAATTATAGTTTAATTATTGGTTTATTATATACTTTACATTTTTATAGGAAGTAAGAATCAATCAATTAATTTTGTCAAGCACTTAATATTAGGTTTTAAATTTACACGGTGCACATTGGGCCTAAATCTGTTTAGAGAGGCGCCGTAATAGGGGCGCCTTAGGTAATACAGCCATATGGCCTTTCGATTGGGAGAAAATGTATTATCATTGGCAGTTTATTATAACACGCGACTACCATGCGGGAGATCACAGGTTCAACTCCTGGCTCCAGTCATCTTAAAAGAAAAAAAAATGATCTTTCATTGTCGGCTCTCCCTCGAATGTTGTCGACAGCAACTTTGCAGTATTAGTGTTGAGTCAATCGACGTGTGTAGTAAGAGCTTCTCAAACAGTGACGTTTGCTTTCGTCGATAAACAGGTAGATGCCGTTAGTTGTGAATCTAAAAATAGAAAGCGTGTTAATTCACAACAACACGAGAAGCTATCCCATACCTCATTCATGGAGTGTAAAGGGATATTAAGTTAAGTAAGTTTAAGTTTATTATATTTGGGTACAGTAGTTTTAGGGCAGTGGACAAAAATCTTTATGTCATAAAAATTCATTAATTTGCAACCAATTAAAACTTAAAACGTATGTAAATTCTTTCGGTGAATAGCTTAAAAGCGATTATTATAATCCATATAATAATCAGCACCCCTTTCCTTCTTTAGCCATAAAGCCAACTCACTCCAAGTGCATATAAAATACAATGAATGAAATCAAACTGCCGCCACATTTCCTATTTCATTTCCCAATTTCCATTTGAATGATTTGAATTTTCACACCAGCGCACAACACTAACAACGGAAAAACATAATCATGTAAAATTGATTTTTTATTCAAAAACGAAAAAAGGGCGCACACACACCACACCACACATACAAAAGGCACGATCATTAAAGATAACGATCGTCAATGAAAGAGCGCAATGCAACCTTATGTGATGCTCCAAACGTTTCATCCAATATGGACTAAAGTGGTCAAAAAGGCAACGAATTCTCTTGAACAGATTTTCCAATCTGTATGATATCGGCTCTTTTGTTTGTTCTTTTCACCGATACTCGCACACAAACAATCGCTGCAACAACAACAAAAACAAGAATCATTGCAGCAGAGGAAGAGGCGTCCAATATAATTCCCAAATCGCCGCAGAGCAGAAAGACGTAACACAAGAGACTGGCACGAAAGAAAAGGAGCAGGTGTTGAAACTGTCGGCTCATTAGCATTTCAGAATATTCTGTTGGCCATTGTCGGTAGATGTTGTTGACGTTGTTGTTGTTGCTGTTATTGTTGATGGTGCTAGTGTTTCTGTTTGTGTTGCTGTTGCCACCGCTGAAGCTGGAGCCGTTGCCTGCTGTTGGGGCCACAAAGCTTTAGCTGGCCAAACAAGCTAAGCAAAGGCGGCGCGGCGCACACCAGAGATTCATGTTAATGCTCGGTTAAAGAAATTGAATGTTTAACTAAATGTTTTGGGTTAACAAGTATTTGACCTTTTATTTAAACAGCCAAGCAGTGAAAAAGAACCTGAGCTTCGCTACCAGCCGGCAAACAAATATTTTACTGAAGAAAACAAAAAAAAAACAAATCAATGCTTTGGAAAGTAAAGAACTTGTTTTACGCTCAACGGAACGAGGGAGGCTAGGGAAATATGAGGAAAGTTGTCAGGTAGAAATTACTTTAATGCAAAACAGTAGTAAATGTAACTAAAATTATTGTTTAGATGAAAACTGTCAGTTTAGTGTTCTTTGAAGGAAAATTAATTTTTTGTAATTTCATTAATTAACATTTTAATTAAAACACTTTTTGATAGCTTAAGCATAGAAAATTTTCAAGAAAATGGACTTGAGTGTCTGTAGCACGTTACCACCCGAATACTTTGACTATCAAATCTGAGCTAGAAGAATTAGTCAGCAAATTCACAGATCTATCCAGAATTGAAATTTGAGGGGTTTTAGATGTTCACTAGATAGGGTCCCTCTTACTCCCCCCAGTTTTGTAGTTTGCCTGAAGACAATTTAAGGACATACATTTTTTTTTAATCCAGGCACCCTATAATCTCCCCTATATAGTATGTATTATGAAAATCGGTATAAAGAATTAGCACCCCAGCTATCCACCAGCTGTTACAACAACAACAACCAATAGACAAAATGAAGCCTTTGATTAACCATGAATAACGATATGCGCCTCGTTTCGATCGGATATTAAATGACGATACAGCGTAATAATTACTATTTCGGGGGTCGTGGGGTGCATGGATCCGAAAAAAATTAGATGTCCTCAAATTGTCTGCAGACAAACTGCAAAACAAACAATGTTCCACAGAATATAAAAAAATCAAAATTAAAATCTCAGCATCTCTATTAGGGTGGCACCGAAATTCCACTTTGGTTTCTCGGTAATGCCCAAGCGGAATATTATGTCAGTTATTATAAAACGGCTATTGTCAAAATTCGAGCATAATCGGACAACTTTAAGCCGTGCCCTAAAGAGGTCAAATGTCTATATATATGAAAATGAGTGTGTCTTTATTTATTTGCATTTCTTAGTACCGTATAGACTCGAAAACGGCTTGACCGATCTTTTTGAAATTATCACTGAACGTAGTTATTTAGTAGGTGGTGAAGAAATGGGACTTGCATTTTAAATATATCAAGTGGGTGTGGCAACGCCCATTGGACTCAATTTTTGAAATCTGGAGGACTCTTTCACCAATCATCGTGAAAATATGTGTGGATGCATTTGGCAGCAAAGTTCGTGATCCAAAAAAAAAATGGGCGGGATTGGATCAGTGGGCGTGGGATAAAACTTGAAACTTTAAAAGGTTGTAGCTCATGAACTATAAGAGATATAAAGCTGATATTTAGTATGTGTTGTCGGTACAGTATGAATCAACGCCAGGGTGGAAGTGGGCTGTGCCATTCCCCTTTTAAAAGAGAATTTACTACTGATTCACTAAGAACCACCCTTTGACCTCTTTGAGGCACGGAAAATAGTTGTCCTTCAAAAATCCGGTTTTTTACCGGTTTTTTTTTAGGATTTTGGGAAGTTTAAAAAACTGATTCTTGTAGTGTTCAGCAGCACCTACCAGAAAAGTAGTATAATTTCCCAGGTATTGTTTATTTGTGGCTCTGTGTAATCCATAGAACAATGTGTGTGTCCGCAACGTGTGTCAGCAACGCACATTTAGATTTAAGTACCGGAAAAGGTAAAAGTATTTTAAATGTGAAGTTTGTTGTTTATAAAAAGCCAACATGTCTTCCTTTTTCTACAAAAAAAAATATACTAGTCACATAAGAAATTTCGCTAAATTTCACAAATTATCGTAGACACTTCAAGTTGTTGTTTGAAAATTGTGTGTGTCCGTAACGCACTTTGTTTTAGTCATAATTTTGAATACAACATTTTAAGCAAAGTTTCATTAAAGTAACATTATAGTACTGACCAAAATCACAATTTTTTAATATGAACGTAATCTTCAAAATATTGCAACCTTTCGAGAAAACTACATAATAAGAAAAAAAATCGTGCGTCCGCAACGCTAGGAAATACCCATATATAAATGATCAGCGTCGAATTCTGAGGCGATGTCCGTCTGTCTGTCTGTCCGTCGGTCTCTGTAACTACCGTAGCCGTAGTTAAAGAGATATCGACATGAAATTTGGAACACAAACCGGAGGTTTAGTTCTAAGATGACCCCGATCGGGGAAAAACTACCCTCACCCCACATACAAACTCCCCTCTATTACAGCTGTATTTTAAGAGATATTAGGCTAAAATTTGGAACATAAGCTTCTAAATTCTAAGATGAGCCCGATCGGCCAAAAACTACTCTCACTTACCATACAAAAACCAAAAATTGCTCCTTTTTGGGGGGTCTGTCCCTGCAACTACAACAGTAGTTTAAGAGATATCGGGCTGAAATTTAGAACACAAGGTTATATCCTCAAAGTGGAGGTTAAGATATTTAATTAGCCCGATCGGTCGAAAACTACTCCCACCCCCATACTAAAAAAAAACTTTATTTCCCATTACACCCTATGAATGAGAGTATGGGAAAGCTTCTCGCGTTGTTGTGTATTAACACGCTTTCTATTTTTAGATTCACAACTAACGGCATCTACTTGTTTATCGACGAATGCAAACGTCACTGTTTGAGAAGCTCTTACTAGACACGCCGATTGACTCGACACTTAATACTGCGAAGTTGCTGTCGACAACATTAGAGGGGAGCCGACAATGAAAGAAAATGTTTTCTTTTTTTTAAGATGACTGGAGCCAGAAGTTGAACCTGTGATCTCCCGTAGGTAGTCGCGTGTTCTAACCATTATGCCACGGCCTGTTGCCGCCCCCATACAAACTCCCCATTTGGGGGAGACTGTTACCGCGATCACAGCTGTTAGCTATAAAATTTTGTATGGAAGCTTCCGTTCTCCTACGGAGGCTGATTTCTAGGACGAGATTGATTGGTCAAAAACTACTCCCACGTCTCATACAAATTGACCCTTTTTGGGGGTCTGCCATCAAACTGAAACTTTGTATGCAAGCTCTGTCCTCTAAGTGGTGATTGAGCTCTAAGAGAAACAAGGTCGGTCAAGCCTACTCCCACCTTCCATACAAATTGCCCCTTTTTGGAGTCTCTCCTTGCAAGCCACAGTTTAAGAGGTATGGAGCTGACATTTGGTATGCAATCTTCTATTCTCTAAGTGGAAATTAAATTCTTAGATGTGCAAGATCGGACAAAAACTACACCCATGTTCCTTACAAACTCCTCTTTTAGCGGTGTCCCTTTAACTGTCCCCGCGATTACAGCCGTAGATTAAAAAATATCGGATAAAATGTTCTAACATTGTGCGTATGATTAATATAAAATCCGCATAATATTCATATTACTCATACGTTGTACATTAGATCGGGACGAAATTTTTGTCGACAAAGCCTACCCCGACAAACGAAAGCTGAGATGATTCTAAACAATTTTGGTGAAGGAACCATACGTTTAGAGTCGATTGCGAGCCACCGACTTTTAATAACTATTTCCGTCTTATTCTTGAAATCAAATTTTTTCGCAATATTTCTTAATATTTTTCAAAGTATTCGTTAAAAAAAATCAATTTTGAATATTTTAGAGAATTTTTTTTTTAACTTATTTCAAACAGGGAAAATGTTACCTATGTAGAAAAATGATATCCGAATTTAAGGAATTTTAATTCTTCAATTTCGGTTTTATTATTTCAGCAAAATTGGATCTAGAGTTCTTGAGTTATGCCTCCGCAACATGGCTATAGGAGCTTAATAACATTATGCCCAAAGCGGCACGGGTTAACATAGTCCAATTTTGCTCAAATTTTGGCTATCCCAAAATCTGCAAAGACTAATGATTTTCGGGGCGTTAGACATACAAAATTCTAAATTGTTTCCATATATAACTTGCGACTACCCAAGTGTACGCAGATAGGACGTTGAGCTTCGCTGAATGACGCCATGGCATTGAATTCCCATTTATGTTTTCTTTTGCATTTATATTTTCGATTCTAACTTAAAAATAAAAAACTTTCATTACTTGTTTTACAGGTTTGCTTTAATTTGGGAATGGGACTTTGCCCAGAGGTGGAAAGTTACTGATTGTTACTCACTTGGGAGTGACCAGAATCGATTCCTTTGCGGCACTGTCCAAGCAGCTAACTACTTCCGGTCTTAGACCAAGTATTCCCCGGGCAATGACTTCAAAGCAACCGCTTAGAAGTTAGCTAAAGTTAGAAGGCATTACAACCATGTATCCTGAATGGTCAAAGAGACGTCTCAGGAAAGTAGGCTTAAACCGCTGAAGCATGGTTGCATCGTGGGATTGGACGCGCAGATAGCAGCCCTATTACCAATCTAGGAGACGAGGGTTAGCAACCCACATCTTCCGAAAACTAAATTGCTAACGAATCGTTAAAAAATCAGCCTCTAAATAAAAAACCGAAACACTCGTTGACGACCTTTGCATATCGAACTAGGACTATGATTGGATACTGGAATGTAAGAACGCTCAGAGACGGCGATAACATCGCCACCGGTTTGAACGCCAGGTATTTGCAAGCAGAACGTGAAATGTTACGGTACGGCCTTGCTATCCTCGGTTTAAGTGAAATTCGATGGACTGGCTCTGGTGAGTATTCGTCTCCAAGCTCACAGTCGGTCATGCTATATTCTGGAAAGGAAACAGGAAGCAATCACCAATCAGGCGTTGGAATAATGTTGTCAACAAATGCGCGTAAGAGCCTCATAAATTGGAAGCCTGTATCGGACCGACTTATTCTTGCCCGTTTTGGATCTAAGGTTAGAAATATCTCTCTAATACAGTGCTATGCCCCAACCGAAGCTGCCACAGACGATTTGAAAAACGCGTTCTACAGTCAGCTGAATGCAACGTATGACGATATTCCACGAGGTGATATCGTCATAGTCATGGGAGACCTGAACGCCAAGGTCGGTTCTGACAATGAATCGCTGAAGCATGTAATGGGCAAGCATGGGCTTGGTACACGGAATGACAACGGGGAACGGTTTATTGACTTTTGCAATGCTAGAAAGTTAGTTATCGGTGGCACTCTCTTTACCCATAAAGATTGTCACAAGGTAACGTGGCTGTCTCCCGACAGGCATAACACCGCGAACCAAATTGACCACTGCGCCATCAGCCACCGTTTTAAAAAATGCCTGCTTGATGTACGTAGTAAACGAGGTGCGGATATTGGCCAATCTCGAGACCACTACCTAGTAGTAGCCAAAATACGTTTATGTACCACAGCCATACAAAACAACAGACAGAACCTCCGACCCAGGAAATACGATGTTGGTAGATTAAGGAATATGAACGTCCGAAACAACTTTACCTCCCAACTCCGACAGGCGATGAATACCACCGGAAATGTACTCCCTGCTTCCATTGATTCGAAATGGTACCATCTTAAAAACATAATACGGTCATGTGCAGATAAGTCAATCGGACCAACCCCCAAAGGAAGAGAAGATTGGATGTCTGAGGCTACTTGGAGTTTAATTGCAGAACGCAAAGAGCTGAAAGATAAATTCAATGCTTCCAAGAACCCCGAAGAGAAGAATTTACTAGAAAATAAGTATAACGAAAGCCATAAAACGGTACAGCGTGCAGTGCGTAGGGACAAACGAAGAAGTATAGATTGTCTCGCTGAGCAGGCTGAAAATGCCGCAAATTCTGGCGACACTCGCACAGTTTTCCATGTCACCAAAAAACTAGCGGAACGCAAATTGCACATTGAACATCCTATCCGAGATCTGACTGGAAATCTTCTCAGCACCGACCAGGAACAACTGCAAAGGTGGAAAGAACACTTTTCCATAGTCTTAAATAACATAATAGACCCTGCAGCTGAACTACCTATACCTGCAAGTTCAATAAATACCACAAACTACAGGATTGGAACCTCACCACCTAGTTTATCCGAAATTATAGCAGCGATAAAACAACTTCCGAACGGTAAAGCCGCCGGCACAGATGGTATCCCTGCTGAATTATATAAGTGTGATCCAACACTCACTGCAGAGCTATTACACCCACTCATTACTGAGTCATGGGAAAGTCATGGGAAGTCCTTCCCTGAAGAATGGAAAAATGGGATAATTGTCAAAATTGCAAAAAAAGGAGACTTGAAAAATTGTAACAACTGGCGTGGAATTTGTGTTCTCCCAACGATAGCAAAGCTAATGGCAAAAATAATTCTAAACCGAATTAAAGAACACCTAGAACTTAGTATTAGCTCCTGTCAAGCAGGTTTTCGCAGTGGATATTCCTGTGCAGACCACATCAATACGCTGCGCATTGTTGTAGAACAATGTTTGGAATTCAATTCCAATCTTCATCTTCTCTTTGTGGACTTTGAGAAAGCGTTTGACAGCATCAACCGTGAATACATTTGGTTTGCCTTGCGAAGAAGATATATACCTGAAAAATCAATATCTCTGATCAAGGAAAGTTATAACCAGGCCAGATGCTTCGTTCTCCATAAAGGAAAGCTCTCAGACCCATTCCATGTTCAAAGTGGAGTGCGTCAGGGATGCATATTGTCACCTCTATTATTCCTAGTAGTTATGGAAGATGTTCTTAGTTCCATCGAGAACCGAAGCCAAGGAATACAATGGCAAATCAACGGCAAATACCTAAATTACCTGGCTTACGCAGACGATATTTGCTTGCTTTCTCATAGGCTGTGTGATCTAAAACGGACAACATTAGATCTCCAGGAAAAGCTGCAACATACGGGTCTTAAAATAAACACCAGCAAAACAAAGACTCTTAGCATAGGAACCGAAACAACAGCTCCATTAAGGGTAGGTGATGAAACCTACAAATATGCTCCTAACTTTTGCTACCTGGGGTGTGAGATTGATGCTGAAGGAGGTTCCGATTTAGATGTAGAGGGCAGAATAAACAAGGCAAGATCGTCGTTCGGTATACTAGCTCCATTATGGCAAAATAACAAAATTAGCCTCCATACAAAACTGCGAATTTTCGAAGCATGTGTGAAGTCTGTACTGCTGTATGGATGTACAACTTGGAAAGTTACCAGTAGTATTACCAATCGGCTTCAAACTTTTGTCAATCGCTGCCTTAGACGAATACTTCGTATTTTCTGGCCGCGTACCATTTCAAATGCAGAATTGTTGTCGCGATCACGGCAAATACCACTGGCAACGGAAATTCGTAAGCGTAAGTGGCAGTGGATTGGACATACTCTTCGCCGAAATGATGACAACGTGGCTAAGCAGGCACTTAAATGGAATCCCTTCCATCAGGCAGGTCGTCGGCGTGGAAGACCACGTATAACATGGCGACGCTCCACCGAAAGCGAAATGAGTAACCTCGGCGTATCCTGGAACCAATTAAGATCGATTGCACAAAACCGTGTCCGATGGCGGACGGCTGTAATTGACGCCCTATGCTCCAATGGGAGTTAGAGGAACACATATATATATTTAATAAATGCAAAAAAATCATATAATTTTTCATTTATCCTATGTTACCTAAACCAGAAAACCTTAAATCATATAAAATATTCATTTGTTTTCTGCATTCTCACCGTAAATGTGTGTTCCGCAAAAGTTTACCCAAAAGTTCATTAAACCTCATCCATCATTTTGTCGTCATCATAGCAGTCAATCGTTTGTTCGTTGCGTCGCTGTTTTTAAACGGCAGGGGGAAAAAAATCTTGAATTTTATTATAATTTTAAATTCTAAAACAATTTCCACTTCCTACCTATCGTATGGCGAACCAAGATATTTTGAACCTGAAACTTTTACGCACATTAAACCCCTCTATGCGCCGCCGGAGCCGCCTTCGCCGCCACAAACCGAAACGAGAAATTCGTAGAATTTCATCAACATCATAAATACGAAATTCATAATGTATTCCATAAGAGTTTGTCTGTCGTCTCTTCTTTTCCTATGCGAATGCACCCACACACACACGCACACACACAGGAGACAAACATTTATTTCATGTTGTTTAATGAAATTCTTATCATATGAAAATTGTATGATATGCAAAAATAAAACAAAATAAAATAAAAAACATCGAGAAAACGACAAATGACAATGACAGACAGACAGACAGACAAACAGGGTACAGAGATTAACACACACACACACACATCGCATATGCGATATATTTTTATATTTGGCCCGAAAAAAATCCATCAAGCGTAACCATCCATCGAATAAATGACAGAAGCACTGACGAATTGAAGGCGTCATGAATGACAACTCCGCAACACATAATACCTTTATGTGTTTTAGTATATGAACTGTGAACTAGTGTGAGTGTAGGTGTGTGAGTGTGGGTCTGATACTACTATATCCTTAGCAATAACTCAATACTTTTGGGTTAAGAGAACGAACGAATGATGAATGATATGAATGAAAAGTTTACTAAGTATGTACGAAAGTGTGTGAAGCAAAGGCTGTTGTTATTTATAATAAGTTTTGTAAAAATTCTATGATATGCCTATAGAACAATTCTTTTTCCAAAATACCTTAGTTATTTTTCATGTACTTCATAATATCTTTAATTAAAGTACTCACATTGGGAAAGTTTAAATTATTTTTTTTATATTTCATATTTTTTATGTTTTATCGCGTTTTATAAAATAACAACATTATATATTTCATGGGCTTTAATTTAGTTTTGTACAAAAAACAAAACAACAATTAATATTATTCTCTCTTAAATTATTTATTATTAAATGTGGGCATAGTCATCGTACAACTACAGACACACACACACACACACTGATGAAAGTATGCCAGCATTGATATGTAAGTATAAGTAAAGATTTTGGAATATTTTTAACTGTGTAATGTGACGAAATGTCTGCCAATACTGATGAATTTAAAACGATACATTTGATACAAACCCTCCACGTAGACAAAATACAAGATGGATCAAAAGTATTTTACTATTTAAACTCTGCAAACTTTTTGATATCTTCAACATTCTATTAACGCACTTAGCTTAAAAGACCTGCACGTGACAGATGACAGTCACAATTTTATTTTTATCACCATATTCATAACATGTCATCTCGTTGCAGTTAATGAATATTGGGCTAAAAATTACAGCAACATTAATCCATAAATACACGCCACACTTCCCTTTCCCTCTCTCGCACTTCAATTTGCTAACGCTTCTTGTCCCATTGCTTAGCCTGAACTTAAGGCAACAATATACAAAAAAAAAGACCTGTAGAATAACCATTAAATACTTAGTCAACGCTTTCACTGATATCTTCGACAACAACAGCTCTATTGCCTTTGGTATTCACCTCTGAGCCAGTGCGGGAGATATACTCTCCCCTCATAGTTATCAGCATTTACTTGGTTAAAAGGGCACACACACACACACACTTGCACATTATCTTAAATGGCATTTATGTCCTAAGTAAAGCAGAAATATTAATTTGTGCAAACGCACACCGACACACACACGGTTACAAGATTTTGACACACGCACTAACAAACAGCCACCCACCTTCCAGGTAGGGGAGGACACCCACAATCACAACAACGCTTACACGCAAACACACACTGTCTCACACAATTTTGAAAGGACGAAACCTCAAAGTCTACAACTGTAAAGAAAAAGTTATGCCAACAATCAAGTCAAACTCCCCAGCTCATCGTTTGCCATAAAAGGTCTTGCGAGTCTTCCTTCCTTTTGCTGACTTCAATATGAGACTCTTTTCTTATGACATTGCCCTCATCATGGTCTCCCTTCGTCTATGCCGTCACCGCTATCGTTGTTGTTGCTTTTGTAGTTGTTGTTATCCTGTGCCATTACTGTCTGCCATCAGAAATCCAATAAAAATCATTGTTCACCCAACAACTTTGTTCAGAGGGACGGACAGACAGACGGACGAATAATTGTGTGAATGGCAAAAAGAACGGACGGACGTACAGACGGACGGACGGAAGGAAGGACGAAGACTTTTATAGAGGTCTTATGTTTACTGTTTTGGCGTTTATTAAAATCCACTTGTAAAGTTTTTGCCCTTCCTCTAACGCGCACACACACACAACACACACGCACTTGCACATATACTATAATCCAAGTAAAGCAACTTTCCGCTATATTACTTAAGCATGATACCCTTTTTATGGCGTGTGGGGGTTGGTCTTATAATTAAGGTTAAAGTTGTTTGGTGTGCATGCAAATCAATGTGGCTTGACAAATATACTATGTGTAAGAAATAAAGACACAAAGTATTCTTTAAAAACAAATATTTAAGTATTTTATACTTACTGCAACCGCACCATTAATTGCGAAAATAAGCCCTATTGTCAGCATAAGGGGCTTACCTAAAAAATAATATTAAAAAAAAATATTTTGAAACTTCAAATTTTTTATTCTGAATTCCTTACCGTTATTTTTTAAAAATTTGTCAAAGTCGAAGAACAAATAATTTTTGACTTTAATGTCAAATATTTTTTGGAATAGGTGTCCTAAAAATTTCGAACTGACCTTAATTAATGTGAACATATGTTACGAATTAAAATCAGTGAAAAAATAAGACTAAAAAATTTTTTTGGCTCAACTGCAAGCAAATATATGGAGGCACTATTTTCACACTTTAACTCGGTGTCTTGCTCATAATTATTATCCGATGAGAACAAAACTTAATTTACAACCTGGAAAAGTTTTAAGAAAGTCGTCTGTAATAAATAATCCAAATCGGTAAAGGTCACCATGCAAATTTTTTGCATGTGTACCAACTCGACAGGCAACTCGTCTTTTTAGAAGAAAAAAGAAAGAGCTGAAGAAGAGGCAGGATGAGTGTATTGAGTTGCTCCGAAGTAGAGCGGAAGCCCGAAAATTCTACAAGAGAGTTAAAGCGAGAATGCGTGGAACAGGGTTGCCCTCCTGCAAGGACAGCGTTGGTCAGCTAGTGACGGACCCGGATAACGTTCTGAAGATATAGAGACACCACTTTAGAAATTTACTGGATACTGACACCCGAAGACCCCGCTCCAATCCATGACGATGGTATTAACTGTCCACCTCCGAGCCAAAGCGAGATACGTATGGCCATCTCCCGCCTTAAAAACAACAAAGCTGCTGGAGCCGATGGTCTCCCTGCTGAATTGTTTAAGGCTGGCGGGGAGGAGCTGATTAGGAGCATGCATCAGATCATGGAGAACATCTGGCAAGAGGAGAGCATGTCCGGGGATTGGAGTCTCAGTCTGTTATGTCCCATATACAAGAAAGGAGATCGTAGTGAATGTAAGAACTATCGTGGAATAAGCCTATTACCAATTGCGTACAAGGTCCTTTCAAGCATATTGTGTGAACGTCTTAAGCCAATTGTAGAAAAACTAATTGGACCATATCAGTGCGGCTTTAGATCTAGCAAATCTATGACCAAATCTATGATCAAATATTCACCTTACGACTTAAACTTACTTAATTTCCCTTTGCACCCCATGAATGAGGTATGGGATAGCTTCTCGCGTTGTTGTGAATTAACACGCTTTCTATTTTTAGATTCACAACTAACGGCACCTACTTATTTATCGACGAATGCGAACGTCACTGTTTTGAGAAGCTCTTACTAGACACGACGATTGAATCGACGCTTAATACTGCGAAGTTGCTGTCAAACAACATTCGAGGGGAGCCGACAATGAAAGAAAATTGTATTTATTTTTTTCTTTTAAGATGACTGGAGCCAGGTTTGAACCTGCGATCTCCCGCATGGTAGTCGCGTGTTCTAACCACTATGCCACGGTCGGTCCCTTACGACAGATCCTGGAAAAAACCCATGAAAAGCAGATCGACACCTACCACCTCTTTGTCGACTACAAAGCTGCCTTCGACTCTCCGATAAGGAATAGGCTTTATGATACCATGTCTGAGTTTGGTATTCCTGCAAAGCTGATTCGACTTTGCAAATGTACCTTAGACAACACCAAATCCTCTGTTAAGATCGGTAAGGATCAGTCTGAACCATTTAACACGGAAAGAGGTCTCAGGCAGGCCGATAGCCTGTCCTGTACACTATTTAATATAGTTATGGAGAAGGTGATGAGAAAGGCTGGTGTCAACATGTCTGGCACCATATTCCACAAGAGCCACATGCCACTAGCCTATGCCGATGATATAGACATCATTGGTCGAAATCTGCGGGATGTTACCGCAGTTTTCTCATCACTAGAAAAGGAGTCAGCAAAAATGGGTTTAGCGGTCAACGAGGACAAAACAAAAATAATTATTTCGACGAACAAAGAGTCCTCTCGTTGGGGACGCACCGTGAACGTTGACAATTATTGTTTTGAGGTAGTCGACGAGTTTACCTACCTCGGATCTTCCGTCAACAAGAAGAATAATGTCAGCCAAGAAATTAAACGGAGAATAGTGCTAGCCAATAGATGTTTCTACGGACTTCGGCAGCACTTTAATAACACCACCTTATCTCGGAATACTAAGAAACAGCTTTACCAGGTGCTAATCTTACCCGTTCTTTTGTATGCTGCCGAATCATGGGTGCTTACGACAACGGACATACAAAACCTGGGAGTGTTCGAGAGAAAAGTACTCCGAAAAATTTATGGACCTATCTGTGTCGACGGCGAGTTTCGCCATCGGATGAACCATGAGCTGTATGAGCTTTACCACAACATCGACGTAGCTAAAAGAGTCAGAATGCAACGACTACGATGGCTGGGTCATGTTGCCAGGATGGATGTAAATGCTCCAGCGAGAAAGGTATTTGAAGGCGAACCTGAAGGACGGCGCAGAGCAGGGAGACCCAAACTCCGTTGGAAGGACCAAGTGGTAGGCGACGTGCCACCATCTGGTAGGACTAACTGGAGAACACACGCACAAGACCGAAGCGTGTGGAATTCTTTAGTACTTCAGGCCTCAAACTTATGAACCATGTTCGTAAGTTGTAATGGACCACTTAAGTAAGTAAGTAAGTAAGTACCGATTTGCGACATGGTTGTGTTGTGTTTGTAGTCTTATAGTACTACTTTTTGCTACTAAACTGCTACTATTTTATACCACTACTATTTATTCTATTAATTTTTACTACTATATATTTCGTTAAACAACAAGTGTTGGTGTTAAAATGGTGTTTTCGTATGGGGGCGTACTTTTCTAGGGGGAGTGGCTTAGTCAGTGAATATAAATTAAAAATTATTTCTTGTAATTAAGTTATGTGCCAATTTTCAGGAAGTTATCATATCAAATAACAAATAGGTATACAATAGTACAATAGGTACTACTCAAACTGTAATTGTGGCATGGCTTGACTCAAAAAATGTCAAATATCTCCAATCGGGCACGATTGTGGCAATGTTTTTTTTTTTAAATTGTTTAACGGACGTTCCCTCAATAATACAAAATTTTCAAATTTCTGGCACGCCCGGCATTTTTTTTTTAAACTCTACTCAAAATTTGAAAATTAAGCAAAAAATAAAGGTTTTTAAAAAAAAATATAAAAATTAGGCCTTTATAAAAAATATATATATTTTTATTTTAATATCTTTGAAATTGTTCCAAAAATCAAGAGAAATAAATTTATATATTAAATTTACGTCAAGTGTATCAAATGATACATCAAATTCGGCTTACGATCAGAAAAGTGTTTTTTTTTATAGTTTGACGTCTAACCGATTTTGAACAAACACTAGTTTAGCTCTGCAATAATTTTGATTTTTTTTTTTTGCATTTTTCATTCTTTTTTAAAATAGCTCATCTTTGAACAGCTGTACAAACTAAACTTTTCACTCAAAATGGATGATACTTCATAATTTGATACTTCAATCAGTTCTTAATTGAAAAACATAAACCGTTTTGGCCAGTCAAACAACTCGAAATTTTTTTTGGCACGAGTTTTCGTCAAATGAGCCACTGTGCGTCGTTGGATTCTGACTCTTTTCGTTACGTGGTCGCCGAGGTAAAGCTCCTACAGCTCATAGTTCATCTGATGGCGAAACTTGCCGTCGACACAGATTCTTCTTCTTTAATGGCAGCAACAACAGAAATTTATCTATCAGTAGACGCACGTATAAAAGTACTCCTAGCGCTTCGATCATTTTCGCTCCGCAGATAGTTCGTCACTCCAAGCTTAGTTAACAGTTCTTTCACCTGGGCCATCCATCGGCGTTTTGCTCGCCCCATCGTATTAACAAAGTTGTATTAGCTTCGCGGAGATACCAAACTCGGCCATAGCATCCAACAATTTCTGTCGTATCTATCGGACTGTCGAATGCAGCTTTGCAGTCGATGAACAGATGGTAGGTATCGATCTGCATTTCTTGGGTCTTCTCCAGGATATGTCGTAGTGTGAATATCGTATTAGCTTCGCAGAGATACCAAACTCAGCCATAGCATCCAACAATTTCTGTCGTATCTATCGGACTGTCGAATGCAGCTTTGCAGTCGATGAACAGATGGTAGGTGTCGATCTGCATTTCTTGGGTCTTCTCCAGGATATGTCGTAGTGTGAATATCTGGTCAGTCGTGGAATTACCAGGTCTAAAGCTACGCTGATAAGGTCCAATTAGGTTAGCCAGAATGGGCTTTAGCCTTTCACATAACACACTAGACCGGACCTTGTATGCGATGGATAAAAACCTGATCCCACAATAGTTGGTACACACACTTGGATCGCCTTTCTTAAGCACGGGACATAGGAAACTTAGATTTCAATCATCGGGCATTCACTCCATGACTCGGTGGCTCGGTGGTGGACAGTCTACTCCATCGTCGCGATTGGTGTGATTTCGTCACTTATGCTGCCTTCGAAAACAAGTAGAGACCGAAAGTGTTTCCTCCATATTTGCAGCACACTCTGAGTGTCCGTGACCAGATTTCCGTCTCTATCCTTACAGGTGAGGATCCATGTTCCAAAACCTTTGCTGTTAACCCTTTGGTACAACTTTCGGTTCTCACATCTACCCCTGTAGTTTTCGATACCTTTGCTCTCTCTTTTCTTCCACAGACGCTGTTTCCGCCAAAACATGCGTTTCACCTCCCTACTTTTCTCATTATAACGCTCCGTAACCGCACGCGTCGCCATTGGCTGCAATTTTGCCTTGTATGCAGCATCTGTTCCCTCAGATATTTCGCTACATTCATCATCGTACCAGGGCTTGTCTGACTGTGGTTTTTCATAATCCAGTACGGTCGTTGCGGCAGTGGTCATAGAATTCGCAACTTTGCTGCCACTGTGTGTCGGGAACATCAGAACTAGTTGGTTGGCATTGGCTATCTCGGTGGTATGCAGCGTTGTGATGTTTAGCTTCCATTGCATTTGATTGCGATTGTCTTTAGCACTACTTAATCGTGTGCGTACCTTGGCTGCAACTAGGTGGTGATCCGAGTCAATATGTGCACCGCGCATCACACGCACGTCTAAAAGGCTTGAGACATGCCTTCCATCAATTACCACGTGATCAATCTGATTTGTTGTACTTTGATCGGGAAATAATTAGGTTGCCTTGTGGATATCTTTATGCGGGAATCTGGTTCCACTCACAACCATGTTTCTTGCCGACCAGTCTGAATCCGTTGTTGGAGGTGTTGTTGTGTAGGCTGAATTTTTCGACTGCTGAAGCAAGACATCTTCCTTTCCTGTCTTAGCATTAAATTCTCCCAGAACAATGTTAATGTCATGTGCAGGGCAGCGGTCATATATATCCTCCAGGCGCTCATAGAATGCATCTTTGATGTCATCGTCTTTGTCTTCCGTCGGAGCGTGCACACAAATCAGCGTAATATAAAAATATTTCGCCCGGATGCGAATAGTGGCTATTCGGGCACTAACTGGGTTAAACCGCGAGACCTGGTGTCGAAGTCCCTTGCCGACTATGAAACCACATCCAAATTCGTGTCTTTCTGCATGGCCGCTGTAAAATATGTCACAGTTCTTCCGTCGTGTGCATTCCTGTTCTGTCCATCTCATTTGCTGTATGGCGGTGATGTCAGCCTTGTATTTGTTGAGGACATCCGCCAGTTGGATAGAGGCACCATCTCTGTATAGAGTCCGGACATTCCAGGTGCATATCCTTAAAATATGGTCCTTATAACGTTTGCGGTGATCATCAACATTTGGGGGGGGGTTCTTGTTTTTTCTTTCCTTCATGTTTTCACAATAATTGAGGTTAAAGAGAGTGGCTTATTAGGCCACCGCGCCCGATCATAGTTTTTTGGGGCTGCCAAAGCAACTAAGAGAGCCTGTGTTTAGCTTCAGTAACTTCTGTTACCTACTTCCTAAGACGCATCGGTGGTAGCATGCCTTCTTACATTTGCTACCACTAAACGGATGTTCTGTGACATTGCCAGGGGAATACGTGATACCTCGGACGTTAGGAACTGCTTGGGAAACTTCAAAGAAAGCTTCTGCCTATTCCCAAATGAATAACAATCAGAAAGACTCAAATTATAAAATACCCCAGGACATCAGTACCACTTTGTAAAATTTTCGTATAAATTGGTCTATTCTAAAAGCTGGCAGATGGATTTTTGAAAGGGGGCTTGGCACTGCCCACTTCTACCCTGGCTGTATTTCATACTGCACCAAAAATATATATACGAAATATTAACTTCATACCTCTGACAGTTCATGAGATATAGCATTTTTAAATTTCAAACTGTATGGGCGGTACCACGCGCCTTTTTTTAATCACAACCAAGTATAGCCAAGGACTATCAACAGGTCATCAGTACCACTTTGTAAAATTTTTATACAAATTGGTCTATTGGAAAAGCTGTCAGGGCGATCTTTGAAAAGAGGACGTGGCAGCGCCTACTTTCACCCGGGCTATAATTAATACTGCACCAACAACATATATACCAAATGTCATACCTCTGATATTTCAGGAGATATAGCGTTTTAAACATTCAAACTGTATGGTCGGTGCCACACACCTTTATCCAATCACAACTAAGTATAGCCAAGGACTATCAATATGTCATCAGTACCACTTTGTAACATTTTCGTATATATTGGTCTATTAGAAAAGTTGTTAGAGATTTTTTTGAAAAGGGGGTGTGGCACCGCCCACTTCCACCATGGCTGTAATTCATACTACACCAAAAACATATGTACCAAATATCATCTTCATACCTCTGATAGTTTATGACATATAGCATTTTTCAATTTCAAAATTTCAATTTCATCCAATCACAACCAAGTATAACCAGGGACTATTAACAGGTCATTAACACCTCTTTGTAAAATTTTCATATTAATTGGTCTATTAGAAAAGCTGTCAGAGCGATTTTTGAAAAGGGGGCGTGGCACTGCCCACTTATACCTTGGCTGTAATTCACACTGCACCAAAACCATTTGTACCAGATTTCATCTTCATACCTCCGATGCTTCATGAGATATTGCATTTTTAATTTTCAAGTTGAAGGGGCGCTGTCACAAACACAACCAAGTATGGCCAGGTACTATCTACAGGTCAACAGTACCACTTTGTAAAATGTTCGTATTAATAGGTCTATGGGAAAAGCCGTCAGTGCGATTTTTTGAAAAGGGGGCGTGGCACCGCCCATTTCCACCCTGGCTGTAATTCAAACTGTACGAACAACTTATATACCAAAAATCATATTCATACCTCTGCTAGTTCATGAGATACAGACGTTTAAAGATTCAGGATGTAAGCCACGCCCACTGATCCGATCCCGTCCATTTTTTGTTGGATCACGATTTTGGCGCCAAATGCATCTACATAAATTTTCAAGGCGATTTGTGATGCAGTTCTCCCGATATTTAGTTTTCAAAAATTGGGTCCAACTGGCGGGGCCACGCCCACTTGATATATCAAAAATTCAACCAGCCTATTTTTTCCACCGACCACACAAACAAACAACCACAATCTCATTTTAATATATATATATGTAGTAACTGTCTATCATCACTATAAACTCATTATCCGATCTTTCGACGACTATTCTTATATCCAATGCCTCTCAACCAACATCATAACTATTGCCCTCACTTGTCAGACCACACCCAAAAAAAAGGTTACCCACAACATCCTCCCTGCTACAACTTAGCACGAAAGCTTGAAAGTCGATTTTGTTTTCGTTGATATTAATGGCAGTTTATCTTCTACCCCTGGCCCCTCCATATCGCGCTAGCTACCCTCCACTCGACCATCAGTGTCGTCGACTGTGTGTAATCGTCATTTTGCATTATTTTCTTAATCTTTATTTTTAAGTGCGAAGCGGAGCGTCTGTCGACAAAAGGGAATGTAGGTGAAATATCTGGCACGAAAAACAGAGTGATAATTACTGTTAAACTTTCAGAGTTTGCTGTTAAAAGATTATCATCGAAAAATTATCATAAAACTTAAAAATTATCACTATCATCAAAGGTTTGGTGTTGGTGTCGGTGTTGGTGTCGGTGTTGGTGTCGGTGTTGGTGTCATCAACGACGTCATTGTTATGAGGTGATTATTATTCGTTAAAGGTTTGTTGTGTGGGGAATGCCAGGGGAAAGGGGGGTAGGGTCGAACAACAATGGTATCGTGACTTTGTAACCTTTGAGTGTGAAGTGATATTTTGGCTGGCTTCGAAAATGGAGGGAAGCGATAAGCAAAAAAATTAATAAAACAAGAAATTGAATGGACGGATGAAGATCCTCTTGAACAAGAGAATAACTGCATGATGATATAATTAAATACCTGATGGGTTGGATTTTTCGATATGTTAATGGTTAATGATTTTCGGAAGCACTTCGGCAGGAAGTAGGAGGAAAAGGACAATGTTTTAAGATAAGTATAGTTTTTGAAAATAAAATTACTACGTAGTTTTTTATAATTGGCCATGTTTATAACAAGAAGGACTTTTTAATATGTTGATGGTTAGTGTTTGTTAAAAGAATTTAAAAAACGCATTAACAAATTTTTATTGCATATTATACTAGTAGGCTATAGCCAGGGTTAGCCTAGGCGGCCAAACGCCCTTATGGCATTGAAGCATTCAGATATTCAGATTACTCATCAAGGATAATGCCACCACCAGTTAAATCTGTAGTAGATGTCTTTGAGATAAAAAATAACAGAATGAATTTAGAACCATCGTCGTCAACGGTGGATATGGTATACCAACATCGATGTACAGTGCAATAATATCATATAGTCCTCTACGGTTTCTATGTACGGATAAGGTCCTTGAAAAACTATATTCAACATACAAATGATGTTGAAAGTTTAAAAAACTTTGCTGAGGGTTTGGAAATTATTATGTATGTTATGTAAGCATGTTACCCGCTATGGCATACTTAAATTATGAAAATATGTTCACGACATTAAAAATTTCAGATGTCCTGAAAACAACAAAATAGTCGTGTTCTCTACATAAATGACAAATTTATATTTTTTTGCGAAAATTTGGGAAAAGTTAGCCTTTTGATGTTTAGGTCAATCCTAGAAAATGTAAGAACGGCATGTCCTGGAAATAGATACAAATTCGTACCCACAATATTAATGATAAATTTGAAAATTTTTAAATTGTTGAAATATTTTTCTAAAATGAATGGCCGCTATCTGTACTTCACCACCCCCCCCCCCCCCCCCCCCCCCCCCACATTTCCCACCCCCATTTTCTCATTCATCCCACTGACTACAATATTATTGCTATTTAATTGCTCATACGTGTTAGAAAATCATTGAATTGAAATCAAGCACAAATTTCAATTTAATTTGACTCCAACACTCGTTACAGTCCCTTATCTCTTATCTGTGCCATCGCCCCCCTTCTAACCTTTTCACACCATGCAAAAAGAAAAGGGCACAACGAAACACAGCGATAGCGATGACTGTGCATTAGACCGTATCACCTTACAGGCACACAAAAAAAAGTTCTCCGTACACCAGCGAATATGAAACATTGTTCCAAGGACATTTCAAAAAAAATTTTTTTTATTTTTTTTGCCGAACGTAGGGGTCGCCTTTTTAGTTTTTTCGTTATATCTTCCATATTAACAGTCCGATCTTAAAGCCTGATACAGCGAATTTTTTGTCTCAGCGAGGCCAATATTTTTGCTCTTAGGTCCAATGACCTCAAGTGTACCGTTCTAGTACTTACCCCCCAAATCTAATTTCCTACCACCCTAATGTGACACCCTAATGATAGAAATTTATAGCTCGCAAAAAACCATAAAACTTTTGCTAAGAAAGTATCTCGATAAATACAGCACAACTATCAAAAAAATGCTTTTATAAATTCATTGTTGCCGATAGTAGGGGTCACCTTTTTAAATTTGTCATAGCTTCAGTATTTACATTCAGATATTAAAGTATGATATAACGATGTGTTTGTCTGTGGCAGACCAATTTTTTTTAATTCAAAAGTCTTTCATCTCAAATTACCTTTACTACTAACAAAATTTGTCCACCCTTAAAATGTTTTGTTATCTATGATAACGGATGCGATAGTGCGTTTAGATGGCTATATGGATGCAACTGGATGCATTCGTCAAATATTCGGTCCACAAGTTGTTAAGTTTATAAACTTCAAAAGTGACTCATACTTTGCCGAGGGTTTTGTTCATGCCATGGCGGTCACCGACAAGCAACGCATGGGCCACATTTTATCTAAGCCCGAGAGCCGTCAAAAATATAGCCAACTTAAATCACGTCGAGGTATGATCGACTAAAATTTCTATTATTTTACTTTGCTTTTTGTTGCTAATTCCTTGTTGTGTAATTTGAGATATGATGTAAAGGTTACTTCAGGTCAAAGACTTTTGAATTAAAAAAATTGGTCTGCCACAGACAAACACATCGATATATCATACTTTAATATCTGAATGTAAATACTGAAGCTATGACAAATTTAAAGAGGTGACCCCTACGATCGGCAACAATGAATTTATAAACGCATTTTTTTGATAGTTGTGCTGTATTTATCGAGATACTTTCTTCGCAAAAGTTTTATGGTTTTTTGTGAGCTATAAATTTCTATCATTAGGGTGTCACATTAGGGTGGTAGGAAATTAGATTTGGGGGGTAAGTACTAGAACGGTACACTTGAGGTCATTGGATCTAAGAGCAAAAATATTGGCCTTGCTGAGACAAAAAATTCGCTGTATCAGGCTTTAAGATCGGACTGTTAATATGGAAGATATAACGAAAAAACTAAAAAGGCGACCCCTACGTTCGGCATAAAAAATAAAAAAATTTTTTTTGAAATGTCCTTGGAACAATGTTTCATATTCGCTGGTGTACGGAGAACTTTTTTTTGGCGATACGGTCTACTGTGCATCATCATCATCTTTATTCAACACAAAACTCTCGACGAGCACGGGCACATAAACAATATTCCCTTTTCTCACAGAGATAACACTCGAGCAAAAAGCAAAAAAAAAAAGGAAACACAGCAGGAACAATAGACAATGCTACAAGTTGTAAAACAGCAGAAAAGCCAAGGGGAGCCAAGAGGGGAAGGAAGTCAAACGCACGCACACACAACAAATGGCTAAACTTACTACAACAAAAGCAACAACATTGAGCAAATAATTATAAATAGAAATCCCGAACAGACCACCAACAAACAGACACACAAACACACAAACACACACATACACACATTCACCATAGCCACACAGACAAATCCTTACATGTGTAAATACAGTTGCAGGATAATACCCAAAAGCCATAAAACAACAACGTCAACAACTACAATTGGCAACACGGCCACTAGCTGGCAGAGCACCAACAACAACAACTGTAATAATAGTTAAAAACAATTACATTTAACAACATCAACACATGTTATACATACACACAAACACACACGCCCAGGCACATTTACACTTACAGTCATGCTGTGGTGCGACAGGACACGAAGGTAACATACCAGAAAATCCCTCTCAAACAAGCCATCCGTCCCCCAACTCATCCTTGGCAAATGCGGTTGTGTTAAACATTGGCAAACAAAACCCCAAAAACACACTCACACACTCTTTTGCTGAAGAGAACAACAACAACAACAACTAGTTGAATTCACTCAGTGCTCTCTCTTGCAGAGTGTCCTTTTAGTTAAGCTCGTCCTACGACTGACTGCAGACTCTTTTGCATGTGGTGGTGTATGGCAGAGAGATAATGTGTAGGTGTGTTTCTGCTTCATCGAGATGAACGAAGCAACATTGTTAAACCTCAAATAAAATCCTCGTACTTCCGTTTCCGTTGTAAATTATATTTACGCTTTTCGCACGTCTCTTTTCTTCTCTCCTCTTCTACTTTCCTAATATGTAGAAGACATGAACGGATGTTATATTTTTAGCATTAACGCTCTGATATCAATTGCTACGTGTGAGATCGCATTGAAAAAGAAAATAGGCATTTATGGCAGGACCACATCTTGGCTAGACAATTAATGATTTTATTCTCTTTTTGTCAGGTTTTCGTTTTTGTTTGCCAAGTTACAGTAATAAGTCTAACAAAAGTAAAAAAAAATCAAGTTGTTAAATTTTCGATAGCAGTTTGTTCAAAAAGAGCAGCTCGCGAGCCAAGTAAATAAATAAAATGCAAGAAAATACCAAAAAATACTTTTGTTTTACTTTTTGATACAAAGTACCTTTATGTAATATAGTAGTTTTTTTGTACTAACTATTACTTTTATTCGCCCAAAAGCACTTTTCTGTTACACAAAGTACTTTTTTTTGTACCAATGTACATTTTTGTACCAAAAAGTACTTTTGTTGGGTGTTGCACAAAATATTTTTTTTTATCAAAGTACTTTTTTGTCGACCCAAAATTACTTTTATTGTCCCAAAAGTACAATAAAAGTACATTTTGGTGCAAAAAAGTACTTTTGTACAAAAGAAAGTACTTTGTACCGAAAAGTACAATAAACGTACTTTTTGGACCAAAAAAATACTCTGGTACAAAAAAAAGAACTTTGTGAAACAGAAAAGAACTTTTTGGCCAATAATTTTGGTACAAAAAAGTACTTTGTACCTAAAAGTACATTAAAAGTACTCTGGCACAAACAAAAAATACTTTGTGCAACAGAAAAGTGGTTTTGGGCCAACAAAATTACCTTTGGCACCAAAATGTACTTTGGTACTAAAAAAGGTACTTTGTACCGAAAAGTACATTAAAATTACTTTTTAAAACAAAATGGTACTCTGGTACACAAAAAAGTATTTTGTGGGACAGAAAAGTACTTACTAAAAGTACTTACTTATAAAAGTACTTATTGGCCAATAAAAGTACTTTTTGCTACAAAAAAGTTATTTGTACCGGAAAGTACATTAAAAGTACTCTGGTACAAAAAAAGTACTTTGTGCAACAGAAAAGTGCTTTGTACAACACTTTGCACCGAAAAGTACATTAAAAGTACTTTTTGATACAAAATGGTACTCTGGTACACAAAAAAATACTTTGTGGAACAGAAAAGTACTTATTGGCTAATAAAAGAACTTTTTGGTACAAAAAAGTACTTTTTCATACAAAAAGTACATTAGAAGTACTCTGGTACAAAAAACGTACTTTGTGCAACAGAAAAGTGCTTTGTGCAACACTTTGTACCGAAATGTACATTAAACGTACTTTTTGATACAAAATGGTACTCTGGTACACAAAAAAGTACTTTGTGGAACAGAAAAGTACTTTTGCCCAACAGAAGTAATTTTTGGTACAAAAAAGTACTTTGTACCGAAAACTACATTAAAAGTACTCTGGTACAAAAAAAAACTTTTTGCAACAGAAAAGGGCCAACAAAAGTACATTTTGATACAAAAAAGTACTTTGGTACTAAAAAAAGTACTTTCTATAGAAAAATACTTTGGTACTAAAAAAGGAACTTTGTTCTGAAAAGAACAGTAAAAGAATTTTTTTATGGTACAATAAAGTTCTCTAGTACAAAAAAGTACTTTGCGCAAAAGAAAAGTGTTTTGGGCATGCGAGCCAAGTTCTCTTTTGTAGTTTTAAGCCTCCTGGCTCGCGAACCGAGAGCCGAAAAGCCAACACGAACTCCTGAAGTACAATTTTGTTTTTTTTTTTTTGTGTATGTATAAGGGCGAAGTTCTGCAATGTTGTAAGTATCCAGGTCTTTCCAGCGGAGTTTTGGCCGCCCTCTTCTGCGTCGTCCATATTCGATATTCTCCATTAACAATGATGGGCCTATATTTGTTACCGAATATTTTCCTCTCGAATACTGTCAGAACCGATTTATTCGCTTGTGTCATAACCTAGGATTCTGAAGCATATAGCTGGATTTACGATCTTAGAGAGAGGGCTCTGTGAGTAAATTGTTTGCTTAGTCCGTAATAGCATATATCCGCAAGCAGGATTCTACTCCGAATTTCAAGGCTGACTTTATTAATAGTAAAAGTTATAGTTGTCAGCTTTATCAGCGTACGCAAGTAGCATGTGGTTTTTGTTGAACATGAATATTCCATAACTATGTTGAAAAGTCACACCTAGCCTTAGGCCTTGTCTGGTATAAAATGCCTTCGTAAGGTCCTTCTCAAGAACTGAGTCCTATGATACTATGGTACGTGGTGATCTGAATCTCTCGCGTATTTTCCATAACACAGTACAACACATGATTTTGGGACTCAATTCAGAGAACTGCACGTGAAAGTAGCTCCAAAAAGAAAAAGTGTGTGGTTCAACAACCCATTGCATATTAGGTCCTGTCGTGTGTGCTTTGTTAAAGACTAGAGTAAATCAACAACTTACCAGACTCTGCCGGAAGCCCGTCGGCACCAGCTGCTTTATTACTTTTCAGCCGCGTTAATGCTCTTCTTACCTCGGTTTGGCTTGGTGTTGAGCAATATAAGTCGGAACCAGAAAATAGTGGAAGTCTTCTCTGCATGTATGCAGTACACTCTGCGTATATATAACCAGATCCTTGTCCTTACAGAAGAATAGCCAAGTACCGCAAACGTTTGCTTTTATTTTCTGGTAAAACTTTAGGGCTTTACCTGAAGTATTACCGTACTCCAATATATCGTCGTTCTCTCGTGCCATCGTCGACTATTTAACTATCTCTTTGTGTCGTTCTCTAACTACCCGGCTTAATGGCTGTAGCATTACCTGTAAACAGCATCCTCTTCCTCAGATGCTATGCGGCATTCTTCATCGTACCAGGATTCGTCTGAGCGTCGTTTTTCATATCCAAGCACGGTTATTGCGGCGTTTGCCATGGAATGCGCAATATGACGCCACTGCGTATCTGGAATGTAAGAAGTAGATGCATTGTGTCATAGTAATTGGGAGAGCTGGGCACAGTCGGCATTTTACACGCACGTACCTTTTGTTTAATTTAAAACATACAGTCTCTGTTTGAGTGTTATGAAAGCATCATCACACACGCTTGTTTCGCATTCAACACAAAAACTAATAGAGAAACAAAGTTTAACGATTGTAGGGAGAGCACGATGGCTAGATGAGGATAACATTTTAACATTGCACAATTCGACAGCACTGACGCTTCTTCAGCGACCGCACAAAGGCACACGATAATATAAAATACGTAAGTTCGGCTAAGCCTACAACTAGTATAGACATAATAGAACCAAAATATACACCACTTCAAAGCCAATGTTTTTGAGGATTTCCTGTGACAACATCCCAGATTCCCATTTCCCTTTGAATGAACTCTCAAATGGCCAGACAGCAGTAGAACACATATCCCCATTTTCAATGAAACAGAATAAAAATCAAACCCAAATCGATCGACAATCTCACTGTGACATATCATTAAGTCTCTCTGTAGTATCTCCCCGCCACATTTTACAATATTTGCATTCATTAAAAATGCGTCTAAAACTCACTAAAATACGCATTCCCTTTTACAAATTCCATCCAACGACAAACTAGGTCAAAGACTCTCAACTCCGTCATTATGTTCCATCATCGCATCACAAACGCACACAAATGCAACGCTCGTTTGAGCATTCCCTTTCTTGTCACACATTTCCAATTTCCATATTCTCACTTTGTAGTTTCACCGCCCCAACACAAAACAAAACGACAACAAAGTAGGAGCAACACACATCAAAAGGATACAGATGCACAGTCATTTCAAATGAACAGACAAACTAACACACACACACACACAGGTCTACCCTACTACCCACCTCAAACGAACGAACGCACGCACACACGCAGACGGACACATTTATAGAAACATCTGTCAATCTTAATATTCATTTATGTGATCATAGCTTTAAGTTATAAAGCTCATCATCAATGTTGTAAATAAAACCGTATCGTGTCATCGTCATCGTCAGCGCCATCATCATCGCACAAATACAAACACGCAATTAAACGCTTCTGCAAACACACACACACGTATGCACGCAGACACATAAGTACAGAGGACGACATCAAAACACCAGTGTGCGACTTTGAAAGAGTCAGTCCCCAAAGGACACCAATAAAAAAGCATTTAAAAATTAATCTTATAGTGTTTGTGTCACGTACACATCAACAGCAACAACAGCAGCAGCAGCAACAGCGAGAACGACAACAACTGTCGCATGCACACACAAACACACATAAACACTTACACTCAGACACCACAATCTTTGTGTTACGGAGTATTAACAACTAAAGTCTGAATGACTGCGGAAACAGTCAAAGTAAAACAAAAAGGACACATGCAAACACATTCACGTCGATCACTCACACAGACACACACCAACACACACACACGCACAGTTGAACACACGCAGAGCTGTAGTAAACACGTAGAGTCAATATAACAGACATTAATACGCGGGACATGCGTTTGGCAATAGTATGCGGTCAATAAATTAGAACAGGAGCGCTTTTCCACGCTTATTATAGTTTATTACGGCGAAAGAGCGCTAAAATGTCAAATTTATATAAATCAGTGATAGGCATATCATAGCCTTGCGAGTAATGGAGTAATGGTTATCCCGCAGGCACGATCGGCAATTCCACGTACCAAAAGTTTTTTTTGATTCAAAACAGTCAGTATATGCTTAAGTGTTCTGAAAGCAACGTCATACACGCTTGTTTCGCAATCAACACACAACTACCAACAAAGAAACAAATGTCAACTCTTGTTGGGAAAACACAACATTTTCACATTGTAGAATTCGACAGCTATCACGCCAATTGTCGACGACGGCTTAGATTGCCCACCACCAAGTCATGCCGAGGTAAGAAGAGCAATATCGCGGCTGAAAAACAACAAAGCAGCCGGTGCCGACGGTCTGCCCGCAGAGCTCTTCAAGTCCGGTGGCAAGGAGTTGATAACGAGCATGCACCAGCTCTTGCGCACGGTTTGGCTTAAAGAGTGCATGCCCGACGATTGGAATGTAAGCGTATTATGTCCTGTGCTGAAAAAAGGTGATCCAAGTGTGTGCTCCAACTACCGCGGGATCAGCCTTTTACCCATCGCATATAAGGTCCTGTCGAGTGTGCTATGTGAAAGACTAAAGCCAGTGTTATCCAACCTGATCGGACCTTATCAGTGTGGCTTTAGACCTGGAAAATCAACAACTGACCAGATTTTCACACTTCGGCAAATCCTGGAAAAGACCCAAGAAAAACAGATCGACACGTACCATCTTTTTGTCGACTATAAAGCTGCCTTCGACAGCCCGATACGGCAGAAATTACTTGAAGCCATGGCTGAGTTTGGTATTCCAGCGAAGCTGATACGTCTTTGCGGAATGACGCTGACTGACACGAAGTCTTCAGTGAAGATTGGCAAGGACCTTACGGAGCCATTCTATACCAGGCCTAAAACAAGGCGACGGCCTATCGTGCGATCTCTTCAACATTGTGATGGAGATGATAATGAGAAAAGCTGCAGTAAACACGAGTGGCACTATATTCAACAAAAGCCACATGCTACTCGCGTACGCTGATGACGTAGACATCATCGGTCGAAAACTGCGGGATGTGACTGCAGCATTCTCGGGTATACAGAAGGAATCAGCGGAAATGGGCCTAACGGTGAACGAGGACAAAACGAAGTTATTAGTTTCAACGAACAAAGAATCTACTCGTCTGGGAAACTGCGTGAACGTTGACAACTATAATTTCGAGGTGGTAGATAACTTTGTCTACCTAGGATCCGCCATCAACAAAGAAAATAATGTCAGCCTAGAAATCCGGAGAAGAATCCTGCTTGCAAATAAATGCTACTACGGACTAAGCACGCGTTTCAATGACAGAGCCCTCTCTCGGCGAACAAAACTCCAGCTATACCAGATACTGGTTCTACCTGTCTTAATGTATGGCTCAGAATCCTGGGTTATGACACAAGCGGATGAATCGGTTCTGGCGGTATTCGAGAGAAAAATACTCCGTAAAATATATGGGCCCATCATCGTTAACGGAGAGTATCGGCGTCGTATGAATCATGAGCTGTACGAGCTGTACACTGACATTGACGTGGTCAAACGCATTAAGGTTCAACGGTTGCGTTGGCTAGGTCATGTTGTACGCATGGACGAAAATGCTCCAGCTCGAAAAGTCTTCGACAATGAACTCGATGGACGGCGCAGAAGAGGGCGACCAAAACTCCGTTGGAAAGACCAGGTTACTGAGAACCTTACAGAACTCGGAGTGACCAACTGAAGAAGCGCAGAAGATCGAGGCGCTTATAATATTTTTCTACGTGCGGTATATAATCCACTGTGATTGCATAGAAGTACCAGTTAAGTAAGTAAGTAAGTAAGAATTCGACAGCGCTGACGCTTCTTTATATCTCTCTTATATCTTTATATCTTTATATCTTTATATCTTTATATCTTTATATCTTTATATCTTTATATCTTTATATCTTTATATCTTTATATCTTTATATCTTTATATCTTTATATCTTTATATCTTTATATCTTTATATCTTTATATCTTTATATCTTTATATCTTTATATCTTTATATCTTTATATCTTTATATCTTTATATCTTTATATCTTTATATCTTTATATCTTTATATCTTTATATATTTTTATTTTTTTATATTCATATCTCGATATCTCCATATCTCCTCGTATTTTCATGTCATCATATCTTCTTTAAATCATAACTGTGTTTCTTCAAAATTTCATATATTCATAAATTCATATCCCCATATTATGATACCCAGAAATCTATATGTATTTCCCTAAGTTGATGAACAAGGTGCACCCGCTTGTCTAATATTACCCTTAGGTCACTGTACAATTGCGTGCCTTTGAATGCATTCGTGTGTGGATATGTAAATAACATTTAAACGTGTTTGTCAGTTCGACGAACAAACTGAAATGTATGATAGTTTACAAAAGACGCTCAAGTCGCTTTTGTACATAAAAGGCTCCTTTTGAGCACAAAATGTTTATTACCAGACGCACAATCCCACACTTGCAGACACACACAACCACCCATAGTATCCTTTACTAGATATGCAGGGAAATGCAATGCACTTGTCGTTTGAAAGCATTTCATTTCGTTTGTTCATTTCCTTCTTGTGCTATTCCCGAGATATGTAATTGTGTACCCTTATCCAGGACTCTACAATTGCAACTCCTCTGCCTTTTCCAACGCTCCACAGGAAACCACTCACACGCACCTACTCTGAAAGAGAGAGAAACATCTCACAAAATACAGAGGAGACTACTTGAAGCATATTGTGATTACGAAATTAAATATGCGTTAATGCACTTTAAATTATATTTACCGTGAAAGAGCATTTAACACACTAAAACATATTTGATTATCACCCCACTACACTCACTCAGGTGGGGGAAGTGAAACACTCAAACATGAGTAAGATGCCAAGCTATTCTCTCAGTGAGGCAGAGAAGAGAAGTTCGAATGATATATAAGGAACTTTAAGTTGAAACACAAAAGCGCATGTCCGTAGTTGCAAAGAATTTAGCTCAACATTTTACTCATAGCTTAAAATCCATCGAGTGATTTGTGTGCTCCTTGTGCTACCTAGACATTTTTTTGAGAGCGTTTCTTTGAATTTGGCCAAGTATATTTTGACAATTTGTTTTCCATACAATTGAACGTATTGCATGTACTCATATAGCCCCACATGTAAGTATGAGTGTCGTGTATCCTGTGCCTATCTCAATAGGTAATAAAGCAAACAGACGTATTATGTCTACCTCTGACTGAGTGTGTGTGTGTGGCTGTGTATGAGAGTGTTATCCTACTATATCCGTAATTGAAAGCATCATTAATTTTCTTAATCAGAGTGTCCTTATTTGTATTTAATACAATATTATGAAATATAATCACTCTACAGTCTACATATGGATATGTAATATATGATAGGTAATAGGTAAATATAACAAAGGATTATGCTATGTGGTCATATGATTACCAACAAAATTATTTTAAATAGCTTGTGAATGTCATCAGGATATATGCATAGAATTATGAATATTCTATGTGCAGATATTAAAAGTCATATCATTAATTATAATATGAACACTTAAGAAGGACTAGGCAGGCAGTTCTTTGTAAAAGATATTTTAATTAGAAAACTATTTTACGGACACCGTTATGAATGTGTAGATGTTAAGTTGATTAATATAGTGTGAGGTAAGGTACAACAATACTTTGTGTTACATATGCGTACATGAAATATGTGTAGGAAAATTTTTAGATGTGGGGGAAGGCGAACAGTCTAGTTGAAGCTAACCGATTGCTTGCACAGACAGCGCAAGGACCGTTATGTAGAAATATTTATTTCTAACAATAAATTAAGCTTATATGAAAAATACATTTGGTCATGAAGACATTAAAGGAACATAAGAAATTGTCAAATTAAAAAAAAATTAGAAATGCCGTTTGAGTTGTTGCACAATGTTTTACATTTTGCCGAAATCCCAGACTTTGGGTATCTTTTACGTGCCGTCTTTAAATTAAATTCTTAGTGTTTATTTTCTTTCCAGACTCAACCTGTGTCCGCGTTATATGTAATGCAACAACGTTAATAAGTCCGCCATGTGCTCATCATATGTCCTAACGGATTTAAATTTTCAGAGCTTTCTATATTTCACTTAACACCTTTATTTTCTATATGAATTAAGCGCACACATTACAGTAGACGCACAATTTCACATTCATACCTCACATATACGACAAACACCCCCATCACTCACAGTTGTCTCATAATTTCATCATTCTGTCGCATTGGTTGTTGTCTCTTTTCAGTAATTTTTATTTTTATTTTTTTTCATAATTTTGCATAAAAACGCCAGATAAACATATAAAAGTCAACAAATCGTTGGCAATAGTTCAAACCTTTAATTTACGAGCAATGCCAAAGGAAATGTCAGAAACCAACGAAAAGATCATAAAACAATCGCAAATGATTAATGAATTCAGAAGCACAGCATAATCGTTAATGTCTTAGACGCAATGTGGCCGACAGAGAGGGCAGACAGACCGATCGCTACCTTGGCTAAAGCTCCATAAAGCCAACTAACGATTATGAGATTTATTTTTTTATTTATTTAACATTAGGCAGTCATTATGATGAAACGTGGTGAAGGAGGGTGGCTGGATGAATGGCATGGGATGGTATGGTTGGGTGGCGGAAAAGATTTTATGTCAGTGGTTGGCAACGTGGTCGTAAGTGGATATTAGCATCGCTATTTGGCGACCAAGTGGTCGAAACGGCGGCTGCCTAACTTTTCTGTTGATATTTTTTATACTCATATGCAAATTATATTATTTTCTAGGTATAAATCGTTTGTAAATGTTGTTAGTTTTTCATATTATGTTTAGGAGAATATCTATGACCTACAAGTTAAAGTCGAGACTGAGATTAGTACCAACTGTATATTGCCAGCTGAAATGCAAAAGGCCATTCAAACTTTCTCGTACTGTGTAGTGCAGCGGACAAGCTGCCACGACTTGCTACTTTATGATAGAACCAAAATCTGCGTCTTCCTAAACAATAACACCGACATGAAACGCACAGTGTTATAACTGATTACCATTTTCCAGAGTGTACCCCTTTGGGTGCTATCCCCTGTAAAAGGTTCCAGAAGGGGTGCGGCAAATGTTTCAGTTTTCTGGGGTTTTGTCATTTTTTATAAGGTTATTAATCTGACAAAGTAAGTTTATCCTGCAGTAGCCGTTTGAAAAGTTGGTAGATATATTAATTTTCCAAAAAGAGGTCATTTTGTATAGGAGGTACCAGAAGGGCTGGGTATGCATATTTACAATCCCATAACTACATTTTGAAAATAACTAATATGTACGGGTAAATTACACAGTGCAACACACTTTTTCGGGGGTGAACCAAATCAATATCAAACGATAGCATTTGACCTCAGTAACAAAACCCTAAACTCCATTTTGCTTCACTACGTCACAAACAGTGGTTTGAAGTTTGAATTTTTTGGTCAAAAGTTATATAAAAGAAAAATGAAAAATCATGTGTAAAAATATATTTGGGTTAGTTTATGTCTTCAGAGACCTACATTAAAACTTTCCGGGGAATATTTCCTCGGAACATTTTAACTCTCTATCTGCCAACCATGCAGAACATTTTAAAAAATTTGACTTTTAAGCTGTTTTTTTAAATTCATCCTAAGATGTCCCATACGGTTGTAAGCTAGAGGGTTCAAATGTTCTAATAAAATATTCCCCAGAAAATTTTAATGTGTGTCGCCGAAGACATGAACTATCCCAAATGTATATTTACACATGATTATTCAAATTCGTTGATTCGACTTTTTACCAAAAAAATTCGAACTTCAAACCACTGTAAAAAAAATTTGTGACGCAGTAGATCAAAATTAAGTTTAGGGTTTTGTTACTGAGGTCAAATGCTACCGTTTGATATTAGTTTGTTTCACTCCCGAAAAAGCTTGTTGCAGTCTTTGCTCAAAAGAAGTCTTCTTAACATTTGATTTTAATTTTATTTTATAACTTTTGACTCGTAACGGATATTTGTCTTCGGCGACTCTTAGTGAAATTTTCTGGAAAATATTTTTATCGAAGATACTAAGCCTTGACCTCCCTCCAAAGTTGCCATATAAACAGTTTTTTCAAATTGGGCCAAAAATGTCCCACACGGGTGGCAGCTAGGGGGTTAAAATGTTCTCAGGAAATATTCCCCTGAATGTTTTAGTATAGGTCTCCGATGACATAAAATACCCCAAATGTACTTTTATAGATGATTTTTCATATTCTTTGAATCGACTTGTGACAAAAAAATCAAACTTCAAACCACTGTAAAAAAATTTGTGACATAGTGAAGCAAAATTGAGTTTAGGGTTTTGTTACTGAGGTCAAGTGCTATCGTTAGAAATTGATTTGGTTCACCCCCGAAACAATGACCCTCAAATTGTGTCATAGTGTTATCATTGGATCAGCCAGACGGACATAGCTCAATAGTATTAAAAAGTCCTAGAACGAATTTGCTCTTCAGATACTAGGGGTCCAACTCGTATCTTTTAATGCGTTACCATTTTTCTCATATCAAAACAAAGTGAGGGTATAAAGTGAAGGTATAAACATTAGACCATTTCATTTTACCAATTTTTTCGAAAAGTCATTGGGATAATATATTTTCTAATTCTACTTAAAAAAACAAAAATTTTGGTATATAAAACTTGAAAATTGATCGACGTTTAGGGGTCGCGCAAAATCGTTTAAGGTTTTTGGCTGCAAAAAGGCATGTTTCAAAAATACTGATTTACTTATATGATTAAAAGTTTTGATACGCTTGACCGATTTAAATCAGATTAGACTTGTTTTAAAGGTAATAATATTTCGCACATTTTCTGTGAAGACATCAAAACATTTTAGATAATAGTTTGAGTTTAATAACCTTTCAAACCTAAAAATTTTTAAATTTTAATTCAAAATTTACCTACTTTGGCCCATAAAAAAAATTTTTTTTTTAGTTTTGGGTCTAATTTTTGTTTATCTTTAAATGCACAATTGACAAACACTTTCTAACGATACCTTTGATGTATGGCAGGACCATGCAAATGACATTTGTTCAGCAGCAGCAATAATAATCAATAGTGATGAAAATTAAACGAAAACTGTGTAGTATGTATATTTTTAGTAAGGAAACGATTTAGGTAATTAAAAAGAAGACTTTTTTTCAAATTGGATACGATAACACCTTTTGTGTTCTTTTTGTATGTTTTATTGCGTTTTTAGATGACTTGTACTAATTAGTTTTGCTGGTTATTATCCTTCGTCAACGTGTTGTTCACAGTTTTAATAAACCCAATAGCAATCGTTGACAACGCTGATGTTTTTCACAAGTTCTTTAATCCGTTTAAAATTCTCATTCTTGGGCCAATTTGACGGGTGGATAGCAAGAAAACTGCTGTCTACTACAATAATATTGAAGAAAAAGAAAAGAAAAAAGCCGAACGCGATGTCACTTATATACCATAAATGCCACACAAAAGTTTTGAGTGCAACATTTGCTATCATTTCATTTGATTTGCGGCATTTTTTTTAAGATTTTATCAACAAAATGTCGTTTAATGGGGCTTGTGTTGCAAGGGGACACGTAAACCAGTTTTGAACGTAAATTTTGACCACAAAAATGTTGATCTGAATTAATCCATTTAGCTCATCACTAGCAAAATAGTAAAAATTTCAGCAACAATTAAAAATTCTATTCTTTATATTATACATCAAATGTATCGTTAGGAAGTGTTTGTCAATTGTGCATTTAAAGATATACAAAAATTACAGCCAAAACTAAAAAAAATAAGTTTTTAATGGGCAAAAGTAGGTTAATTTTGAATTAAAATTTTAAAATTTTTAGGTTTGAAGGGTTCTTAAACTCAAACTACTATCTGAAATGTTTTGATGTCTTCACAAAAAATGTGTGAAATATTATTACCTTTAAAACAAGTCTATTCTGAACAAAATCGGTCAAGCGTATCACAACTTTTAATCATATAAGTAAATCAGTATTTTTGAAACATGCCTTTTTGCAGCCAAATACCTTAAACGATTTTGCGCGACCCCTAAACGTCGATCAATTTTCAAGTTTTATATACCAACATTTTTGTTTTTTTAAGTAGAATTAGAAAATATATTATCCCAATGACTTTTCGAAAAAATTGGTATAATGAAATGGTCTAATAAACATATTGTACGAATTCCAATGTTAAATTTTTATTTTCATAGCGTTATCAGCCCAATTTTTGAGTAAATTTACATACCTCCATAAAACTTACTAAAACTTAATTTTCCTTTACACTCTATAAATGAGGTACGGGATGCTTTCACATAACTACACCTACTTGTCTATAGGCGAATGCGACCGTTCGCAGTTTGAGAAGCTCTTGCTTTACTTTTACTGCGAAGTTGCTGTCGGCAACATCGAGAGGGCCGTCGACGAAAGAAAGGTAAATGACTGATATAGAAATTGAGCCATGAATCTTTTGCATGATGCCACGGGACTACTTTGTAAGCAAAATTTCTTAAGCAAAATTTTTGTAAAAAATTTAATGTTCTAAAGTTCCATTTTGGGAAACTTTTCTGACTTTCCCCGAAATAAGCAGAAAAAGTTTACATAAGGAGTCATGACAGATAATTAAAATGTTTAAAAACATTATTTTCTAAATTTCATTAAAAATAAAACAATAAGAAACATAGAAACACTGACTAAGTTAGAGACTAAATTATTAGTAAAAATTGGAGATATTATTTTTTGATCTTACAGCATCCTGAGTAATATTTTCTGAACAACATTGTGTAGAAGGGTTACATCTTATGGGTTAAATCTCCGGGTGGCCTTCGTAATTCGCCAAATCCCTCTTAATACTTGGGACTGCATTTGGCTTTTTAAAATCTTAATATTTTCCAAAGCCATTTGTTGGTGAAAACTTTCAACTTGTTTACGTCTTTATCAGCCATATTCCACGTTTCGCAACCATAGAGAAGAACTGACTTCAGGCAAGTGTTGAATACCGTAACTTTAGTGCGGGTGGAGATTAATGGTGTTTGCCATATTGTGTTGAGTTCAAGAGTAACGGCTGTGAGATACATCCTTGTCTTACACCAGCTTTAACGGAGACCTTATCGCTTATAGAATTCTGCGACAGTTTGCGTTTCCATATAACTCTTTTCTCGGTAAGTCTTTACAGGTGAGTGCTTTCCAGATGGCACTATGGTCAATTGTGTCGAAAACTTTTTCGAAGTCGATATAGACATAGATCTAGTGGTGATCTCCATTCTACTGCGTAAGCTGTATATGTGATCTACGCAGGATTTTTGAGCTCTGAATCCAGGTTGTTCGTAACGAAACTCTTTGTTGAGGGAATCAGAATGTCTTCTATTCTAAATATTCTCGATGACCCTGTTTATCATTTTCAAAAGTGTGATTCTTCTCTAATTTTTGCACTCGGTGAGTTTACCTTTCTTAGAAATGTTAATTATCAAACCCCCTTTCAGTTCGTAGAAAGTTCATTATTGTCCCATAGCCTTCGTACAATATTCTGGAGCAGGAAGACGCTCGTTTGAGGGTCTACAATTAACATATCTGGATTGATGTTGTTAGGCCAGGGGGATATGTGGTATTTAAGGGCGCGAATAGCATTTTCAATTTCCGTTATGGTGGGTGTGTTTGTAGATATAGAACATCTCTTTTAATGTGTCCAGTACAGTTGCATAATGGTTGCGGACGTGCACAAAGTCCGTTGAAAACATGTTGGAGTACTGGTGTACCCAGATATCGAGCTG
Organism: Muscina levida; assembly: GCA_964034835.1. NCBI lineage: Eukaryota > Metazoa > Arthropoda > Insecta > Diptera > Muscidae > Muscina > Muscina levida. The sequence goes on along the minus strand of OZ035882.1, from coordinate 28,272,242 downwards.
ACCGTTTTTTAAATTGTTGAGATCTTCATTATGGTTTCGTAACGGTGTTGGGCAGGTAAAACTTTTTATAGCGAGCTTGTTTGTAATTCTATGTAAGCCGTGAAATCTGCCTGAATCGGCTGCCGTTTGTGCTTCAGTTGCCAGGTTTTCTGTCCATTACTGCCGGTCCCAACGAGCGCTACTCTTTATTTCTTTGTCAAGAGACCTGTGGCGTCCGCTTCGTCTGGACTTTTCCATACGGGTTCTGGCATTGTTCAGTTGTGCCTGTACATCTTTTCTCATTATTATAAGGTTCCACGTATCGTCGGATATCCACTGTTTTTTTTCGGGTGTCTTGTATCAAATATGGTTTTCTGCAGCATCATATATTAGCTCTCTGACTAGAGTTTCTCTTTTTCCCGGACTTTTCATTTCCCGGGAAACCGGTAAAAATTTTTGCATTTCCCGGGATTCCCGGGAAATTTCGCGCAGTAGAAAAACAAGACAAACTATGTCAATTTTATTCAATTTTGCAGTATGTACATTAGGCATATAACTAATTTTTACGAAAAATTTGGCATACCACTAAGTGGTGACAAATAATGTACAAGTAATGGAAATCATCTTTTTAGGTGATTTGGGTTCAAATGTTCCGCATCAAACGCGATTTCTAAAAAAATCAGATTTTTGATTTTAATATTTTTATTTAAAAAAAAAAAACAAATGTTTTCAATTGGTATATGAAATAAATTTTAAGTTTAAAGTATGTGATGATTTACAAAATGGCAAAATGTCATGCATAATTTTAATTGCACGCTCTGCGCAGATGTTGCTCCGCTGATCTTCCTGATAGGCTGATGGATTTTTGACCCAATGTCTGAGAAAACATTCATTTGCTTTTGAAAAGCCGGGCAATGACTTCTGTAGTGTGCGAAATTAGTTTTGTAAAAGTATGATCAGAAAACCAGACGTCGCTCCAAGCATCACATATAAATTTACAAATACTTTAGTTTGAAATACACTAAAGTATAAAGTCGCTTGTCCCTTCTATCTTCAATTCGCTTTTTTAAAGCTTCTAAAATATGCTCTGCCTAAGGTGTTTTAATTTCCTGGGAATCTTGGACGAATTTCCCGGGAAACCGGGAATTAAAAATGTCCGGGAATCCCGGGAATTCCCGCCCGGGAAATCCCGGGAGAGAAACCCTATCTCTGACATTCTCATATTCAGCTAAGGCAGTTTCGTTAGCTTCTGCTTAATTTTTAAGACCTGTGTGTACACGTTATTGTTACGGAGGTCATTTAGCTTCTTGACATAAAATTTTCTGTGGGTTCCAATACCTTTTTTCACCGTTCCAACAAGCAATCAGGTGATACGCATGTGACTTAATGCACTGTTTTGAGTGGAAAGATTGTGCCACCTATTACAAGTCTGTTACTCAAGCACATTTCGGTGAACAGCTTGCCATTTTCGGTCATTCTTCCTACACCATGTTCTCCCATAACTCGTTCACGGTTTGAGTTGTCATTACCTAATTGTGCATTGATTTGTGATGGGTGCATCACAAATAGTTATCACCCCTGTTAACGTTTGATATTACGCTAGATAGTTGGCTATAAAATTCGTCCTTCATCTTGATGTCTGAGGTTTCAGTTAGTGCATAGCATTAGTAGTGATAGAGTGTTAAGATATTCCACAAAAAAATCCTCGTTAAATTTCATTGAAGACATCTTATATCGAAAATGCTTTAGAGCTATAAGAAACATAGTTTTTTAGGACCAATTTCAAACTCTTTACTAAAAACTTCACCATGCCATTAAAGAAAATTTGACCTTGGGGGTATGTTCCCCCTGAACTTTAATATACTCGTCTAAAGCTATAATTCCTAAAAGGAATTATTCAGCCCACAAAAAGTTTTTACACTGTGTTATAGGCGCTGCTAAGTCTCGTCCTTGATTGTTAACCTTCGGGGGTCTAGCGCTTCCTAAAAACAAAGTCCCTATTCCTACCTTTATACAAAGAAGGCTACACTAACCGCCCATAGTAATGGATGTCTTATCCATCCTCTTCGACAGAAGTTGTCTACAATAAAACTGAGATTGGACCACAGGGTTCATTATGATTCATTTAATGAAAATTAATTATGTTACCCTTTGTTATTCCTGTAGTTTAAGCGTTGGCAATAGTTTTGTGCCACATTGAAGAGAGAGGAAAAGGCACAAACAAACACACAGTGAACATTCTCTAAAAAATTGTTTAATTTTTATTTAATTAAATTTAGCAACAAAACTTAGTTTCCAATTCTTTGTTACGTTTTTACGAGAAACACACTCTTACTACACAACAACAGTTGGTATATGTAAACTCACAATGTAGTGAGGCGATGCGTGGGAATTTTCGTATGACGTTGGCGTTTAATCATCAAAGCATTTCGACATTTAGCCCTCCAGGTTATAAAGGTGATGCTTCTACACACGTAACCATAATGAAGTTTAAGGTCGTCATAGTAATAATGATGAACAAAAATAGTACTACTGCTATTTAATGTATGAGGTACTATGAAGATGCTAACAACAAAAACAAAGAGAGACAGAGTTATTAGGCAAAGTCGAGGTATATGGGAAGTTTTCTTTTTGTAAAAAAATTGGAACGATATTATTATGAATTCTATTTTAAGTATTGAAACGGTGTAATTTGTAACGTAAACTTTTTTCTTCTCTTTGGTTATATACTTAAACAATTTAAAGTATATTCTGTACAATGTCACAATGGGTCCATAAGGACCTAAGTGTTCTCCTTTGAAGAAGGAGATGCCTGCATACCATATTCTGAAATAGCATACCTTGCTTAATTTCTGTCACGCCCTTAACTACTATCCCCCATTTCTAACGTTTTGCCATCATTTTCATGCTCTTGATCGTTCTGAGTTAATGGACTCGATTTCATTTTTCCGCCTCATCACAAAAATGGATTTCAATGGCTGCATCATTTCTCAATAGATTTCCATTTAATCTTCACTTATAATTCTATGTTGTTCGCAAATGTCTAAATATCTTAACGTATCTTTATATTCGTCTTCTTCTTTTTCGCTGATGAATATAAATATGATGATTCCATATAATTAACGATGGTTTTTGTGTAATGTTACCTTAAATGGTTTGTCAGAGAATGAATGAATGCAATGCAGTGCAATGTGTGTTGTGTGTTGCGGTGGCAAGGTTTCTTCTTCTTACGCTCTCGATACTCGTATCACATGTAGCGGCAGATGACAAATGGTTTTGCGATCTTAAATGGTTTTGCGATATGACGACTACTACTACTACTACTACTGTGACGAGTACTTAGTTACTTCAGTAGTGTAATATGATCTATGGTTAATTGGAACTGACAGCCACAGCAGCAGCAAAATGGAGATACATGAACCACCAGTTGGATTATTGAAAAAGTGTGTTGAGAAATATTTATGATTTAGTTCATGGCGTGATTGTGTTGTGCTAGGAATACTAATGTATTGCGGCAGCATCAGCAACATGTTTTATTTAAAGATGATTTCGATTTAGAGAAGTTTCCTTTGTATTTGACTGATATATGATAGATGACTGATGATGAAATCGAGTAGTAAAAGACGGGTATTTTATCTAAAGCAGTTATGTTGCTGTTGTGCGTTCTAAGACTAAGTAGAATAAATCCTATTGTCAACGTAGTGATCGGTCCTTATGTGGGGTGGTTTAGCATTCAACCAGTGGTTATACATATACATACATATGATCTGTCAGAATTGTGAAAATAATGTGAGTAGCAAGATGTGGTTTGGGCAAACATAAGTTGAAGAACTTAACTTTTTTTTAAATATAAAAAACTCAAATTTTAAAGAAACTCAACACAAATGTTGAGAGTGATTAGTCGTTGGTATTGGTACCGGCCGTGGCATGATAGATCCATGGTTCAGTTCCTGTCTCCAGTCACCTACATTTTTCTTTCATTGCCGGCGGAAATTAAGAAACTTTAGTATTGTGAGTCCATATTCATCCCAAAATCTAGCTTTCATAATCGAATGTCTTTCGTAAAATATGACCTAATTCAGAGTACTCACACAAATGATATGTGTATAAAACTATGATGGTGAATTCAGTCATTAGTATGGGAAGTACCAGAAGGAGTGTGTCAAAGGTTTTGGTTTTCTAAGGATTTGACTACTTATTAGCTGAAACTTCTTTACAATCCTATGAACAAATTGTTGTTTAATTTTATGTTTCGGGATTAGAGAACAAAAACAAATATTAATCATCGAAAAACACTTTATTAATTTTCAAAATATTCCCCATGAAGATTTACACACTTTTGCATACGTTTAAACCAATTGTCAAAACACTTTGAAGTATCTCCAAAACATGCATTCAGAATGCTACAACAGCTTCTTCAGGTGTCGAAAACGTTTACCTCTCAGTTTGTTTTTTACGTACGGGAATAAAAAGAGAATAAAAAGTCAGGCCTATACGGCGGATGACCCATCAAATCGCTGTTTTGGGTGCTCAAAAATTCAGATGTTTGAGCCGATGTGTTAGAGCTCGCATTGTCGTGATGAAGAGTGATCCGTATTCGGCGGTTGGTTTTCCTGATTTCTTGGAAGACAACTGGCAAACAAATGTTTGTGTACCACTCGGAATTCACTGTTCTGCGTAGTTCTAGTGGTTCGGTTGCGACATGTCCAGTTTTTTCGAAAAAACAGGCGACCTTTTGCTTGGAAGTGCTTCGCATTGCATTTCTTTCGACTTATCAACACGAGCCTTTTTTTTGAGCGATTGACAAATTATGTGGGTTCCAACGCGAACATATTTTTTTTGACTGTCAAATGTTTATGCAAAATTGAATGTATGCTGGTCCCACTAATGCCTAAGGTTGTCTCAATCTCACGATAGGTCACATGACGATCTTGCAAAATCAGTTCACGCACAGCATCAATGGTTTTCGGAACAACAGAAGGTTGTCTAAAAACCTTCACGAAATTCGTCTTGGAGTGAACTACAACCACGATTGAATTCACCATACCATCGATAAACACTGGCTTCATCGCCAAAAATTTAATTAAGTTCATTCATGCACTGTTGCTGAGTTAATCCACGTCAAAAGTTGTAAAAAATAATTGCACGAAAATGTTCACGATTTAATTCCATTTTTGGGTCGAGATAAATCTTTTAAGTTACTGTAAGCAACACCAATAGCGCTCGTATGTCAAAACGTTCAGAGCACATATAACCTCAAAAATGTCCAACTTTACGATAGAGCTGTCAGTTGCCAGATTGCAAGGCTAGGGTTGCCAAACCCCAAAATTATAAAATTCAACCCTCGTATACCGCACGAAGAAAAATATGATAAGCGCTTCGATCTTCTCTGCTTCTTCTCCAATTTGTCACACCAAGTTCTGCAAAGTTCATTGTCGAAGACTTTTCAAGCTGCAGCATTTTCATCCATGCGTACAACAAGACCTAGCCAACGCAACCGCTGCACCTTAATGCGTCTGACCACGTCAATGTCAGTGTACAGCTCGTATAGCTCATGATTCATGCGACGTCGATACTATCATTTTACCGAATCATCCGATTGTGTCATAACCCTGGATTCTGAACCATACATTAAGACAGGTAGAACCAGTATCTGGTATAGCTGGATTTTTGTTCGTCGAAAGAGGGCTCTGTCATTTAATCGCTTGCATATTCCGTAGTAGCATTTATTAGCAAGCAGGATTCTTCTCCGGATTTCGCGGCTGACATTATTTGTTTTGTTAATGGCGGAGCCTAGGTAGATTTATTTATCTACCACCCCGAAATTATAGTTGTCAAAGTTCACGTTCACCAATAAACATTTTCGCTGATTCCTTCTGTATAACTGAGAAGGCTACAGCATTCAGCAGTTTTCGATTAGTAGCACGTGGCTTTTGTTGAATATCGTACCTTATCATCTCCATCACTATGTTGAAAAGGTCACACGATAGGCCGTCGACTTGTTTTAGGCCTCGTCTGGTATAAAATGGCTCCGTAAGGTCCTTGCTAATCTTCACTGAAGACTTCGTGTCAATCGGCGTAATTCCACAAAGGCGCATCAGCTTCGCTGGAATACCAAACTCAGCCATGACGTCGAATAATTTCAGCCGTATCGGGCTGTCGAAGGCAGCTTTATAGTGGACGAAAAGATGGTACGTGTTGATATGTTTATCTTGGCTCTTTTCCAGGATTTGCCGAACTTTGAATATCTGGTCAGTTGTTAATTTATCAGGTCTAAAGCCACACTGATAAGGCCCGATCAGATTGGATAACACGGGCTTAAGTTTTCCACATAGCACATTCGACAGGACCTTATATGCGATGGATAAAAGGCTTACGCCGCGGTTTTTGGAGCACACACTTGGATCACCTTTCTTCAGCACAGGACTTGCGTTTCAATCATCTGGAATGCACTCATTAAGCCAAACCGTGCGTTTGAGCTGGTGCATGCTCGTTATTAGCTTCTCGCCACCGGACCACCGAGGAGCTCTGCCGGAAGTCCGTCTGCACCGGCTGCTTATTTAATTTTTAAGTCATGATAATGCTCATCGTACCTCGGCTTGATCTAAGCCTTGGTCGACAATTCACGTGCGCGGCCTTCTGAAACCAGCAGTTGCTGGTAGTGTTCTCTCCATATATGCAGCACACACTGCGTATCCGTAACCGGAATTCTATCCTTGTCCTTACCGAAACCTTTTGCTTTTACTTTCTGGTAAAATTTTCGGGCCTAACCTCTATCCCAGTATTTCTCTATATCCACGTTCTCCCGTGCCCGTTCATCTGACGTTTTTTTTTTCGCTTAAATAGCTGTCTCGCTTGTTTTACTGTTTCCTTAGGACGTTCCCAAACAGCCCAGGTTACAATTGGCTGTAGCGTTGCCCTATAAGCAGCATCTGTTCCTCAGACGCTATGCGACATTCTTCATCGTACCACAATTTGTCTGAGCGCCGTTTTTCATATCCTAGCACGGTTGTTGCGGCGGATTCCATGGCATGCGCAATATGCTGCCACTGTGTATCGGGAAAGTAGACACTTTGTGTCGTAGTAGTTGGGAGAGTTGGTTGGAGTTGGCAGTGGCTATCTCTGGGGTTTGCAGCTTCGCAATATCCTGCTTTCTTTGTGTTTGGTTGGGTGCAATATTAGCACCACCTATCACACGCACGTCCATGACACTAGATGCATGCCTTCCATCAGTTACCACATGATCAATATGATTTTTTGTGTTTTGATCGGGGGATGCCAATTTTCCTTGTGGATATCTTAAGGCTGAAATGTAGTTCCACTCACTACTATGATCCTTCCCGCTGCGACGAATCTAACCTGCCTGAACGCGTTGTCGGACGTGTCAGTATGTAGGCTGAATTTACCGATCGAAGGACCAAGAACATCTTCACTTTCTATTTTTGCATTAAAATCTCCCAGAACGATTTTAATGTCGTGGCCAAGGCAGCGGTCTTATGTTTCCTCTAGGCGCTCGTAAAATATATCTTTGACAAGACAAGATGTCTGAGTCTCTTACCAACTACAAAACCACATCCAAATTCGTGCTTACCGCATGGCAGCTGTAATAGATGTCCATCTCATCTACTGGATGGCGGTGATGTCAGCCATATATTTTTTGAGGACATCCGCCAGTAAGATAGTGGCACCTTCTCTACAGAGAGTCCGGACGTTCTAGGTGAATATTCTTAAATCATGGTCCTGATTAAGTTTACGGGGGTCGTTAACATTAAGGGGGTTCTGTTTGTAACTTTTCCTTTATCGTGTTTTCATAGCTGGTAAAGGACATGAAAGCGGATGGCTAGCCCAGCCATCAGACTTCGTTGCTCACTATTTGCCGCTATTCATGATAAAAAAAATACCACGAACAACTTTGACCAGGTGACACCACGAAAAAGGTGTGTGTTGGCTTGAGAAGCAACGAATTTGTCTAAATATCAAATATCTTCCAGTAATCCATTTGAATTTGATGGGAGAACTATTAATTTTCCAAAAAAAAAGGTCAGAAGGTTCATTTGTAATTCCTTAATTCGTCTTGGAAAATATTAACCCTGGTAAATTTTTATAACAATCATTGAAGGATTATTTGAGTTTTTTTGCCAACAGCCAGCCATACAGAAGGACCTGGCTCAGTAGGCTTTAAACGTCCTGAAAAGAATAAATACCTCAAAGATAGAAAGATATTAACTATTAGATATGTTCTAAGAAACTATTGGGGTTGCAAAAATATTGGAGATCGGTCAGACATTGGACTTCTCTAGGGGGAATGCTTTTGGCAGTTATAACGATGGGAGCAAAATTTATACAAATTTGATTTAAGTATGGGAGGGCCCTTAGGGGGTAAAGATTGGGATAGGTTTGGTTGGGGAAAAAGTTAGGAGGAAAAAATGACTGGGGGTTGGTCATACATTTTATCCCCCAGGAGCGGCTCTGGGGCAGTTGCGGGGCTTTCTGTGGCCTTTTTCCCTTCCCCACCAACTTAGACAACGATACGCGAACAAAAGATGTTGACCGATTTCTTGTATTATTCCATAACAAATTTTCCGCACTATAAGAACTAGATCTATATATCTGTTGTAATTTGAACCACCCTAATAGGAATCAAATATTCACCCTTTCCTAGGTCGCCGTTAGAAAATCCGTTAGTGATCTCCTTTTTTCTTTTATTCATTTCCATTCTAGAATTTGTCAAAGTGTGAATATCAGGTCAATATATTTCATCTACAGTAGAACCTTGAGTTGTTAAGGACGATTTCAGGTCATTAACGTTTTCTTGCCTTCATCTGAGAGCTCTTAAGCGTAATGCATTAAGCCAAATAAACTTCGACTATATGATTAAGACAAATCTCACAATTCGTTGAATCAGCTATGTATTTGACATTAGAGTTAAAATTCTTAGAACAACAACACACACAACAGCAACTATCAATGAATGAAGTGAAATTCACAGAAATCTAAAGAATTAAAAATCTCATTTACTTTAACCCAACTGGCCCCACTCCGATTACTACTCCAACTCCAAAATGTTAACTTAAACTCATCGTTTTTGTGTTAGTGTTTAGCACACAACAAAAAAACTGCAATAATCTAGAACAGTAATATTTAATTTCTTTTTACGCCATCCCCAAACCACCTCCATGATATGTCTTCACCCGTCACAGTTCAATTCATTCACTGACTACCTCTCCCCCCACATCTCGTCTAAATGTGAGAGGAATGACAAAAGTCAAAGATGTGTGGCGGCGGTGGAGGAGCAACGTAAAATTTGTACTGTTTTTCTTGTTTTTGTTGCTGTTTATAAAACTGAGCATGTCACTCTCCCACAAGGTTCCAGACCCACTTGGGCGGCAGCAGCAGTAGTGGGTCGGTCGGTGTGGTCGGGTCAGTCTACATTGTGTCGGCAGCAGGGGTCTTAGCGCCATCTATATCCAAATATTTGTAACTTTATTATAACGGCATGCTCGCCAACACACACACATACACACACAGTCATAGCACGCTATGAATAGCAATCTAGTATATGACGAGTTGGATGGAGCGTGTGTATCTCTCAGATACAGATACATACATATACGCACAAAAATTCCAAATATTTTAGAAATTTACCGGAAAAATGCGCTGAAGAATGTGCGGCGAATGTGACGAGTTTTTTTCTCGTTCTCTATTATTGTTTTTGTTGTTCCACACGTTCTACCCCAACTGCTTCGTTGGAGCTGTGGTAGTTAACTCATAGGTTAGAAAAAGTCAACTGTAGATGCGAGAAATGTACTAGACAGAGAGAGCAGGAAAACAAGTAACGTTTACGGCTGAATTCAGCCATTGTTGTTAAACACGTTTCGTGTTGTGGCTGTGAGAGCGCATGTACTGAAACGAATTCGCCTAGAACACACGTACAATCGTCGTAGTGTGTTGTAGCACAGTATACGTGTGTGAGCATTGTGTTTGTAAACCTTGACTAGTTGGTGCTGCCACATAGTTAATTGTTTGAATAAACTGCCGGGTAAATGTGTACTGTACAAAATCACGTCAAGAATTTTGTCGAATTCGTTCATGTTGGAGATCTTGTAAGCAAATCACAACGAATAAGTCCCTTTGCAAATTATCAACGGCGCTATGAAAGAACCTACATATAAAGGTATTTACACAGTATCTTAAAAATGGACCAAAAGGACTTGTAAAAGTTGATGATATGGATTTTTTTTATCTTAGAACACTTGTAGAATTATTCGGATCCATATTTAGTAAAAGTGGGTTTACATGTTCCACCAAAAAATACTCGTCAAATTTCATTGAAGAAATTTTTTATCGTATGTATATTAGGGTGTCCCATTAAAAAAAAATTTTGGGGATCATTCTTAATTTGAATACTCATAAGGCTAAGAATTTTTGAGAATTTTTTCAGATTTTTCGGAGGTGGTTTAGAGGTCGCGCAAATTGATTTTATACCAAAAATCGACCTTTTTGGGCTTTTTGAATTTTGCTTCAAAATTGGTAAAAAAATAGATATTTCTTTAGCTTCTGAGTCAATATTCTTAAAGAAAATTTTCCGATCTTTAATTTTATGTGCATAAATAATTATTTCGGCAATGATTGTGCACATTTTGATAATTTAATAACGGTTTTTCGTAAATTTTCAACAAATATGGAAAATAATGCTTTGTAACTTTTAAAATTTATATAAAGATTAAAAAAACTAATGATGCAGTTTAAAAGTTATGAAGTTTTAAATTAATTAGCAGAAAAAAAATGAATTTTCTCTCAACGTTCTCGAGTTACGGCAACTAATCCCGGTTCTGTCAAGGCTTGCACAAAGCTTGGATTTTTTTTGGCAAAGTCAAAATTTTATTTTCAACATAGACCGAAACGTCAGAATCATCGCTATCAACGCTGCTGATATCCTCCTTTTCAAACGGTTTTGATTTGGTCTTCCGAACTTTATTTGTGGGCTGAGATTTTCTCAAAGGTTGACCTATATTGCAGAACGCGCTTTTCAAGTCGTTCACGAAGTCCTTTCTTTTCTTAATTTCGAGTTTGGTTTTTCTAGACTTACCCTTTCATAACTTTGCCCACTCGAGTGCAATATTATTATTTTGCGAGAAATATTGCACAGTTCCTGATTTGGATTCCACAAATCTCTGAAAGTCTTTGCTATTATTCTGGCGCTTTTGGAAACAGTGCACTTTTCCACTAAATGAAATTTAAAAAATCTTTGCAGTATTTGCATTTTTGTCTGCGGTTTGGCAGTATCAAGGTCATCAATCATTTTGCCCACACACCACACATTCCTTGTATTCGACAAAGGCTCATCTATTTTAAAAAAATATTACCCAATATTTTTTGGACTACTTTATGATAATTTTAACTTACCGGAGCAATAAAACTTCAGATTAACAAAATATTTTTATTAAAAAGACTTCTTGTAATAATTACAAATGTTTTGAAAGAAAACGACTGGTTTTTCACAAAAGGTTTTTTTTCTATTTCTCTGCCAGCTGATCACAAAAACTTATCAGCTGATTTAACAGCGGATGCAAACCACCCATATTGTGCTTTGTGAAGTAGCTTTGATTGCTAGAGCTAGAGATTGATAATTACCGCAAGAGGGCTCCAGCATAAAAACTTTTATCTGAAGCCATGAAATTTATCTCAATCTCAAGCAAGCGTCTTCCACTTATCAGTTTACAAAAATTTTAATTGTATACTTGTTATCTCTAAACCTGCCAAAAATAGGGTTGCAGTTCCCCCAAATCCAATAAATCATGAATTTTAGTTCGAGCCATATCAGTGTCACCTATTGATAACGGCTTTTTGGCTACTTTTTTTGCTGTCCACAACTTGACAACACTTAAAACTAAGCTTTGACATACAATAAATAAATTTTCAAATCTCATAATCTAAAGTTTACAACAAATCGGATGCCGAAATCTTATAGTACTAAAAATTTCATACAATGAGTGCAAAGCTTTAAAAGGGTATAACTGGAGAACGGCAAGAGAAAATTATATTGTTTAAAACTTCATAATCTTTTAAACTGCATCATTAGTTTTTTTAGTCTTCATACAAATTTTAAAAGTTATAAAGCATTTTTTTCATATTTGCTGAAAATTTACGAAAAACTGTTATATAATGTATCAAAATGTGCAAAATCCCTGACGAAACTTATTACTTATGCACATAAAATTAAAGATCGGAAAATTTTCTTTAAGAATATTTACTCAGAAGCCGAAAAAATACCGATTTTTTTAGCAATTTTCAAGAACAATTCAATAAAAGTCAAAAAAGCTAGATTTTTGGTACAAAATCGGTTTGCGCGACCTCTAAACCACTTCCGAAAAATCTCATAAAATTCTCAAAAATACTTTACCTTATGAGTATTCAAATTAGGAAAGATCTTCCGAGAAAATCCAAATTTTTATTTTTTTTGGGACAACCTAATGTATATGCGCTATTAGAGTAATAAACACAGTTCTTTAGTACCAATTTCAAACTCTATTTTAGTTCAAACTTCATCAAACCATTAAAACTATTGACAGAGGAATCTGTCCGTATTGTCGGCATTTTAGTCTACACACCTACATCTCTCATTTTATAAAGGAAAACCAGTACCGAAATATCAGTCTGACGAATTGACTGATAAATAACCTCACCCTATGTATGCTATTTTTTACACCTTAGTTTTAACTGAAATTTACCGATTTTTAACTTAAATTATTTGTGTATTATTATTCGCCTGCTTGTGGATTGTAAACGTTTGAAAATAGAACTTTCGGTCGTATGATCAGAGTAGACTTATAGTAAAACTGTGAAACGGTTAAAGCATGTTAAAGACATGTTGTCATTAGTTATGGGGGTAACTAAAGGATATTTAACGGTTCCTGCTGAGATTCAAGAAAGTCTCTAATTAAAACGCACAAAACTTCAAAGTTAGAAATTATTGGACAAAATAAATTTTCGCAAAATTGACTAATTAGTATAGAATGTACCAATTGGAGCAGTACAACGTTTCCGATTTGTATTCGTAAATTAACGTTTATTAAATTGTTCTCTTATGCTAAATTTTACTAAATAACTTACTTACAAAAAAAGACATGTCTTTAGAACTATCGGGATGATATTGGTCATTTGTATGGGAAATACCCAAAGAGAAGTGGTTTTGGTTTTCTGAGGTTTCGCCTAATTTTAAAAAATAATCAAACTGAACAAATTCTTATATCCTGAAGATTACTGTTCGTAAATTATGGAAGAATAAATATTTTTCTAAAAATAGGTAATTTTGTATGCAGGATACCGGTGATATGTATAGAAAACTATGATGGTGCATTCGGTCATTTGTATAAGAGGTATCAGCAGGGGTGTGGATGTTAAGAAAATTAATATGACCAAATTCAAATATCCTGCAGTTCATTTGGATGTTATGTAAGAAATATTAGTTATCCAAAAAATAGCTAATTTTTTATGGGAGGTTTCAGATGGGCATATGGAATGAATACAGCATTTCCCTTGGGCTATATTTGACTGAAGGGTGCCGTTGGGGATGTAAAGTGAATCTTAAATCTCAAGCCGACTCACAACCTCCTTCGTGGGCAACATTGTTCGTGGTATTGTTTTTTTTATCATGAATAGCGGCAGATAGTGAGCGACGAACCCTGATGGTTAGGCTAGTCAACTTACTTCAGGTGCTTTACTGGCTATGAAAACTAGAAAAAGAAAAAGAATGAAACGGAACCCCTCAAAAAATATAGGGCTGACATCACTGCCATCCAGGAGAGGAGATGGACAGGACATGGATAGTCGCGACGTAAAAATTGCGACATCTATTACAGCTGCCATGCCATGCCATCGGTAAATTCAGCCTGTAGACGGTGGCGAGGAGCTGATAACGAGCATGCACCATCTCCTATGCACGGTTTGGCTTAATAAGTGCATGCCCGACGATTGGAATTTAGACGTATTATGTCCTGTGCTGAAAAATGGAGATCCAAGTGTGTGCTCCGACTACCGCGGGATCGCATATAAGATCCTGTCGAGTGTGCTTTGTGAAAAACTAAAGCCAGTGTTATCTAACCTGATCGGATTTATACCTAGTAAATCAACAACTGACTAGACATTAACACTTCGGTAAGTCCTTGAAATGACCCAAGAAAAACAGATCGACATGTCCCATCTTTTCGTCGACCATGGCTTAGTTTAGTATTCCAGCGAATTTGAAACTTCCTTGCGGAATTACGCTGACTGACACAAAGTCTTCATTGAAGATTGGCAAGGACCTTACGGAGCCATTCTATACCAGACGAGGCCTAAAACAAGGCGACGACCTATCGTGTGACCTCTTCAACAAAGTGATGGATATGATAATGAGGAAATCTAAAGTAAACACCAGCGGCACGATATTCAACAAAAGCCACATGCATCGATCGAAAACTGCGGGATGTTACAGCAGCCTTCTCAGGTACACAGAAAGAAGCAACGAAAATGGGTCTTATGGTGAAGGAGGACAAAATTAAGTTATTAGTTTCAATGAACAAAGAATCTACTCGTTTGGGAAACTGTAGATAATGATGGTTAGAACACGCGCTTACCATGCGGGAGGTCCCAGGTTCAAATCCTGGCCCCAGTCATCTAAAAAATGAAAAGAAAATTTTTTCTTTCATTCCCGGCCCCCTCGATGTTGTCGTCAGCAACTTTGCAGTATAAGTGTCGAGTCAATCGGCATGTCTAGTAAAAGCTTCTCAAACAGAGACGTTCGCATTCGTCGATTAAAGGGAAATTAAGTAAGTAAGGTAATGTTATCTACCTAAGCACCGCCATCAACAAAACAAATAATGTCAGCCTCGAAATCCGGAGAAGAATCCTGCTTGCTAATAAATGCTACTACGAATTGAGCAAGCTGTTTAATGACAGATCCCTCTTTCGGCAATAAAAATTCCAGCTATACCAAATACTGGTATATAGTCCCATAGGATTGCAAAGAAGTGCCAGCTATTCACCTCCATATAAAGATATACCTACATGTACTTTTTTTGGAAGCAGACTGATGTCAGAAAAATACACAAGGTAAACGTTTATTGAACATTGATTTTCGAATTAAAGTCGCACACTTTGTGCTTCTATATACAGAAAAAAACGCATTTTAAATTTTAGTTTAAAATTCTTTAATTTTTTGCAGAAAAAGTACTTAAATATTTAAGTACGAATAGTGCTAATTATTCTTAAATCAAGTACAACACGGGATAAGTTTAAAAATATAAGCATATAAATTGTTAAAATAAAAATGAAATTCTCCAATTAAGTTTGTACGAACTTAATTACAGAATTTTAAGTACGAACTTCTCAACTTTAATGTAAAAAATTCGTAGAATTAATATCAAGTTCTTTCTGACTTAAAGTAAGAATAAAAAATCTTATATAATCTCTGAAAAAAAAATGTTTGGGAGAAAAATAACATTTACTCTCTTAGCTTAATGTTTTCTACCCACAATAACTTTACATTCTAAATTTAAGTTTAAAATTCTTAATTTTTGTAAAAATCGTATTTGAATTTAAGCGTATAAATTCTCCAATTTAGTATGAAAATCTTAAGAGCTTGTGCGAATCAAATGACGTGTGATCTTCGTTGATGCCATTTTCGCACCAGTGTGTTTTGACTTCTCATTAATTTCGTGGAGATTATAACACTTAAGGTTTGTCATGATAGTAAAAAAGTAAAGCAAATGGGTATTGATTAGATAGTTTGGCAACTATCTAATTAGCTATCCTCATATTATTTAATAAAAATCAAGCCCCAAAAGGCTTAAAGTCATCTATAATTAAGAATTCTACACTTAAAAGTCATGCCCCATTAGTAACGCTCGTATATTTTTTTTGGACAAAAACAGTACATTTCACTGAAATTTTTTAAAAAAGCAGTACATCGATTTGGAAAAAAAGTACTTATCGCAGCACATATTTACATAGCATATATATTTTATTCAATATGTAAAAAAAATTAACAATCATTTCCAGAATCAACTTTTGTGGTTGTTTTGTATTTGTCGTTTGAAGCAATTTGAATAAGCAATGCCGGCTTTGTTTTGTGGTAATTGTAGATATAAACGCATTTGTACTTCATATTACATTTGACGGTCAGAATCGCCTTCAATGTTTGCACATCTAATCGGGTTTAGCTTGACGTCCAAGTTTTGTTCACTGCAGAGAAGATTCGCTCCACTGATGCTGAATTTCCTGGCAAACGTAATATATATTCAACGATCGTGGCCATTTCTTTAAATTCGCAATCAGCGTTATTGAGATGTATAAATATCTCCACATTCGAAACATTGCCTTCTCTCCATTGCATAATTTTGTCGCTCTAAATTGGGTGTGCAAAAATACCGCATTTTCATTGGCATTGTACAAATTGTATTTCCTTAACTTGTTCATAACGGCTTCCACTTCATTCCATTAGTATAAAAGCATTCAAATCAAAGCAGGCAAAATTACAGAAAAAATCAGTGCGTAAAGCAGCCATCTCAATCGAATTGTATCCATTGTCAATAAGTTTTTGTTTTTTTTGCTACTACAGCTGGGGATAAAAAATCATCCTTTTGACGCATTTTTAAAGTTTCTTGGATCTTATTTTTGAAGTAAACAATATTATTGCATGAATTCTCTGTTCGCCGTATATATTTCTATTATGTATCGAAAAACAGTACATTGAGGGAGAAAAGCAGTACGCAGTTTTTTAAGTCGAAAAACAGTACTGTACTGCGAAAAACAGTACAGATACGAGCCTTACCCATTAGGCTTAATGCCATGAATTCTATACTTAAAAATCAAGCCCCAGATCCAACGCAAGTCCAAATTTGACTGTATTTCAATAATGTGTTCCTATGATGCCCTATCTACTACATTATAGACTACTTAAATGATTTACTGCCGACACTATTATATTTCCTGATTAAATTATTAGTAACTAAAATAATAAAGCATTAATTGTCGAAATTAAATATTAAATAATAATACAACAACACAATTACTTACCTTTTAAGCAGAAGATTTTATCCAGATTTGCAGCAACACGAACTACTGTTCATACAACTAACAGGCACACACGTACACAAAAGTTATTCTTGTTCATATACGCAATTGCCCCACTCTTCTACACGAACACTTGACACTTGCATATGCCAAAGAAAGAGATAGCACTACATCCCCACTGGAAGAACAACGTGCGCTTAGTACAACTGCGGCGAATTAAACAACTGTTGCGAATCCATTGTTTTGTTTATATCACAACAACAATAATCTCACAAACGGGCCAAGAGCAAAACATAAACAAACCGACAACTACAACAACACAATATCAATACACAATGAACTTAAAAACTTTACACGATATTTTATCAGAGTCTTAACAATTTTCCACTTTTATCTTGTTATCATCACAGTGAAGTACAGCTTTGAGAGAAAATTCTTGCATGTTTCTCCTCCTCCTCTTTGTGTGTGTGTGTTTTTGTTGGTTTTGCAGCTTTTACTGCTGCAAACGAATGACGTTGTTAGGAATTTTAACATGTTTTCGCCGGCATTCTTTGTTAGCCAATTATTTCTTTCTTAAGACCACGAACGAACAAACACTAAAAGCGGCACAAAGTACAAAAATCCACAGTAAATGGCAAAATAACGAATACGAAATAAAATTCTTAAGCCGCTCACAGAAATTCCAAAACGCCGAAGAAAAATGCGCGCGCGATACCGAAAGTGCAACAGACCGAACTGCTGACGTTAAGCATCGCAGTAAAAACAAACATTGCTATTGCAGAAACGATGGAGAGGATGGAGAAAGGCACAACAAAACAAACATGCAGTGACACTGACGTAGCAGCCGAAAGTTTGGCATGGGATGAGAGGAGTAAAAGCTGAATGCAAATGTTGCCAGATGGTGGGAAAGTGTCGAACCAAGCAGTGGAAGAGGGTTTTAGTGTGAAAGTAATAAGGGCGGCATGAATTCGATGCAAACGGATAAATTGTTACTAAAAACAAGTAAAGGAATTGAGACATGATGGATATTATTATGTTATTACAAACTGAACGCGTATATCATGCAGAACTCGTTTTTTGTTAAAATTTAAAGAAAGCAAATAAAAAAATCGATGTTAAGTGTGGTAAAGTGTAAAATTGCATACCAATTTTCATTAAAATTGTTTAAAATTTGTAAAAATTCGATTTAAGATAAGGACCTAAATGTTAGATATAGATAAGGGGGGGATTAAAATTCTAATCATTTTTGTATATTATAAAAACATTGACTTTGGAATTTATCTCAAGCTCAAGACCAATTGTTTTGAAAGAAGTTAGCAGAATGATATTCTCATAATGCCAGGCAGTCTTTACAGCTGTTTCGGATTCAGCCACGAATCCTCATCAGCAGACTTTGGTATAATGATTGCAAAATGTTTATCAAGTCTTATGCACCAGAATTAACAACAAAATGAGAATTCTTTCTTGAGTGCATAGACTCGAAAAACTTCACAACCATTCATTATGAGAAACCATTTGCTTAACTTCTTTCTTGTTTTGATTGTTTATGTTGAAAAAGCCGACGGCTAACTTCTTTCAAAACAATTGGTCTTGAGCTTGAGATAAATTCCAAAGTCAATGTTCCATCAAACAGACCGAATAAACACAAACACAACGATGATGATGACGTAGAGCACGACGGGCCGCAAAGCTAAAATAATGCTTATGGCAAATCTGTTGGTTGCGAAACCAACAACAAAACATGTTGTTTGAAAGCCGACGGCTTTTTCAACATAAACAATTAAAACAAGAAAGAAGTTAAGCAAATGGTTTCTCATAATGAATGGTTGTGAAGTTTTTCGAGTCTATGCACTCAAGAAAGAATTCTCATTTTGTTGTTAATTCTGGTGCATAAGACTTGATAAACATTTTGCAATCATTATACCAAAGTCTGCTGATGAGGATTCGTGGCTGAATCCGAAACAGCTGTACAGACTGCCTGACATTATGAGAATATCATTCTGCTAACTTCTTTCAAAACAATTGGTCTTGAGCTTGAGATAAATTCCAAAGTCAATGTTCATACAAACAGACCAAATAAACACAAACACAACGATTATAAAAACATATTTAAAAAAAATTAACAATATTTTCAACTATTTATTACAACCTAAATATATAGCGCTTTATACAACTAATTGTAGCGAACTAAAACTAAGAAATCACCCTTTATCACAAGAGCAACACAAGCCTAATATCTTTAGAACTTATACAGATAAATACAGATTCAAACTCGTCTGAGATATGTGAAAAGCTTGTACAAACCTTTTCTGAAGCATCGTTAGAATGTACAACGACAAGTACAACTTCCATTGATATTCGTGCAGAGTTGACCCCATGGATGACCGACAATATGATATCACTTGTTCGATATAGAAAAAAGACTTTTAAAGGCTAGGCGAAAGAATAGGGAAAACATGGCGATTTCTGAATGCTTAAAACGAATAAGCAAAGTTGTCAAATACAGTAATTCAGTTTTAATGGAAGAATTCTATAAAAATAAATTAAATTCGTGCAAAGGCGATAAAAGAAAGACATGGAATTTTTTAAACAAACAATTTGGACGCAATATAAAATCTTTTAATGATATTATTTTAGAAGGTGGGGAAATAATAACTACAGATAGTTCTAAATCCACTGCATTTAATAATCATTTTGTTGAATCTGTAAACTCTTTAAAGAATAGTATATCTCAAAACCTTGATGATGAGATTAATTTGTTTGGTACACTAGTACCAAATCAAAGTTGTTTTACCTTACAAGCGGTCCAGAATATACAAGTTGAAAACGTTTTATGTGGGCTTGATGTTACAAAAAGTTCGGGGCATGAAAATATAACATCAAGGATGTTACTGATAAAGAAACCTGTTGTTGTAAAAATTCTTGCAACCATTTTTAACAAGATGATTTTGGAAAAGAATTATCCTAATGTATTGAAAATCCACAAGGTAATTCCAATTCCAAAGAAGCCATCTTCCAGAATGTTAACCGATTTTAGACCAATATCGGTGTTATCTGTAATTGATAAGATTTTTGAAAAGTTAATATTCGAACAGCTTTCCAAATATATCGATGACAATAACATACTGTATAAACGTCAATATGGGTTTAAGAAAGGTTCTGGTACGGAACAGGCTTTGGTGAATGTTATAGAGTGTATATGTGGAGGAATTGATGTTGGTAATAAAGGGGTAGCCGGTGTATTTTACGATTTTTCAAAGGCTTTTGACTTGGTTCAACATGACATCATGTTAAAAAAATTAAAAAATGTTGGTATATGTGATGCCACGTTAAAACTTTTCGAGGATTATCTCAATAATAGATTTCAATATGTTCAAATTGGAGAATCGAAAAGCAATATGTTGCCAGTAAAGTATGGTGTTTCTCAGGGAAGTGTTTTGGGTCCACAATTTTTTAAAATTTATATTCACGATTTGAAAAATATTAAATTCTTTGGCAAACTCTTCTTGTTTGCAGATGACGTTTGCCTTCTCTATGGTTATAAACATGAGCAGGTCCTTAGAACTCAAATTGAATATGACGCAGCGATATTCGCTGAGTTCGCACGTTTAAACAAATTAGTCTTAAATACCAGTAAGACAAAATGTATAAGATTTAAACCGTATGTGTGTGCGAGCGATGGAAATATGTCGGTACATGTTGATGGGTCGCTTATATCTGAGTCAAAGAGTGTAAAATACTTGGGAATGACCCTTACTCATAATCTTTCATGGGATGCCCATATTAACGAGATAAAATCTAAGATTTCGTCGGCCACTGGGGTATTATATAAATTCAAAAATAAGCTGAGCAGTGAAATAAAAATGATGATTTATGAAACCCTTATACATTCACATCTAACGTATCTTCCTATTATATATGCTCATAAAAAATGCAGTTCAATGAAAACTTTACAATATGCACAAAATAAAGCACTTAAGATAGTTTTTAATCTACCGATAACATATTCTTCGATTAATCTGTACAAACAAAAAGCAAAGACAGTTTTGCCAATACAAGGTCTGTATAAACGGCAACTGTTAATATATATGCATAAGTCCACTTTAGGTACATCAGGGGCATCAGTTGAGTTTGTTCGAAATCGAACAAGGACAGGTCGAAATACGAGACAAGCGGACAATATCACAACTTCTAGATGTCGATTAGATGTTACAAAGCAACGTATTGGTTTTGCTGGACCATGCGAATACAACAACTTGCCTGCGTATTTGAAAAATATCATTTCAATTTCAGTTTTCAAAGAACATATAAAAAAATATCTCTTGGATAAAGTTGAAATACTTCTTATATATTAAAATCAAAATATTTAATTAATTTTTATTTACTTTAAAAAAATTTTTTTTTTTTTAATTTTGAAAACTTCTTTATACATTGTTAATATTTTGTTAATATTAGTTGCCAGTTAGCTCCTTTAAGGCCAATAAGGCGCTGGGGCTTAAAAAATACACGTGTATATAATGTTAGACTAATATAAATAAAATAAAAAAAAGTGTAAAAACATAGAACAAAATTTTTCAGCTCATTGATTTGAGACTGAATTGCACGTGAAAGTAGCCCCAAAAAGTAAAAGTGCCATAATAATTTAATATCGATTTAAAGTTAAAAAGTATCGTATAGGGGAAATTGTCACGTTATAGGATCTTTTGTTATATTGTTATAGGGTGAACAGACTGATAGATACCCTGACCCTATGTATGAATTGTTTAACTAAAATTTACCGGTTTTAAAATGTTTCATTATTTGTCTGCTTGGAGATAGGACTTTCGGTCATAGGCGAGACGAGACAAATCGTTTATTTGCGAGAAGACCGGCATAACTCAAAAAAGTGATTAGGAGATAAAAGCATTTAAAGTTTTCAATTTAGGGTAACTGTTGAGGAGTGTGCGAAACAAATAAAGTGCCACTCAATGAGGAATATGTCATAAAAATCAATCGATTTATGTAGTAGAACTGTAGAAAATGTAACGCCAAAAAACGAAAAAAGTTATATTCAATTTCTTTGCGTATATCGTAATTTTTAATGGCGGTTTCGTAAGGGTGATTCACGGTATTAATTTATACAATATAAAAATCTTTAAATAATTCGCGCAACCATCTCAGAAGAAATCATCGTTTTTAATGGGTTGGGTAAACCTTGCGTATCTTAGGTTTTATCTATAAATGGAAAATATTTTCAACGTTTTGAGGGGTTCTTTTAAAAATTTTTGGAAAATAAACATTTTCGGAAATTTGCTAATTTGTATAGGGTGTAGAAGTTGGAGCGGCACAACGTTCCCGATTTTTATTCATAAGTGAACAAGTTTTTTTCCGCAAGCCAATTTTCACCTTGTGAAAATTCTGACTAAATACAGTGCTTTCAAAAAAAATGGGCTTCGATTTTCTGAGGATTTGCTGCTATTACAATGTAATTAAACTGACCAAAGTTAAGGGTGGGTTTCTTTGCCTACATACAATCCTATTGCTTTATTTTGGATAATATTAATACTAATAAATTTGCATTAAGGTTCCCCCGTCTGTCCTGCTCACCTGGCAGCCGGACAGACGGATATGGCAATCGACTTAAAAAGTCCTGAAACGAATTTGGTCTTAAGATATATGTGGTCAAACACTTCTCTATTATTGCGTCACACTTTTTATACCTTCACCCTACGGGTAGGAGGGTATATATCATTTGATACAACCAAAAAGTGTAACACATAGAAGGACTCGCTTTAGACCCTAGTTTTATTTGAACCAAATTCGATTCATGACTTTTTAAGTCGTTTGAGCCATGTCCGGCTGGTTCGCACGATAACTTTTGAAAGACGCAACCAATTGTTTTGAAACTTTGCATTGGTTAAAATTTCCCCAAAACTACTTACGGTATTGCAAATGGGCTACATGGTCACGCCCCTTCTGGTAGCTACCATACAAATGATCCATTCCGTCCACTCTAAAAATCGAGTAATAATATCAATACACCCAACGCGATCTTGTTCAAATTCTGTATTTTTAAAAGTTATAACCACGTTAGCCACGCCCCTTTTGGTACCTCCCATACAAAGGTACCGTTCTACCCACTGTAGAAATCGAGTAATAATATCAATACACACAACGCGAAGATAAGCTATAACAAAATTAAGTTTTGGAGAAAAAACTGGAAGTCTAGCAACGCCCCATCTGTAAAGTAAATCAGAATAAAGTTTTGGAAAAAACTGGAAGTCTATCTATGCCCCTCGTAGTACCTCCCACACAAATGAACCACTCCGCCCATTTTATATAATAACAATGTACTAGAAAATTTTATGTTTTACTGTTTTTTGATTACTGGTTCCTGTATCAAATGATATATACCTTCCAAAGTTCAGTTTTTCAGTAAAATTTTTCAGATAACTAACAAATTTAATTTAGAAACTTTTTGTACATTTATTTATACCGTCGGATAAAAGGAATTTGATATACATATGTTAAACAACATGGAAATATTGAAGTTTTACAAAATAATTTCGATTTTTTTTTTCTTTTTGGAAGACTGTAATGCATCCATTTTTTTGTTTCGGAATGCTGATGTCGAAATTTTGTTAATTTTTGTTACAGTGGAAATTTTTTTTAATTTATTAAAAAAAAATCTATTTAAATAGTATATTTGACAAAATATCCAACACTAACGAAAAATTTTATTTTTATGTAAAATTTAAAATTTTCCCCTTTTTTTATATCCAATTTATTTAATAAATGCTTAGACTTTATTAAAAGAAGTGAACATTTTTTATAAAATTTTCCATATTTTTAATAAACAATACGATACCTGTTCTAAAAATACGTATATGTTGCTATTTGAATTTTATTGTTTTTGCTGATTTATTGGTTCAAAATTTCGTTTTATGTGAAAAAAATTAAAAGAATATTTTTTTCACATATATTTATTTATTTGACTTAAAAAAGTTTGAAATTAAAATAACTTGAAGTACCTTGTTAATATCAGTCGAATGACTAGGGTTTATAATTTATCAGAAGTGAAATATTTACATACAAGTTCTCAGACATGTTTTTTTTTCTCTACCGGAAATAACATGTTTTCCCCATCTGGCAACTCTTTTGCGCAGCATGCGTACGTGTAAGTGCAATTTTGATATGTACTTATACTCACTCGCATGATTTTTTTTTGCTTTTTCCACCACTCTACCGGAAGTTACACGTTTGTACCATCTGGTAACTCTATCGCAAAGCATACGTAGTATGCATGTGTGCAAGGTAAATGGCGGCAAATGTAGCGAAGTGAAACATTCAAACTGTTGTTCGCCAAAGTAAAGCTTAATGTTTTTCTTTAGCAGTTTTTTTTTATTCACAAGAGCATTTTATTAAAAAACATACAAAGATAACAAACCTCAACTCAACAATAACATCCAAGTTCTACAACAACTTTAAATGCCAATCAAGATGTTTTTTCCTCGCATTATAGTAAATGTTGCACGAACTGCTACGATCATGGCACGCCGGCGGAGTGGAGTAGCAAGAGCAAAAAACAACTACAACAAACAACAACGCAAAACTTGCAACAACCGTGTCTGGTTGCATGGTTGTTGCATGGCATAGCAGCCCGTTGGTTGCACTGGACTCCCGACTCGTCTTTGGCGAAACAATCCTAAGAACGTTCACATACTCAGAAAGCAACCGCGGCATACATATGGTCTGCATACCACACGATATTTCTCAGATATCCAACCACGTCATCCTGCTTCAACTGTGGTGTGCACGCACACCCCTTACCGCGTTAGTGGCCCCACATGCGGCCAGCATGGTTGGTGGGTTGGTTGGTTGGCTGTCTGTCTTGCCTGTGGTTGTTTTGCCCGTTTGGCCGTGTTGGATGCCATTCTCCTCCATGAGCATATGTTTGACCAGTTTTGTTTTTATATTCGCATTCGCATCGAGCATAACAATCTGAAGAATGTTCTGTTGTTTCTTCTGTTTCAGCTTTTTCTTCATTCTTGCAGCACTCAAGAATTTGTGGAATTACATTAAATGGTATTTTTCCAAAGAACCCAGCCAAGAACAATGCCGCCACCATTCCCTTCCTCACTGCGCTGCACGATGCAGCTCCAGCTACCATTTAATGGTTGCCATTTATCTGGGAGCATATCAAGCGATGAGGAGAGGGGTGCAGTGATCAGATGTGAATGGATGGATCGAGACGCGAATGGATCGGCAGTCACCAGTAGCCGTCGCCGCCGTCATCACTGATGCATGCGAACCGGTTTGTCTCCAGGGCGTCAAGACCACAGTAGAAATCTTATGGACAGACGACAGCAGTGGCAACGAAACGACGACGACAGCTCAGTGGGACAATGGCAACAAAAAAAAAATGATTTGTGTGAGGACTTTCTTTTGCTTAGGGAACTAGAATAGTTGGACTTGAAGAATACTAGTGTGATTTCCTTTAAGGGGGGTGACATGACAATTATAGGAACCCAGTGCACAGTGGTTCCTTTTTGGTTTTTTTTTGAATTAATTCTGTAACTTTTGAACGGATAATGCTATCTTGATGAAATTTGAAATAGTTAAAGCTGAGGTGTTTTCGAGATGATTTGGAAATATTCGTCTCCCGAGGTGGTGTGGGGGCCACTGCGTGGCCCTCCAAAGTTGGTCACCTCGGGTGTTTCAAAATTTCAAATGCTTGTGGAATGTGCATTTATAAACCGATTTAAAAGATATTTTGCATTTAGATAGTGCTTCAAAAAACCTTCAAAAAACATGATTACATGCATATGTTATCTCATTTATGTCAAGAGATATTTGAGAAAATAAAAAAAATTGTGTCATTTTTGGACGAGGTTGATTTGGTATTTTTAAGGGTGTGAGCTCAGTTTTTCCTTGATTTTAAAGATATTTATATCGTTAGTTAGCTTATAAAATTCTGAATAAAATTGCTGAAAAAATAATTCAAATATTTTGTTCCAATCAAAAGTTATAAGCATCGCAAGTAAAAGTTTCCAAAAAAAGGCACATTTTTACTGTTTTTATGCAAAAAGGCGACTACATTCTTTCTTTCGTAAAAAAAATATTTCTTCCGGGATGTGGCAATTTCTTTATTATTCCTCATAGAAATGTTGATGCAGATGCATTTAATGCTAAATTTGAATCAGTTCAGCAAAATGGTTCCCCGGCAAGGGAAGTCAAAAATACCCCATTTTTGAAAAAAAAAGTTTTTGTTTTTGAAAATTCTCAAATCGCAAAGCCCCAACGAGAAAGCTCATTATATATTTTTTTGACCACATATGTGGACTAGTAAACCGTAACGTATTTCAACATCCCTGCCATAAACAAAGACAGTGTGGCCATTTTAGTAAAAAATTCGGAATTTTGGAACATATTTTCCCCGTTTTGGGAATTTGGGTAGTTTGTTGTAAGATATGGCAACATATTGTTATTCGTTTTTTTAAGGACAATTTTATGTACATTATTCCAAAATTTCGTTAAGATATTTCAGTCCGTTTGGATTTTACGCAATTTTTCATATAAGATATTATTTCTCCAAAAAATACGTTTTGACCAAATTTTATATTTGACTCAGAATTATGTCCAAAACAAAATGTGCTTTTAATTAATTTTTGTAAATTATTAAACTTTATGTAATTCCCTTTCCATTGATATGCAATACTTGTATGTCAAGAGTTTAATTATTGTTTATAATTATAATCAAACTTCACTACCTCTGTAAAAAAAGTATATATCGTGAAACATACATATATATGGGGGCTATATCTAAATCTGAACCGATATGCTTAGTTTTGTTACCACATCATAATAGTGTAAAAAAACTAAGATGTGCAAAGTTTTGTTAACACCAGAACAAAAATGTGGTTTTTGGCTACAATAATGTATAAAAGGTTATGCTAATTTGTATGGGAAGTACCAGAAGGGGCGGGGCAAGCGGACCCATTATTTCATTATATACTACACGCTGTCAAATAATAATACCATCCAAATTTTAGCTTTGTAGAGTCCTCCATCAGGAAGTTAGTGATAATAAAGTGGTTTGAGTGAAATAGGTAATTTTGAATGGGAGGCACTTGAGGGGGCGTGGCTATTTCGCCCATTTTCCAACCAACATTACGGCTAGTGAATTTTATGCCACTGGAAAATTTCTATTCAAATTGATTAAGAACTACTCCAATTATCGTCTTAACCATTTTCCCAGCCGGCCAGACGGACATAGCTTTATTGGGTTAAGAAGCCCCGAAACTTATTTTGTCTGAAGGAATCTAGGGTCTCAGTTATATGCACTGATGGGCTTAACTTCTTCCCGTATAAAATTATATATTTCCTATTCGATGTTACTGAGATTATACAAATTTTGTTCAAAATTTGTTAAAAATGGTAATAATAACAATAAAAAGCAGCAAAAACATATGAATATTGCATTAAAAATCAAATTTATAACTTAAAAAATAATTTTGCTTAAAATATTTATGCAATAAGAGAAATATTTAGTACACATGAGACTAAAAAATTATTATGGAGTCGTTACTTTTAAATAAATCTTACAAGCCCATAGACTCTTTAATTAAGTTATTTATGATTTATAAATCCCTATACACAGGAATGAGAGACAAATTACGAAAAATGTCTCTTATTGCATAAACATATCCAGCAAAATTATTTTTAAAGTTATATATTTGATTTTTAATGCAATATTCATATGTTTTTGCTGCTTTTTATTGTTATTATTACCATTTTTAACAAATTTTGAACAAAATTTGTATAATCTCAGTAACATCGAATAGGAAATATATAATTTTATACGGGAAGAAGTTAAGCCCATCAGTGCATATAACTGAGACCCTAGATTCCTTCAGAAAAAACAAGTTTCGGGGCTTCTTAACCCAATAAAGCTATGTCCGTCTGGCCGGCTGGGTAAATGGTTACGACGATAAATGGAGTAGTTCTTAATGAATTTCAATAGAAATTTACCAGTGGCATAAAATTCACTAGTCGCAATTTTGGTTGGAAAATGGGCGAAATAGCCACGCCCCCTCAAGTACCTCCGATACAAAATGACCTATTTCACTAAAACCACTATTCTGTCACTAATTTTATGCTGGAGGACTCTACGAAGCTAAAATTTGGATGGTATTACTATTTTACAGCGTGTAGTATATACTGAAATAATGGGTTCACTTGCCCCGCCCCTTCTGGTACCTCCCATACAAATTACCATAACCTTTTATACATTATTGTAGCCAAAAACCACATTTTTGTTCTGGTGTTAACAAAACTTTGCACATCTTAGTTTTTTTACACTATTATGATGTGGTAACAAAACTAAGCATATCGGTTCAGATTTAGATATAGCCCCCATATATATGTATGTTTCACGATATATACTTTTTTTACAGAGGTAGTGAAGTTTGATTATAATTATAAACAATAATTAAACTCTTGACATACAAGTATTGCATATCAATGGAAAGGGAATTACATAAAGTTTAATAATTTACAAAAATTAATTAAAAGCACATTTTATTTTGGACATAATTCTGAGTCAAATATAAAATTTGGTCAAAACGTATTTTTTGGAGAAATAATATCTTATATGAAAAATAACGTAAAATCCAAACGGACTGAAATATCTTAACGAAATTTTGAAATAATGTACATAAAATTGTCCTTAAAAAACGAATAACAATATGTTGCCATATCTTACAACAAACTACCCAAATTCCCAAAACGGGGAAAATATGTTCCAAAATTCCGAATTTTTTACTAAAATGGCCACACTGTCTTTGTTTATGGCAGGGATGTTGAAATACGTTACGGTTAACTAGTCCACATATGTGGTCAAAAAAATATATAATGAGCTTTCTCGTTGGGGCTTTGCGATTTGAGAATTTTCAAAAACAAAAACTTTTTTTTCAAAAATGGGGTATTTTTGACTTCCCTTGTCGGGGAACCATTTTGCTGAACTGATTCAAATTTAGCATTAAATGCATCTGCATCAACATTTCTATGAGGAATAATAAAGAAATTGCCACATCCCGGAAGAAATATTTTTTTTACAAACGAAAGAATGTAGTCGCCTTTTTGCAAAAAAACAGTAAAAATGTGCCTTTTTTTGGAAACTTTTACTTGCGATGCTTATAACTTTTGATTGGAACAAAATATTTGAATTATTTTTTCAGCAATTTCATTCAGAATTTTATAAGCTAACTAACGATATAAATATCTTTAAAATCAAGGAAAAACTGAGCTCACACCCTTAAAAATTCCAAATCAACCTCGTCCAAAAATGACACAATTTTTTTTATTTTCTCAAATATCTCTTGACATAAATGAGATAACATGTGCATGTAAGCATGTTTTTGAAGGTTTTTTGAAGCACTATCTAAATGCAAAATATCTTTTAAATCGGTTCATAAATGCACATTCCACAAGCATTTGAAATTTTGAAACACCCGAGGTGACCAACTTTGGAGGGCCACGCAGTGGCCCCCACACCACCTCGGGAGACGAATATTTCCAAATCATCTCGAAAACACCTCAGCTTTAACTATTTCAAATTTCATCAAGATAGCATTATCCGTTCAAAAGTTACAGAATTAATTCCAAAAAAAACCAAAAAGGAACCACTGTGCAGTGGTCATTAGAGTTTGTGTATTAAAAGAGAGGGGGTCATCTAGTAATTAAGGGATAAATATTTATATGGATTCAATCTCAATAACAGTTAGGAAATGTCCAAAAAAAAAACAAAAAAATTGTCGATTTTTTTTGTATTTGTTATCATGGGACCATAATGCATTAAAAAAAATATAATGCAAATACTGTTGTCGATTTCTTTTTTGATTTTTTTGCATAGCGTTATAGTAGAAACCCTCTAGTAACTTTAAAGCAGTCTAAATGAACTTCCTCAATTGATCAATTGTCGTAAGATTTTACTTTTTTTTTTCCTTTTTAAACACATTACTTCTCTATGTATCACCCCAGACACTGTCAATGCATTTTGCAATTACCCTTTGCATTTAGTAGTTCGCAACTACATCATTATCATGTTCATGGTCATTGTCGCCTTAACATAGTTTCTCATCCGTTTAGGGCTCCCCCCCCACTCCTTCCTCGACCAATTCAAGTTGAAGCTCTTCCAATTAAGCTATTTGAGGCATCTATAGAATCTTCGTTGATGTTACCAATATCAGCACATCCATCTTTCTGCCACTTGCATTTTATGTTCCCAGTGAATGGGGTCCCAGTGCCTGCCTGTTTTGTAGGTTGGCTAGATGCTTGGTTGGGTCCATTCGGTCGGTCGCTTGGAAGCGATAACTTTGTTGTCATTCCATTTTGCCGCCGGTCTCATTTGTTGGTCATTGTCGCCGGGTGTCTTTAATGTTTAGTTCATTTCATTGTGCTGTTTTTTTGCTGCCCCCTTTTCACGGTTTCACATTGTTGTTTCAGTTTTTTAATTTAATCTTTGTTGCATTATTATCAACATCTTTGGTTGCGTTTCTTTTTGTGTGTGTGTGTGTGCTTTTTTGTACGTTTTCTTTTCAAAATTCCATTTGATTTAGCTTTTTCGAAAAGAAATTCTTCGAGTTTTTTTGTCCCGACAGGAACAGAGATGATTTTTGTATTGATGAGAAATTCCGATGAACGAGCGATGATAGTTTGTGTGAGAGAGTTTTTCCATTATTGGGAATTTAAGAAAAATAGATGAGAATATACAGAGGCGATTAAACAGTTTTAGTTGATGGTAAAGGCAATAAATAGTATTGCCATTGAGTTACTAAAAATATTAAAATTACAAAAAATATTAAAAATATAAAAAATATTAAAAATGTTACAAATATTGAAAACCTTCAAAATACTAAAAATATTAAAAAGGAAAGAAATATTTAAAATATTAATAATATTAAAAATAATAAAAATATTAAAAATATTACAAATATTGAAAACATTAAAAATATTAAAAACAATAGAAACATAAAAAATATTTAAAATATTAATAATATATAAAATATCTATCTATCTATTTTTCTTCTTCTTTTGTTACATAGTTTAAATTTTTTTCACTTTAAAACCCGTTGCATATGTCACTTACCCTTGAAATATTGTACTATTTATTTAAAATCGAAATTGTTTATTGTTTTTTTACTTTTCATTTTAATAAATTTAACTTATTTACGGGAAATAATTAATCTGATTTTGTTTTATCATTGTTCTCTCATTCATACAATCTAAAGTT
The DNA here is from genome assembly GCA_964034835.1 of Muscina levida. Classification (NCBI taxonomy): domain Eukaryota; kingdom Metazoa; phylum Arthropoda; class Insecta; order Diptera; family Muscidae; genus Muscina; species Muscina levida. The sequence continues at coordinate 28,240,936 of OZ035882.1, read as the reverse complement.
TTTCATTAACATAGGATTTTGCATCACTTAAAAATACATATTCTTAAAATATAAATACAAAAACATAATATACAAAATATAAACTTCAATAACAATAAAAGTTGTTTCAAAATATTTCATCGCGTTTAGTTAAAAATAAAAAATTTCTTAGGATCAAATAACCCCACAGGTAAGCGAAGAAATGAAAATACAATATATTCGGTTATTTTGTTCATTTACAATTCGATCAAAGATGAAATCTTAAAATTTAATTGATTTTTGTTTACATCTGTGGCAATTAGTCCTTTAATGGATTATAAAAAATAGTTGGGGGGAAGGTTATCTCTCGACTAAAATCGGTGCTTTGTAACTGTTTGCAAATGAGAAAGTGTAGGGAGGTGGAGGAAACGGAAACGAAATATTTGTACGGTTTTGTTCCTTGTTTGTTGTGTTATGAGCGTGTATCTGTGTGTGCGTGAAAATTCTAATTACGTAGATAAAAGAATTTCTAAGGTTTCCCTTTAACTTAAGATTATCATATAATTTTACACTCCTGGGTTGTTTTTGTTTAAATATTTGTTGTTTTTATTCCATATTAATATTAGTTTTTTGTTGTTGTATATTTTTAGTTTGCTTTTATATTGGTTTACCTTTTCTTAAATAATTGTTGTAATTTATTAATTTTATTTCATCAGCATTTTGTTTTCCATATTCTACAAAAATTTAAAAAAAAAATACATAAGGTCCGAATGTGTTTTTGAATTTTCTAATACTCGAAATTTACTATGAATATCTTGTTTTTGTGAAACTATAAACGTTTTATTTATTTGTTCTGTTTGTTTACTCTATAGTCCATTTCCTTTTTCTGTTGCAATTACGCCTTATATTAAATTGTCTTGTATTCTTGTTTTTGGGGAAATAGTTTTCAATTTATTTGTATGGTTTTTGTTTCCGGTTTTCAATCGCGTTTTCTTTGGAGGTTTTTCGATATGTTGTCTAAAGTTTCTGTTTCAGCTTCGTGTAGATTTCCTTTAACGCCGAATATAGAAACATAATTGTTAATTTTTACATAATTTACCTAAATAAGATTCCGTGTCGTGATGCATAAGATTTAAAAATATTTAAAATATAAAAATTTTAAAAATATTAACAACATTAAAAATTTTACAAATAATAAAAATATCAAAAATATTAAAGATATTTAAAATATTAAAAATATTAAAAATATTAAAAATATTGAAAATATTAAAAATATTAAAAATATTAAAAGTATTACAAATATTACAAATATTAAAAATATTAAAAATATTAAAAATATTAAAAATATTAAAAATATTAAAAATATTAAAAATATTAAAAATATTAAATATATTAAAAATATTAAAAATATTAAAAATATTAAAAATATTAAAAATATTAAAAATATTAAAAATGTTAAAAATATTAAAAATGTTAAAAATATTAAAAATATTAAAAATGTTAAAAATATTAAAAATATTGAAAATATTAAAAATATTAAAAATATTAAAAATATTAAAAATATTAAAAATATTAAAAACCGAACTATGACAATATCATAATATTAAAAATATTAAAAATATTAAAAATATTAAAAATATTAAAAATATTAAAAATATTAAAAATATTAAAAATATTAAAAATATTAAAAATATTGAAAATATTAAAAATGTTAAAAATATTAAAAATGTTAAAAATATTAAAAATTTTAAAAATGTTAAAAATATTAAAAATATTAAAAATATTAAAAATATTAAAAATATTGAAAATATTAAAAATATTAAAAATTGTTCTTGATTTTGTTTTTTGTTGATCTGCAATGAATTATGATATTGTCATTGTGGTTAATGTCGAAATGACGTCATACGCCTAACCTGCTGTCAACATAATACATTTCACACTCTTGAACAAAAAAACCTATTGGCAATAATATATAATTGCCAATAGAAATGATCTTAAACCGAACTATGACAATATCAATATTAAAAATATTAAAAATAATAAAAATATTAAAAATATTAAAAATATTAAAAATATTAAAAATATTAAAAATATTAAAAATATTAAAAATATTAAAAATATTAAAAATATTAAAAATATTAAAAATATTAAAAATATTAAAAATATAAAAAAATATTACAAATATTAAAAATGTTAAAAATATTAAAAATATTAAAAATATTAAAAATATTAAAAATATTAAAAATATTAAAAATATTAAAAATATTAAAAATATTAAAAATATAAAAAAATATTACAAATATTAAAAATGTTAAAAATATTAAAAATATTAAAAATATTAAATATATTAAAACTGTTAAAAATATTAAAAATAAGAAAAAATATTACAAATATTACAAATAATAAAAATAGTAAAAATATAATAAATTTTAAACATTTGCTTGTAATTTAGATTACAAGCACATTTTTTGAGAAAAACTATTGACCAAACAAAACCAAAACGATAACACCATTAACCATATATCGTATTGGTAAGTACATGAACGTATTATTTCGTATCATTTAAATCGGTTTGAAATTATTAAACGTTACACTTTATGGTAAAGAGTAGGTGAAAGTGGCCCGTAATATCGTGAGACACAACTGGAAATCCTGTGTTAAAATACACTAAAATAGCCCCTATATGCGTCTGAGTCTCTATGTTATTCCTAAAATGTATGTTCCACAGAAAACTGATCAATTTATAGAAGTAAAATATATAAAATAAGAAAAAAATCGGCACCAACATTACTTTAACATGTAGAAAAAAAACCACAGCGAATGTTTTACTATTTCAGAAAATGAAGTATAATCTCGTTAATGAAAGCAGATATAATTTAAAAAAAAAAATATCTTAAAACTAAAGTATATACTTAGGTCTAATATTTGGCAAAAATGAAAATTTATTATTTGCTACTTAAATTGGAACAAAGTTCTAGTGTCAGGCGCTAAGAGAACCGCCCAAAAAATCCCAAATAACATCTCTGGTATCTCAGGAATTTTTAACTTCCGTTACAAAAAACGATCTGTTAAATTAAAAATCTATAATTAACTCTAATATATGTACGTATGTATGTAAATACTGTAAATAAAATTGCAGTTTGTATGTATGTAGTACGTTAAAAAGGAACTTGGTGTTGTCTGCATGTGTCTGTGTGTGTTTTTGTGTGTGCGTTTATGAGTCTGTAAGAATGTGCGTATTACCAGGAAGAGGACTGACTACATTATAAGTAAAATTAATATAAACTAAGCCAAAGTCCAGTGTTGGAAGCGCGTTACTCTAAATTCTCAAAAATTAAAAACCATAAGGAATTATCTTAACATATACAGATAATATTAAATCGAAGCCAAAAGGACTTGTAAGAAGACGAAAAAAAACATAACGACGATAGAGTTTAAAAAATTTCATTGAGTGTTAATTCTTATAGTGTAAATTTCGAATAAAAAAAGGAATCGAAAACTAAGTGCGTTTCTCTCTCTCTCATTTTTTGGTTTGTTTGTCTTTGGTTGCGGACAACCATATTGAACATTTTTTATTTGTAGCAATTATGGGGTATTTGTAATTCCTATTTCCTATAGTACAGGTTGAAGACAGGATTTATTTTTCTGGTACTTCTTTGCGCCTGTTCACTTGTCTGCTCGTCGGTTTCGGTTTCTGCTTTAGTCGGTTTTCGTTTTGTGAAAAAGTTCTTTCAACTTTGTTCTGGGTCCTTCGATGACCAGCATACTCAGTGAGTCAAAATCCCAAATAATGGTGAAGTGGAAAAACATATTGGCCATGGCAATCAGGTATTCGAAGAAGGCAAACCAACTGAAGGCTGAAAATGAAAGGAGAAAAGAAATGCGCATTAACAAATATCAAAAAATAACATAAAATAATAATAAACACTACCGACGATATCAGTGAAACTACAATAGTTTAAGCATATAACTTTGTTGTTGTAATGGTTATCTTATTGGATAATACATAAAAACAAAAAGACCTTGAGTCGTGCTACGAGTAACATTAACAGCCAATTGGGACCGTTTTTAAATTGTTGAAGAAGTTTTTTTTACCCATAAATGTGTCGAAAACGTATCTGTATCAACAGCATTTGGTTCGAGCAAGATGGAGCAACTGCACACGTAGCCTGGCCGGTTATGGCAGAGCTTCAACGAAAATTCCTAAACAAACTAATGTCAAAGAAACTATTCTTTCCGCTGGCCTGGTGTATTAAACGAAACCAATAAATTTTACTTAATTTAAATAGTCCAATACAACACTAATTAAGGCGATCTTGACTTCAACTCTATAGGCCGCAATGAATGAATGATTTTCTAATCCGGTGTCGCTTAGGCGTGTATGAGCATGGAGATCATTCACGGTCTATCATCTTCCAAACCAAATAGTTGTATAAAATAAAATGAAATTTTCTATACAAAAAAAAATTAAATACATTGAGTAAAACAAAAGTTAATTGAATTTCGTATTGTAGCACGATTCGTGCGCCACCCTGTATATTAAAAATATTAAAAACATTAAATATATTAAAAATGTTATTAATATTATAAATACTAAAAATATGGAAAATATTAACAACATTTAAAATATTAAAAGTGTTACAAATATTAAAGCTGAAAATTTCAATACGAGTGAAAAGGGGAATTGTGGGGAAAAAATTTCCTCCATTCTCATGTCAATATAAAATGGTTAATTTATGAATTGTTGCATGGACATTTTCGGCTGATATCTACTTCGCATGTGGACATTACACATAATTGTAGATATATATACAGCTGATGATATACCAAAATGCAACAATTCGTCACAAAGGGGTCTGATGATGAACTCGTCATGGAGTTCGAAACGCGTCATCCTAGTGAGTGACAATGAATTGCCATTTATATTGACAATAAATAACCTTTCTGATCGTTAAGCTAGATTAACAAATTTAATTTTAAAACTTATCACACGACCTCATCTCACATGAAAATTGTACTCGATATATAAAAATTTAAAAATATCCAAAATATAAAAATATATTAAAAATATTAAAAAATTAAAAAAAATATTTAAAACCATAAAAGCACTAAAAATATTAAAAATATTAAAAAAATAAAAATATTAAAAATATTAAAAAAATATATAAAATATATTATAAATATTAAAAATACTAAAAATATTTTAAACTTTAAAAATAAAATATTAAAAATAGTAAAAACATTTAAAATACTATAAATACAAAAAATACTAAAAAATTGAAAATACTAAAAATATTAACAATATTACATATAATAAAGATATTAAAAACTTAAAAAATATATAAAAAATATTAAAAATATTAAAAACATATTAAAAATAAAAATATTAAAAACATTAAAAGTATTAAAAATATTAAAAAACAAAAAATATTAAATATATTATAAATATTAAAAATATTAAAAATGTTTAAAATATAAAAATTATTAAAATTATTAAAAATATTAGAAATATTAAAAATTTTTAAAATAATTAAAATATTAAGAATATCATATAAATTTTTTTCCCTACAGTAAAGTTTTTTTTTGGAAAATCAAATAAAGTTAAAATTTTTTGACGTAATGATTTCCGATTTCCGGTTATCGGTTATTTTCCAATTTTTTAATTTAATAACTTTCGATTTCGGAGGAACCGGAAAAAGGATAATCGGTAATTTCAAGAATATTTCGTAAAAAATATTAAAAGATTGACATATGATATACAATTAAAACTAAAGATTTATCATAACTTTTCATATCAAGTCCAAATCAAAAACATTATCAACAAATTCATTTTTCAAAAATTTAAACGGCTGATCGTTGTAACAAATCAATATCATAGGCTTAATTCTCTAAAACTTACCCAAAACATGACAATAGAAACGATGTTTGGCAAAGAAGATCAACAGGCCGATGGTACTCAGAATTGACATAGCAAACAGGATTTTCTTCCATTTTATCGAGTCTCTTTGTCTCTGTGAGAGTTCCGTGTGATCCTCGTGTATAACGCCATTCAGTTTGATGGTGGCCAGCATATGACACAGCGAACAAAACATGAAAGTGATAAAAATCCTTTCATGAATTGCTGAAAATTATAATTAAAATTAATAACGGTAGACAGCAAAAGATTGACGTATACTGGCGAACATGTGGACAGAATTGTATTTAAATATTGAGAATAGCAGAGATATTTACTGTTAATGTCTAATGCCAACTAGCCAACAGTTATAAGGTAGTGTTTATAAGTTAGCTGATTTTGGTCATTTTTTTTTTATTGCTGCCGAATAATATGCAGTTGCTGTGCTAATTATTATTCTACTTTACAATTCTTTGACACATATACGCCAACAGTTTTTTGTTTTTAAATTCAATCTCCAACTTACGATAATTTTCCCGATTTGATACATATGTCACACCGCCCAGCGATGCTATTTCTATGACATTCAAGACCAGTATCACGGTGACCAACGTACCCATGTTGCCCACCTTTTCCGGTCTCTCTTTTTTCAATTTGGCCAACATACTGCGATAGTAGTTCTTGTAGACAAATGCTATGGGCAAACGGGGGCCCAGATGTAAGGCAATGCTAAAACGCCAAAAATAACGTTGAGGACTAACACCGGTAATTGCACTTATCGAGGGTACAATGTTATAAACCTGAGTGAGTGAAACAAAACAAAAAAAAAGAGTTACAACATTACTATACCATCCAACTGCAGATGGAACAGAACACTTACCCGACAATGTGTCTCATGCACTTCGTCATATTGGAAGACATAGGCTGTGACAAAACATGTGAATAGTGTTACCAGTGGCAACAAGGCTGTTACCACACAAATCTGATGGAAATTGGTGAACAAATGTACGGCAAATGAGAACTCATTTGTTGTGTCTGGAGAGTACGTTTGTGAGACATCTAAGGGGGGCTGTAAAACACAATAATGGAAAAATACGAGTCAAAAATGTTTGTGAAAAATAAAGATAATAATATTAAATATTAAGTATACGTTTTAGTAGGGCTCAATATAATATTTTGAAAACGCATACGACACATATTGGTAAGGATTTATGCAAATGAGTGCAAAAACAGTGATAATAGAGAGATGACACTTATTAATGAAAAAATAATTAAAATAGGCCACGGCCACCATATACGCCCCATACAACTCAAAACTACTTTTGTGAAACTTTTTTTTCTTGCTACTTATAGCGTAAAAAACAAAATCCCCTTTACACCCCATGAATGAAATATGAGGAAGCTTCTCGCTTTCGTGAACTAACACGCTTCTATTTTTAGGATCACACAACTTTTTATAGACGAATCCGAACTTCAGCTTATACTGTCGATTCAAAAAATTCAGAAAATGAGATATGAATCTAACCTGGTCTCTCGCATGATAGTCGCATATTTTAACCATCATGTCACGGTCGGTCCTACAAATAGCTTATGTTGACAAAAAACAACATAACAACAACATCTAAAAAATCGACAGCAACGCATTAAACGCAATTAAAAAAACTACAAAATTAGGCTTCAATTTCAACCTTTAAAAAATTTATTTCTATATTTATTTGGATTTCGAATTAATTACACGTGCTTTAACTTTCACTTTCAAAAGTCGGAAGACTTCCATAAATTTTACATGATATTTTCATGAAGTTGAAATTTTGTTAAAAAAATAGATTTTTGACTAATGTGCTTTGGAAAAACGTATATTCGATTTTCATAAAACTAATCCCCGTTCAAATTTATTTAAAATCTCTTAATAAAATTTCACCTAATAAAATATACATAGTTTGACCAATTTTGTAAAGTATCACCAACGTGTTAATATACTCTGTAACACATTGTGGAGAGTAAGAGAAAAAATAGCACTGATATCTCTAGATATGCAAATAACTCATCCCCTCTCCCTAAAACCATATCATCATATTTCCTTATAAAAGTTTAATCAATTTCTCGACAAATCGACGTAATTTGATGACCAAACGTTTGACATTAACCTGAATATAACATTGGCCCACTTTCCCCAATGAATAGGCCATGATAACATTGATGTCAAGAATCTCTTGCAAACAATTCAAATCCTTGTCCTCCGGATTAAGAGAATGTAAGAACTTAACATTTGCTACAGCACAAGTGGAAAGGAAAAAAATCAATAGAAACTGCAAACAGAATGTTCTTCTATTCCACAGTGTTAGGACAAAAATAGCGGTAAATGTTTGACAGGGAAGAAGTGAGCACAAGAAAAACCGCCAACACAAAGCGGAAATCTCATGGAAACTATATGCCATAGACAAACAACAACAAAAACTACAGTAGCATCATATAAAAATGCGAAGCAAATAAGAATAGAATGTAAAGGGGGGTTGTTGTAAACAGCCTAAAATGTTAGAAAATGCTCACCACATTTCATTACAAACAATAACAACAACAACAACAAAAATATAGTAGATATGTACAACCCCAGAGGGTGTTTTGTGAGCAAACAAATAATGTTGAATGAATGTTGGCATAAAAGGTCCTGTGGTATTGTGCGTGTACGTACACGAGAGATAAAAACGATGGACAGTAAAGAAGATGAAGATGAAAAATAATGAAAAATAATATACGAAAAGATTTGTAGTAAACTTACGAGATGGGTATATAGAGATTGGAAAATATATGAAGCTGTAATGTGCTAGTGGATTTTTCTTACATATATTTAAAATTGGTATATTTATAAAATGTAGCTGCACTTTAATAGCAAAACTATCACACAGCATAGTATTATTAAGAAGGATAACATAAAACATAAAATTGTTGCAAAAGTACTATTGAGAGGTACCAATCAAAAATATTAAAAAGTTTCTTCGTTCTTCTTTACTTTGTGAGTACAATAATGGCGTCAAAATCTGTAACATAGGATATCATATAGAGAAATCATCTTTCTGCTGATTCATATAAGTATTATGCCACGTTTTATGTTCAGAAATGTATAAATATGTTTCATCGGTTAGACAAATTTGAAGGCGCAATGTTTGCTAGATGAATTTGGCAAAAGCTGAATGGGTTCTCAAATAAAAAATATTTTCGAGACGAATACAAATTTTTTTAAGACCCTATTGGGTTTTTGGAGATCAAAAAAGGGTCCCCTATGGTGACCCTCTTGACTCCTGTGTTTTAACAAAACCAGTTCAAAAAACAAGTAAGAAATTTTCGGATGGGAAACACGACTTACATATACCCTTACTTAATTTCCCTTTGCACCCCATGAATGAGGTATGGGATAGCTTCTCGCGTTGTTGTGAATTAACACGCTTTCTATTTTTAGATCCACAACTAACGGCACCTACTTGTTTATCGACGAATGCGAACGTCACTGTTTGAGAAGCTCTTACTAGACACGACGATTGAATCGACGCTTAACACTGCGAAGTTGCTGTCAACAACATTCGAGGGGGAGCCGACAATGAAAGAAAATTTTATTTATTTTTTCTTTTAAGATGACTGGAGCCAGGTTTGAACCTGCGATCTCCCGCATGGTAGTCGCGTGTTCTAACCACTATGCCACTATACCCTTACCCTTAGTAAAACACAAAATGTTCTAGTATATTGATATAATTACTCGATTCCTAAAGTTTGCGGAATAGTACGGTTTGGGAGGTACCAGAAAAGTTTTCGTGCGTACCAGCCGGACAGCCAGACAGACAGACGGACATAGTTCAAACGACTTAAAAAGTCTTCTTTTATTATACTTTTGTGTCGTATCAAATGATATATACCCTCCTATCCGTAGGGTGAAGGTATAAAAAGAAAGCAAAAAACATTGTGGAAGCATGTAGCGAAGTATGCATTTTTTCCATTTTTAAATAAAATGAGAAAGAATGATTGTAGGTAAAAAGGTAAATTTCTATAGAAACTACCAAAACGACAGCGCGTAGTAGCCAATTTTTATTCTCAGATCATCCCGAAGGGGTGATGGCTCAAAATGAGTTTAAATTAAATAAATTTAGATGAAATTCAATGCACTTGCGAGAAAGATAAGACGCAGCTACACGAGGTCCTGTTTTATACGTTAGTCAACGTTTAATATGCGATTACATTGTGCGAAAATTAACTTGGAACAAAGATAAGTATGTAAATGTATATATGTATGTGAATTCGTTCATTTGTATGAGAGGTATTCGAAGAGATGTCGCCAATGTTTCGGGTTTCTATAATTCTACTTACAGTTGTTTTTAGTGTAGGAATTATGGGAGAAATTACCCAATAGTCTCAATAAGTCCTGAAACAAATTTGGTTTAGAGATACTTTGGTATTGAGGGTATTAACCAAGCTAACAAAATGCTCTAGACATCGGTCAGAAATCAGTACGTCAGTCGGCAAAATCTTCCGATATCGGGCCGAAGTTGTAACTAAAAACGTATGGAGTGGTTGACACGAAGTCTGACCGACACAGGTGAGGGAAATTTGATGTATGTACGACATGTAGTACCGACTTCTGAACGATTTCTGAATCTAAATCAAGGGGAAAATCTGAAGGGAAATTCGTTGTTTCTTTAATAAAATTTTGTTGTTTTCTCCGACACAGAGTTCCGAAATCGCTGCGAACACGATCAGATATGTTGGAACAAAATAAATAAAACTTTCCCTTCGACGAGTCATACAGAATTTTGTACGATAACGGTAAGAAGAGTTCAGAAAATGTGCAGACGTGTCGGATATCAGCTAATGTCGGAGCTATTGGTTTGCTGGGAATATATACATATCGCTGGCTTAGAATTAACAGATCTAAGTCCAGTTTTCTAAAAATTAAGATTTTTATGCAGTAATGTACAATAAGTAATAATTCATCAGTTACAACAATAACAGAAATACAGTTAATGTATTTTTTTGTAGTTGTTTTATAGTGACGAGCAAAAGCGCTTAGTCCAATTTATCACATTTTTGAGTAATATGACACTTCTTCCAATGTTGTCATATCAACTGTTTAGCGTGGGCCGATATATCCCACATTTCGTCTAAGGATAATTGGTACTTTGAACCAGTGACCGGCAGTCCAATAGTGTTGGTGAGTTGCTCTCTCTTTCCTCTCTCACTGTAGTAAAGGACATTTTTATATAGTTTTTTCATAACTATTAACAATATTGTAATATAAAAATCTAAGGAATAATTGATAAATATTAATGATGTGAGTTAATTTTTACCAAAAAAAATTCATTTATTTTATTGTCGTGCTAAGAACAAACGTTGACACAGCCGCGTCGGACGAATGCTCAAGCGAGACTGAATGCATTTGTTTGTTTTCGTTAAATCTGTGTGAGAATACATGTGTGGCTCTCTCGCTCATGTTGCCCATGGGCTACCTTAAGCTGTTGACTGCTTTTGTCGTGCCAAAATATAAAAAACCCTAGCAAGAACTGTTATTGTCAACCTTAAATGCACATTATCGTTTTAAAAACAAATTAGAACTACTTAAAATAATTCTTTTAGAACTGTTAGAACTTTCATTATGTGGAAAGTAATTCAAAGTTTTCGATGAAAAACACTTGAATATTTTACTTAAAACGATTAAAAGGAAAACTGTTCGAAAGATAAACAAATGTTAGACCCACCACTAACTGGAAATCGTCATGAATTTCAATCCTCAATACCATTACACTCCAATGCCAAACTTCCTGTTATAAGCGAATTCCTAATAAACATTCAACGTTTTCTACAAGCGAAATTTCAACAAAATTTTTTTCCACAAAATAAATTGAGGGGCTTGCAGCAACAACGAGTTAACTCCATATTTAGGCCGAACAGAGTTAACAACCGTTACTTGGGGGGGAAAAATCATTATTTTGTTTGGTCCAACAAAGATTTATCTCCCATTGATAGTTCTCAAGGTATCCGCTAGAAATAGTTAACTGCTTCATTCGTTTGGGGCAAAATGGAGGTAACTCCAGGAGTTGAGTCTTTGTTTCCCTAAATGATTGTCGTAAAACAGCATTAATGCTTCCTTACTTTAAAAAGGAAAGCAATTTTCAATTTTGGCCAAATAAAGGAGTTAACTGGAGAATAAAATTGACTCTAGAATTGTGAATTTTATGAATATCTTAATGGAATTTGGCCCAAGCATGTAGTGGTACGTGACAAATAATATAATAATAAGATCATTTTGATTATTTGCTAATAAGAAGTATGATTTTATTTCTAACAACCTTATTGAGTTTTTCCTCATAGTAAAAAGTATATACAGTCGAACTTCTCTATAGCGAATTTTTTCTCCCTATATCGAATTTTTCAAAAACACTAGATTTTCCTTATTTTTTTAAATATTTTTACGTCCCTATAACGAATTTCTCTATAACGTAGTTTTTTCTGTAACGAAGCTTATTTAACAACATAGCTGGTATGTACCAAAAAAACCTCTCTATAGCGAATTTTCACAATTTAGCAGTCGCAAAATTCAAATAAATTTATACATAAAAGTTTTTTTCTCTTCTCCTCAATAGATGTAAAGATTTTGTCGATGAAGAGAAATTATATTTAAGCGAACGAAAATAACGTTGTTCTTTCATATTAAATAAGTTTCAATGTTTATATAAATTGGTATACATCGAAATAGAATCTAAATGAAGAAATAGAATCTAAATAAGAAAGGCGCAATTTTGCCAGCGTTATACACATACCCTCGTAACATACCACATTTCACCCCCCAAGAGGATGACAAAGTGAGGGAGCAGTAATACACACACGCACACAAGATTGATATGGCAAATTTCGTTAGAAAGTTATATAATTTGAACAGACTACAAATGATGATGGGAGCATCTCTAACCTTCCCCACCCTATATCCTAATGAAACTTCTTCTTACCGCACTCACAGCAATTTCTTTGGAATCGACCACGGTAGTAGTAGTAGTAGCCTTAATCGCAATTTCATTGTGTGATGACGATGGCGGCGCCGATTTTTTCGATGGTTCCTTGAGATTTGAACAACTGCTGCTGCGATTTCCGGTATCCTGTTTACCAGAGACCACCGAGGTGAGACGTTTGTTAGCACTAACCCGCGAATCGCTCATTTTTGCGTATTTATATAATAGAACTGCCGTCAGTCGCCTACGTGCGTCTGAAAGCCGTAACACCAAGTTTAGAAGTCACGTTCGGTTGCAGAATAATTAAAAAAAACTATTTTGCTGTGTTCACGTACGCGTTGACGCTAAAAGGGGAGGATTCCCACAGAGACTTTACACGCAATTTTCTATCACAACATATGTACACACACACATACACGCGTTTAGGACATTTTCCTCTTTGTCGTTTTCTTATTCCTTTTTTGCTTATGGCTCACTGCTGGATTATATAAAAAAAACTTATATTTCACTTAGCACAGATTGGAAAACTTTGATTATTTTCGTGTGCTCTGCTTTTGATCACACAATAGCACTGGTGATGTTTACTTTGTTTGCGTGTGTGTTTGTTATGTTTTCTTTGCTTATTTAACTATGAATTAATTGATTTTGTTGCAAAATTCCTGAATTTTTATTTGCACAAAATGGGATTTTACACTTAAAGTTGTTACTTCACTGTTTCAATGAGTTGTGCGAAAGGAAACAGACAGGAGCAGCATGACAGTTACACTTGTTCGAATAACGGTAAAGAGGAAGAGAGAATTGTGTTCATTTTCTAAGACAGTGTGGCCACACTGTGGATAAGAAATGAGAATTCAGTGGAAAATGCTGTCAAGTCGTTTAAATTTTACAGGGGGTTGTGTGATAAGGCGGAGTTGTTTCATAAGATTTAAAGACTTGATCCAAATAAATTAAGAAGAAAAATACTAAATCAAAAGTACATCAAAGCTGTTTTAAACAATTTAACTTAAATAGATTTTTTTGAAATGTTTTAAAGATTTGAAAGAAAATGTTAAAATTATTTTTTTTTTGAAGAAGAAAAACATTAAATTAAAAGTAAATTAATGCAGTTTTCAACAATATAACTTAAATAGATTTTTTTTAGAAATGTTTTAAAGATTTGGAAGAAAATTTTAAAATTATATTTTTGTAATTATTTTTTTTGAAAAATTTTAGTTTTGTTAAAATAAAAATTGATTTTATGAAAATCAATAATAAAAATTGATTTTATGAAAATCAATTTTAATTTTTTAAAATTTAAAAAACACAGTGAAAAAAAAAATTATTGAATTTGCATTACAAATAATATTTTTTCTGAAAAAAATTTTTGATAAATTTTTAGATTTTTTTTTTTTGCATTTAGGAAAAAACAATTAAATACTAAGTTTAAGACTTTTTTTAATTTAGTTTTTGATTATACGATTTTTCAGTAATTATTATTGTTAAATTACTCAAGAAAAATAAGAAAAAAATTTTAAATAGACACATGTATTTACAACGATTATTGTATTTTTCAAGAAAAAATATCCAAAATTTTTTTAATAAAAAAAAAAAATTTTAAGCTGGTTATTGATTTTTTTTTAATTAAAAATATACAATATCTAAAAAAAAATTTTGAGATTATTTTTTTTTAAATTTTAAAAAATGTTTAATAACAAAAATTTTATATTTTTTAATAATTCAAATTAAAAGAATAAAACAAAAAGTATAGTATTTAAAAAAACGTGCAACTGAAAAATAAAAATTTGTTTTTTTGTGAATCAGTTAATTTTTTTTTTATTTTCAAAAGTGGGGCTTTTTCCTAAAGAGAATTTAATAATTACTTTGGAAACAAATAATAATAAATTAAAATAATATATTTTTGTGGTGGGACTTAAAAAAGAAAAAATTTTATAATTAGAAAAAAAAAATATATTGGGGTACTTTATAGGAATTCTTGTTATTGGAACAAAAAGTAGGTAGCAAATATTTTTATTTAAAATTAATTTGTTTTTAAAGTATGACGGAAGATATTTTTTGTTAATTTTTATAGTTTTGTTATTAATTTATTTAATTTGTTTATATTCATTACATTTTTGTATTTTTTTTTTAATTTTTGTGTGAAATTTTTATTATTTTTTTACAATCACAACAATATGAGCAAATTGGTAAGAAAATGAGGCAGGTGAAAAAAAATATTTTCATGGTACATTGCAAATTTTGTTTTAAAACGCAAGGTTTTTAATATTGTCCTTGAATATTTCGAGTAAAAATACAAAAATAGATGTAACTTGTTCTTAAATCGCCCTAGATATCTAGATATAGCGTAGTTGGAATCGTGGTAATAATAGCTTAAATTTAAGTACACACTCATATGGTGTCATTACAGGACCCAAAGAGGTCCATTTTTGGCTCCCTAGGGCGTCTGCATCTTCTTTGACCTTGGTTTTCATTTTTCTGGGACTGAACAATAGATGTTGGCTTCTAAAATTTTTCAACTTGTTAAACGACTGGTAGAGTACAATTATCACCTTTGTTGTATTACTTAAAATGTATAATAAAAAAAATATATATATATACTTTATATTCTGAAATAAACTGTGCATTCAGTTCTATTCAAAAACTTGAATCGATTCCGTTTCACATCTGGATAAATTATTACATATGTTGATCAGTGTGTGTATGCTGTTTATTAGGGTGAGTAGATTTAGCAATCGATATTGTGCCATCGATTTTTCGATAACTTCTGGCATGAGGGAAAAAAGTTCACTATGACATATCAGAACAATAATTTTTGAGGGGCCCATATTTCAATTTCTCAACTTAGTTTTTATCGTACAACTTTAACCTAGAAAGGTCATATTTAAAAAAAAAAATTTAAATCAACCGATTTTTTTCTATAACATTAAAAAATCATTAAAAATAAAAGTTGAGAAAAAATATTAAAAAAAATTAAATTTGGGTGCCTTTAAAATGTTTTTTTATATGCCTTAGTGGAACTTTTTTCCCTCATGCCAAAAGCTATTGAAAAATCGATGGCACACTATCGACAAATTTTTGTCCTTACAAATCGACTCACGCCTGCTGTGTATATTATAAAACTTCTAATTATTTAATTATATTACGGTATAATAGCTTTTCATCGATTCGCCCTCAACAAATGTTATTATTATCTCCTATCATGTGTTCCTTATATAACGGCATAATAGTTTGGCATACCCTTCTCAGTGCATCATTGCGATACCGTTAAACAAAACAAACATTTCATGTATTTTGCCGGATTGTAGGGTAGAAAAAGTGCTGCCTAGTTTTTAATGTACAACCAACAAATTGACACTCAGCTGCTTAGTCGCTTGTCACTTTCACCTCAAACACTGCCCACCTTGGTTATGCAGTGTATTACTCCTATATTCTAACAAATTATTTAATTTTATTACTAAAAACTATTTGGGAAATTGAAAATAATGAACAATTTAGCCAAGCAATTCGTACGCCTAAACATTGGCCCTGTGAGTTTCCTGCGTAGCCATAATAAAGTGCTGGCACTAGGATCTCCTGCTGTGACGGCCGGTCTGCACACCACATCGTGCGTAACAGCGCGATACAACAAACATAACACAGGACCCCAAAAATGGTTGCAATACAATAAAGTCGTTCATCCACCACAGAAACCTGAAGAGGAGCCAAGGAAAGCGGTAAGTGCATAATGGCCGCATCAACAATATTTACACGCGGGGGAGGATTAAGATTTCGTAACAATTTCAGTACATTTGTCATATGCGCACCAACATCAAATATAGCCCAGATAAAATGTGGTACATCGCATCTTTTGTCCGAGGCATGTCTGTGGATGAGGCCTTAAAGCAGCTAAACTTTGTGTTAAAGAAGGGAGCCACCGATGTTAAGGAGGTCATACAAGAGGCCATCGAATTGGCACAAAAGAGACACAATGTAGAATACAAAAGCAATCTATGGATCGGTAAGTATTTGATGGGAACTTGAAAGGAGCTTACAAATTCTATATAACTTTTGTTGTTTTGATTTTAGCTGAATCTTTTGTTGGCAAAGGTCGTGTCTTGAAGGGGTTCCGTCGTCATGCCCGTGGCCGTTATGGTGTTGTAGAATACAAACATTGCCACTACTTTTTGCGTCTAGAAGAGGGTGAACCACCAAAGAATTATTACCTGCCCAATCCTCAGACACCTTCGGATCAATTTGAAAAATGGCTAGAACAAATGCGTATGCGCAAAGTTATCAATTCATTGTAGATATGTATGTCTGAATGTATGTACAATCGGCTGGCGCTGCAGTTTTTAGTATAAAGTTTAAAAAAATTTTTTGTTGGAAATGAAACGGTGTTTTCTTTTCGTGTTCAGCATCGAAATAAATGAATAAGGTAAAAGATATTGTTCGATATTGTCGTATCGGTTTGAACTGTAAATTGATTAACCAAACTGCTGAACATAATAATGTGAATATTTAAGCAATTTACCGACACCTTTGGGTTTATTTACATGTACACTTTTTTTTGCCACTTAACATCTAAAATTAATAATCGTTGTAAAAGGGAAATAAAGTTACCTTATAAATAATATCAATCCTTAACAAATTTTGTGCTTAACAAGAAAGTTCGATGAAGTTTGTTTTACATGTAAAAATATGAAACTGATGTTTGGATTACAGTTGACATTACGATTGATTTTGCTCTGGCATGTGATAGTACAAAATGCATATGAGAGAAAGGTTTACAGATCAGACCAATATCTTTATATAACCAAAATATCAGAAAGTTCCAGTTGAAATTAAAAAAATATAAATTGATTTCCAATTTGCAAATTCAAAAATTATTGAAATTCGCATTCTAAAATTGGAATTCATAATTCGTCATATGAAATCAAAAAATCATAAATTTGAAATTCATAATTCGTCAATAGTCATACCACACCATTTCCAATTGAAATTTAAAGAAAATCAAATAAAATTGGAAAATTATATTTGAAGTTAAAACTTCCATTTTAAATTCAAAACTTCCATTTTAAATTCAAAACTCGTCAAGTAATGTTCAAAATATCCATATGAAATTAAAAAAAAAACTATAAATAGAATTTCAAATTTTCCATTTTAACTTCAAAAAATAAAATTAAAAAGTCGAAAATAGGCATTCAAAATTCATCAGTTAAAATTTAATACTCATACATATATGGAATTTAAAACATATCATCAGAAATTGACAAAATACTTTTTCTTAAATTGAAGGATCACTTCGACTCTAAAATACTTTGCACTATTGGAATAACAAATAAAAATTTTGCGAATTACAAAATTGATATCAGTGCCAAAAATTCGGTCTTTGCCTTCTCGCTATAAGCAGAGTTTAAAAAAATTTATTTGGTGAAAATAAAAAGAATATTTAAATGCAGGATATTGGGTATTGGTTCGATCTGGGTCTGACAGGAGGGCAGAAAATATATTAATTTTTATTTAATTTGAATCTTTGCTTAAGATTTAAAAACATTTTCGGCATTATCGTTTAACTACAGTGCAATTGATAAAAACAGATTATCAGGCCTGTTCTGTAAATCACGTGATTTCATATCACATGCCGTTTTGAAATCACACGTGTGATTTTTTCCTGTTCTGTAAATCACACGATTTTGTCTTTTTCGGTGTGATTTTAATATTTCGAAATCACAACAAAACAGCTGATTTTTTGACTTATTTTGTTGTGATTTAATAAGGATTATTCAAGTGAGTTGAAATTTGACGTTTTTAAGTTGAAAAAGAAAGAAAAGTTTAAAGTAAAAAGCCGGGTGCTATATTTTTTGCTCTGGAAAATTTGCAAAGGACACAATTAAACAACAACGCATAAAAAAGCATTGATTAAATCTTCGAAAACTAAATCAGCTGATGACATCAAGCAAAATCAAACCACAAGCACTTCATTAACAAATCACAAACAAATTCACAAAACAGATACACAAAAAGTAGTGTCTCAAAAAATTGTTAATTGCGCTAAATGTGTAATTTTACTACATAAATTAAGAAATAACACATGTTGTTAATAAATTAAGCAATTTATTTTTAAATTCCCATAAAAGTACTCGTAAAAATAAGCATGTGATTTGAAATCGATAGGTGCTTAGGTAACCGGTTTAAAATCACAAAATTTTAAAAAGTTTGGTGTGCAGAACACCATTTTTGTGATTTCAAATCACTTTTGTGATTTGTGATTTTCAGAACAGGCCTGTATGAAATAGATTTTATCAAATTGAATTCACCTGCAATTTTTGAATAATAATAGTACCATAAAAATTTTTGAATTTTAATTGATGAGATTTGAAATACAATTGGCAAGTGTTGAATTTTGATTGCATTGTTTTTAATTTCAAGTGGAAACTTTGAATTTACATTCATACATCGTTAGTTTACACTAACGATGTACTTTAAAATTAAAATGGACTATTTGAATTTTAATTAATTATCTCGTAATTGCAAATTAAAATTGTGCAGTTTAAAATCCTACTTAACCATTTCTAATTGGAATTCAAAAATATTATTTGATTTTCAAACATTCCAATTGAAATTCAAAATTCGTCATTGATATTCAAAAATTCCATTTGAAATTCAAAAAATATCAATTCAAATTTTCCATTTGAAATTCGAAAAGTATCAATTGAAAAACAAAACATGTCAATTGAAATTAAAAACACATCAATTAAATAAGACAGTTAAATAGACGTATTCAATATCTTTGAAAAACTAGTTCCGAACTAGTATTATTCCCTGCTAGGTATATCGCTACACTTGAAGTATCTGTTCACTGCAATCAATCTTCCTCTTCCATTATTCAGCTTTAAGTTAAACTAATGTGTACATGAGATCTTTTGTTTTATAGTATTTTCACTATATACATTTCAAAATAATTTCAATATTGTATGAAATTCTAAATATTCAATATATTCCATAATTATAATATTAATCCATATACATGCATTTTTTGTACAAAGCAACTTTAAATCTAGGTAAGGAACTTGTCAGTGTAATGTAATTAAGACAACATTTTCTCCAACTGGTTCTCAATAATCTTATCAATTTCTATATTTTGGTGTATTGGTATTGGCGTAGTATCTATCGCATGTGAACTTTTTCCGTCTGTATCGGTTTTGTTTACATTGCCTGATGTATTTTGTTCTTTGTCCGTTGTATCGTCTTCATTATTGACACTGTCCTTAGTGTTATCTTTCTTATTCGCTGCATCTTTTACCGTTTTTGTTAATTTCTCCGTTGACTGTGGGTTTTTATCAACTCCTGCATTATCATTAAAATTGTCTAAAATAAGTTCTTTTTCCGCTGAAGCTGCTATAGAGTTTGTTGTACTTTCTTTAGCTCCTGCTTGCCTTGCTTTATCTAAATCTGCACCTTTCTTTAGATTTTCTTGGCAAATTACATTTAAACTGTCTTTTTCTATGCTTTTTTGTTTATTTTCATGCGTTGCTGGTGGGTCAGTTGTTTTACTAGATCCCTTAACAACATTTTTATTACTTCCCTCCTCCTCCTTTTCATTGTCGTCTGTATCCATGTCGTCATTTAGTTTCGCCTTCCTGATTTTATCTCCATCGCCGACTTCTTGTTCAGAATACGACGAATCCACATCCATTTGCTGTGAGAACTGAGAAGCTATTTTCTCCATTGCTGCAGTATCACGACATTTCAATTTCTTGTTCAAATCTTTGTCCACTGCTATGCCTGTTAACAGTGCCAGGTTAGAGATTTTTGGAATGCCTGCATCCTTACGTTTTTTACGTTTAAGCGTTTTATTAGACTTCTTTTTTGATGTTGAAGCTTTGCCACGTTTAGCTGTTGTGTGATCACGCTGTATATGCTTTTGAAGATTTTGTAATGAACTGAACACTTTGTCACAATCGTCATGGGTACAATCGAAAGTTTTTCCACCGTGCGCTGTAGCAATATGCTGACGTAGATTTCGTTCGTATGCGTAAGATCGTTCACAGCCTTCATGCTTGCATTTATATTCACCGGTCGCTTGGCTATCGCCTTCGGATATGTGTTTTGCCGCCACATGCTTCTGGAGATCACTAGGTTTCACATAGGCACTGTCACAGTATTCACACTTGTAATACTGTCGGGCGTGCTGAGTATCCTTGCAATGCTTTAGAAAGACTGTCCATTTATCAAACTTCTTGTCACAGGTGAGACATGCGTAGATTTTACACGTTTCTTCATGTTTCTCCCACTGCCATTTTTGGTAGAAGCCCTTGGAACATTTGTCGCAAGTATGAGGATACACACCGGTATGTTTACTTATCTCGTGTCGACGCATTTTTAATTTCTGACTAAATTTCTCGTCGCAAAACTGGCATTTGTACACCTTCGGATTCTCATGGACTTCTCGTATGTGCCGCTTCATGTTGCAGATACTAGTGAAGAGTTTACTGCACGTATCCACTTCACAGGGAACCGTTTTATTCGGTTCCTTATTGGATCTTTCATGAGTACATCGTATATGGCGCTTTAGATGTGTCAATATGGAATAAGTCTTTGTACAGCCCTCAAAGTGGCAAGCGTGTTTTTTCTGCAAGCAGGGACATAGTTAGTTTAAGCTTTATGTGGTATAGTATTTCGACTTACAATTCCAGTGTGTTTGTACACGTGTCTGTCCAAATGGTCCAGCCGGGTAAAACTCTGGCTGCATCCTTCAATAGAGCAAAAGTATTTTTCACCTCCACTGTGACGTCGGGGTTTTGTCCTTCCAACCTGAAGTGAAATAACGCTCTCCAGGTCACTATCGGATGTAATATGGCCTCCAGGAGGCATTGTGAATCAAGATCTTTTTAGACAAACGACGTTTTGATGCTTGCAATTTTTTCTACTATTTCTCACGTGTTGTTGGTGTAAAAAAAATGACGAGATGAAAAACCAAGATCTTGTGAAAAACAGTGAAAAATATTCGGTGTTGCCACATTTGATGTGAGTAATTAAAGGCCAATAAGTTATCGATTACTATAGTACTCAAACCGTATATAATTTTGATACCAACTTTGACCTACCATTCTGATGTTAGGAGTTTAAGACAAAGAGGTCCAAGACGAATAAGCGAATATGCACCTCGGTTAAAATTTCTTAAAAAATAACAGTTCTTCAAAAACACTTCTGATTTATGCTACTGATTTATTAAGTTATAAAAAACGGTTACATCCATGAAAAAATAAAAATAATTAAATAAAATATTGAAAATATTTAAATTTTATGCTACACACTAGAAAATTTTTTTTGTGAGAATTTACCCTCTTACGCCTATTTTTACCAAAAAAAAAATGTAATACACAAATTTGTGACAAAGCACGAGGTGCAGCAGAAAAAACTTTTATTTTATTTTAAATGCCTTCAGAATGATAAATAATATCCTATAGTTTGAATTTCCACACATATAAGTTAATTTTTTAATATTACTTGCCTTAAAAATTTCGATAGTGTCCCAACAACAATAGGTCTAACTCGGTCCGTAGACCCGTAGAAGCTTGAAAAAACACATTTGGAATCGTCTCGAAAATATCTTCCATTTCAGTACCCGCATATGGGGATCATCATATAAACCAAAGGACACCCTTTTTGACCCCCCACATGCCAACTTTGACCTACTATTCTGATGTTTGGAACCAAGACGAAGAGGATAGCATATTATTTTTATTTTATTTGGGCTCCCGTCCCATATTCTGCACTTCTGCCATTTAGGATTGCAATTGTAGCCAAAATATTTTTTAATTGAATATGGGGGCCAACATTTTTTGTTATTTAATTTCATTTTCTTTTGTTACAAATAGTAAAATTTAATACAATATTGTTTTTTTTTTGCCACATTTTGATATAATTTCCTATGTCCATATCGATAAACGGTCGACTCCCAATTTGTTATTTTTTTAACAGCTTCTGGCAGCACTATTATTTTCATCCGACTCTCAATCAGCTGCTTCACATATTTTGCGCCAAACATCGATAACCAGACGCTAATTTTTGTTTACAGGCATTAAATTTTGCACAGAAAGTTTCGCAATTTAAAGAAACATGGCTTTGTGGGTAGATAAACACCGTCCTAGAGAATTGATTAAACTCGATTATCATAAGGTTTGTATTTTGATGTCAAACACAAAATAACATTAATAATCTAAGCTTGTATTCGTTTCCAGCAACAAGCCGAACACTTGCGGAACTTGTGTCAACAGGGTGACTTCCCACATCTTATGTTCTATGGGCCCTCTGGTGCTGGTAAAAAGACTCGCATCATGTGTTTGCTGCGCGAACTATATGGGCCTGGTGTGGAGAGACTCCGAAATGAGACCATGACGTTTACAACGCCATCAAATCGCAAAATCGATGTAATGACTGTGGGCAGCAACTATCACTTGGAGGTAAATCCTTCCGATGCCGGCATTTACGATCGTGTTGTGGTAATCGATCTGATTAAACAAGTAGCTCAGACTAACCAAATTGACCCCAATGGTCAAAGAGATTTTAAAGTAATTGTTCTGTCTGAAGTTGATGAGTTGACCAAAGATGCACAGCATGCTTTACGTCGCACCATGGAGAAATATGTGGCCACATGTCGCATTATACTATCGGTGAATTCTACATCTCGTGTTATACCCGCCATCCGCTCAAGATGTTTAGGAATACGTGTGGCTGCTCCTAACCCAGAGGAAATGACCACAGTCTTACAGACGGTTAGTAAGCGCGAAAACATTTCTTTGCCCCAAGAATTGGCCAGTCGAATCATTGAGAAGTCAGAGCGTAATTTACGTCGTGCTATTCTTATGTTGGAAGCTTGTAAGGTTCAACAATATCCCTTTACTGGCCAGCAAGATATTGTTGAATTAGATTGGCAGGTATATTTGCGAGAGACGGCAAATCAAATTATTACCGAACAATCTCCGGCAAAGTTGGAGAAAATTCGCGAACGGTTATATGAGCTGTTGGCTCAAGGTGTTCCGCCCGATGTAATTTTCCAAGGTTTAGTACAGGAATTGGTGAAAAATTGCGATATGTCCATTAAGGCCAAAACATTGGAATATGCTACGCTGTATGAGCACCGTATGCAAAATGGTGCAAAACACATTTTCCATCTTGAAGCATTTGTGGCACAATTTATGAATATTTATAAGAAATTTATAGCGGACACCATGCTTATGGATGATTTCTAAATGTGGTGGTTTAGAATTTTTTTGTTAAGTTTAAGTAAGGATTTTTATTAACAATAAATAAATAACTAAAAATTAACTTTGGTTAAAAAAAACAAAAATTA
This sequence comes from Muscina levida, assembly GCA_964034835.1. NCBI lineage: Eukaryota > Metazoa > Arthropoda > Insecta > Diptera > Muscidae > Muscina > Muscina levida. The sequence goes on along the minus strand of OZ035882.1, from coordinate 28,216,764 downwards.
AACTAACTTTAATGGTTTCCATATCGTCGCTGCGCCGACCAAATCAGATATGTGTAATTTTTCGATTTTTTTTATTGAATTTTGTTAAAGCTCTTGTGGTCCTCCTCCGACCCTTAAATCCAAGTCGCGATATCTTGATTTAGAAATAATTAATATCAGTAAAGTGTAGAATATATGAGAAATGTTCCAAAATAAAATTTTTTGGCTCTCCTCTCCACATGAATGTTTTGGTCGTCGCAGCGACGATGTGTTATATCAAATCCGTGGTAATTACTCTGGTGATTGAGACCATGCCAATGAAATTACTTGCTGCAACATTTAATGGTTTTTCAGAGGGGCTCTATTTAAATTATAGAAGACTTACTAACTTTATTCGTGAATAGTTAAAAGTGGTTTATAAACCATTTTGATTTTTTCGACACTACATAAAGGAAAGCCTCGTTGTATGTATAATCGTGTAGAAAATAGTCTTCGTAATCATTGTGCATGGAGAAAAGTATGTAAATAAACTGTTTTCATTTATGAATTTTATATTGTAAAATATATGTATCTCCAAAAAATATTTGTTAATATTTAAATACTATTCGTGATGTGTAAAAAATCAAAACAAAGAAATAATGTAAACGTCATCCGATTAGTTTTATAATACGATTAAATGAAAATAAATTATTTAATGTCATAGTTTCTACAACGTGTTTCATGGCGTCACATTATTTGGAATATCTATGCATGTATGAATATTTTTAGAATTTTTTGTGTCGATATAGATGATTTACTCATCATCATTAATTAGTAACATCATCAAAAATTTATTTTTTTATATAGTTGTATTTTATATCAATCAAATTTTTTTGATTAATGTTTTTTTAGGTATTTTTTTATTTTATTTTTTTTTTCATTTCATTTTATTTTATTTTATATTATTTTGTTTTATTTTATTTTATTTTATTTTATACTCTTTTATTTTATTTTGTTTTTATTTTACTCCACTTTTTTAATTTATTTTATTTTTTATATTTTACAAATATGTAGTACAAAACTGCCGATTTTTTGTTACCCACACTCAAAACAGCTATTCGAATTTTAAAACGACCGTTACTTTTCTGACATGTATAAGAACTGACGGCTTTTTATATATAAATGCCTACGCCGCCAACTAAAACCGCCGTCGGTTTGTCATGGTCGCCTAGGAAGTTCCTCATCATCATACACAATCATTTTGACATCCAGCTGTTATTTGCTGGTATCGATATTTTTTATTTCTTCATCATCGCTTCGGTTCTATGCTGAAGATTTTTTTCCAAATGAAAATGTAAAAATAGTGCATTTAATTGTGATAGCATTTTGTTAAAAGACTTGTAAGTAGAAAATCAAAGACATGGAAAGTGATAAAATTTTAATGGCAGCCGGAGTAACGGTGGCTGCCGTCGTGGGGGCCTTTGTTTTCTGGGGTCCTTCGGGTGAGTACACAACCGATATGCCGCAATGGAGTCAGACCTCCTGCAGTAGTATTTTGCTTTATGGCGTAATGCTTTCGAAACTGGTTTCTGGATAAGTGATTGTTATGTATTGGCTTTAAGGTACTTCACGTTTGCGTCAACGTCGTGGTCAGATTGCCGGTTTGCACAATTTTGGCCAGACATGTTTTCTGAATACACTCCTGCAGGCCTTGGCTGCCTGTCCACAGTTTATAGCGTGGCTACAGTTATACAATAATGCTACCCCAGATCGCAAGAGCTTAATAACCTCTTTGCTAAACACATTAGAGGTGGTAAATGGCACCCATACTACTTTACGAGGCGATCCCTATTCTCCGGGGGCTGTTTTACGGGCACTTAATGCATTGGGCTGGGTCATACCCCAGGAGGAGCATGACGCCCACGAGCTTTTTCATGTAATGCTCTCCACCCTGGAGGAGGAAGCACATAGGCCTAAACAAGTGGGCTCACTAACGGATGCTTTGCCTGAGGATGGTGGACGTGTAGGTGATCATCCTAATAGACCATCCAGTGCAATGATGAGCGATTTTCTAAATGTAGACTACGATGAAGCCACAGGCCTCTCACGCATGGTTCGTTCGGAAGCTCATACACCAGATTCTCCATCTTCGATATGTGATCGTGATATGCATGCTGACCAACTGCCAGCTTCAACACCAGGTGAAATGATGGAAATAGATGGAATTTCCACGCCTTTGATGAGTATGGGAAATGGACGACCAAGTCGTCCGCGCGACAATCTTAATAAAAGAAATTCGGGCTCATGTCGTTCTTTGGAACGTTTAAACCGCGGACCAGGAAAAGTTTCGGTAAGTTGTCATTCAAAGGTCAACATGACATGTCAAATAATAACAAATTTGTCCTTCTCGTTGTAGATTTGGTCGGAACAAATGCCTACACAGGTGCCGCATCCTTTTCAAGGTGCCATGGGCACTCAAATTGTATGCAACGGTTGTGGATTTAAGGTATGGTAAATCAATAAAACCAATTGAAACAAATAGATTTTTATTTTAAGGAATTGTGCAGATTATATTTAGAAATTTTGTAATAATTGAGGATTACGCTGCATTATACTTTTAAAACAAAATGAATGTGGTAATGGTGAAACGAATTTACTCGATTTTTCATCATGTTTACCAAAAAAAGTGTGATATTTATAATTGGCTTTTGTGGCTTTATAGAATCGCTATAAATAAACATATGAAATGATTTATAAACTTTATATTATATAACTAAAAACTCATATGAAAACTTCAGCGATAATAATGAATGTAAAACATATATGGACTTTCTATTACAAAAATATTTGTATTTCATCTTATGTTACAATTGTGTTGTATTTGTATGTGATTCATCTTAGTGGTCACTCTCACTTTTGTTATAGTAACCGCAATAGAAGTGTATTCCTTACTGTGGATTTCAAACAATTATCGTAGTAAAACTGCACACATTTCCATAGCTTATAGTATATCCCTTATATTACATCTAAATTATATTATTAATATGTAACAGAGAAGAACAAATGAACAGAAAGTCTTGTAAGACAGTCATGCCTAAAGTTATATAGTGATATATTTTTAATCTGACTTAAAAAGTTTAGAATTGGTTTCCAGTTTCTTGGATAAATTTAACTTTTAGCCTAATATATTTTTGTGCAATTTAAAAAAGAATCCGGCAATAATCCGACTATGACAAAAATTATACTGGTGATTAACTATACTATACTATTCCATTTCATTTTTTATTTTAGTCCACAGTACGCTATGATAAATTCGATAGCATCACATTAAATTTACCGCCACAACGACGATCCGGACTAAGTTTGGGTCATCTATTGAGTGATTACATCGCATCCGAAGATGTAACCGGGGTTAAGTGTGAATCATGTAATGAGACTACAACACATACCAAATCATTAACATTTGCAAAGTTACCAGCATGTTTATGCATACACATTGCACGTACCGTGTGGTTACCCACCGGTCAAGCGTGCAAACGTCAAGATTATGTACACTTTCCCGAAAGTCTATCGATGGCACCATACAGTTTTGTGCAACCTCATCTAAATAGCCAGGTAAGTTGAAAATATTTCTAAATATTATATACGTTTCATAAACGATTGTTGTTTCATATTTATTTTTATTTATTTTTTAGGCTGGTACTCCTTGGGGCTCTACCATGTCTTTGTTTTCTTCTAGTCTGCCCATGAACAATATGAATGTGGGCGAATCGTACGGTACTACATATGGAACTATGTTTCCTCGCAATCTTTATCGTTTACTCGCTGTGGTAGTCCATTCGGGTGAAGCACACTCGGGACATTTTGTAACCTATAGACGAGGAGCTTTACGCAATGGCCATCGGTAGGTTGAAATATAAAAAGGGCGAATCGTCACAATCGATTAAAATCGGATAACACAGTCGATTAAAATTGCAAAATATCTAATGAGTTTGTTTGAAATATCAATAACAACATGAGGTTACAATGGTCTCATCATTAGAAATTTTGTTGCAAAACCAACAGCCATTTAAATTAACAAATTTATAGAAATTCCAAATGTAGATTCCGTTTTGACACCGAAAGATTGAACGGTTCGCTCTGTTATTTATAAAGATTTTACCCCTAATGTATATATTTCTTTTGCAGATGGTTTTATACCTCCGACACCGTGGTACGTGAAGTTTCTATAGATGAAGTGTTAAGTGTACCGGCTTACCTAATATTCTACGATCGTAGTCCTCCAAGACCATTGCGTTAAATCGTTTTGGAGATACGCCATCCTTTAGGATCTCATAAAGTGCATCATACATAACGCGTTTTCAAATTACGCGTAACAAATCGTTTTCTATTCTACAGTTTTTCTGAAGCTTACACCGACCTTGAAGATGTAAAAATCGGATCGAACACAGCCCTTGTACTTTACAAAACCAATAAGATATTGCATTTTACGCCATACGTCGTTTTTGTATGTTAATGTTACACAACCCAAAGAAATCCCCCATTTCTTGTAAAAGTGCAAGATGAGGCGGCCGTTGGCTACTTACAATCTGTAGCAATGAGATAACTATGGAAAGACCATTAAAACTCGTTCACATTAAGCGTAGTAATTATTCTATGATATTTATATGAGTATATACGTTTTTCAGTAATACATTTCCCTCAACAAAGGTTACAAATTAAAATAAAAATATTAATAAAAAAACAAACAGCAACAAATGTAGTTTTTCTTATTATTAGCCTTTACCGGCAGCTAAGACATTTACAAATGTTTTATAATCTAGAGCATAGAGATTTTTTGAGATGTTATGATGAGCGGGCAAAACTTTGGAAACTCTTGCTGGCATAGTTGCGGCATCGGAATTCAAACGTTTAGGTCCTTTAACGGGCATCCAACCGGTTACTGGGTTTTCATTGGCTACCATAAGGTTACGTATGCCCAGATTAAGTCCTGTCAAAGCCAGGGAGTCTTCACGATATTCTTTAAGTACAAGATCACAAAGACTGAGGCCATTCGAAGCTACTAAGACATGCTCAATGTCTCGAAAATGCTGCAAATAGTTGGCGTGGAGAAAATCGATGAATTTTTTTGGTTCGGTAGAAAAAGCTTCGGCGATAGCTTCTGGATTGTGAAGAAACTTTTTGGCATCGGTATCTGTAGAAAAACAATAACTTTATAAAAAAATTTATGTACATGATGAGAAACAAAAAAAAACCTACATTTTGGATTAAAAACTCTGCCTAGTGCATGCATCATTGTTAGTGATTCATCTCGGCCCACCGATTTTAAGGCGGACTGGGCTTTTCTTTTGCGCGACGAAGGTTTAGTTCCTTGTGACGCTTCTTGGATATCCACAGGCTTCATCAGCAAACTAGGTGCACCCTTGAGAGATGAGAAATGCAAATTAATGAGAGCATTGCGTATGTCTCCTTGAGCTGACACAATAATCGAATCAATAAGATCGCCTGATGGTGCGCGATACAGTTCAATGTAGGGTGGTAGACGCATTAAGGCGCAAAACCTTTTCATGGCAGTTTGCATAAGAGTCGATGCCACCGGATTGAAACTTATGTGCTCAATAAGAAATTTCTGCTTTAATTGGTCGGTGAAGAGATTGTAGCTTATGTTTAGCCCCCTTCTTTTAGCATCGGTCACAATGAAAACCAAAGGTGATTTACCATACATTTGGTAATTGCTAAAAAGAAAGAAAGAATGAATGTGAGATTGCTATATGTTAGTTATATGCTCTGGCTGACTATTTTAGTAGGCGGCAAACGGGATTTAATTCTAATGTATGCTAAATCGAATAAGAATTTTTTCAAAATTAAATAGAGTTTTTGAATGCAGTATACTTTAATTTATACCCTATTTAAATCTCAATACAAACAAAAGTTATAAGGAATTGTAAAAAAATGGACATGTATGTACTTAATGTACTTAACATGTATTAGAATTGAGATATCGATGTATAGGACTTTAAATGATAATAAACTGTATATTGATTTGTATGCTTAATAACACGGATCAGTGCCCTTTCCCTTTCTGCACTAATATTTTGTTCTGTTCTATTAACTATTCTTTAACTTACACTTTAGTTTACATTTCTAAGCACTTACCTTAATAAATCCTCGAATTGTGATGAATCTCTCAGCAGAAAATTTGGAAAATCTTCAATCATTAGCAAACGCTTTTGCCCGCTATTCATGTCCAACAAGGACCTATACCGTGACGCTTTAAACAGGAATCCCTTGAAGGCTTCTACTTGAGAGCTGCTAAAATTTGATTCGCCATAGACTTGATCGCCCAAATTATAAACGATTTCCTGATCCACAGGATTTATCCACTCTTGAATACTGTATTCCATTTGTTTGGCCAAAACACGTACCGCCGCTGTTTTACCACTACCAGAAGGCCCGGTTATAAGGCACAACTGGGCGGGTTGTTTCTTCTTACGCATATGGTCGCACTGCTGAAACCACTGCTGCAATTCTTTGATCTTTTTGGCATGAACAGCCAGCTCTTCAAAGTTTGTCGGAGCGAATACATCAATCCAATTTTCATTTGTGGGAATGTTTGGTGAGATCACAGCATCGGAATTCTGCCGTTTGGGCGCTATTTCTTTGTGTACGGGAACGTTTTCATCTTCTTTGTCCACATCAATAACTTCTACTGCCTCTGTAATGGTTGGAGCCGGTGTGTTTCTTGTCGACCTTCTTGGTGGTTTGAGTGTAACAGCTGGGCTTGGTTCGTTTGAATTGTTTCCGATGTTTTCACCGTTGGCCAGCTGTGAAAAAGCCGACTTGACCCAAGTTTTCTAAAAGATTTTGGCTCAAATAAAAATCTTTCATTTTATGTTATGCCGAATACAAACCTTTCTGGCGCTCATAGCAATGTTATCCGATAAATTTTAAAATTCCCATTCTATTGCGAAAGTAAAAAAACTGTTTGTTTTGATTGCGATAGGCAAATGACGCAAAACGCAATGGAATGAAACAATCTGTGTCAGACAACAGAGTTCTATGACGCAACCAAAGAAACGGCGTCAAATTGGCAATATTGACCATTGTTCAATTACATGTATGCGAAAATAGATGGCACAAGGATAAAATTTATAAATGGCAATATAAAGTGTACAAAATATGACAAACTCTTTAGTTAAATACTGAAAAGTAAAATAAAGTATTAAACAATAGTAAGATTTAATTAAGCAGAATAAGATAGTTGTTCTTTAACGGGCTAGGTCTAACAAAAAAGTCCAATCACATCCTATATACCCCGCAAAACACGATAAACAAGTTCAAAGTTTGCGCCGAGGCCATTGGTGCCCTGTCGTTGTTATTATAAACATATTTGTGTGGGTACTTAAATGTAAGGGGGTATTACCGTGATTCAAACCATGGTATTTTGTTCTTCTTTGAATACCATTTTTGTGGATATGAAAATATTATTATTATTATAAACTAAAATTTTGTTAAGACTTATGTGCATAATCTTGAAGAGCTTTTAGGAAGTACATACTTCGGATTTGGGTTAATCACTAATAATGATTTTAACATTGAAGAAGTTAATTTTTGTATACGTTTCACTTAAATTAAAAGTATACCTAAAATATGCTACAAATTTTAAGTTGGTAAGATAAACTTAAATAATGTTTAAAGTTTCTTTTAATGTACTTACAATAAACTTGTAACAAACTTGGTATAGTAAACGTACTTTCAGTATAATAAAAATAATTTTAGTACAACTTAAGTACTTTTTGTTATAATAAAAGTACTATTTGATGCAATAGAAGTCCTTTTTAGTACGAAAGAAAGTACTTTTTGGTCAATTTAAGTATTTTTGTACTTCGTGGAACAATTTAAGTACATTTTGGTACAACAAAAGTAACTCTTGGTAGAATTAAAGTGCTTTTTGGTACAAATGAATTACTTTCTAGTTAAATAAAAGTACTTTTTAGTTGAATAAAAGTATTTTGTTGTAATATTCAAGTACATTTTGGTACAACAAAAGTACCTCTTGGTAGAATAAAAGTACTTTTTGGTACAATAGAATTACTTTCTAATGAAATAAAAGTACTTTTTAGTAAAAATTAAATACTCTTCGTAAAATAAAACTACTTTTTGGTACAATTAAGGTATTTTTTTGTACACTTAAAGTACTTTTTGGGGGAATTAAAGTACTTATGGAACAAAAAATTTCTTTTGCCACAATTAAAGTACTTTTTGGTAGAATAAAATAACTTTTTGGTAGAATTAAATAATTTTTGGTACAGCAAATGCACTTTTTAGTTGAAAAGGGTACTAATTAGTAAAAAGTACTTTTTAATGGAATAAAAATACTTTTTGGTACAATACAAATATATTTTAATGCAATAAAAGTACTTTTTGGTACAAGTAATGTACTTGGTGTTGCGAAAAGAACTTTTTAATATGATAATAGTGATTTTTAGTAAAAAAAACAGTACTTTTTGGTAGAATAAAATTCCTTTATCGGTAAAATAAAAATATATTTTGGTACTCTAAATGTAATTTTAGGTGCAATAAAAGTACTTTCTAATAAAAAATAAAGGTACTTTGGATTCAAAAAAGTACTTTGAGATCTAATAAAAGAAAATTTTGCTTCATACAAATTACTTTTTGGTACAATTATAATAATACATTTTGGTACTGTAAATGTAATTTTAGGTACAATAAAAGTACTAAAAATATAAGAACTTTATGGTACAATAAAATACTTTTTGGTCCAAAGTAAAAATAAAAGTATGTACTTGTTGGGTACAACAGCAAAAGATCGTTTTGGTAAAACAAAAATGCTTCTTAGTACAACAAAATTACTTTTTAATACAATAAAAGTACTTTTTAGTGGAATTAGTAAATAATAAAAGTACTTTTTAGTAAAACAGAAGTAAATTGTAGAATAACATCACTTTTTGGTACAATTAAAGTATTTTTTAGTAAAATTCATGTAATTTTTGGTAAATTACAGTACGGTTTGGTACAATAAAAGTACTTTTGGTACACTTAAAATACTGGTGTAATAAAAGTACTTATGGAACAATAAATTAGTTTTTGGTACATTTAAAATATATTTTGGTGCAAAAAGAGTACTTTTTGGTAAAATTAATGTACTTGATGTTTCAAAAGTACTATTTAATATGATAAAAGTGGTTTTTAGTTAAAACCGTACTTTTTAGTAGAATAAAGTTACTTTATGGTAAATTGAAAGTATTTTTTGGTATAATAAAAATATATTTTAATACTCTAAATGTAATTTTAGGTACGATGAAAGTGCTTTCTAATAAAAATAAATTTACTTTTTGATACAATAAAAGTACAAAGTAAGGTCCAATCAAAGAAATTTTTGGTACATGAAAAGTACTTTTTGGTACAATAAAAATACATTTTGGCACTGTAAATGTAATTTTAGGTATGACAAAAGTACTTTTTAATAAAAATATATGTACTTTTTGGTGCAATTAAAATACTCTTTGGTACAGTAGAAGTATGTGCTTGTTGGTACAACGCAAGTTCGTTTTGGTAAAACAAAACAAAATTACTTTTTCATACAATAAAAGTACTTTGTAGTGGAGTAAAAGTATTTTTTTGAAAATTAAATTACTTTTTAGTAAAATAGAAGTAAATTGTAGAATAACATCACTTTCTGGCACAACTAAAGTCCTTTTCTGTAAAATTCATGTATTTTTTTTTGGTAAATTAAAGTACGATTTGGTACAATATAAGTACTTTTTGGTACAACAAAAGTGATTTTCAGTACATTGAAAGTCATTTTTAACAATACGACCTAAAACACATGCGACAGAGTGCGGCTAAGAAGGTAATACGTATTCTTAATGCGTATTCGTAAAATAAATTTTGAAAAAATTGCATAAACGATAAATTCCTGCAAAAGGGTCGACATCAAAAAAAATTTTAAACGTTGCCTCTTTTTTATTAAACTTTCTTCAATGAATTAGGGAAATACTTTTTCATTACTTTAAAAAACACACTACTACATTAAGGAGGTTCGAAAAAATATTCCCGTTATTCGCCAATAAAATTAAACTTTGTTACGATTCATGAACATACCCAAATATTTTGCCTGAATTCATTGTCAATATGGAGCAAAAAGTATCAAACCTTACCACTAAAATTCATATTTTTTCCCAAAAATTTGGAGTTTGCTATACGCTTTGCGATCCCAACGATACAATATTTATTTATGTATGTCTAATGGAAAAGAAGTTTTTAAAGATTTTAGTGATAAAATTGAGCATTTTTTCAAATAACACTGTAAGTAGGTGAAAATGACACACCAAAATGCCGAGACACGTCAACCTAATTTTGGAGCGTAGAATTCAGTGTACCCCGTTTTTAAAAGTAAGCTCAAAATCACGAGATATTTCGATTTTAATTTGTAGTAGATTTAAAGCGATTTTTAATTTTATTTGAATGAAAAAACTTTAAAAACTTGTTTAAAATCAATTTGTTTATTATTTACTTGTAAAATAATCAAAAATCACCTTAAATCTACTAAAATTTAAAATTAAATTGTTAAAAACTTGTTTAAAATCAATTCGTTTATTATTTACTTGTAAACAAATCCTTAAATCCTTAAATCTACTAAAAATTTAAAATCGAAATATCTCTTTATTTTGAGCTAACTTTTTAAATCGGAGTATACCACTGGATTCTAACATAGAAAAATTAGTTGGGGTGTCTCGGTGTTTTTGTGTGTCATTTCAAAAGTTCAAATTTTACTTACAGTGTAATTTTAATTAATTATAATTTTCGGATTTAATCAAAATCGGTATGACACGCTCATTAAAAAAATCAAATTGTTATTACTTCTTGAGCACTACATTAGGAGAAGTGAATATGTCACATAAGAGATAAGATAACAAACACATGTTAAAATCAATTTTTACTTCTGGATCCTAAAAAGAACTTATTTTTTTTTTATAAAATCCCGACAATTCTTTACTTACCCATAGTCACAATTCAAAAATTGATAAAACTTACAATTTGTACTTTTTTGTTTAATTTTATTAGTTTTCAATTTATTTCGTGTTTACTTACATTATTTCTATTATTTGTTTGACTGTTTTTTTGTTGCTGTTAAATTTGACCCAGTTTGTTTTTTTTCAGTTTTTATTAATTTGTAAGTTTTTATTTTAATTTTTTTTTATATATTGTGAAATGTTAAGCAAACTACACAAATCACACATATAAACATTTAAAGCTTTGCCATTTTTATTTATTTGTTACACCGGTATCTCTTATTTGTTTTAACATTTCTCTTGTGTTCCTTTATAGTTTTTGATGTTGTTGTTTTACTTATTTGTAGGTTTTTCGTTATGTTAATACCACATATTTATAATAATAATAATAATACATAATAGTAATTAATTATAGTATAACTACAATATTGAAAATGTACATTAATAATATAAAAACACAACAACGAAAAAACTTATATATTTAATCTAAACTGATGTTTGTTTTTGATTTGATAATCGTTAAAAAAATGTTATGTTATAAGACTTAAACGTATAAGGAAAATTATATACAACAGCTTGTTTTGTTTGTTTTTCAATTATTATTTATTAATTTCTTTGTAGATCGAAGACTATTATTTGGAGATTATTTGCTCTGCATTTTATTTTCGTGTGTGTTTCATTTCACTTTATTTTTAACATCTGTATGTTTGTGTTTTTTTTTTTATTTGGCAATAACAACTAAGGTTTAACAATGAAATTACATATTTAAATTTAAATAAATTTGATAACAGACTAACTAAATAAAAGTAAAATGGAAATTGTTCATATTATATAAAGAGTTATATTGATATAAAATTTGTTTACATTTATGATAAAATCAAATGGATTTATAGGCGGGTTATAGAAATAAAGTGAATTGGTAATATCAATTTTGTTTTATTTGATTACAAAATTTATATGTTGGAGCATACAAATGAGGAGTTTACCGCAAAATTAATACGACTTTTTTTAATAAACAAATACCCCCATTTACGAAATTTACAAAACAAAAATTTATAAAAAAAATTGTATGTCCTTCAAGAAAAAATTCGTTTTTTTCTACTATATAAAACAAGTAAATGATGGGCAAAATATTGAAAAAAGTGTTTTGTTTTAGAAAGAAATATTTCCTTTTTCTACGAAAAAGTTCAAAGTATTTTTTTGAATAAACAAAACTGTGATTTTTTTTTCAAAAATAGATATATAAAATTGTATCATTTAAATAAATAGAAATTTTTTTGTGCGTTTCAGAAAAAGCAATTTTTATCTAAAAAAATGTTTTCGTACAGAGAATTTAAAAAGAAAATAAAATATATCCATCTTTGGTGAAATAAATTATAATTTTTTTTTGTATCACCAAAAACATATAATGTCTGAAGAAACTACATAGACTGGTATTTTTTTTAATCGTGTACGGAAAGCATATTTTGTTGCAAGAAACTAATGTAAAACGTACTATTTTGTACAATTAAAGTACCTAATAAAACTACATTTTGGTATGATAAAATTACCTTCAAGTGCCAAAAAAGTACTTTTTGGTACAATAAAAAAAATTGTTGTTACAATTGAAATATTTTGTGGTACAATAAAAGCACTTTTTAGTTTTGCAAATGATGTACATTTAATTTTTTAAGATCTTTTAAAATTTTATTTTGAAACCGGTTTCTTAAAAACCGGTTTTACAACAGGTATTGTTTTTATGAACGCTGACCAAATTGTGTAATTTTTAATTTTTTTTAAATTTTTTTAAAAAACCCTTATTTCAAATTCATCGTTTTCAGGATATTAGTTCTTAAAACCGGGTTCAATAAATTGTTTGTGTTTTTTTTTTATTGTAATCGACTAAAAGCTTATTCTCATATCATATTCCAAAAAACCGATTCTAAGCCGAAATTTTCATAAAAACTATATCGTTTTTCAAGTTATCCATCCTTTGATTTAAACTATTGTTTTATGTACATATTAACATCCAAAAAACTGATTTTAAACTGACTTTTTTCATATCCCGTTTTTTTAAATTACCCGAATTCATCGTTTTTATCGACGCCGATAAACAACTAAAGTGGAATTAGTTTTATGTATATATTAACATTAAACCGGTTGTGAGAAACTGATTTTAAACGAAATTTTTCTTATCCGGTTTTTTAAAATTACCCGTATTTCAAATTCTTTGTTTTCAGGAAATCAGTTCTTAAAACCGGGTTCAAGAAATTGTTTATGTTTTTTTATCGTCATCGACAAAAACTTATTCTCATCTCATATTCCAAAAAACCGATTCAACACCGAAATTTTGATAAAAACTATTTTGTTTTTCAAGCTATCTATTCTTCGATTTTATCGTTTTTAATATCCGGGTTTAAGTGCCACTGTATATCGACGTCGATAAACAACTATTATTTAGTTAGTTTTATGTATATATTAACATCAAAAAAACTGATTTTAAACTGACTTTTTTCATATCCGGTTTTTTTTAAATTACCAGAATTCATCGTTTTTATCGACGCCGATAAACAACTAAAGTGGAATTAGTTTTATGTATATATTAACATTAAACCAGTTGTGAGAAAATGATTTTAAACGGAAGTTTTCATATTCGGTTTTTTAAAATTACCCGTATTTCAAATTCGTCGTTTTCAGGAAATCAGTTCTTAAAACCGGGTTCAAGAAATTGTTTGTCTTTTTTTATCGTAATCGACCTAAAGCTTATTCTCATCGGTTTCCAAAAAACCGATTATAAACCAAAATTTTCATAAAAACCATTTTGTTTTTCAAATTACCCGTATTTAATATTCATCGTTTTTAGGAAATTGGTTCTTAAAACCGGGTTCAAGAAATTGAATCGACCAAAAGTTTATTCTTATTGGTTTCCAAAAACCGATTCTAAATAGGGTGTAAGAAGCAATTTATTTTATCGACATCGATTGAATTTTGAAACGTACAGTAATTTATATGTACATAAACCGGTATCCGAAAAAACCAAGTCGAAAATTTTATAGCCGATATTTTTTTTTCAAATGAAACGTTTTTTTTTATCGACTTTTTTAAAATTGGGGAATTTATTTTAGATATAAGTATTAGATCGGTTGTGACAACTGGTTTTTAAAAAACCGATTTCAAAACGGAAATTTCATATCTGTTTTTATTCAAAATACCCGTATTAGAATTCGTTGGTCCTTCTTTTTATCGATATCAATCAAATTATGAAATATAATTTATAAAAAAAATCGATTTTGGGAACCGATTTCCCAAAAGCTAAAGATGAATAACCGTCTTTTTTAGACTATCCGTGTTTTCAATTCACTGTTTCTAAAAAACCGTTTAAGAAGCAGTTTATAATCGTAGTTCAACAATTGAAGAAGTTGGTTTATACATTTAACCGATTCTAAACCGAAAATTTCATAACCGTTTATTTTAGATTATCCGTATTTTGAATTCACTGTTTTTCAAACCGTTTCCTAAAACACGGGTTTAAGAAACAGTTTTAAATCGTAGTCCACCATATATTATACATTATACTCAATCTAAACCGAAAATTTTAAATTCACTGTTTTTAAGAAACCGGTTCCTAAAACCCGGGTTTACGAAACGGGTTTTTATAGTAGTCTATCGAATTGGAGAGCTCAATTGAAACAAGAAACTGATTTCATGAAGAGGTTTTCAAAAAACTGGTTTCAAAAACGGTTTTTAAAAACAGGGTTTTTCTCGACGTTGAAAATTTTTGATTTTCTATATATTTCAAACCGAAGTTTGTATAGCGCGTATTTCCAAATTATGGTATTTTAAGCCTATGGTTTTCATTATCCGGTTACCGAAACCGGTTTTAAGAACCATTTTCTACATTCACATAAACAATTTTTGTAACTTAAATTTAATATAAGTTCCACCTGCATCTAATGCACTCTATCATCAAATACTCATACTTAAATATTTAACAATCGGCGCAAGGGGAAAAATTACGCGGCAATATAGGAGAACCGTTACTGTCTTTACTTTTTACTTTCTTTTATTTTTCAACAGTAATATTCGAATGTTCCAAGTGCGTTCGAATGCAAGTTTTATTTATTTCGGGCTCTAATAGACACTATTCGTCGAAAATTAGAAAATGTTAATGCAGGCTCCTCAAGCATTACTCCTAAATATTGTTAAAACTTGTAAAGTGAAAAATTTTGGTTAAACAAAAAAAAAAAAAAATATATCTACACTATTATTCAAAAGTTTATATGTCCAATTTTCATAACTTTACAGGAAGCTGATTCAATGTTTTGAAACCTCATACAGACATATAGTAATATAATAGATTTTCACTTAACTCAGACATATAATACCATCATCATCATGGCATACTAAAAGGACACATCAAACAAAAAACTAATATTTAAAAAAAACGGACATATCAACACCGGTGGAGTTATAATAAAGAACAACAATACTGCATTTATACTAAAGATATCGTAAACTTTTTTTTATAAAACTCGATATGGTATGATTTCAAAAATAGCTTATTAAATATTTGAAAACACCATTTTCAAGCTGATTGTGTAATTGGCGTAGAATTTTACATAGATTAAATTGTAGTCCACTGACAGATTAGAAAGATTCGTAGACACCGAAACCACTTTAATTCATTTATTACACTTGATAATATTCGTATAAATAAAAATTTAAAAATATAGAAATTCCGTTTTGTTTTATTCAAAACGCAATAGCTAACTACAGCTATATCTAACTCCAACTTAACAACGAACTTACACTAAATAATACAAATAAATGAGAATGTATGGATGTAAAATAATATGGTATGTTCAACATTTTTAATGAATCAATAATAATAATAATATAAATTAATTTTAATTAATAACAATATTTTATATGTTTACAATTTAGTTGTGTGTGTTAAATTTACTCAGTCATACATAAAAAATTAATTCATCACTTTGTTGTTGTTACTTAAAATTTCTCATTTGAGTATTATTCATCCTCTTTTTGTTTTGCGCCATAATCATTATTATAGTTTTTCTCTGTTTAGTTTTAAGGGGATTTCTGTTTTTTTTGTTTATTTTTGGGGTTTTAATATAAAAAATCAATTAAAATTTGCTAATTAATTAATTACTAAATTGTAATTGTTACAAAAATTAAATGTTTTCTAACATTAACAATTATTGTTTGAACACAAACAGTCCAGTTGGGTCCCATTCACTGTCGTCATTGGGACCGAAACTTTCTTCGAAGTACCATTCCATGGTTTGGTAGACATGAGATAAAGACTTTAACATTAAATGATCCTCATCAGGATAGACCTGTGAATGATGAAAACATTTAAAACAAAAATATAAAAATAAATGTCAATAATACAAAAATAACAAACATATATCACATATCAAAACAGAGAGCTATTTATGTCTTTTGTTCTTCTAACTTACCTGGTGTCGAAATTTGACTTCTTGATCCACTAAGGCTTTAACCAACATCAGCGTATGATCTTGATGCACTAAAGTATCTGCTGTTCCATGTATTAACATAAGATTTCTACCTTTAATATTGCCCGCCTTCATTGTTAAATCAGCCTCTTGCAGTGCACGCAAATAGTCTCCCTTCAGTGGTATATAGCGCTCCGTAAAGAATGAATCTATGAAACGAACAAAACAATAGCTATAGTTGAAGAAAATCGAGCGGTGGAGAAAAAAAAGCACTCACAGTGATATCCAAACGATGATATGGGATTAACAGCTACACCACACTGTAGCACCTGTTGTGAGTCATCGATAAGGGTCATGGCTGTGGCATAGCCACCATAGCCCCAGCCATAAGCACAAATACGTGAGGGATCAATGAATTTCAAATTGTCACGTAGATACCTGTAGCGGTCGGGTTGAATGCATTTAGAAGTCGGTTAGTTTATTGAGGCTTGTATTGGCAAAAAGGAAAATCGAATGACTTACGTTAAGACGGCCAATTGATCCTCTACCTCTACGGTACCAAGTTTGCCATGTACTTGAGTCCGTAAAAGTTCTCCCTGGAAACCACTGCCACGGCCATCGATTTGGGCCACCAGGAAAGAACGTTGACTGGCTAAATACCAATTCCATGTAACTTGAAAGCGTTCACTAACCAACTGAGAGCCGGGAGAGGCATCACTGGAAAAATATAAAATAAAAATAGTATTAAAATCTGTAATACAAACAGTTCATTACACACATTGCATATATTATTAGACTGGCTTAAAATGCAAAAACATTAAAATCTTGTGCTCCACAAGGCTGCCTCGACTCCAATCGACCCAATAAATATATATTTCAAATTTAAGACAAATCGGACAATATTTAGAGTTCACTAGAAATTTACGATACTACACTATAAACTATATACAAATTGATACACATAACCAAAAGGTACAAATTTTTTGCGACATCTAAGTACTGTCCGATTGTAATAATTTTTGGTATGCCCACTTCTTTTGATGAATCGAATAGGGGCAGGGTTGTGGAGACAAAAAAAAATATATCTGAAAATTGCATACTTTTTTGAGTCAGTCTAATATTTTATATTACATACATTAAAATCGTTACATTTACTACATTGATAAAATTTTGTACATTCATTATATTAATAAAATTGATGACATTCATTACATACATTACATTTACTAAATTCACAACAATCACTACACTGATTTCATTCATTATATTCATTTCATTCATTACATTCATTACATTCATTACATTCATTACATTCATTACATTCATTACATTCATTACATTCATTACATTCATTACATTCATTACATTCATTACATTCATTACATTCATTACATTCATTACATTCATTACATTCTTTACATTCATTACATTCATTACATTCATTACATTCATTACATTCATTACATTCATTACATTCATTACATTCATTACATTCATTACATTCATTACATTCATTACATTCATTACATTCATTACATTCATTACATTCATTACATTCATTACATTCATTACATTCATTACATTCATTACATTCATTACATTCATTACATTCATTACATTCATTACATTCATTACATTCATTACATTCATTACATTCATTACATTCATTACATTCATTACATTCATTACATTCATTACATTCATTACATTCATTACATTCATTGCATTCATTACATTCATTACATTCATTACATTCATTACATTCATTACATTCATTACATTCATTACATTCATTACATTCATTACATTCATTACATTCATTACATTCATTACATTCATTACATTCATTACATTCATTACATTCATTACATTCATTACATTCATTACATTCATTACATTCATTACATTCATTACATTCATTATATTCAGTACATTCATTAAGTTCCTTATATACATTACATTTATTAGAATTAGTACATTCATTACATTACCTAAGTTTACTACAATCATTACACACATTAAATTCTTTACGTTTACGACATTGATTACATTATTTACATTCCTTACATTTCCAACATTCTTTACATTCCTCACATTTATTACATTTCATAACATACATTACATTCGCAGAGTCTACTTACATTTGCAACACCAGTGGGAATGCCACCTCCTCATCCTCTTTCATTCCTGGCGGCAGATACAATTTCACCTGCGCATGGAATCCATGACGTATTTCCACATTGATAGTGCGTATTTGCGGCAGCGCGTACTGTAACAGTCGATGACGCAAACTGTCGCCCGCATTGAGAACCACTGTTTTCAGGTTGCTTAGGGTATCCACCAAATATACGCTTGGCGATTCAGGGCCCAAACACTCCTGTACGTAATATGAGAAGTCCTTGCTGAAGTAGACCTTGTTGTACCGGCAATTCTTGGGTATGACATAGACACACTCTTCCTCGTCGTCGTCTACATCTTCGGGATCCATGGCCGGTCGTCCCGTGTTGAGCTTAAACGTTGAGGGAGTATTGTCACAGGTCAGACATGTGGGTTGTGATGAGGTGATGTAGGTGCGATTTGTCTTCGTGACGTTCAACTTGAGGCTGATCTTGTAGAGGTGCCTTTCGCCAGGTCGCTTCTCAGGAGCAGCCATAAAGTAAACTATCTCGTTAGCCTCATCCCAACCAACAATTTCCGTGACCTCAAAGCGGCCCATAGTCAGGGGAACTGGCCGTCTGTCAAATGACGATATAAAAACCACGTGGCGGAAGTGGCCATGTTCACCGTCTCGAACCGGAAGACGTTTAAGAAGATAGCCGCCATTAGAAATTTCATAAGTTGTCTGGCCATTTGTTACATTCTGGAAGTCCTCCAAGGCATGGCTGCTATTCAATTGCGGCTTCAGCAGATTGTTGAGCTTCGTAGAGAATACCGGCCGCTCTGCCGGCAGAACCCAACCATCATTTACCGTTACCTCGGTGTGCACGACATTACAATAGAAATCGGGCGCTCGGCAAACTACTGTAGTGGCTTTCGTTTGAGCGCGATTTGTAACCACAACCGACAGATCTATGGGCGTGGCCCAGGTGAGACCACCAATGTAGCTGCCGTTCGCCAGTTCGGCTGGAAGTTTGATTTGTGTGGGGAAGATATATTTGAGGACGGAAAGGTTAACAACATTAACGGTAATATTGGGATTGATGGAGCCCGCCTTGGGGTAGCGTTGTTTCAACACTGCCGGATATTTGAGATCATCGCCCATCCACGTATATCTGAAAGTATATTGTAAGCCATTAAAATAAACCCTCCGGCCAACTGTCAACTGTCCTACTTACTTGTATTCACTGACTTCACTGTCATTGAATGTAAGAAAGGCCAAATATAAAGCATCCGGCGAAAATGCCATACTTCTGCCGCGACTATCTAACTCCGGCACATTCTCATATGTCCAATCAGGTATGCCATTGTATACAACACCAGCTTGACCTGCAAAAATAAAATAAAGTAATATATACCAGCTTGTTGTGTATATCCTTTGACTTCCTGATGATAACAAACACTCATGCAATGCCAAATGCTGAAAGACGTAACGAGGTAACAACAAAAGTTTTGCCAAATAAGCGAAAAATCTATTAACAACTATGGGCGGATTAGAGGGTTAGAGAGGAAGGGAAATAAAGAGACAAAGTTAAAGTGGGTGTAAGCACCCAAGAGTCAAAGGAAGCGGAAACATGTGTGTGTGTGTGTGTGGATAACCATAAGAGGTGGAAATAGACAAACTGCTTTGGGACACACACTCGCAATTTATCACATCTTAACTTTGCACAATAGTTGGTAAAATTGAAAAAATGCCATAGACAGACCATAGACAAGGTCAGGAGAAGGGATAAGTTAAACTATATTAGAATTTCTAAGCTTATGCGACAAAAGTTACTACGATAACATTTATCTATTTTTGCTATTGCTATTTACTAGTTATGGACCCTTTAAGTTAGTGATGCCAGTGCGATCAAACAGCGATCACAGTTGTTATCATTGAAGCTCTCTCAGCTAAGAGATTACTATCAAATTTCAAATTTTGCACTCACCTGTAGTTGTTATCCGACACACCAGCTCACCCTGCACCTTTGGCTTGTAGTATATATCGTTTTCGTGCACAAATGCTATTGCCTGATTCTGGGCCATAGCTTTGTTGTTTATCAACGCCGAGGAGCCTTGATTTTGTTGCTGCTGTTGTTGCAGTTGTATGGGTGGCGGTGGTTTAACTAGATTTGCCGCTATACTGCCACCATTAGCTAAACTACTCAATAATATGCTACTCGTTGGTGTTGGTGTTGGCGCTGAAACTGTTGATGGTAACACAGAATTACCGTTAGCATTTACGTTGCCATTGCTATTGCCATTAAGGGCTGCATTGCTATTGGCTGGATGTTGATGATTGTAGGGTGCCCAGAGAACATATTGGAGGCGTGGTGCTTCGGCGATATTCTCAGTTGGTCCCAAAGGAAATGTGTTTGCTGTTTGCACCTCGAAGACATGATGTCTGTGGGATGAAGAAAAGGTCATGTTGTAAATAATGTTAAAATATAGGACTTATGTTAATTACGTTAACTAATGAATAGGATATGTGAATAAGACGAAATTTTCTATAATAGAAGTAGGTCTAGTTATCTTCAGACTATTAAGTATTTAATGAAATTTTATATAATACCATAAAGGAAACTCCCTAATAATATATCAAAATTTAGAACACTATATTCGAAAGTAAATCTAATGATCAATTTGTGTTGGCACCGAGCAATATATTGACAAAATTAAGAACAAAATGGAATTTCATTAAAATCTAAATTTTCTAAACGAACAAAAGTCTTCAGATTTGGTGCATACACTTTATAGAATGAACAACAGATGTGTGTCAATTTCCATTAAAATTGGACACGTCCACCGCCTACCAACCATACAACGCAAGATGGTTTTTGGAATAAACTTGCTCAACATTGTTGCATTAAAATCTGACTGTTCCGAAAACTTCCGAGATACCCTTTCAGTTTGTATTTAATTTGTAACGCCCAAAAGGAGGCGTGGTAGGTTTGACAATGTGTGTATATTAAGGTGGCAGCAAAAATTCAACTTGTGTCAGTTATTATAAAACGGTTATGGTAAATTTTTTAGCAAAATCGGACAACTTAAAGCCGTCCCCTAAAGAGGTCAAAGGTCAAATCTATATATACGTAAATAACTTTGTTTTTGTTTGTTTGCATTTTTTAGTACCGTGTAGACTTGAAAACAAAATATACCAAGTGGGAGTGGCTCCGCCCATTGGAGCATATTTTTGAAACCGCAATATCTGTAGGACTGTTTCTCCAATCGCCTTGAAAATTTGTGTGGACGTATTTGGCAGCAAAGTTCGTGATCCAACAAAAAATGGGCGTAATCGGATTAGTGGGAGTGGCTTACATTCTAAACGTCTGTATATCATGAACTATCAAAGGTGTGAAGATGATATTAGGTATATATGTATGTTTTTCGTACTTTTATATATTTGTATGTTGTTAATTACAGCCAGGGAGGAAGCGGTCAGTGCCACGCCCCCTTTTCAAAAATTGCTTTGACAGCTATTCCAATAGACCGATTGATACGAACATTTTACAATTTGGTACTGTTGACCTGTAAATAGTTCCTGGCTATACTTGATTGTGATTGGATAAAGGGGCGTGGCACCGCCCATACAACTTAAAAATTAAAAATGCTATGTCTCGTGAACTATAAGAGGTATGAAGATGAGATTTGGTATATATGTTTTTGGTGCATTATTAAATACAGCCGGGGCGGAAGAGGGCGAAGCCACACGCCTTTTTAAAAATGGCTCTGACGGCTTTTATAATAGACCGATTGATACAAAAATTTTATGAAGTCGTACTAAAGATCTGTTGATAGTCCTTGGCTATACTTGATTGTGATTGGCAAAAAGGGCGTGGTACCACCCATAAAATTTAAAATTTACATTGGATATATCTCATGATCCATCAGAGGTATAAATAGTTTTTTTTACGCCCAAAGGGATATTGTTAGTACAAAGACGGTTCCCGCTTCCACAGATCCATTTTTTTTTTAATTTTGATCTTTAGTGGAATGTCTATTCTCGATTAGTGCAAGAAGTGTTTTTTTGACCTACACACAGAAAAAAACTTGATCTAAATGTCGGCACTATAGATATGAATTAGCTGATGAACTTTTTACTATCGTCATAGGGCGTAAGATATTTATCATTTAAGACAATAGAACTTCCTTGGTTAAATTTCATGTTACAAAGTTATTAAAAATTAGTTACATATTATTGTCGATCTTAAGAAGCGTTTTCAAAGTACTTTGTTGACCTACAAATATAGCACTTATGACAGTAAGAAAATTTTGTCAAATATATTATAGCGAAGCATTGCCCGCCCCACTAGTAGGTGTATATAAATGAACAGCATTTAATTCTAAGACGATTTAAAGATGTCCGTCCGTCCCTCCGTTTCCGCGGTTACAGCTGTAGTTCAAAAGCTATTGAGCTGATATCTGACACGCAATCTTTTATTCACTAAGCGGAGGTTAAGTTATAAGAAGAGCAAGATCGGACAAAAACTACTTCCGTCTCCCATACAACTCGCGCTTTTGGGCGTGTCAATATGTTTGTTCCTGCGATTACAGTTAAGTTCTAATATGAGCAAGATCAAACGAAAACTACTCCCGCCCCTCCCATACAAATTGGGGGGTGTCTGTCCGGCTGTCCCCACGGTTACAGCCGTATTTTAAGGGCTATCGAGCTAAAATTTGTTACGCATGCTTCTATTCACTAAGCGGAGGTTAATTTAAGATGAGTAAGATTGGGCAAAAACTACTCCCGCCGCCCATCTAAACTCCCCCTTTGAGGGAAATGTACTTCTGCCTGTCTCCACGATTACAGCCGTAGTTTACAAGCTGTAGACATTTCATATGCATGCTTCTATTCTATTCTTTAAGCGAAGGTTGAGTTTTAAGACAAAAAATCGGACAAAAACTACTGCCGTCTCCCATACAAACTCTTTAGGGCGTTACTACCGTCCACTGATCGCAAAATAAAATTTCGTGTGCATATTCACAATTTTCGATACCAAAATTTATCTCTTTAACACTTTAATACAGTTGGGACATGCCCCCTCCTTCCACCGATAGATTTACGCCGATAGATTTCGTCTGCAAATTTCAATCTGAAAAAAGTAAAATTTGGCCTTAAATGAAGAAGACTTCCAATGTGCGGTTTTCGGGGTCGATCTTTTCGAATCTGGACTCAAAGTTTGGAAAAAAGCGGTAAATTTTTTAAAGAACATTTTGAGCTGATATTGTGGCAACGGATTTTCTGTGTCGCTGATTTCGAATCCGATGTAAAATTTTGAAAAAAATAAACTCGACAATTTTTAAGGTGTATTTTGAAAATATTGTCCACCAAAAAGGCGCGCCATTTTGTTTTTTTAAATTTTACTCTGGATTCGAAATCAACGACTCCATCTGTTTTACCCCATCACGTCAATTTTTATACCCTCACCCTATGGGTAGGAGGGTATATATCATTTGTTATGACCCAAAAGTGTAACACACAGAAGGAGTCACTTTAGGCCCTATGTTACTTTGAACCAAATTCGATTCATGACTTTTTTAGTCATTTGAGCCATGTCCGTCTGTCTGTCTGTTCGTCCGTCCGGCTGGTACGCACTATAATGTTCGTTGTTTTGAAACTTTGCATAGGTTAATATATGGGGGTGTCTGCTTACGGTATTGGAAATGGGCTACATGACCACGCTCCTTCTAGTACCACCCATACTACTCCGCCCACTTTTGAAATCGGGTAATAATATCAATACGCCCAACGCGATCGTGCCCATATTCTGTATTTAGTTAAGCTACAACATGATAAAGTTTTGGAGAAAAACTGGAAGTCTAGCCACGCCTCTTCTCGTACCTCGTGGGTTAACAGATTTGACTGACAATTGGTGTTCTCTATTATATCCCCAATAAAAATATTGATATATCCATTACACCAGAATTGAATTGAATTCAAAAATAAAATGTGGGAAATTAAATATTTGTTATATAAATTCCATAAACAATTAATATACTACATGTTCGAGATCTGTTTAGCGTTCTTAAACGCAGAAAGCACTATCAACAACAATGACGTCTTAACGCGTTGAAAGTGTCGGCTGATATTGGCCGGATTACACAAATGTTCAGCTGATATTAATTGAAATAAAAACTGAAAGCAATTAAGTAAAGTACTGCGTGTGTGTACAAAAGTTTGTTTTCTTATTTTGTCACTGTATATTTTCTAAAGTGAAATTGTTTATATTTTTGTTGGGGCCATAAACAGTTTCCAAAATGATATCGGGCTGGCAATTTTTTTCTTCTACTTGGGTATGAGATCTGTTTGCCTATACAAATACAAACGATTTAGCGTAACTTACCTTGATCCCTCCGCACTACTATCGGATTGCAGCAAAACATATTTTAAATCTGGTGCTACTAAAAATAATTCAGCATTCAATTGTCTCTGTGTAAGAGAAAGAGTGAGAGAGGGAGAGGGAACGGATAGAAGAGCAAATTGTTGTAGACAAATGAGAAAGGAAATACAAATGTTTAGAAATTGATAATGGATTTGTTTATCAATAAACAAGCAGATATAGTTTTTTGTTTATTTGCAATGTAATTCTCTTTGAACTTACAAATGTTGAATTGGTCATTAAAACGCGGGTTGTATAGTTATCTAAGTTTAATATCGACAGACCACCACTGGGATCACGAAATACTAAGTCATTGTCTGGAGAAAGGAAAAGAAGGAAGGAAATTGGAATTAGTACAAGAAAATCATTTTAAGTAGACAAATTGCAGGTTTTAATCAATACTCACCACTATGCCATGTACCATTAAATGGTTTCCATTGAAAGCGTTTACTTAAAATATCACTTATTGTTAGTCTGCTGCCCCGTATGCGTAAACCTTCATCCTCTGTCCATGGGAAAAAGTTAACAAATGGCAGTGTGGCATCAACAGTAGAGCGGCGGCAATAAAAAATCCAAAGAGACATGCGATTTATTATTTATTAGCATTCAAAGTGATAGCATTGGTTAATAAATCATGCGACATACCTGGCGATAATAAAAATATTGAAAATATTATTAAACTAAATACGGCCGCTATAACTAAAAGGGCTATAAATATGCCACGCCAATTTCGTCGTTCCGGTGATATGGCCACCAATTCCTGAAATAAGAGAGAGAGAGAGAGAGAGAGAAAATGAAAACGAATGAGAAAATTGAATTGTAGCAAAGTGTAATTGCAACAAACATTTAAAGATTTATAATTTAAACAATTGGAAAATTAAAAAAAAAAATCATTGCACCAACATCTGTTTAGAGGATAACAGGTAAACTTATGATTAGTTCAGCTTAACAATGAATGTCTAATGTTATAAGACGATAATTTTTATATACATAATCTTAAAATGAAGTAAAGACTATTTTAAATGTGAACGAATTTTAATCAAATTCAAAAAATTTTTTTTATTTCTATTTGCATTTATATTTTGTTAACATTTGTCATACCCTCACTTTACGGGTAAGAGTATATATAGTATTTGATACGACCCAAAAGTGTAACACATTGAAGGAGTCCCTTTAGACCCTATGTTTCTTTGAACCAAATTCGATTCAAACTTTTTAAGTCGTTTGAGCCATGTCTGTCTGTTACGATAACTTTCGAAAGGCGTAACCAAATGTTTTAAAATTTTGCACGAGTTCATATTTCCCCAAAACTACTTACGGTATTGCAAATGCGCTACATGGCCCGACCCTTTCTGGTACCTCCCATACAAATATATCATTCCGCCTACTTTAGAAATCGAGTAATAATATTAATACATTCAACGGGATCGTAACCAATTTATGTATTTAGTAAAGCTATAGCAGGATTCAGTTGTGGAGAAAAAAACTGGAAGTCTAGCCACGCCCCATCTGGTACCTCCCATACCCATCTGGTACCGCCCATTTTAGAAATCGATTAATATTATTAATAGACCTAACGCGATCTTGCCCAAATTCTGTATTTAGTTAAGCTCAAGCAGGGCAAAGTTTTTTTTAAAGTTTAGACACACCTCTTCTCACTCCGCCTACTTTAGAGATGGAGTAATAAAATCAATACACTCGACTCGATCCTGTCCTAATTCTGTATTTTGTTATGCTAAAACTGGAAAAAGTTTTGGAGGAAAAAACTGGATGTCTAGCGACGCCCCTTATTGTACCACCCATACAAATGTACAAATCCGTCCACTTTAGAGATGTAGTAATAATATCAGTATAATAGAAATTTTATGTTTTACTGAGGGTGAGGGTATATATAAGTCAGATTGCCCGTTAAGTTACACAGGGCATTTATCCTCAACCTCAGTGAAGTTTTCAGTTTTTAGAAATTTCTTCAATTGCTGTGCCTTTTAGGTTTATCCAATTTCTTACACTGCTCCCCCTATGAAAATGACCAATATAAAAATATATTGTTGTCCATCATTGAGGTTTAAAAAAATAAATAAATAAAATATTATGATTTTTTTTGTGTATTATTTAAAAACAAAGCGAATGAACTTTGTATGACGAATGGCAAATATTCCATGCGTCCATGCGTTTTTTTGTTTAATGTTCACCATAAAAGTGAAATGTTTATTATTTTCTAAATAAAATTTGGTGGGATAATACAATGAACAAATGCTATGCATTAGCAACAACAACAATTGCGAAAAGAAAAATGCCGCAAATGAAAACAACTAAATCATTTAAACCGTCATTTGTTTTTATTTCAAATAATTTGAAATTGTACATATAAAATTATATTAAAAACATACATACACAGCTACACATACATTTATAGATAGATATATAGATATTTAGATACATATATATATATGCATATATGCAAGTAAACAGACACATACGATATACAGATATTTTATTTTTATGTTAAAGTTTATTACGGCGCATCGCAAGATAAAAAAATTAAATTTGTTAGTTTTAGAGTATAATGTTTGAACAATACTTCCGTGACATTTTGTAAAAAATATTATTTTAATTGCATAACAAAAAATTTCATAACATAAATCTTAATTTAACTAAATATATTTTGGCCAACTTTTCTCTAATTTTGTTATCATGTTCAAATAGAAAGATTTGTTAAGGTCCTTACAAATTGTCATGTTTGATCAATGATTTTACCTTTGAGGCTGTTTGACGATTGCGTTAATGGTCAGGTTAGAGCAAATGCAGCGCTTATAAAAATGCTTCTAAAATCAGGGTGGTCATTTAAGTTTATTTTTTACATATATATATAATTCCAGAGAATAAAATGCAAATATTCAAAACCTTTTAGTCAATTTGATTAATTTTATTAATCAAAAACGATGGTCCATCCAAATTATACGCTATTCTAAAAAAATTATTCTACTTCAAAGGACACCCCTTAACATTTAAATTTAATAACGATTCACCCTTTTGTATATATTTAGGCATTGTTTCGTTTGCGGTGATTGATTACTTATTATTATTAGATTTTTTTGGTTTATTACTAATAATATATTTATTTACATATACCACATGTATGCACACACACACACACACACACACGTTAACATATATCCCCAACTATGTGCATATTGTGGTTATATTTAGGTATGACCATTTCTTCGATGTTCTGCTAAAGGTTGAAACTGTCATTTTATGTCACGATTGTGGTAATTGTCATATTTCCAGTTGGCCTACCTACATTTTATTGTGGTTTTAATTAATATGTAACTGAGGTTTATATTTGGTCGAGATATTTACTGTGACGGAGAGTGGGAAGGAAATGTATATAGTATTTAAAAGATGTTTAACTTTATTGATTTAAAAATGTGCAATGTTTTGCATTTTCTTGCGAAACAAAATTTCCTGTGATAGAACTAACTGTAGTTTTTTGTCTAAACAATAAACAGTGGCAGTAAAAACTTCTTTTAAAAATCCGAAAAGTTTGCGATTTTGAGGCAAAAATTTTCATATATGACAAGTTATCTATATAACTATATATATTGTTAGAAAGGTCGCAGTCTCTCCTTCCCAAATCCGCTAAGAAATTCGTATTCAACAACGTCGCTGTCTTAAAAGTGCATAAAGGTACGAAAACCTGGTTTTTTACCCGTAATTCACTTATTCACTTCACTTCACTGTTGTACTTAACAGCACCTACTAGAAAAATAGTATCATTTCCCAGGCAATTTTTTTTCCTCGCAATGTGATGTTGAAAAGAAGATAATTATGTGAGAAGAAGCAATGTTTGCATGCTCTGCATTTCCAAATTATGATATACGCCACTTTTTTATTGAATAAATAATAAAAAAATAATAAAATAAGTATTAAAAAAAAACATTTATTTCCCTTTACACTCCATGAATGTGGTATGGGATATCTTCTAGCGTTTTTGAGAATTAACACTAGAGTGTTCAAATACCTCGTTTTTTTAGGAACCCGGTTTCCGAGTTATTCGAAAAATTGATTTTTTAGAAAAAGCGGATTTCGAATACAGCATTTGATAATAAACCGGTTTACCCGGTTTTTTTCCTAAAAAGTTAAAAATCTTTATAAAAAAAATAATTTGGTTTAAAAAAATGCATTTATTTCGTATGTAATATCAATACACCCAATGCGATCGTGCCCAAATCCTACATTTAGTAAAACTATAGCTGGACAAAGTTTTGGAGAAAAAACTGCAAGTCTAGCTACGCCCCATCTGGTACCTCCCATACCCATCAGGTGCCACCCACTTAAGAAATCGATTATTATTATCAATAGGTCCAACCTGATCGTGACAATTTTAAAGAACCAATTTGGAAGCCTAGCCACGTACCTGCTGGTACCTCCCATACAAATGCTCCATTTCGCCCACTTCAGAGATGGAGTAGTAATATTAATACACCCAACGTGATCGTGCCAAAATTCTGTATTTACTAAAGCTAAATCAGGATAAAGTTTTGAAGAAAAAAACTTTAAGTCTATCCACGCCCTTTCTGCTACCTCCCATACAAATGTACCACTTCGCCCATTTAAGAAATCGAGTAATGATATCAGTATACTAGAAAATTGACTTTTGAGTCAATTCTTCTGTTTCGTTTTTATTAAGCTTTAAACAGAAAACACGCGCTCACTTATTGTGGAAGTAGGATTTATTGGCAAAAGAGTGTTTAGAAGGATGTTGAGCTTTTCTGACCTTTTATTAAATCTATCGAAATAGTTGAAATCATCATATAGGTTTGTGTCATTGCAATTTGTTTTCACTGGTGGATTTTGGATGTTATTTATTGTCATGTTTAAATCGTTGCAAAGACTACCATTAGAAGCTTCCCCCATCTTACAATCTGAACTGTTACTAGACAGAAACAGAATTTTTGCAAAAACCGGCATACGGTTTTAAATAAAAAAACCGTTTTACGGTTTTTCGGTTTCGGTTTTGAACAGCCTAATTAACACGCTTTTTATTTTTAGATTCACAACTAACGACACCTACTTGTTTATCGACATGCCGACTGACTCGACACTAATACTGCGAAGTTGCTGTCGACAACATCGAGGAGGCCGGCAATGGAAGAAACATATTTTTAGATGACTGGAGCCAGAAGTTGAACCTAGGATCTCCCGCATGGTAGTCGCGTGTTCTAACCATCATGCCATGGCCGTTTGATTCGTAATACTTCAAGCTAATTTTGGAAATTTAGAAAAAAAATAATTTCGCGGAAGAACACTTAGAAAAATAATATATGAATTAACAATAAGCCAAAAATATTAAAAACAAAAATTAAACTAAATTAAAGAGGAAATCGGTTCGCGCATAAAGAAGTTATGATGGTTCTTGTATAAGACCAAGGCTTTTTTGGCCAAATTTCAAATAATTATTAATTTTGAAATACAAAAATTTTTAAATTTCGCAGTATGCAGAAGGCTTACTTTTACCTCGCCTATCGATATTATAACATTTTTAAGAATCGCACACACAATTTTTTTTTGTAAAAAAGAGGAATTCTTCTTCGAATACATTTTCATAAAAAAAATCACCCTTTAAGTTTTACCATTATTGGACTGTAATCTCCAAATTAATGTACGAATTTTGTTTTTAATCTTACAGCAGTTTCGCCTAAACGTCTAAGTACAATATCTGTTGAATTTTAGCGTTTTCTGAAAATAATGTCCGCCATTTGGTTTTTCACAATTTGACTCCAGATTCAAAATCAGCGATAATATAAACATTTATGCACATTGGAGTCTTCTTCATATTAATGCCAAATTTTTCACATATTCACCCAAAATAGATTTTAGACTTATTTTTAACGGATGAATAATATTTATGTAGCCCATATTCATCATATTACTCATATGCAAACCAAAACATATTTTATCAACGCTGCTTCTTCTTCTTCTTTAATGGCAGCAACAACTGAAATTTAGCTATCAGTAGCGCCACATAGAAAAGTATTCCAAGCGCTTTGGTCTTTTACGCTCCGTAGATAGTTCGCCCCCTCCTGCACGGCCCATCGAGTTTATTACCGAAGACTTTTTGAGCCGAAGCATATTCGTCAATTCGTACAACGTGTCCAAGCCAGCGCATTCGGTCTATTTGAACGCGCATGACTACTTCGACGTCGTTGAACATCTTATGATTTATTCGACGAACCCTCGAACCCTCGAACTGAGTACCCACTCACTTTTAACGATGATGGGTCCAAATATTTTGCGAAGTATGTTTCTCTCGAAAACTCCCAGAAGAGTTTAATCCGCCTGCGTCATTACCCAGAAACTGCGCTGTAGAGTAAGACAGGTAGGATCAGTGTCTGGAAGAGTTGGATCTTTGTTCGTGGCTTTAACATTAAAATGCTTACTCAGCGCATAGTAGCAGCGGTTTGCAATCAATACTCGTTTGATTTCAAGAGTTGGACAAATTAAGACATAGCAATTAACAATTTCAGTCGTATCGGACTCTCGAATGCAGCTTTGAATTCAATGAACAGATAGTTGGTGTCGATCTGCATTTCTTGGATCTTCTCCATGATTTGTCGTAGTGTTAATATCTGGTCGGTCGTGTATTAAACAGGTCTAAATCCACAACTGATAAGGTCCAATCAGGTTCGCTAAAATGGGCTTTAGTCTTTCACACTAGACAGGACATTGTGTGCGATAGGTAAAAGGCTGATCTCGCCATAATTGATGCACACACTTGGATCGGCTTTCTTAATCACAGGACATAGAACATTCAGATTCCAATCATCGGGCATGCATTCCTTAAGCCAAAATGTGTTTGTAAGCTGGTGCATGTACGTTGCCAGCTCTGCGCCGCCGATTTTAGAAAACTCTAACGGCAGTCTATCGGCTCCCGCAGCTTTGTTGTTTTTTTAAGAAGTGCAATTGCCGTGTTGATTTTATTTTGGCTCGGTAGTGTAGAGTCTACTCCATCGAAGTTGATTTGTGTGATTTCGTCGTGTGATTTTTCGGGAACGAGTAGATATCGAAGTGTTCCCATCATATTTGCGGCACATTCTGAATGTCAGTGACAAGATTTCCGTCACCGTCCTGGCATAAGCTTTGCTTTTTATCTTTTGGTAGAACTTTCGAGTTTCATATCCTGGCTCTCTCTTCTCTTCCATAGACACTTATTCCGCCTGTAGAGGCGTGTCATTTCCTTACTCTTCTTATTATAACGCCTCGTCCAAGTTTTACCCTGTATTAGTTAAACCGCGAGACTACATGTCGAAGTCTCTTGCTGACTATGAATCCACATCCAAATTCGAGTCTTTCTGCATGGCAGCTATAAAAGATGTCACACTTCTTTCGACGTATGCATCCCTGCCCCGTCCATCGCATTTCCCATATGGCAGTGATGTCAGCCTTGTATTTGTCGAGGACATCCGCCAGTTGGATAGAGGCACTTTCTCTGTAGAGAGTTCGGACATTCCAGGTGCATATCCGTTAATCATAGTCCTTATAAAGTTTGCGGGGGTCGTCAACATTTGGGTGGTTCTTGTTATACTTACGCTACGGATAGTAGGGTATATATCATTTGAAACGACCCAAAAGTGTAACTCATAGACCCTAGGTTTCTTTGAACCAAATTCGTTTCATGACTTTTTAAATCGTTTGTGCCATGTCCGTTTGTCTGTCTGTATGTCTGGCTGTCTGGCTGGTGCGCACGATAACTTTCGAAAGACGCAACCAAATGTTTTGAAATTTTACACGAGTTAATATTTCCCCAAAACTACTTACGGTATTGCAAATGGGCTACATGGCCCCGCCCCTTCTGGTACCTTCCATACAAATACATCATTCCGCCCTTACAGCTATAACAGGATAAAGTTTTGGAGAAAAAAATTAGAAGTCTTGACACGCCCCTTCTTGTACCTCCCATACAAATGTACCTTTCCGCCCCTTTAGAGATGAAGTAATAATATCAATAAATCCAACTCGATTTTATCCAAATTCTTCATTTAGTACAGCTATAATAACAGGATAAAGTTTTTGAGAAAAAAATCTGAAAGTCTAGACAC
The DNA here is from genome assembly GCA_964034835.1 of Muscina levida. Taxonomy (NCBI): domain Eukaryota; kingdom Metazoa; phylum Arthropoda; class Insecta; order Diptera; family Muscidae; genus Muscina; species Muscina levida. Next base: position 28,183,693 of record OZ035882.1, on the reverse strand, counting down.
GCCCCTTCTGGTACATCCGATACAAATGTAGCACTGCACCCACTTAAGAGATGGAGTAATTATATCAATACACTCGATACGATCTTCTCCAAATTTTGTGTCTTGTTAAGATATAACAGGATAAAGTTTTTGTGAATATTGGAAGTCTAGACACGCCCCTTCTGGTACCTCCCATACCTATCTGGTACCGCCCACTTTAGAAATCGATTAATATTATTATAGACCCAACACGATCGTGCCCAAATTCTGTATTTAGTAAAGCTATAACAGGCTAAAGTTTTTGAGAAAAAATCTGGAAGTCTAGACACGCGCCTTCTGGTACTTCCCATACAAATGTACCACTCCACCCACTTTAAACATCGAGTAATAATATCAATATTATAGAATATTTTATGCTTTACTGAGGGAGAGCGTATATGTAAGTCGGCGTGCCCGGCTGAAACTTTCTTATTGGTTTTTTCTTCTTCGTGTAATCATAATAATTTGTCTTGTTTAAGTAGAGCCCTTTATCAGGCCTACTCGCCCGGTCCTAGTTTCTAGGGACTGCCAAAGCCACTAAGAGGGCCGTTGTGTTGAGCTTCAGTAACTTCGTTTACCTATTTCCTTAGACGTATCGGTGGTAGCATGCTATTAGGTTACTCAACATTACGCCTTGTCGCATTTGCTACCACTGAACGGATGTTAAATGGCATTGCCAGGGGAATACGTGATCTCTCTTACGTTGTGAGCTGCTTAGGTATCTCCAAAGAGAAATTTTCAAATAAACGTAAATGACGGAGACAGGAATCAAGCCCTGGTCTCCCGCATAAATATTTGAAAAAAGCGATTTCGCACCACTGTGAGCTATTCCGAACATTTGTTGTTCTGTTTATTATATTAGCTTTTTATTGTCTCTTTTGTCTCTCTATACAACTATTTACACAATTTCCATTATGGAGTAATATCACCCTTATGATTGAATATTGAGTATGTATTTTTATTGATTTTTCTATTGAACCCATTATAACTAAATTGAATATAAATTTGGTCATAATGTAGACATGTAATTGATTTCTACACATGTCTCTATATTTTCCTACACATGTGCGTATGGGAATGCCTCCGTCGTAGTAGTTTTTGCCTTGACCTTCATACAAGTCGTCTAGTTTATGTAAACAAATAGAAAATTGATTATTTTATATGTGTACATAACATACATGTACGTATGTATGTGTATATGTATAAGTTTTGACTACTGATAGGAACATTATCAATGAGATAAATCTGTACACTATTATTTATATCTATATTAGTGTAAAAATTTAAAATATATACTAATGCCTAGAATATGAACAAAGGCAAAGGTTTGATCGCACAGCATAATCTGCAAGTATTATCAAGTACAGATAGTTGTAGTGATAAATCTGATCCTGATCCAGACTTTATAATCCACATATCGGGTAATAAGTATGATTATTCGCCTGAAATAGAGACACCACATTTAAGATATCTTCAGGGGCTGAATAGCTGCAGCGAAATCTTTTAGAAATCTTTAACACTTTAACCGTGTTGATGGAAAATTTTAACAAAATCGACCTAATTACATATGCAGTTTTTTTTTAACTGAACTATTGCAAGCAGACGAAAGAACACAGAACATCATTAATATATGAGAATTTGAGGGACGAAAGTGAATTGAGATCTTTTTGCTGCACTCCGTTGATATTTTTGTTACAATGACGATCTTTTATTTTTGTGTCATTCTAGTTTACATGTGTAAATGTGTATATTATTGGGTGCTGCCAAACAACCGCCAGTGACTGTACATTAACACACTGATATGTGTTAATCGCGCAGTCATGTATAACTTATTAATGATGTTAATTGATTCCATTGTCATTAATTATGGCAGGGCGTCATTCATCATTTTAATAATTAATGAGCTCTTCACATCTATATGCACTTAAGATTTGATAATTGCGGCAAAAATTGATTTAATTAATTGGCCACATAGAGGCGTTTTCACGAACAAGGACTCTCATTTTGGATAGCTAGATAAGGATGCTGCAAATATGAATAAATAAAGATGAAATGCTATGAATATTTTATGACCAGTGTTTGAAGTGATTAATGGTGCAGATGTAGCAGTATTGTTTACCAGCAAGAATTTTGCGGGTTTGGTTTAAAACAAAAAATCTTTTCCCCAACTCACATTAAAGTGATAAATGCGTAAACACTAAAAATTACTTTGTTCAAAAATCCTGCCGAAAACAATAATTTTTATATCAAAAATTGCAATTGACTTTAAATGGCATTGCAATTTGCTTTCCAGTTTTGTTTGCAGCAAAATATTTTTGGCACAATGAATTGCAGCCCATAAAATCATATAATCGTACGTTTTATCATATTCACTTTGGCCAGAGCACTCCTTCTTACTATGCCTTACACAGTATGATGGTATATATTTGCAGGCGGTGCATGTCAGGTTGTAATTACCCAATAAATATTCCCTATTGCCATTAATAACAATTTTAATTATAAACACAATTGTTTGTGTGTTAAGACTCGGCCACAGAAAACGAAAACCTTTCATACACACTATCATCATGTGTAACTCGACGACCAAAGTGAATAAACAAAAAATGCTCGTATACTTAAAATTTTAAAGTTTATCACGAAGCGAAGTGTCCGTTGTCCGCCATTACTTGTAGGCACTGGAATTGTGTGTAAATATACACTGAGAATAAATGTGGTTACGTTTTTTTATAGAATTTGGAAAATTTTTAATTAGTTTTATTTTTAATATTTTTTAAAATTTCTAATATTTTTAATATCTATATCTATATATATAAAAATGAAATGGTCCACGTATGTCATACCATCACTTGAGAACGGCTGGAGCGATTTGGCTGATTTTTTTTTATTCGATTCAAAATTTTCCGTAGATTGTTTGTGTTGAAAAAAATCAAATCCAGGTGGCGCTGGGGTGGTTTTATATCGAAAATTTGAATGCATGTACCAATTCAACTGAAATTTAGAATGGATATTCGTTTGATCATGAGAAAACATTTTATGTACAAATGGACCCGGTAGGTGGCGCTGGGGTCGGTTTACAATCAAAATTTTAACGAATGGGTCAATTTAACTGAAATTCAGAATCTATATTTGTTTGATCATTAGAAAAAATCGTATGTACAAATGGACCCGGTAGATGGCGCTAGGGTGGATTTATATCGAAAATTTGAATGCATGTACCAATTTAACTTAAATTTAGTATTTATGTTTGTGGAACCTTGAATAAATTTACCCGGTAGGTGTCGCTATAGTGGAATTATAATGAAAATTTTAACAAATTACACAATTTGACTGAAATTTAGAATGTATATTTGTTTTATTATTAGAATTTTTTTTGTATATATGGACCCGCAGTTGATTTGGCTGGGGTTGAATTATTTCGAGAATTTATATCGATTGTCCGATTTTACTTAAACTTAAAATATATGATTTTTTTGGCATGAGAAAATTTTGAATGTATGTTTGGAACCAGTTGGCTGAGTTTAGCTTATGATACACTTAATATTTGGAATGTCATTTAGTCACATTTTTAAAATCATAGTTATATAAAAAAGATGTACATTTTGATGTCACCACTAATTGTGAAAACGGTTGACCCCATTTGTCCCAAAATTTCAGTGAAGGTTGGGGATTGGCTGAAGATGGTCACCCAGACCGCAATAAGGCTTAAAGAAAAATGACTAACTTTTATAATGGCGCACTTCCTACAGAATTAGAGAGCTTCACAAAGTGATTTTTTCCATTTCGAAATTTTAGGCGACAATAACGAAAATAGGAAAAACTGTTAATATCACCCAGACCATACAGTTAATGGGGTTGCTAAACCTAATTCGTACTCCTTAGAATAAAAAGGAACAATCACCCAGTACACCAACGCAGAAAGTTATATGTCAGTCAATCGGCTTAAATATGTGGTTTTAGAATATATGCCTATCAATAAGTAAGTTTTCATCACATCATGGACGACACTGCTGATCCGTTTTAGCAATTCTTATAATAATATATAATAATCTTTAAGATATATGAAGAACAGAATTTGTCCGGGAAACCTCGCCCTTTAAAATGAAATATTTTAGAGGGCAAAGAAATAAACCAATCGTTATTAGATTTCAACTACACTCAACATATTTTACAAAAATTTGGAGGCAGGACGAAGTCTGCCGGGCCAGCTAGTTTTTAATATTTTTAATATTTTTAATTTTTAATATTTTTAATATTTTTAGTATTTTTAGTATTTTTAATATATTTAATATTTTTAATATTTTTAAAATTTTCAATATTTTTAAAATTTTCAATATTTTTAATATTTTTTATATTAAAAATATAAAATGTTTATAATATTTATAATATACTTTGTAGCGAGTTATTCCTTTTGTTGTTTAATAAAACACGCAAATAGAACTTCTCGTTATTTTACTTTATTTGCAGATTATTTCATCTGTAAAACAATAATGAACACACACATTGGTACAGTTAAAGCGATCGGAGTAACAAGAAGAGAGGCTGTTGTTGTCCAACAAACAACCCTTCTTGAAACGTCACCAATACAAGCGATCACACACAAACAGCCGATGCTCGTCACAGTCTAGAAGTTTGTGTGCTTCTCCGCTTGTATCAGTGCCAATCACTTCAACTGACCTGTAAAACAATAATGAACAATCCTCGTCGATGTGCGACTTTTTATACTCTTTACACGAGAGCTTTCTTGAGTTCGCACACTCAACATTCGCTCAAAATCATGCGACGAGGAGTGCTTTACAAATATTTAACAGTTACACTAAGAACATTTGAGTGAAAGCTATTTTGTGAGATGGTTAGTGTTGTACGTTCACAAATTTGTCAAAAGTAACGATTACGTATTATGGTTACTAAAACTTAAAGGCAAAAATGATAAAAGAAATAATAATGAACGAATAGAATGAAATAATAAACTAATAACGAATAAAGCTTTCATAGCAAATACAAAATATAATGATTATAAGGGATTTATATGTAATTTAATGGTACACGCTACATACTCCCCCTTTGGCGTGCTAGATCTCGCCCCGAGTAGCACGTCAAGATATTGATATTAGGATATGTTAATGGACATCCTTCTCATTGGTATCTTGGGTCTTCCTCGTTTTCGAATTGGGTTAAATGGCGTATTTTCGGATGCTGCTCCGCGTCCTCCCCCTGGAGTAAAGCTGCTAAACAATTCCGTATGCACTTTCAGCAAATTATCCAGTTGTACCTTTTCTTCAGTGCTCAAGTCAATAGAGTCAGAGGGTTTCAAAATATCGCACTCAAAAGCATTTAGGGGCACAAAAATTGAATCGTTGTAGTCATCATCCATTCTGTAAATGACACCGGTAAACAATTTCTCATCTTGTGCTCGATCTGGGGTAGGCAAGTCATCTAGAATAGATCCTCTAAAGATTGACTGGATTGAATGAGGCGAATAGTAATCGGGACCAGTATTTTCAAAGTCCGACACGTTTTCATTGTGATGCCTAGCAGGTGTTTTAAGTTGAAAATCGACTTGTTTTGTGGCACCTTTTGTTCTCGGGGGCTCTGGAAGTCTTTTTGTCACACTAATGGTTTCGAGCAAGTTAAGATCTAGCGGCCACTCTTTTGCAAAATAAAACACCTGATCCGGACAGTTTTCAAAGTGCCAAGAACGCTGGCCCATTCTCATCACTATTTCAGCTTCTTCCATAAAATCGGCTCCAAGCAGCGTTCGATTATTGTCACCTTCCGGGAACACCAAAAACTTAACATTCAAGCATCTGCCACCAATTTGTATTTTACATGTAGTTGACAACAAATTGCGAATACTTGATGAGCCGTCTGCAAGCGTTGTCTGGCAACGAATTGTGTCGAATTTACAACCGTGGAATTCCATTACGCGTTTCAGGTTCGCACTGGCTATGCTGGTCTTCGCACCACAATCAAAATAGGCTTGGCCAGGTACACCGAATATCTCCACATTTACCATTGGAATGTCGCGTCCCGTACACAAACCAAGCGAATTAAATGCCACGCTCAACGGAGTACCACCAGCACGTTCCTTGCTGCAATTCGGACATTTAGCTCGAACAACACCAGGTGTACCACATCCGTAACATGCATATTTGGGCTTTAGCACAATCGGGTCACTTTTCACGGGCGGTTGTTCCGCTAAGGCCTCCTTCCTCTTGAAGCATTGCACCTCGGTGTGCCCTTTTCTGCGACAAAAACTGCATCGTAAAACCTCTTTAGCTGCAACAGATGTATCAGCCTTAACGTTCTCGGCAATACGTTCTGACAACACATGCTCCGCCTCTCTTGCATCAGCCAACAGTTCGTCGAACGTCTTAATTTTATGGCGAGAAATACGCTCTCTGATCTGTGAGTGTAACAACCCAAACAGCATATCAATTTGATCAGATTCAATAGGACAGCTCGTCAATCGTGCAAACAACGCTCTCTTTTTGCGAATAAACGAATCGGTTGGCTCGGTCAATTGCTGTTTTGATTCATTTATTTCGGCATAAATGCGCCATGCCGGTTTTGGTGGTGAAAAAGCTTCTCTTAGCATACGAACGACGTCATCGAACTTCTTCACAGTCGACTTAACACCTCGCCACCACTCCGCTGCGTCGCCTTCCAACAACATGGGCATGCCGTTAATTGCATTCTCGTCAGTCACACGTTCAACCGTTTTATACGTTGAAACCGCTGAAATGAACTCCTCAACTCTTGATGGATTGCGCTCGCCATTATAACGGGCAGTGCAGTTACCAAAGGAGCCATAACGTACGTCAGGTTTATTAACTTGACTCAATAGCTGTTGAAATTGTTCATTTGTCAGCGACACCATTTTTACTTTTGTCGCGAGCCGTTTGCTTCTGCGTTGAACTTCGCTTGAATTTTCCTGACCCTCACTAACACCTGGAAAATGACACACGGCGTCTTCAAATTGGTCGGTATTATCAGCCACGATTGTCCAACAGCACCAAAGTTTTCTTCCAGAAAGGGAAATGTTCCGTATTGACGGCCACCACAATCGGTATTAGAAACCTGGAAATCAGCTCGTTGCTCTTGAAAAAAATCTGGTCGTTTTCGGCCTCTTAGTTGGGCGCCAATTTGTAGCGAGTTATTCCTTTTGTTGTTTAATAAAACACGCAAATAGAACTTCTCGTTATTTTACTTTATTTGCAGATTATTTCATCTGTAAAACAATAATGAACACACACATTGGTACAGTTAAAGCGATCGGAGTAACAAGAAGAGAGGCTGTTGTTGTCCAACAAACAACCCTTCTTGAAACGTCACCAATACAAGCGATCACACACAAACAGCCGATGCTCGTCACAGTCTAGAAGTTTGTGTGCTTCTCCGCTTGTATCAGTGCCAATCACTTCAACTGACCTGTAAAACAATAATGAACAATCCTCGTCGATGTGCGACTTTTTATACTCTTTACACGAGAGCTTTCTTGAGTTCGCACACTCAACATTCGCTCAAAATCATGCGACGAGGAGTGCTTTACAAATATTTAACAGTTACACTAAGAACATTTGAGTGAAAGCTATTTTGTGAGATCGTTAGTGTTGTACGTTCACAAATTTGTCAAAAGTAACGATTACGTATTATGGTTACTAAAACTTAAAGGCAAAAATGATAAAAGAAATAATAATGAACGAATAGAATGAAATAATAAACTAATAACGAATAAAGCTTTCATAGCAAATACAAAATATAATGATTATAAGGGATTTATATGTAATTTAATGGTACACGCTACAACTTTAAATTAATAATATTTATCATATGTACAATATTTTCCACATGATACTTATTTCTCGTAATAACAAACTTCTATTTCATTTCAACATTTTCGCCCAGTGCATATTTTAATCTGTTAGAAGCTTTTGCTGCTCTTTTTGTTTGCCATGGAAAAATAACACAAATTTGGCACTATTCCAGCCATATGTCGGTGGGGTGAACAACAGTGAAATGAGTGAACAAATAACACGGAATCGGAAACAAATCGTAAGTACAACCGACTACTATTTAAATCATACATTCATAAACACAATATGCAGGCGAAAACATGCACTATTCCTTATGCAGAGAAACAAGAATAGTTTTCCTAGTTTTCATAGTTTTCCTTGTTCTATATAATCTGTGAGAAAATGTCCTCACCACTACCACCACCATCATCATCACTATGATAGTAATTTTCTGCTGTAATCCTCTACGATGAGTGAATGCTGGGTGAGTGCTGTCAGTCTAGGAGAGTTCATTTGTGTGTATATATTACTATGGTAGATGTTCTATATGCATTTGTATGAGTGGGAGATTAAAATGAAACTGTAGTCTGTGCTTATTTCGTTGTCCTTCCCGGGTAGTATCCTGTGCTGCGACGAACATTTGAACATTAGGTAAAAACAATATACTGTGAATATGATGTTGTTTTTTCAGGGACCCACTAGGAAATGTTCTGAAGTAATTAAGGGTCGAAGGTGAGTCTAAATTTTCGTAGATATGTTGTTATTTTGCATTAGATGTCACAAAACTAAATTGGAGGAAATTTTCATTTTTGTAAAGTGGGAGATATGGAGTGACTGTACTTGTTGGTAAAAATTACAGCTGATTTATAGTTAAAGAGTACACTCGAAGTGTATTTTTTTTTTTTTAAATTGTGTTCACTGAAAATACAGGTTACTATAGTCAAATTTGTAATAACTTAAACCAATTTTATAAAACCCAATATTTATTATTACTAAATGACACCAATGTTTATTATTACTTGGCCTAATTTTAATACATATTTTCAACTTGACTTGTTTCTTTCTATTATTTCCAATTGGGCAAGTTTTGTTAATTTGTATGTTTCGTCATCTTCAGCGAGAGCTGCTGCGAGTTATTCCTGTGTAAATGAACTGTTTTCGTTTATCTTTGAAGATTAGAGGACCGATTAAACACTATGCAAGGGGCAAAAAGTGATTTAAGGCAAGTGAGTAGCTTAGTAATCACACAGTTGTATAGCTCTAAACGATTAAAAATTATATGTATTTGAAGAAAAATAGAAAGTTACAACTTAAGATGATATATGAATAAAGCCAACTTATGCAGAATCCGGTATACTAAACTTAAATTTTAATGACAAACTGTATATTGCGTATTTAAATCCGTATACAAGCGGATGGTTACTATCATCATCTGTCTTACCTTCCCTTAAGAGGCCTGCCAACAGGCCTAATCGGAGAAGTGACAAGTGCATGGCTATGAACGTCAATTCTGCCTTCTACTAATAGGACTGTCAAAAGGCCTGTTTAAGGCAAGACAGTTTGCAGGACCTTTGAGAACATCTATGGTATTTTTGTGGGGTACACAGTAGGGCTGCTCACAGGCCAGTTTTAAGAAGGGAAAGAGGCATGTCTGCGGGATCTATTCTCATCCTAGTAAGAGGCCTCATTGCAGGTCTCATTTGAGAAGCGAAGTGTGTATGGGTATGGAATTTTTTATAAGGCTTAGTGAAGGACTTATTATAGCCTGTATACATGCCTGGAAAAGGAAGGCGTATTTGAATGTCAACAAAATGCCTTTGAAGGCATGTTTGCAGGCATATTTTTACAATGCCTCGTCTTTTCCGCTGCTGGGATATTTAACATCACGTATACGTCTCAAAGCACATACGAATTGTTTATGGCAGAGCTCGCAAAATATGCTAAGCCAAATTTTACTGCAGGGTCTGCTCATTTAAAAGACCGAAAAAATTAGACAGATTCGCTCAGTGCCTTAACAGCAACCCATTTTTTCGTTTCGTTCGTGTTCTTGCTCTCGGGTTTCGGGTTGAACGTAACACATGAATCTGTCTCTTACTGATCGCTCGATACGAACAGAACCGTCCGTCGCTCAGCTGCTGAGTGTTAGTAAGAGTGCAAAGCAAGCAAAGCGTCCGCAAAAAAGGTCTTTATTTTTATTGTTGCTTTGCCTTATGTTGTTGCTTTAAAATGTCATCACAGGCATTAAAGAGGAAGGGAGAAGAAAAGGGGAACGGGACCCATTAGTGAGCATATGCGAATGTTTGCCTACAAAAGACCGTTTGCCGAGTTTTTACGAAGTAGAGGTCTCGAGTAAACCCATGCGCCAATCTAGTAAACAAAAACACTCGTCGGTTGAGCGAAGAGTAAGCCAAAGAAGAACAAAGTTTGAGGGATTTTTCGCGACAGTTTCGCTTCGTGTCTGGATGAGTGGTTATTATCTGACAACAGCAAGACCAATTATTGCGAGCTCTAATTTATTGATAACTAGCTTCCCCGGCTTGCATGGCTTCACCCGTACTTACAATATATCTTCTTACGAATTTTTGCAATATACGTAAAATGCAAATGTTAATAAGACGAACCAACACTCCATTTATGTGATTGTACCATTGGTCTGACTTTTTGTACCGCTTTATCATATACAACAGTTTTATCGCGCCCCTTTTACCGCTTTATCACATACAACAGTTTTATCACGCCCCTTTCCCAGCGAGACGTAATCCCCCATGTACCATTTACATATGTAGCACATCTCATTTTTTGGCGCACAGTGGCACCGCCCCATACATTTCTTGGAAAAAAATAGAAGGAGTGGTCGTGCAGCAGAAACACTTCTCTGGGCTAAATTAAGAATCTTGTAAAACCGCATACTGCCACACCCACCTCCCATATAACTGCACTTGCCAAAATTTTGGACCTAGGGACTCAAAATTCGGGATACTTCTTAATTGAGTTCTCCTTATGAAAAAAAAAATTAAACATACTGGGGATGCCACGCCTACTTTAGATTTTACGCCCATTGAAAGTTATAGATTTTAGGTGTTTTTCTTCCATGTCAAGAATCATATGAAAATTTCATATAAGTTAAAAAATCTTAATTTTTATTCAAAAGTTAAACTAGTGTTGTTTCCATACAAAAGAAGAGAACAAACAACCCTCCGCGAAAGATGTTAGCCTTCAAATACACCGAAAATATCGCACAAATGCACGCATTTAAATCGATGTTACTAAAAGGGACGGTATTTGGCGATTTTTTTTTTCTTAATTTAAAGTACAGACTCGGACCTTTCAAGCAAGGCAAAGCACATAAAGTTTTTTTCCATAAAAAAGTGAAAAGTTGATAGTTTTAGTATAATTTTTGATAAATTATAATAATTAGTTTACTTTTCCAATTTCAATAATTTTTTTTCTTATAAAAGAGTAAGTGCTATATTTTCACTAAAAATTAAAACAAAAGCCATAGCTATAAACGTACGCACACAAAAAGTTGTTTATTTGGACAATAATTTTAATCTAATTTCATTGAATACTCGTAAATTTCCGTTGATTTCTGTTAGTTTTTTTAACTACAAAAGTTCACTTTTCATAAAAAATCTTGTTGAATTTAGTTTTATCCAAATATTTCTTTACAAAACTAAATCATTAAAATTTTGAAATTGGAAAGTTGAAAAACCCTATTTTTTCCGCCGAAATGCCACTGTGCGGTGCCACGCCCCTTTGTTGAAGAATGTTTTTTTGTACGTAGCCTATGATAGAGACCCTACGGATAGTACTACTCAGTGAAAATTTCATTGCAATTGGTCCATTTATGTCTCCCATATAACGATTTTTTCAAAAGGGGCGTGGCCAATATAACTATTTTTTAAAAAAGGGCGTGACATCCCCCACTTTCCGCAAAAAAGTAATTTTTCTTGTACGACCCACATATGTACCAAATCTCGACTTCGTAACTATAATGATTATTGATAAAAAATTACGAATCATTTGCATATATGTAGCATTTTTCCATTGACGGTAATTTTGCATTTCAAATTTAAAAATAAATGGGCCGATGACGCCTTCGGTATGTAAACCGCGCCTTTAAGCTAGAAGAGCGCGAATTTTGCAAATACATTTCTGCAATTTGTAAACGTTGTTCTAGTCAAAGTTTACTGAAAATCAACATCATACACACTTTATTAGTATGATAGCTAGTTTTACTGTTATCTCTATTGAAAGTTCTATACGTTTAATAAAAAAATCGTTTATTTTCATTAATTCATGATATAATATTTTGGTTATTTTTTCGACCTGTTTTCTTTAATTCCTGTGTTCAATTAATCCCGCTCGAGGTCTATTTAATTTAATATATGATGATGTTTTTAGTTATTCATAAATCCAATATTTCACAATAGTCTTAAATTGCATCTTCAGGGATCTTCAAGAATAATATGAAGTTATGTTATATTTATTATTCTTAATACTTTTAATATATGCAATATTTTTAATAATTTTAATATTTTTTAAGTTTTCAATATTTTGTATTTTTAATATTTTAATTTTTTTGTTGTATTTCAAATACGTTTAACATTTTAAAAAAGTAACTATTTTCTTATTAATAGTATGAAATTTTTTAATATTTTAATTATTTGATATTATTTAATATTTTTAGTATTTGTAACATGTTGAATATTTTTAATATTTTTATATTTTTTACGTTTTTAATAATATTTTTAAATAATAATTTTTTAATATTTCTTCATGTTAAATTTATTATAGTATTTTTAGTAAATGTACTTTTTTCGCACTTTTTATAATTTTAACATTTTTAAATAGTTTTAATGTTTTAATATTTTTGATATAATTAATATTTTCTAGTATTGTTAGTAATTTACATTTTTTAATATATATTTCAAAAACTTATTTTACGTTTACATTAAATGAATGAGATATGGGAGATCATCTCACATTTGAGTTAAAACGTTTTTATATTTAGACTCACACAATGGGACTTAGAGTTTTATGACGAATTCGAACTTTTAATCATGTCGATTGTCTCGACTACTGCTATACTCTATTACTGTCCACAACATCAAGGGGACTACCAACAAAAAAATTTAGGTGATTGTGGTGGGGATGAAATCATGACCTTCCGCATAATCGTCACGTGCCACATTAATAATTAGGGCGACCAGGGCGATATTCTTCTGCTGAATTAACACTTTTTAAATACGCTCCCGTTTCATCGTGTGACGTAGAATGTCTTTTTTTCTATATATGGAATTTTTTTTACAAACTAGCGTAAAAGTTTCACATTGGAAAATTTATCGTTTTTTTCGTGCTGAAAAATGGTCACCCTATTTTTTTTTTTTTTTTTTTTTTATTTATTTAAGTCTATGGACTAACAAAAATCCTTACAGACTAAACATTTTTACATATATACAATTATAAAAAATATTCTTAAAATAATTTATTTAAATGTAAAATTATATTCCGCTTTAATGCAGTTCTGTTTTCGGACAAATCAATGATATTGTAATATTTATTGAACTGAACACATAAACGTCGGAACGGATCATTATTAGCATAATTAGAATAGAAGTGGTTTATAAGTAGAAGTTGGAAATTTCTGGTTAATCTAACAGGAACATTTATTTGAATTTTACTTAATAAAAAGTTTGAATCAGTATCACCACGTATTATGTTTAACAAAAACGAAATATTAAGCATAGTACGCCGACTTTTCAATGTTGGTAACTTTATTTGATTAAGTCTATACTCGTGTAAATATTATATGTGTTCTTTATATTTTTAACGTTTTTATTAAATTCTTTTTTTATATTTTCACTAGTTTTAACATTTTTGATATTTTAAATATATTTTGAATTTTGAATAATTTTTATATATTTAATATTTTAAATATCTTAAATATTTTAATTATTTTCAATATCTAATGAATTAATTTTTCTATGAATAATATCCCATCTAACTCATTAACATCCTTTTAAAGTTGATCTGCCCTAGTATTTATAACATGTACATCCTACACAAAGATTACTATGGTACAGGACCCGTTTAAATGGAAAACACATGCCCCCACACATACTTACATATGCATGTCTGTTTGCACAAATTGATATGTGCAGTATAAATAAAAATGTAAATGCATTTAGGTACTATGTTCAAATTCATTTTGTATTTACACTCTCGGCAGTACTTAAAAACTCTAAACCAGTCAACTACTGCGAATGACCCAGTGGCAAAAAGAGACCTGAAATAGGCATATCAGAAGGCCTGTTTAGGTAGTTAGAAGGATATCTGGTACTGTATTTTTTTGCTAAACATTCTTATTTAAAAATAGCTTTAGTAGCAATTTTGCGATTTTTTGTTAAAAAAATGTAACTTTTGAGAATACCAAACCCTGTGGAGGGCGTGCTAGAATCTTAAATGTTAAAATATAGCATTTTTATAAAAAAAAATATTTTTGCAAAATTGAGGAGATGGTTGAATTGTGCAAAAAAACATTTGTGTTAAATTATTTTTTGTTTCTAATAATAGTAAAATTTTCGTAAATTCCATTTAAGAAGAAAACAATATTTTGCCAAAACTATTACAATTTTGTTATTAAACTTATTTCCCTACTTTCCGTAAAAACAATAACTTTTCAAAATATTTAAAGCAGCTTAAAACAATTTTTTACAAATTTATATTATCAAAAAAATGTAAATGTTGCGAAAATTATATTTGAAGGGGTTATAGCAAAGGTGTGCAAGTGTTCCTTGACATTATCTCTGTCTACTAGCATGAGATGAGATCAATTTTTATTACCAGTGGTGATATCTAACCGAAAAATACTTTAAGTAATACCTGCATTTGCACTAGAATTTACAACTTTGAAGGCGAATATCTCGAAATGAACTTTTTGTAACTTACATCCCTTAGCTTCTAACCCATCAAGGCCTTCCGACTCCTTCTTTTTGCTGCTGCAATTGTTATTTATCAATTCCGAGTATGATGTCATGGTGTAAGTTATTTACTGTGTGAATTGAGAGAGTTCATATTTCAGTTTTTTTGTCTTTACATTAGATATGCTCTAGTTTTTGCTGTTGTGATTGAAATTACAGTATTTGCAATTACTTGTAAATGATGCACAGTGTCGGGACTTCAGTTGCAATATAACAATTTGTGGTATAGTATAGACTTGAATTTGTAATGAAGAAAAACATGTGTAAATGTGTTCTGTAATATGGCTTTCGTTGAGCAAAGTTATTATTAGCTTGATGTAAGACTGAATTAGTTTTTGAACACAACACTTAAATATACTGCCTACTATACTGCAGTGATAAAAATCTAATAATCGCTATCGATATAATAATAAACGTAGTAGAATCGCTTTAAGTTTTTTTAAGCTTGTGATATATAAATTGTTTATAAACTATATATGGACTTTATTTTTTTCACTAACTCACACTAAATACATGAGTGAACAAATGCTATTCTTTCGACTAGTTTCGAGTAACATTTTTAAATTCTTCCAAAGTTAGCAAGCTTTTTAAGAATACAAATTTATATCAACTATAGGGGCCAACTGCTACTTTGTATTATCGATTGTGCCACACAATTTTGGGAATGGAAAATAATGTCATCAAATAACGTACTATTAGAAAAATTCCAAAAATATTTTTATAATTTTTAAATTTTTATTCTTTAAATATTAAAATAAATAAAATATTCTTCTTTTTAATTTTTTTTTAATATTTTTAACATTTTTAATATTTTTAAAATTTTTACTATTTTAAATACTTTTAACATTTTTAATATTTTTAAAATTTTTACTATTTTTAATATTTTTAGCATTTTTAATGTTTTTAATATTTTTATTTTTATTATTATTAATACGTTTAATATATTTAATATTATTAATACTTTTAACATTTTTAATATTGTTAATATTGTTAATATTGTTAATATTGTTAATATTTTTAATATTTTTAATGTTTTTAATATTTTTAATATTTTTAATATTTTTAATATTTTCAATATTTTTAATATTTTTAATATTTTTAATATTTTTAATATTTTTAATATTTTTAATATTTTTAATATTTTTAATATTTTTAATATTTTTAATATTTTTAATATTTTTAATATTTTTAATATTTTTAATATTTTTAATATTTTTAAAATTTTTAATATTTTTAATATTTTTAATATTTTTAATATTTTTAATATTTTTAATATTTTTAATATTTTTAATATTTTTAATATTTTTAATATTTTTAATATTTTTAATATTTTTAATATTTTTAATATTTTTAATATTTTTAATATTTTTAATATTTTTAATATTTTTAATATTTTTAATATTTTTAATATTTTTAATATTTTTAATATTTTAATATTTTTAATATTTTTAATATTTTTAATATTTTTAATATTTTTAATATTTTTAATATTTTTAATATTTTTAATATTTTTAATATTTTTAATATTTTGAATATTTTGAATATTTTGAATATTTTGAATATTTTGAATATTTTTAATATTTTGAATATTTTGAATATATTTAATATTTTTAATATTTTAATTATTTTTAATATTTTTAATATTTTTTATATTTTTTTAAATTTTTTTAATTTTTTAATATTTTTAATATTTTTAATATTTTTAATATTTTTAATATCTATATATATAAAAATGAAATGGTCCACGTATGTCATACCATCACTTGAGAACGGCAAGAGCGATTTGGCTGATTTTTTTTTATTCGATTCGAAATTTTCCGTAGATTGTTTGTGTTGAAAAAAATCAAATCCAGGTGGCGCTAGGGTGGATTTATATCGAAAATTTGAATGCATGTACCAATTCAACTGAAATTTAGGATGGATATTCGTTTGATCATGAGAAAACATTTTATGTACAAATGGACCCGGTAGATGGCGCTGGGGTCGGTTTACAATCAAAATTTTAACGAATGGGCCAATTTAACTGAAATTCAGAATCTATGTTTGTTTGATCATCAGAAATAATTTTATGTACAAATGGACCCGGTAGATGGCGCTAGGGTGGATTTATATCGAAAATTTGAATGCATGCACCAATTTAACTAAAATTTAGTATTTATTTTTGTGGAACCTTGAGAAAATTTTTTTTGTATAAATTGACCCGGTAGGTGTCGCTATGATGGAATTATAATGAAAATTTTAACGAATTAAATTTGATTAAAATTTAGAATGTATATTTGTTTTATTATGAAAATTTTTTTTGTATATATGGACCCGCAGTTGATTTGGCTGGGGTTGAATTATTTCGAAAATTTATATCAACTGTCCGATTTTACTTAAACTTAAAATATATGATTTTTTTGGCATGAGAAAATTTTGAATGTATGTTTGGAACCAGTTGCCGGTGTTTAGCTTATGATACACTTAATTTTTGGAATGTCATTTAGTCACTTTTTTTAACATCATAGTTATTCAGATGTCTATATATATAAAAAAGATGTACATTTTGATGTCACCACTAATTGTGAAAACGGTTTACCCCATTTGACCCAAAATTTCAGTGAAAGTTAGGGATTGGCTGTAGATGGTCACCAAGACCGCAAAATGGCTTTAGGTAGAATGGCGAACATTTATGTTGGAGCACTTCCTATAGAATTAGAGAGCTTCACAAAGTGGTTTTTCGCATTTCGAATGTAGGGGAACAACTGTTGCTCTCACCCAGACCAAACGGTTAATAGGGTTGTTGAGCCAAATGAAGGGATTTTTAGAAACTGGAACTCCTTGGAATAAAAAGGGGCAAGGTACTATCATGGCTCAGACCAAACACCTAAAGTATCAATCACCCAGTACACCAATACAAAAAGTTATATGTCAGCCAATCGACTTAGAATACATGCCTATCAATAAGTAATTTTTTATCATATCCTGGACGACACTGCTGAAACATTTTAGCAATTCTTACAAATGTAATTTCTTATATTTATATGAAGTACTGAATATGTCCGGGAATACCTCGCCCTTTTAATTTAATTATTTCAGAGACCAAGTAATAAACCAATCGTTTTTGGATTTCATACGGCACTCAAAATCTTTTAAAATAATTTGGAGGCGGGACGAAGTCTGCCGGGCCAGCTAGTTTTTAATATTTTTAATATTTTTAATATTTTACACTGTTTATATATTTCATAATTTTATATATTTATATTTGTTTAAGTCTTTATATAATTCCTTTTACTAGAATTTTCTTTTAACATCAACTCATCCAAATCATTCCCATCGTAATCTTTCCACCACGACCCCACTGTTGACCTCGCACACTTACTACACTAACCTGTCGTAATAGCTTTTGGGTTTGTCAATTAAACTTGTACGCAAATGGGGGTTGATATCAAGATTTTCTCGAAACTCTAAACAAAACAAATCCAATTGCATGTCATGCACGTAATAACTACTTGCACTACCTTCACTACCATTTTTACAGCCGTTCTAGTCATTGGTTTCTTGAATAGAGAGAGGAGGCAGAGGATGAAACGAATCCAATTCTTATGAATTTTCTAACCTGAGCTAGGAATTCTCTTACCTTGGAGCCATTGTGTTGAGTGCTTAGTGCAGTTTCCATTGTTCGTTTAAGGCTATAAAAATTTAAATCGATTTTCCTGATGACAATATGGGTAAGAGAAACTTTAAATACGAGTATTTTATCAGTTTCATGATACGAGTAAGTTGGAATGGGTAAACCGAAAAGTTCGAATTTTTTGGGGGGGTTTCTACGTTCGTAACTCACATTAGCAAACTTCTTTGCGCCGAATAAATATTGACATGTAGATGTTGAATTTTGACAATATTGCCACGTGCAGGGGTCACACAGTCATAGTGGTTGAATAAAGATGTGGATGGCTTTTAAAAATAAAATTATAATTGGACCAATAAATTCGATAATATTTGCTTTTTATTTGAGTTCTTAATGGGAATGTTTTAGAGATTCTAGAAATAATTAAATTAAATTAAATTAATAAAATTGCAGAGTTAAAAGTGTGCTTGATGGTCTTCTATCTCACATACGTGAACAAAATGTGTATAGATTTCTTGACTTAATTAAATTGTATCAGTAGATATTGGTCAATGTTTATGTATTTAGAATTGATAAAGTTATTTCTTTAAAAAGAGAATGGAATTCGGTAGGAATCTTATAGAAATTAGAAGTATAGGAAGTTTTATATAGACCATGTGGATATCTATTGTAGAAATGATCCATCACACAACAACAGACAGCCGAAGTCGAAATATATTCTGTCGACCTAAAACAACTAACTGTCATAGATTTTAGCGGAATATATTGAAATTATTGTTATTGACTCAATGCGATTTCAATGTTATTTTTTTTTCGATTGTAGCCCTTTCTGTCTCATCTCATTGTAAATTTTAATAAACCCTCATATCCTTACATAATTTCTTTTGTCTTCAGCACAAAATATTTTAATTAAAAAGTTGCAGCATATACGTAAATAAAATGCACTAATGGCAACATGCATGTCTCCGCTGCAAGAATGTACCTACAGTCAAAAATAACCGGCAACACAAAAGATATAATAAAATAATTTGTATAGCGTGGCATAACAAGCAAAAGTCTTCGGGTTAAATTAGATATTTACTGGCATTTCCCTCTTACCACCCACATCTACACGTGCCAACCTCTCTGCTGTTTACACTCAACGACAGACAAAGTTTTAAAGTTTCAGAGAATATAATGCACAGTTTTTAAATACCCAAGTGTACGAACAAAGACACACACACTCGTGCACATAGCTGACTGCAATGCCATTAAGACTACAGTTTATACAACACCCACACCCACATACCTTTGCTATTTTTCTCTGGAACAGACACACATAAATGACAAAGTGATTTTCGTGGTAAGTATGATCAGTTAGTCATATTAAGTGATGACATAGTAAACTCAGCTCTTAAATTCTCTTGACGAACTCACAAAGGATATGTAAAGTTCACCAAATTTCCCTAAAGTTTTCCTAATTTTTTAACTTACACTCTGTCTACTCTCTCGCTTCTTAATACTTTTAAGTGTGGGATGGTTGTTTTTGGAAACAAACGTTAGTGTTTTGCTTCTAAGATTTACATAAAAAGGACAAACTATTTTTAACAAGAAGAGAACAATAGAACAATATAAGTATTACAACAATGACAGTGGCATCTAATGTAGGATACACATACATATGTAGTAAGTTGCAACAAAGTAGCACATTGCATTGCATTTGTTAGCCATCTCTCTCTCTCTCTCTATCACCCTTGTGCGTGGTTCTTTCAACATAAGCTTTGGTGGAAACTAGCAACATTTATTGTTTTTCAGTGTTGGTATTTTTTTTCTCATATTTTTATAGCCTTTATCCTGCCGAAAACTTTTCATTGTTTGTGAGGGCAAAACATTAATATTTGTCATTATTCTGAGCATAGTTTTTAGATGCAAATTCTCTTCTAGAACTGCATTTTTTCGTTTTTCTTTTGCTGTAATAAAACTTTTAAAAGTTTTCAGAGATTATCTTAACTAAAGAGAAAGTAATAAATGGCTGATTTGGCCTTTGGTAAAAGTAAATCTTATAATGGTAATACTGCAGCTTAAGAGTACTTCGTAATGGAATGTTATACAAGAACCATAAAGGGGGCTGAACTGAGGAGAGGAAGTGAATTAGGGTGAGGTTTGGAATATAAAATTATTATAATAAAATTATTAATAATATAACCCCTCCTTTAGTTTAAAGCAAATGGGAAGGATGTATGGTTTTTAGACTTTATGATGATAGAAAGGGTGTAATGCTGATGTAGCGTAATACTTTTATCTCAAGTGATGACACCTTGCAAAGATGATATAAAAAACGTCAAAATAAAGTTTAGTTCTTAAAATTGTATTGCCAGTGATGGGTGGAAAGCCTATTTAAAAAGGGTTTAGCACCCCAACAAACAGTGTTTGGCAAGGTGCCACTAAATATTCTTCGTGGGTATCCTTGAGATGCAGGTATTTGCATAGGTCCTACAAAAAAACTATTCTTACTATTACGTTTAACTTCAAGACAAAATTTAACTAAACCACAGACAAAAAAAATTAGTTAACATTGCTTTAAAGTAAAAATTATGGGCCACAGGTGTAATAGTTGAGAAAGAAGATACTACAAGACCATATAAATACACTTAGATATATAAAAACTAAATACGTACATATATATGACAGTACTTAAAAGTTAGAATCTGTTGAATACCGAATCATGACCACAAGAGAATGTTATCACTTTAAGAATTCTGTAAAACTTGTGTAAACCATCATCGCTTATCCTACAGTCCTTAACATGCTGCAATCTTGTAATTTTGTAACACACATTTATTTGGACAAGTGGTGACCTAGTTACAAGACATAAACGCCTACATAACGGCAATGTAACGTATACTGCAATTATATTAGGCTGGCCCTTATTTTTGAGGTCTGTTTGGCTGTGACACCAGCATTTGATGCCAATAAAGGAATTTATTTATAGAACAATGTTTGTTATAACGAATGTTCGCTTTAACGAAAAAATGTTGGAGACGTTGGTGATTCTATATAGCATTACGTTAGTAAACTAGGGCCTGTGATTACGATCCTGAGGCTTAGATTCCCATTTGAAATTAATAAGGAAGTAAATGTAAATCTTTGTGAAGAATGTGGTTAAATGATGCCTTGTGCACACTTAGGATCAAAGACGTCTTGCGAGTATAGAATCTAGGTTGTTCACGAACAGACGCTTGTGTTTTTTTGGGGTCCCCCAAAGTTCGTGGGCAATATTTATATGCCGCATGCTGTGATGTGCGATGCGCTGTAGTCATAGATTTATTTTTTATATTTTTGTTTCCTTTTTTCTATTTTTTTTTAATATTTTTATATTTTTATATTTTTATATTTTTATATTTTTATACTAGTGGGCCCGGCAATGCTTCGCTATTGCATATTAACTTGTAATATATTTCACATTTAGGTCTACAAAGTACTTTGAAAGCGGTATATGTTGAGTATATTTACTTATGTAACTTATTTAAACTAACTCCTTAACATTAAAGTTAACCAATTAAGATGTATTGTCGTAAATGCTAATATAAAGTTCATCAGCAAAGTCATATCTATAGTGCCGACATGTAGATTAAGTTTTTTCTGTATGTAGGGCGAAAAACAACTTCTTCCACAAATCGGAAACAGACATTCCTCTAAAGATCAAAATTATTTATTTTGATACGTAGTAGCGTGAACCATCTGTATACTAACTATCTCTTTGGTCATAAAAAAACATTTTTGTTATGCCTTCTCCTATTGACCGCAAATGAAAATTCCGTTTGAAGCTTCATGCCTTTAGGCATAAAAACTTCTTTTGTAATTTCTCCTTCTCACACGGATCAAGAATAATCCGGAATAATATTTTTGTATTGAACTCGTATTACCATTTTTTTAGATAATTCGGTCACCAACGTTTGGCTTAACAAAGTGATGGTCTCACGCGCTGTATGTCATGTTACACAGTCATTTCTCCTTCAAATAATGTGCAATGACATGATAAATGAAAAAAATCGATTGATCGTCCACTGGCTTTAGTTCTTCTACCAGTTGGATTTTATATGAATGTAGGCCAAGATCTTTCCTCAGCATTTAAATTCGAGTCCCCTGTCACACTAACGTCTACAGCGTCGATGGCTTCTATTAGCTGCTCAGATGGATCATTATATGCACCCTCAACTTCACAGAGGGCTCCATAAGTTTGGCGAACAGAACATGCATTTTGAAAATAAGTTTGCCAGATTTGTAAACCTTGTTCTAGTTTAGTTTTTGCATGGTGATTTTGCAAAGTATACTAAAAGAAAGTCTATCACACTTCATTAGTATGACAGCTAGATTAACACTTATACTTATCAGAAGTTCTATATGTCAAGAAAAATACCCCATGCATAGGTTATCTACAATTGTTTGCTAATGTTACCTCTGATATACTATAAAAATTTAACCATTGTAGTAAAACTACAATGAATATTGCTTAATTTTTCTATCTATATGATTTATTACCGATTCGCTCTCCTGAAAAGTAATTGAAAAATACATACCTGTAAAGATAATTTAAAAAAATCACTATTTTAGTCTGCGCATCCTCAACTGCCTGGTGTACGGAAGTTAACTATTGAATTGCGTGGGCAGCGCCTCGGCACTTTTAACTTATTTAGTTCGAAATAGCCTGATCATTAGGGCGAATCAATTAGATCGCGTCAAAACAAAAACATGTTTATCGTATATCAGAATTCTTAGAAAATTTCACTAAGAAACTATATGTCTAAAATCAATTCCTAGTTCGCGCTGAGAAGCATGAAGATTTCAGGTAAAGATATTTTTTTAGCAATGAGCAATTATTCAGTTACTTTAGACCTATGGGCCCCAGCTCTAACTTTTACCTACCATTCCGATGTTTGCAGACAAAGACGAAAAGAATAGAATATTTTTGATTTTTTATTGGGTTCCCACCCAATATTCTGAAAAATGATTTTTAAAAACTTAATTTTCGTATGCCAACTCTCAGAGGCCATAACTTTTTAACCAATACATGGATTTGCTTCTGTAATACCTCATTGAGTTTGCTGGAAAGTTAGTTTTACGCAGAAGGTCTCGAAAAATATATATCTGAAGTTTTCGGTTTGTGGTCATTTAAAAACCAAAAAATTTCTATCTGAAATCTTCATGCTTCCCAACGCGAGCTAGGAATTGGTTTTAGACACAAAGTTTTTTGGAGAAATTTTCTTACAATTCATCGTAGATTCCGATTTTGGTTACGATTTTTGCGAATAAAAAAATTGGCCCACCTTACTGCTTATATATCTAGGCTAACAGCAATATTGTGTGGAATTTTGACAGTCATTACTGTTTGTTTTAAAAGGGGTGTGGAACAGCCCACTTCCACCCCTACTGTAATTCATGCTGCAACAACAACATATGTTACAAATCACATCTTCATACCTCTGATAGGTCATGAGATATAGTCTTTTTACTTTAAAGTTGTATGGGCGGTGCCACGCTCCTTTATTCAATCACAACTAAGTACAGCGAGTGACTAACAACAGGTCAGCGCCACCACTTTTTAAAATTATCTTATAAATCAGTCTATTAGAAAAGCCGTTAGAGCGATTTTTGAGAAGAGGGTGTGGCACCGCCCACTTCCTCCCTGGATGTAATTAATACTGCTCCAACAACATATATACCAAATCTCATCTTCATACCTCTGATAGTTCATAAGATATAGCCCCACTGATTTTCATATTGTATGGGCGGTGCCACGCTCCTTTATCCAATCACAACCAAATATAGCCTGAGACTATCAACAGGTCAACAGTACCACTTGGTAAAATTTTCGTATCAATCGATCTATTAGAAAAGCCGTTAGAGCGATTTTTGAAAAGAGGGCGTGGCACCGCCCACTTCCATCCTGGCTGTAATTAATTCTACTCCAACAACATATATACCAAATATTATCTTCATACCTCTGATAGTTCATGATATATAGCCTTTTTGATTTTCAAAATGTATGGGCGGTGCCACGCCCCTTTATCCAATTACAACCAAATGTAGTCAGGAACTATGTACAGGTCAACAGTACCTCATGGTAAAATTTTTGTATCAATCGGACTATTGGAAAAGCCGTTAGAGCGATTTTTGAAAAGGGGGCGTGGCACCGCCCACTTCCATCCTGGCTGTAATTTATACTGCTCCAACAACATATATACCAAATCTCATATTCATACCTCTGATAGTTCATGAAATATAGCCTTTTTAATTTTCAAGTTGTATGGGCGGTGCCACGCCCCTTTATCCAATTACAACCAAATGTAGTCAGGAACTATCTACAGGTCAACAGTATCTCATGGTAAAATTTTTGTATCAATCGGTCTATTAGAAAAGCCGTCTGAGCGATATTTGAAAAAAGGGGCGTGGCGCCGCCCACTTTTTGAAAAATTAAAACCTTTTAAACCATCCGGAAGCTATAGCGAACAAAACAAAAAAAAAATTTTGAAAATCGGTCCAGCCGTTTTTGAGTTTTAGCGAGACAACTGCACAGCAATTCATTTTTATATATAAGATTTTTATATTTTTATTTTTTATATTTTTATATTTTTATATTTTTATATTTTTATATTTTTATATTTTTATATTTTTATATTTTTATATTTTTATATTTTTATATTTTTATATTTTTATATTTTTATATTTTTATATTTTTATATTTTTATCTATATATATAAAAGGCTTGGGTGACTGACTGATCACTCCACAGCCCAAACGGCTAAAGCTAGGAACTTGAAATTTAGAATGTGGGTTTCTTTTATGACGTAGGCGCGCACTAAGAAGGGATTTTTGGAAATTCGGACTGCAAGGGGGTAAAATGGGCGTGGCTTCGCCCCATATAACTGGAATTTTAAAATGGATGTATCTTTTAAACCATTATAGGTACGAAGTCGAGATTTGGTATGTATGTCGGTCGTATAAAAAAAAATACTTTGTTTGCGGAAAGTGGGCGGTGCCACACCCCTTTTTAAAAATTGGTATTTTGGCCAAATAAATGGACCGATTGCAATTAAATTTTCTATGTGTGATACAGTCCATAGGACCTCCATCAGAAGCTACAAGAAAACATATTTAGACAAAGGGGCGTGGCACCGCCCACACAAACCGAAATTTCAATCGGTTATATCTCAAGATCCATTAGAGGTATGAAGATGAGAATTGCTACATAGTTACTGATACATAGAGGATTACGTCTCGCTGAAAAATGGGCGGTGCCACGCCCCTTTTGAAAAATCGTTATCTGGGCGATTTAAATGGACCGATTGTAATAATATTTTCACTGTGTAGTATTATCCGTAGGGCCTCTATCATAGGCTACATGAAAACATAATAAGACAAAGGGGCGTGGCACCGCCCACGCAAACCAAAATTTCAATCGGTCATATTTCACGAGTCATGTAAGGTATGAAGATGAGATTTGTTACATATGTAAATGGTACATGGGGATTACGTCTCGATGGGAAATGGGCAGTGCCACGCCCCTTTTGAAATAATTGTTATGTCGGTCATATCAATAGCTAAGAACGGATTTTTGGAAAATCGTACTTTTATAGATTACAAATTACCAATAAGGGATAAAAGTTGTATCATCACCTAAACCAATCGGCTAAAGATTTAATCGCGAAAATTGATATGGAAATGCTTACTATCAAATTGGATTGAAGTATTTTTTTTTAATCCGACGTTTCAGGGTAAAAAAAAATTAAAAAAGAATTAAGTTACTATCGCCCAGACCAAACGGCTAATGATGTAATCATTATAAGTTTTATAGGCTTGCTCCCTATGGAATTAAAACGAAGCAAAGAGGGTTTCCGAAATTCTTACCTTTTAGGAGTAAAAAGGAATGAAAAGGGATAAAACTGGTAATAAACGGCTAAAGGTATAGTCTCAAAAATTGAAGTGAATATTTTAGTTGTGCGATGTGGTTATTCTTCGAAATTCATCCTTTAGTTGTAAACATGCCGAAAAAGGGATAAAACTGGTACTATCGCCCAGACCAAATTCCTAAAGGTAGAGCTACGAAAATGTATATAGAATTGCTCCCTATAGAATTAGAGAGCAGCCAGATGGGATGTTTAGAAATTCGAACATTTGGGGGTAAAAGGCCGAATAGGAATAACACAATGCAACAAATTTTTGATCCCGGCTTCTAAATAGTTGATCCTTATGTAAAATTTCACGCTGAATTCAAATCTGCTCTTAGATATGCAGAAAGTAGAAGAGATTTTGAGATATGGTCAAATTTCCATTTTTAGTGTTTTGAAAAAAGGTAGGTCTACTAAAATGCCATTTTCTCTGGCTTTAATTCACCGATTTTACTGAACTGTGACAAAAATAAAAGATAATAAAATGTTTTCTTAAAAAAACCATATTTGCTTAAAATCCAATCATTAATGACGAAGTTGTGGCACTTTAAAGTTAGTTTTTTGTAAATTTTTAATGATTTTTTAAGTTTTCGCTGCCTTTAATTAAGTTTTTTTCCGTGTTTCCGTAAAAATTGCTCCGGTTTCAGACTATTACATGATAGAATAATATGTTACAAAAAGTTTTTGCCCTTGGACATTAAAATCGGATAGAAAATACTTTCGCATTTGCAGCATTTGGCGAAATAACCCAATTTTTTTTTTTAGATTTTCCTATGTGACTTTTTTAACAAAAAACTTGAGTTATATTTCGGACGGCAAGCAAAACAACAATTACTACTACTCTCAAGAAGGGGTATCTGTACTTAATTGTGAATGTAGCGTTTATTTTTCAACCGATTTTGATGACCAAGGGCAAAAAATTTTTGTAACATATTATTCTATCATGCAATAATCTGAAACCAGAGCAATTATTACGGAAACACGGAAAAAAACTTAATTAAAGGCAGCGAAAACTTGAAAAATCATTAAAATTTTTACAAAA
This sequence comes from Muscina levida, assembly GCA_964034835.1. Lineage (NCBI taxonomy): Eukaryota > Metazoa > Arthropoda > Insecta > Diptera > Muscidae > Muscina > Muscina levida. Next base: position 28,156,319 of record OZ035882.1, on the reverse strand, counting down.
ATCCAACTTTGATAACTTCATAACTTCATAACTTCATCATTAATGATTGGATTTTAAGCAAATATGCTTTTTTTAAGAAAAAATTTTATTATCTTTTATTTTTGTCACAGTTTAGTAAAATCGGTGAATTAAAGCCAGAGAAAATGGCATTTTAGTAGACCTACCTTTTTTCAAAACACTAAAAATGGAAATTTGACCATATCTCAAAATCTGTTCTACTTTCCATATATCTGAGAGCAGATTTGAATTCAGCGTGAAATTTTACATTAAAATGTATTATTAAATTTCCCGGATACAGAAACTTTTCAAATTTTGTGACATAGTGTAATCATCACCCAGACCAAAGAGCTATAGTTATAAACGTATATGGGCATGCTTCCTATAGAATTAAAAGGGATACCAGTCCATTTTAGTTGTAAGTGCGGTTGAAGCAACGCGAACCGGGAAAGCTAGTATTTTTATATTTTTATATTTTTATATTTTTATATTTTTATATTTTTATATTTTTATATTTTTATATTTTTATATTTTTATATTTTTATATTTTTATATTTTTATATTTTTATATTTTTATATTTTTATATTTTTATATTTTTATATTTTTATATTTTTATATTTTTATATTTTTATATTTTTATATTTTTATATTTTTATATTTTTATATTTTTATATTTTTATATTTTTATATTTTTATATTTTTATATTTTTATATTTTTATATTTTTATATTTTTATATTTTTATATTTTTATATTTTTATATTTTTATATTTTTATATTTTTATATTTTTATATTTTTATATTTTTATATTTTTTTTATTTTTTTTTTTATTTTTTTATATTTTTATATTTTTACATTTTTATATTTTTATATTTTTATATTTTTATATTTTTATATTTTTATATTTTTATATTTTTATATTTTTATATTTTTATATTTTTATATTTTTATATTTTTATATGTTTATATTTTTAAATTTTTATATTTTTATATCCTCATGCAATAGAATAGACATCCTAACATTTATGTATATGTATAATGCATACATAAAAAAATGTATTTGTGTGTGACCCCTTACCCTCTATCGCTCTTTTAACATCTTCAAGTGCACTTTACCTCAAAATGGCCTCGAGTGTGAAACCTCGTTTTTAACAGTAACAACAACACAAACAAGCTAAGAAATATTCCGTAAATTTTGTTCTGTATTCAACTTAAGATGGACACCAAATAGAAGAAAAAAGTGTTTAGTTTACACAAAACACAATTAAAATGACACAAAAGAAGACAAATCTATTTAGTTGGCAGAGAAAAAACTATTAAAATGACATAAATCCAATAGTGAAGCTATTATCCGGGCGCGTATAATACCACCGTATTTGTGAACCCGTGCATTAAGCACTTTCGTGGTTAAGACTACCACCACATTTATTTTTCCACTCAATTAAATATGAAATATTTATATGCTGTCCACACTGGGGTCTTTCAATATTGACAATAGATGCCGTCACTAGCGCTAGCAGCAACGATAGACCAAATATCGCTATGAATATACGATGTGTTTTCGTAGCCTTTGTGTACACAAGTCAATGTCTACGAACTATTGACAAATGTCAACAGTATGCATAGCGAACAATAATCGCATTAAAATTTCCATAGATTTAGCTGAATTGGAGGGAGGTTTTCTTTTGTATTTAGAACTGGGATTTCTGTAAGCTTTGCTAGAGCCACAGATTTGAATATCTCATTGAACAATAGATACTAATCGGTGTAGGTTAAGTTGTGGCATGTACCATTAGGCATTGCATCAGTCAAATGTGAGAAGCTTTTCCATATCTCATTCATGGGATGTCAAGGGAAAATAAATAAGTTAAGGATATGTATATGGACATTTTATTTTATGTCTGTAACTTAGAAGTTGTATTCCAGAAAAAAGTAATATACATTTGTTTAAAAATTGCATAGAGATCAATGCTTGTCAAGGGCATAAGGTAAGGGTATTTAAAGGTCAGTTTTAGTGACAGATTCTACTCAGATATATTAAAATTAATCTTTTCTGAAATTCCATTTAAAAATTATAGCTGTCGATTGGTATTTTAAATAACAAATACGTATACGCAATATTTTTCAATCAAAATTCACGTTACTCATACGTAATTTTCTATATTGGGAATAGAAAGACACGTAGTGGCAAATAGTGTTTTTGTCCCGAGAATTCCCGGGACAACAATCCCGGGAATACCGCCCAAATTTTCGTGCCGGAATCCCGGGAATGTGACCGGGATTTCCCGGGATTTGATAATGCTTATTGAATCTGTCAATATCAAAATGTTTAATAAATTAAAATCCACTAAAAACATAAATTATTTAGAGTTCCAAATTTTTACCATAAAAATACCAATTGGCGACTATTTTCTTGACAATCACTATCGTCTTCCGTCTCTCGATGTGTTGTTTATGTTTCAAATGTGCTTTAATATATAGAGAAAAATTCGAACGTATTAAATTTCTAAAATGGTTCAGCGATGCCATGTCCAGAAGAATTTGTTTAAGCCAATTGATTGACATATAACTTCCTTCGTTGGTGTACTGGGTGATTAAATCTTTAGGTGTTTAGTCTGAGCGATGATAACACTTTTCCGCTCTTTATCCTAAGGAGTACGAATCTCAAAAAAACCCTTCATATTGCACAATTACTCTTTAAAATAAGTGTTAAATATTATTGTAGCGATTCCACCTTTAGCCGTTTGGTCTGGGTGATGGTAACAGTTTCATCCCAATTTCGGGTTTGTCCTGCTTAAAGTTCGAAATTCTTTCATATCGCGCAATTGCTCCATAAAATAAATATTCGCCCGCATTTATAACTTTAGGGTGATGGTACCAATTTGATATGAATTGACAGCGCACAACTACTCACTAAAATTAATACTCCGCCCCATATTTGCTATTCTACCTTAAGCCGTTTGGTCTTGGTTTGGTTATGTTTTTCTTTGAAAAATCTTCGAATGCAGATAATAGATATTTGGTATAAATTTTACCCCTATAGCCAAGAACGAATTTTAAAAAATGAATCCGGATATGGATTTGTGCTATTATACCTTTAGTCGTTTTGATTGGGTCCTTTTTTACCCCTAAAAGGACGAATTTCGAAAATTACTTCGTGCAGCTCTCTAATTCTATAGGGATATTGCTCAGATGTACCGGTTTTTGTTTTGGACCGGGATTTCCCGGGATCCCGGGAAAATTATATAAAAATCCCGATTTCCCGGGAAATGAAAAATGCCGGGAAATCAAAAACACTAGTGGCAACACATTTCAAATAGCTATTTGCTTATAAATTTATACCAGTGTCATTGAAAAAGTTTTTCTTTTCTTTTGCAAAATTATTTTCCAAAAACAACCCCAATACTTTTGATCATACCCCTATTTGTCAAAAAAAATTATTTTACGCCGAAAACTTTGTAATATTATTTCAATGATACGTGAACAAAATTTCGACAGGTGTCATTAACTGAACTTTCAAAAAGAAGTGTCACTTATTATAGTTAGTCATGCGAAGTGCGTCATATAATGCAATCTTCACTTTCATACCGCTGCTATCACCTTATCATATTTTTATTACACCTTTAAGTTGTAAACTGACTGTCAGCTCACAACACACGAAAAGCGTTAATACACTTTATATTCAAAGCGCTTAGCTCACTGATTTTATTTATTTGCTTTATGTTACACATCATTCTATGTGATATGTACACATGTATGCAAATCTTCTGATCTCTTACCACTTTGTCACGCAGCAAATATGTTATGTGATAATTTTTACACGATAAATCTCAATGTTGTGCTCTGTGTAAGACTTTTTTTTTGCTTTTGTGTTTAGTGTTGTTAACGTTATTATGCCAAGTACTACTTGGTACTAGTACATGACACATGACACAGAAGCGTTAGCAATATTTCGATCATAACTCCACCGAACACATTTCTTCTTATCTAAGTGCAAGAAACACTCACGCACATAGAGAAACAGGAAATATGTAAAATACAAACCTACCTGCTACCTGTCAGTTGAAGGATAACACATCATCGTCGCAGTCACATACATATTAGAATAAAACGTTCATGTTGAACGCTACGCTTATAACATACTGACAGATGTCATTTTCTTCAAAGTAAGTATAGACACACGTGTGCACACAGCTCTGAGCATTAGAATGTAAAGATTTTACACTTAAGGAAAAAAAATTCAATGAATTGAATTAAAAGTTTGTTGATATAAACTTTACATTAGAAACTATAAACTTTATGTCTATACCATTATGGCAAAAGGTGATATATCCGATTTTCCATCATTTACTTTAAGCCAATTCAAATTTTCGAAATCGCATTAAGACATAAGGGCATAACATTTTTTTATATAGCCATTGAAACGTTTTCCACATATCTCAGGCTTATCATGCTTCGACATCTTGTTCTAAAAGTCCTGTAGGACATATGAAGTAAAAACAACGACTTTTTAAAAATGTATACTTTTGCCTTAAGAAGAAAGTTGTATACAAATGTGACCAACTTAATAATAATTCTTCTGTAAAGTACATAACTGTCAAAATTTAAGGTCTAAGGTATGTCAGTGGGTAACATCAAGCTATGTAACCCATCGATATCAAGAATACACATATGCAGCTGCAGGATCTAATAAGTAAGGCTGTTTAATTAAGATCGAGTATATTACTCAACCTAAACACTCGAAGATGTCTTACACTAATCAAATAAATTTTTCTGAGTGTATAATAAACGCAAAACGGCAACGCAAAATAAGCTAACGGCGACAATGACGCCGGTATATAACAAACATTAAGGTAAAGTGTGTCAATATGATAATATCCTTCCTGTCTTCCGTTACAATTCAACGGAAAAGGAAGTGACACGTTATTATAAATATAAATACACCAGTTATCATTGTCATCATTCTCTGGCATGGCAAGGTCGTGATAACTTCGTGTAGGAATAAGGCTCATCGTCAACATTTATTTAGTTACACAATTGCGTGTAGTAGAAAAAGTTACGGGACATAACAAAGCGTATGATAGGAAACAGCTGTGTTTTGATATCATTTGTGTTGTGCGTTATCAGATGTTTCTTAGCTCTTCCGGGTACTCACGTCCGAGTCATTGCAATTTTTCATTGAGTGTCAATTTGTTATGGTTTTCGGAAAGATAAGTAGATTGTTTATGTGTTAAATTTTTATTGTTTGGTAAAAAAAACAAAACAATATAGATAAATATGCAATATTTTTCTTAGAAGGATGATCTTTTTACTATATGAAGGTTTTAAGTAAAAGAGGAAAAACATTTTAAGGGTTGTGCAATCAGGAACAGTAAATTTTAAATTAAATGATATCTAAAAAAGGATATTTGAAAATCTTGACAAAATTTGTTTAGATTTTTTTCATTGGAATGCATTTAAGCCCTCTATTTCTATCTAATATTTAGGCATAATTTTAGTACTTTTTTCCAAGAAGCTTAAAATGAATTAAAAGGTTTTTAATATGCTCAAAATCCAATTATTCACGGATCAAGATTTAAGTTTCTATGTCATGCATGAATGAAATAGAACTAAAGGTAGTTTGTATACAGGCGAATAATATCTATGTTGCCCATCGCCTTATCCTACATAAACCAACTTTATAAAATACATTGTACTAACAAAAAGTGATTGAGCCTTTTTTATAGAGCCTTCTATAGAAAAAAAGGACAACCGAAAGCATAACCTACTTGATATATTATTGGATATTACAACACTGAGCTATAAATATACATATTTTCCAGCTAAACACAATCTTAACTATACTTAGCAGTGACTTCAACATTTTCATATAATAATTTCAAGTCATTAGTCTTTCCTGCTGTCATATGTGTTTTTTTTCGCCTTCACCTCTAAGGTGTAGCCGCAAACGTTTAGTCAATTTTAATAGTTTCCACGAAACACAGTACGTTGCTTTACCTACGCTTGGGTATATAATGTAATTCATTGAAAACATTGGGTAAATGTGAATTTTAATGTGCAAAAATTACCGGATATGGTGTGGACTGTTTGTAGGCACGCAACTTTTATGAAATCCCCTCATTAGTTTGTAGTGCTACTACCTTTGCTGCTACTATGGTTGTACAAAATACAAAATGGGAATATTAAAATTTGAATGGTATACAATTAATATTAACATAATCTTGTGAGGGGTAGCAATTTGAAGAAATCAATGTTTAATAAAAAGTTAGGGGCAAATAAGTTAAGTTTCAAAAATTTAAAAAAATACGAATAAATTAAAGAATATATAGCATAAGTTGATATTTTTCAACATTTTTGATTAATTTTAATATTTTTAGTATTTATTATATTTTAATAATTTCAATATTCATAACATTTATGATATTGTCATAGTTCGGTTTGAGATCAGTTCTATTGACAATTATTAATTATTGCCAATAGGTTTTTAGTCAAGAGTGTGAAATGTATTATGTTGACAGCAGGTTAGGCGTATGACGTCATTTCGACATTAACCACAATGTCTCGTCAGCGCCCTTTGCTGTGCCTTCTCCTCTATCAGCACAAACCTTAAGGGAAGAAAGCATCTCAAAGCTAAGGAGAACTTTTTCCAACGGTGCGAAGAAAGCATCCTCGAAGCGCACAACATGCCAACATAATACACACACAAGCACTTGTCTATGCATATGTCCATCGGACACAATTGCACAGGAGTTTTGTTGTTGGCAAAGTGCCAACCCCGTTCTGCGTACCGTCAGTGTATCATCGTTCTTGATTTTGTTATTTGTTGATCTGTATTGAAATATGATATTGTCAAAGTTCGGGTTGAGATCAGTTCTATTGGCAATTATTTATTATTGCCAATAGGTTTTTAGTCAAGAGTGCGAAATGTATTATGTTGACAGCAGGTTAGGAATATGACGTCATTTCGACATTAACCACAATGTCTCGTCAGCGCCCTTTGCTGTGCCTTCTCCTCTATCATCACAAACCTTAAGGGAAGAAAGCATCTCAAAGCTAATGAGAACTTTTCCCAACGGTGCGAAGAAAGCATTCTCGAAGCGCACAACATGCCAACATAATACACACACAAAGGGCGCTGACGAGACATTGTGGTTAATGTCGAAATGACGTCATGACGCTGTCAACATAATACATTTCACACTCTTGACTAAAAACCTATTGGCAATAATAAATAATTGTCAATAGAACTGATCTCAAACCGAACTATGACAATATCATAATTCAATACAGATCAACAAAAAACAAAATCAAGAACGATTCTTAACATTTTTAATATTTTTAATATTTTTAATATTTTTAATATTTTTAATATTTTTAATATTTTTAATATTTTTAATATTTTTAACATTTTTTATAACTTTAATATTTTTAATATTTTTAATATATTTAATATTTTTCATATTTTTAATATTTTTAATATTTTTAGTATTTTTAGTATTTTTAATATTTTTAATATTTTAAATATTTTAAATATTTTAAATATTTTTTAAAATTTTTAGCATATATGCGAGGTGGTCGTGTCCTTTGAGATAACTTCAAATAATTCAGTATATGTTAGTTATCAGCAGGGCCAACAAAAGTATGCAATGCATACTTGCATATGCAAATGCATATTACAGTGTTACCGGCATGTTTTGGGGGTTTATGCATATAAAAGCATATTTTGGGGTTTTCAGGTGTTTTTTTTTACTTTTCGTATATATTATTCGCAGTATATACAACAGGCGTCCGCAACTGGCGACGCCTATCTTTTGTTGAAGAATTTATATTAATGAATTAATATCTTCTGCAAAGGCTGTAAATTTTAAAGTATGAGTTTCCGGCACTAACTAAACTAAAGAAAATCTTTGGTTTTTTAAGGATTCCGTCGTCAAAAATTTCAATGAGTTTTACCTAGCGTAGCGTTGCCACCAGTTCCATCCATTACTCGTTGGTATAGTTGGCAGAACATGGGACCGGCCATGGCATAGTGATTAGAACACGCGACTACCATGCGGGAGATCACAGGTTCAACTCCTGGCTCCAGCCATCTTAAAAGAAAAAATAAATCAATTTTTCTTTAATTGTCGGCTTCCCTCGAATGTTGTCGACAGCAACTTCGCAGTATTAGTGTCGAGTCAATCGGCGTGTCTAGTAAGAGCTTCTCAAACAGTGACGTTTGCATTCGTCGATCAAATAGATGCCGTTAGTTGTGAATTTAAAAATAGAAAGCGTGTTAATTCACAACAACGCGAGAAGCTATCCCATACCTCATTCATGGGATGTAAAGGGAAATTAAGTAAGTAAGTAAGTATTGTTGGCATAACTATAAAATTACGTAAGGAAAGTTGTGAAGCTGAAGCTATGCGTACATCCAAGAGAAATAGTCAATTAGCGTTTAATTTTTCAAATATGACGAAACACATAGCATTGCGAGAAAAAACTTTTATACTTTTTATATTAATCAATAGCGGAAATCAAGAATATGTAAGAAAAATTATGGTGAAGGCGTATACATAATATTTATTATACCTTAAAAGATTAAGTACTCCATTGAATTCACTCATGTTATTTTGTTTACAGTAGAGTAATTAATCAATAGTCTGAATGGAATAACTTCATTTAATTTTCATCTATTTGTAATGTGTTTTTATGAAAAATAAAATGTATTCAAGGAATAAAAATAAATACGACTCAAAATCTTTTGTGCATTTTTCATCAGTTTTAAAGGCATTTTTTAGTGATTTTCGTGCTTATCTAATGCGCATTTTTTTAAGTTTTCCGGGCATATTTGTGTTGGCCCTGGTTATCAGTATTATACCAGACACAAACTGAGCCAAATTGTGTTTAATACCAACAACGCAAGCATAACAATTTCCTCTGTGTTATACTTACTAACTTAAAATCGATATATCTCGATCCGTGATCCAGTGATAAGCCTTATTTAACCCATATAACTTTTCCCGGTAGTCAGAAGCCCGCCGATCACTGACTCCTACCATTTGGCGCACAGTTTTTTTTATAGCTAACATTATTGATTATGCAAACTTTAAGTATATTTATTTTCTCTTTGGTATTTAAAATATTCATACAATTCACTTTAAAGTATATTTTTGCAAATTGTTTAATTTAATATGTTAAACCAAAAACAAGTACCTTAAATTAGCAAAAAAAATAGTTCAAACCCTATAATTTTTCCCACCATCCAGTTGTCTTAGTTATTTACATATTTTTTCTTTATATAGCCGATTAATTTATGTATGCAAATTTTAGGAATGTTTTTGTTCATCTCACTCTTTCACTTTGTCTGTTGTTAATTACACAAGGGAACAAAATTGAACTTTTTGAGTGTTGTTTGGAATTCTATAGCTGTTTTTTACTAATTTGAGGTCGCTGATTTCAAATCTAATCTCCATTTTTCTCCATCAGCTCGAATTTTTAAGTTACAGGTACTAATCGTATTTTCGCCTATTTTCCAAAAAATTATAGTTCAAAAAATCATATTTTTTTTTTTCATAAGCAGGATTTTAAAATTTAGTTTTTTTCTTTAATGATATCGTTGTTACCTTTGAAAAAAATCAAATTTTTTAATACCACAAAAAAAAATGACTAAGTAAAGGCTCTTTTATTCAAAAAAAAAAAAAAAATTACAAAAAAAATTACACATTTTAATTTTTTTCACGCTGAAAGTTAATCGGTTGGGGGCAAATTGTTCTTTTTATTAGCTTTATTGGATATCATATTAAAGTAGCTTTCTAAAACATGTATGTACGTAATAATCGATTGAAAATTGAATGAGTTATGCTAAGTTCGGTGATAACAGATTTTTCGAATTTTTTTGTTTCTACCCAAAAAAAATTAAAATTTTGTATTTTAAAAAATCATGACAAATTTGCAAATTTATTTATAGTTTAATTTATAGTTTTGCCTCCTATTACAATATTAATTAACTGACCAAATTTAATTAATCGGCAGGTTTCAATTTGGAAGTTAAGTGAGAAATATTAATTTTCCAAAAATAGGTCATTTTGTATGGGAGGTACCAGAAGGGGTGATACGATATAGTCCAAATTCATTCCTGATTCATATTTTCATAACCGTAAAACTTACGCATAGTTTGACTGAATTCAGCGTACTTACAAAAAAGATATGTATGTAAGACTATTGGGGTGAGTTCGGTCATTTGTATGGGAGGTACCAGAAGGGGTATGGCAACGGTTTCGGTTTTTTTAGGGTTTGTCTACTTTTGCAAGATAAATAAACTGACCAAATTTAAATATCCTCCGGTTGTCTGTTTATCAGCTATCGAAAATATATTAATTATCCAAAAATAGGTAATTTTGTATGGGAGGTACCAGAAGGGGTGGGGCTATTCCGCCCATTTACAATCCCATAAATTCGTTTCGAAAAATATTAATACTGATAAATTTTCTTAACGATCCGTTAAGGTTTGCTCGAGTTACACTTTACACAAACATATTAATAGATTTTATTTCTGTATGGAAATCGCGATTTTTGTAAATTTAGTTATCTCAGTAAATTGTTGACAAAATCAAAAGTTGTGCACAGATTTCAATGAAATAAAGCTCATTTGATTCAAACTATATTAAGCTAAATGTTTTAAGACCAACACTGTGATTTTTGTTGCATTATTTTTTTTTATGAATTTTTAAAAAACAAAATTTTTTTTTTTTTTGTAAAATTTTTGTATTTTTTTTTTAAACTACAACGACATCTCTGAAACTACTGGGCCAAATTAAAAACAATGTAGGCACGGGTTAAAGATAATTTTGTTGACGAGTTTAAGTTTTTTTTTTTAATTGAATATGGTGAACCGTTTTCAAGTTATTTAAATATTTGTAGTGGAAGTACCTTAGTTTTGAAAATAACGGTATATCGCGAAAAGTCGAGCTGATACGAAAAAACCAAGTGCAGATTTGGATTCAGCGTCCCAAATTACCATAAAAACAATATTCAGTTCTTTAACAACAAATACCTTGTTCCCTTGTGTTATCTACGCTTCATATATTTTATTTGCATAATTATGTATTCAATCGACTTGACATTTGATAAATATTGGTGGTATGTCGACGTTGAATTTAGTTTGTAACAGAATGTTCCTTTCAAGGGCAAGTGATTTTAAAATAGAACTTGAGTTTTCATGGTTTATGTTAAATAATGCAAATTGATATTCACCCATGACGTGAGTTGGGTTATGGTTAAAATGTACCAAATTTAATTACTAATTTCAAAGTTACACCTTACAAGATATTCAGTTACTGTAACTCCGTCGTTGCTATGGATGTGTGGCCTCATTACTTTAAATATGGTTCTGTGCCCTTGACGTAGCAGTAACGTTCTGGTTTCTAAGCCCTCCGTAGCATCTTAACATAGTGAGTGGGATGAATATCGACTTCTACGATGACAAGTTTCTTATTTTAAACTTTGGTCTTCACACAAAAATCACTCACTTATACTACAGCACAGTCTCAACATTCCATAGCATTCCATAAGGAATAATGTAAAGAATTTTATATCCGAAAAATACTTCAATACTCATGCAAATTCACATATAAATGGCTGTTTGGTACTGGTGATAACATAATGCTTTCATATTAGTGTGTTGCAGTTCCTGTCCTCTTTATGGTATAAATATGTCATAAACTTTATTGACATCATTTTCATGCTTTTAACTATCTGATGGTAAAACAAACAAAGTGGTAGTGATGGACAAATTCATCTGGCATATGTAAGATATGGTCGACATTAGGGTTCAGTTTCTTTGCCATATAAAACGTTTTTTTTTTTGGACGATTATATATTATCACCCACATACGGATTATTTAAGAAAAACAGACCAAATGCTTTACATGTGTTTCAATAAAAACCAAATTGTCTGCCCCAACTTTTCTAAACAAATATATAACATACACGCTTTTCAGTTTGTGTATTATAAATATTTTTCTAAAATTTTCTTGTTACCAATTTACTGTTGCGTTTAGTGCACCCACTAACTCTACAGTTAACCCACAAATCCTCCACGAAGATCTCATAATAAAAATCCAAAATAAAACCTTACACAAAGGTCACTTGGTCTAAAAGTGTTCGGTTTAGTTTGCGATACATTTAAATCTTTAATACACGCAACATAATCTTGCTTCTGGTTACTTTTGATGGAGTAAATCCTGAAATGTAATAAAAACGCAATTTTATTTTCATTGTCTGAAACCGCTTATGTGTGGTTGGTTGCGAGCCAGCTCAGAGAGTGGGTGGGTAAAAGAGAGTCCATGTGCCTTTGTGTTAGTAAATGGCATTTAAACAATTGTTGTTAAATACATTGTTGCAAAGATTTATTTGTAAGACTGTGTATTCATTATGTTATCTGTGATGTTGAAAAGCACATATACAAACACATACTCACACATGGTGATATAAAACGAAGGACGGCAGCCCAATTGCATCAGATACATGGAATCAAACATCATTGCCAAGCAATCAGTATAACACAAAAATGTACTCTTTCATTTGGAGAACTTAATTTAATCATTATCCTTCGACGTTTTTATTACAGTGGTAGTAGCAATACAAATGTAGCTAACTCACACATGGATAGGGGCAGTATGAGTGTGATGGATGGCAAGATTAACTTTTTGCAATGAAAAGACTTGCTAGCGTGCATTGTGTTAGGATGTAGTGTAGAAAAAAAATGTAATTGCTGACTAATTTTGTTACATTAATTTAAGTTTCAGTGCAAGGTTTTTTCCTGTAATTTTGATTTTTCGCTAGCAATTAGTTGGGAATTTTGTTAGCAACTCTTATCTGTTTTCAAGACTTGCGGCGTCATTTGCGATCGGGCATTTCATACATTTTACACATTTCTGTGCGAAGGGGTGTGGCGAAACTGTATTTTAATCGGAGAGAGATGAAATTCGGTTATCATATAGTACTGGACAAAATATGTATCAATATACAACAGAAATTTTTATTTTTGATCAGTGAGCAATTTTTTTTAACCCCAGAGAGCTATAATTTAGTACACAAATACTACTCGGCCAACATTTTAACTTTCGATTAGTGGGCGGTTGGAGGATGCTGAAATTGGTTTTAGCCGCAGAAGTTAAAATTAAACTAAGGTCTAATATATTGGCACAAAATACAGCGTTGATTAGCCACTGTGCTGCAGAAGGCCACCAACCAGAACTGGAGAGAGTAAGATTATTGCAATACGAGAGCAATTACAATAAGAGATTGGCGTTAGAAATGCTACACATTGTTAAAACACCAACAAACACATAAATGAAATACAAGAGCGACACAGGATCGTTAGCTAGTAACTACAGGCTACAGGCGGAGAGAGCGAGCCTACGTCAAGAAGCTAATAGATAATTGTTTTGTGTACTTATTTGTAATTCGTAGGTGTCACAATATATTTTATGCTTGTACGTCACCTTTAAAACTTAAGTTTTTATCTACTTTTGTAGAATTCCTGAAGATGATCCTCGACGAGGATCGAAATATTGAAAATAATAAATAAACAAAAACGAGATCTCGAGCTTGATTTTCAATTGAAACAATAATAATATTAAAAATAATAAAAACACTAAAACTATTAAAAATATTAAAAATATTAAAAATATTAAAAATATTAAAAATATAAAAAATATTAAAAATATTAAAAATATTAAAAATATTAAAAATATTAAAAATATTAAAAATATTAAAAATATTAAAAATATTAAAAATATTAAAAGGGAGGTACACTGGGTTGGCATTTAATGCCAAAAACAATTCTTTGCAATTTTGTCCGATGGACAAAGCATAGACAAGAGCTTGTGTGGATTATGTTGACGTTGTCTTCGTTGATACCATTTTCGCACCGGTGTGTGTGAGCTTCACATTGATTGTGTGAAGCTTTTAACACTTAAGGTTGTGATAATGAGTGGAGAAGGTACAGCAAACGGCACTGATGATGATGGTCTGGCAACCATCGAAATAGCTATCTGCCCTGCCAGCTGTCAACATAATCCATTTCACACAACTCTTGTAAAAATCAAATTCTATTAGCAATAATAGAATAGATCTCAAACCGAACAATGAAAAACATATTAATATTAAAAATATTAAAATGATGTCCCATTGGGCATCAGTTCGTCACAAAGGGGGCTGAAGATGAACTCGTCATGGAGTTCGAAACGCGTCATCCTAGTGCGTGACACACTGAATTTGACCTAAAATATCAAACAATAAATAAAAAAACACTTTTCTGATCTTGCGCCGAATTTGTTGTATCATTTCGATACACTAACGTAAATTAATAAAATATTAAAAATATTATAAATATTGAAAATATTAAAAATATTAAAAATATTAAAAATGTTAAAAATATTAAAAATATTAAAAATATTAAAAATATTAAAAATATTAAAAATATTAAAAATATTAAAAATATTAAAAATATTAAAAATATTAAAAATATTAAAAATATTAAAAATATTAAAAATATTAAAAATATTAAAAATATTAAAAATATTAAAAACTAGCTGGCCCGGCAGACTTCGTCCTGCCTCCAAATTTTTGTAAAATATGTTGAGTGTAGTTGAAATCTAATAACGATTGGTTTATTTTTTTGACCTCTAAAATATTTCAATTTAAAGGGCGAGGTTTTCCCGGACAAATTCTGTTATTCAAATATCTTAAAGATTATTATATATTCTTATAAGAATTGCTAAAACGGATTAGCAGTGTCGTCCATGATGTGATGAAAACTTACTTATCGATAGGCATATATTCTAAAACCACATTTTTAAGCCGATTGACTGACATATAACTTTCTGCGCTGGTGTACTGGATGACTGTACCTTTCTATCCTAAGGAGTACGAATTTCCAAAAATGCATTCATTGGGCTCAGCAACCCCATTAACCGTATGGTCTGGGTGATATCAACAGTTATTCCTATCTTCGTCCTTGTCCCCTAAAATTTTGAAATGGGAAAAAACACTTTGTGAAACTCTCTAATTCAGTAGGAAGTGCGCCATTATAAAAGTTAGTCATTCATCTTTAAGCCTTTTTGCGGTCTGGGTGACCATCTACAGCCAATCCTTAACTTTCACTGAAATTTTGGGACAAATGGGGTCAACCGTTTTCACAATTAGTGGTGACATCAAAATGTACATCTTTTTTATATATAAACTTCTGAATAACTATGATGTTAGAAAAAGTGACTTAATGACATTCCAAAAATTAAGTGTATCATAAGCTAAACACCCGCAACTGGTTCCAAACATACATTCAAAATTTTCTCATGTCAAAAAAATCATATATTTTAAGTTTAAGTAAAATCGGACAATGGATATAAATTTTCGAAATAATTCAACCCCAGCCAAATCAACTGTAGGTCCATATATACAAAAAAAATTCTAATAATAAAACAAATATACATTCAAAATTTCAGTCAAATTGTTTCATTCGTAAAAATTTTCATTATAATTCCACCCTAGCGACACCTACCGGGTCAATTTATACAAACAATTTTTTCTTAAGGTTCCACAAACATAAATACTAAATTTCAGTTAAATTAGTACATGCATTCAAATTTTCGATATAAATCCAACCTAGCGCCATCTACCGGGTCCATTTGTACATACAATTTTTTCTGATGATCAAACAAACATAGATTCTGAATTTCAGTTAAATTGGCCCTTTCGTTAAAATTTTGATTGTAAACCGACCCCACCGCCACCTACCAGGTCCATTTGTACATAAAATGTTTTCTCATGATCAAGCGAATATCCATTCTAAATTTCAGTTGAATTGGTACATGCATTCAAATTTTCGATATAAATCCACCCTAGCGCCACCTGGATTTGATTTTTTTCAACACAAACAATCTACGGAAAATTTCAAATCGAATAAAAAAAAATCAGCCAAATAGCTCCAGCTGTTCTCAAGTGATGGTATGACATACGTGGACCATTTCATTTTTATATATATAGATATTAAAAATATTAAAAATATTAAAAAATATTATAAATATTATAAATATTAAAAATATGACAAATATTTAAATTAATAAAAATATAAAAAATATTAAAAATATGAAGAATATTAAAAATATTAAGAAAATTAAAAATATGAAGAATATTAAAAATATTAAATATAGTAAAAATATTAAAAATGTTACAAAAAAAAATAAATTAAAATTTTTCAAAATATTAAAAATACTCAAAATATTAAAAAAAATGAGTTTAAAATTTAAATTTTTTTGAAATTATTGCATTATTGAAAATATTAAAAATATAAAAAATATTAAAGGAAATAAATAAATTTTAAATATTAAAAAAATTAATGACATTAAAATTTTAAAAAATATTAAAAACAAAAATACAATACAAAATTTTTGTCATAGTTGTTTCGAGAATGATGTACTATATCCATTGTAACTTACACAAATGCGCAAATATCTCCCTCCTTGTTTCGTTGTATGATTTTATAGGGCAGGAGTTTATTTTGTTGTGTTTTATTAATTTGAGAAAGTTTGGTTTTTTAAATTCAAATCATAGTTGTTCGGCCATTTATTTTAGCTTAGCAATCTACTGCAGTTGGTAGCAGTTGCTTTACTTCTAGCTCCCGTAATGTATAGATTAACTATGTTTATGCTAAGAATGGTAACTTTAATTTGCGCTTTATCACGTATAACAAACATTAGAAACTAAGATGTTGGTATTTACATTGTCACGGTGTCCCACTAGACGCAATAAATAATAGCCAAGGTATCTCACGTGAACTTGTGACAACAACATAAACTGTCTAGACTTGAGCAACAACAATTTGATTACAGGCAGCATATGGTAATTGCTATAGAGATAGGTTTAAAAAAAAAAACAAAATTGCCATACCATTTCAAAAGTTTGTGGTAACATAGATCTAATCATATTTACACAGGGCAACAATACTTTTAATGCTGTGAAAGTGGACACTTAGATGTGGTACACAAATTCTCTTAACATAATACTCTTCTCACAACAGTTATTCCAATATTATTGCTTCACTGTTTTACTACCTAATTACCCGCATTAATCTCATATTTCTCTTTCTATACTTTTGTATAATATTACTATGTTACAAGTTTATTGAATTCAGTTATTTATAGCTATACTGGCAGCTTTTGTAACTTTTATAATAACACATTCAGTTATTTAAATATCTTACTTTGACACAACTACATACCGTTAGCATGTACATATGTGTACCAAGTAGCGGCACTCCTTCATAAGTTAAAATAACAGTATTTTTTTGTCATCTTACTATACACAATAAAATGACAAATTATTCGGCGCCTAATGGTCGACAATTGTTTTTGAAATTCCAACAGCTGTTCTCAGCTGCAGGTTGGCATACAAACAACCACAGTAGTCGTCGTACAAACAAGGACAATGTGTATAACACGAAAAAAAAATTCCTCTATTCGAACTCTCATTTTCAAAGAACTTGTGGAGAGTAGACAAACTATGCTTGCTTGCATAAAAACAAACTCACATAGCTGCGATGAACAGCTCCCCATTGCACAGTGGTCGACTCCATTGGCCAAAAATAAAAAATCAAAGTCAGAAGTTTGTCACCAAGGTTGGCATCACTGTTTCTTATAAAAACAAGGTTTTAAAATTTTTAGTTGTTTTTGTTTTATTCCATCTGTACCCTTTAAGAACAGCTTCAAAAAAGAGAGCGAGTAAACAGTTGGTTTTTGCAGTGTGAAAAAGTGGAAAATTAAGTACAACTTTAAATTAATTAAACAAAAGAAAAAAAACTTCTGTCGAAATAAATCGAAATGAAAATTGAATTACATGGTATTAACTATATCTTAAAATAATAACAATGTGTTAAGCTTGTTGTAGATTTGTTATAAAATTAATATTTTTCCGGTTGCATTGTTAGTGTTCTTTCGTCCATATATGTAAATTTTAACTAGAGTTTTAGTTGTGTTCCCCCCTGAAGTCTCCAATGGGACTTTTTTTGGTTTATTAGTTAATATTTCAAGATTCTAAAATTGGTAATATCAGCTGCTCACTTTTGCTCGTCTTTGTGTTATCTCTCTCAGACCAAAGCGGCCTCTTTGTTTTTATGTCCAAATTTTATTAAAATCTGGTTTTGAATTGCTAGATTAATTTTGAAGTCGATTATCATTTAAAGGGTATTGTGACTAAAAAACAGCCTTAATATTAATAATTTTAAAACTGCTATAAAAAAACGAATACGCAAAGTTTTTAGCTCTTTTTTTATTTCAAAGAGTATCTATCGTTATATTTTTAAACAACCCCCCTTAACCTTTTTATAATTTTGTATTACATATTATTTTATATGAAATTATTCAATATTTTTATTGTTTAAAAGTAATCTTGTAAACAAATCGTTAACATATAAATTAAAAACAAGTTTCGTACATTTTGTCAAGTTTTTGCTAACATAGGGTGAATGTGGGTGCCTGGGTACGGTAGGAGAGTAGGGGGGTATGAGTCATTAACCACTCCCATTTTATCATTAAATAGTGTTGGTTCAAGATCATTAAAATTTTGCACCGGGTATTATATCGACTAAAATAATAAAAAAAAACGAATTTCATCAAAAGCAGCCACGCCCACCGCTTAAACAATTCAAATAGAATTTGTGCATAAAATCAAATTTTTGGCACACAATTTATCTAATCCAAGGAAAAGTGTAAAATTTAAAAAAAAATTCTAGAATAAGCAAAAGATGCGTGCTAAGTTTCATCCAAATCGGCCAAGCCCTTGGCTGACCGCCCATACAACCCAATATGGGTTTATGCCCAAAATTGTTTCTGTTCTGGAAATTTCTAATAATTTTTTTATTTCAGTTTATTTTTTTATATAATAAATAGGGAAAAGTGGGGCTACACTATCTTTTTTCCGTTGAAAATCAAAAAAATTGCATTTTTAGAAATGATATCTTTTGAAACTTTGAAGTCCCTTTAAGGGGCATATAGTTTCAGATGAATAATTAAGGGATAACGGAAGTTAACAATTTATCATCTTATCATAAGTCAGTTTTAAATAAATCTGTTTTTGGCCTGTTAAAATGATGTATTATATACTACTATACAGGGGCGTAGCCAGGTAGGAGCAGGGGGGGGCAGCTGCCCCCCCCCCCTAGAGCTTGGAAAATCTGTCAAAATCCCAGAAAATATAAAAATTTTACTAAGTTGAACTGACAGGTTAAAACTTTAATCCTATGTTCATTCTGCAAAATTTTAGTGGATATTCTGAGTCAATGAAATTTACTGATTTGTAAGAATAAATATTTGTCTTATTACTGCCCTGCTTGTGCAGTTGAAACTGTTGGCCAGACGTTTACAGGCATGTATCAAAGCTGTAGAAATGATTACAATTTAGAAAGTGCTGAAGAATTCACAAAATATTAAGAGTTCCTCCTTAAAATTACTGGGAAAATGTAGACTTCCTCTTATTGGAAGTACTAGTACGCAGAACAAGGCCCTTTTTTATTCGTAAGTTAACGTTCAATAAGCGACAAGATTGTGAGAAATTTTAACTGTATTTAGTGCACTTGCAAGAAAGATACTTAGTATGTAAGTAAATGTACCAAATTCAAATATCTTCCAGTTTTTCATTAGGAAGTTATGTTTTTATTTAGGAAGTTGAAACTAAGTTTTGAAAAATATGAAACTGTTAAATCTTTAAAAGGATGAGTAAAGTTTACTCGAGTTCTCCTGTACAGCAGCCAACCGCCCAGACAGACGAACTCTTTTCCAGAATTGAATTCGTTTTTAGATACTTAAGGTCCAACGTGTCTACTTTAACACGTTACACTTTAGCTCGTGTCAAATGATATAGAAGGTGGACCAAAAACAAGTTAACTTCAATATCATAGTGAGCTACAGCCCGAAGGCATTAACAAGGTCTTGGAAAATTGGAGTGACAGAATGAGGTACTTTGATGCGAGCTGGATACAGCCAATTGAACGAACACAGTAAAAATATTAAAAAAACTCGATTTTCGAATCGATTCTTTTAACAAGACATGAGACTAAATTAATTAGTTCTTTGGATTTGTAGATTACATTCAGTGAAAAAGAACACTGTGGTTGTCGAAAAAAAGACAATACCGGACTCGACGGGTTTAACCTAATTCGGAATCGTACTACATCATAAGATTTTTGAGTTACAATGATGGTTACGTACAAAATTTTTGTTTTAAGGTTTGGTTACTTTGAGTAGTCCTTTAAGGGGTTGGATAGACTTTAGACAAGCTATAGTTGGGATTTAGGATTAGAATGACTTATTTAAAACAACTTGGTCGAAGACGGCGTATCCGAAAATCCATCTATAGTCTGCGAAAATCGATTTGAGCCCATAAGCCCCAAAAAATATATGAAATTAAAGTCAAAAATTATTATTTCATCGACTTTGACACATTTAAAAAAAATAACGATAAGGAATTCAGAATGAAAAAACGTTCATTCTGCGCACAATTTTGTTTCAAATAACACAAAATAAAAATTTTTAAATCTATCAAGAATTGCGGCTTAAATTTTCATATGTCAAAAAAAAACAAATCAACTGAGATTAATAAAAATTAATTTTTTGGAATTCGATGACCTACAATTTTTTTAAAAAATTTTGGTCTACCATTGCTTGATAAAATATTGTCAAAACAATGAGTATTGATTTTTCGTTAGGTACTTTATTTACAATTTTTTTTTTGTAAACATACTTTTAACACGAAATGTAAAACCGACTGCCCCCCCCTACATTAGATCCTGGCTACGCCCTTGCTACTATATTACATACTATAATAAAATATCATACGGTGTACCCTAATAATTGTGGGGTTTCGGGAGAGGCTTAGGTACGACCAATGTCTGTTCGATTTATTACTAATTCTATTTTTATAGAATTTTGGAAAAAATTTCACAATAATATCTCCACTAGAAGTATTTTTGGCCGCTCGCTCCATACAAGATCGACCACTGTGCATTGGGAGTGTGCGTTTTTCACACTTTCATTTGTGCTCGTACTATAGAGTTCACAAAGGAATGTATTTGCTGTCTAAATGTATGAGTGCGTATGCATTTGTGTTTGGGCGACCGCGTGAGGCTGTGTATGTACATGTGCATGTGTTTGTTTGGAGAATTTATACTTTGGTATTTCTACATTTGATACGCGTTCGTTGGAACATTTTGGTGTTTCATAGGAGCTTTTTAACTTTTGCTGAGATCCTGTTACAATTTCGTACACGTATACACATACACACACATGTATGTATATGCCACACACACACGCACAAGTGGACTTGTCCCTGTTTGAGTAAGCGTGTGAATGTAACTTCCAACAACTTGTGTGTTGTATGTAAGAGGGTCTTCTTACGCCTTAATAGTACACAACATCTAAACATTATAGGTAAGCGCAGGCAATTCTTCTTTTTTGTTAGTTGTTGTTGACTCATCTATCTTCTCTATTGATTACAAATATTTGTACATCAATGACGATGGCAATCTTACGGCAAAAAAGTAGGTCATCGCTGATATCGATTGAAAGTGTAATTCATCAAAATAATTTAAATTAACGATCTCATGTTCATCCACTGGTAGACGTTAATACCTAAACAAAAGACTCTTATCACACTATTGCAACGTTAGGCTTATCTTACATAGTCAATAATATGTGATTTTTGGTAACGTTTAATATTAGTTTTGTCTTATAATGTCTTTAAATTTTCGACAACATGTCTTTAAATTTGTTAATATTTTATATTTCTTACGAAAAATGTGCTTTTGTGAGCTCAGACTGAATTCCAACAAGAGAATTTCCGCGAAAAATATTTTATGATACTCGGTAAAAGTTCGCATGAAATTTCGAAGAGTCTGTTTTGGTAACAACAACAAATAACATGATGTCCTTTACTCCCTTAAGTGATATTTCAAGGTTTACCTTGAAATGGCAATAACAATGAATTCTGTTATAAATATGAATACAATTACCGCCAGGTGAAGTCAAGGATATCGATGAATAGGAAGCAATGTCGCTAGAAATTGTCAAAAAGGTGGCAGATTTCTGCTAAAATACTACATAAATGAGATGTGTGAGTGCTTCACACATTTAAGTGAGTTGACAAGCTTATTTTTTCGTACACAAGCAAAAAAGGGTCTTTCGGTAACCCATTTCGGGTAACGAGTTCTTCGGTCCGTTTGTTTTATTGTTATATGGTGGCGTATGATTATCATAAGTAATATTCCACGTAAATCATACGCCACGCAGTACAACAGTTTCCAGTTCAAAATCATTTGATAAATGGAAAAGTGAATCTGTTGCTTATGTAGGGAAACGTTATATGAACAGATTAAAGGAATTGTAATACTTAATTTTTTTCATTTTTTTTTAAATAGTGCTATTCAACCTGATCGAGCCTTATCAGTGTGGCTTTAGACTTGATAAATCAACAACAGACCAGATATTCACATATACACTTCGGCAAATCCTGGAAAAGACCCAAGAGAAACAGATCAACACGTTCAATCTTTTCGTCGACTATAAAGCTGCCTTCGACAGCCCAATACGGCAGAAATTAGTCGAAGCCATGGCTAAGTTTGGTATTCTGACTGACACGAAGTCTTCAGTGAAGATTGGCAAGGACCTTTCGGAGCCATTCTACACCAGACGAGGCCTAAAACAAGGCGACGGCCTATCGTGCGATCTCTTCAACATTGTGATGGAGATGATAATGAGGAAAGCTGCAGTAAACACGAGTGGCACGATATTAAACAAAAGCCACATGCTACTTGCGTACGCTGATGACTGCAGCCTTCTCAGGTATAAAAAAGGAATCATTGAAATTGGGTCTAACGGTCAACGAAGACAAAACGAAGTTATTACCTTCAACGAACAAAGAATCTACTCGTTTGGGAAACTGCGTGAACCTTGAGGTGGTAGATAATTTTATCAACCTAGCCTCCGCCATAGACAAAAGAAATAATGCCAGTCTCGAGTTTCGGAGAAGAATCCTGCTTGCCAATAAATGTTATTGCGGATTAAGCAAGCGATTCAATGACAGAGCACCCTCTCTCGACGAACAAAAATCCAGCTATACCAGATACTGGTTCTAAAAGAGTCTAAAACGTGACAAATTCCCCTACTCGATACTTACTAGCTGCAAATCGATATTAAATTATTATGGCATGTAACTTGACAGAACGAATGATGCAAAACTTATTGTATTTGGGGCTACTTTCACGTGCAGTTCTCAGAATTGAGTCCCAAATCAATGATCTGAAAAATGTTGTATTGTGTTATAGTTATTTTATATAGTTATTCTTTTTTTACAATATTAGAGAGCTAACCACACTTAGCCCTACGAGTTTGAGTATTTCCATGTGCCTGTGTGTAAGTGTCAGTGATTTTGAAGGCAATCGGTGGTTTGTTTCTGTCTGCTTGCCGCCACACACGTGTCAAGGACAAAACCAGAGTTTATTAACAAAAAATTGGCCCAATATATGTAATAGTTGTATACTTTAAAGCAACTAAGAGATAGGTTAGGATGGCCGTATGATATTAGAAAAATGCTGCACATACAACATACAGCATATATATGCAACTCTATTGATTCTATTGGTTAAAAAACGATTGCAGAAGTTCGGGGAATAAGGGATCAGGGGGTTGAGACATTTTTAGTTAGGGTATTTTGGTGTTTTTTTTATATCATTTTATATATTTTACTAAACTTGTTAGCTTAGTTTTTCAGCTAATACTGAAGAACCATTGATGATTTTTCATTTCATTCTTCATCAGAATTATAGCTAATGATGAATAATTTCTATTAATATATCTATGTAAAAAATCAAGTTGTACTAACTTTATCGAATGAAATCTTCAAAAATTGCCATTTATCACTTTTTTCATACATTTTTCCCAATTATTCAAAATTTCTGGCCATATGTAGGCCGTCTCATGTGTAATAAGTAGAAAACTGGTCAATGCTGATGATATTGAGTAAAGACCCAGTGATAAAGTACACACTGTACTGTATATATGTAACGAGTTTGCATATGGTACTCGCTTCATATGTATGTGCAACGTATAATTATTATTAATTGTATGTATATTATATATTAATCATACGCACTTCATTGCAATATTGTGGACTTACTCATTGATTTGGGACTCAATTCTGATAACTGCAACTGAAAGTAGCCCCAAAAATTAGAAGTTCTGCATCACTCGTTTCGTCAAGTTACATGGCATAACTTACTAACTTCAAATCGATATTAAATTATTATGGCATGTAACTTGACAAAACTAATGATGCAGAACTTCTTCTTTTTAGGTCTACTTTCACGTGCAGAATTGAGTCCCAAAGTCATGTGTTGTACTGTTTTATGGTTTAATAATAAGATTACCAAAGCGTTTGACATTATCTACAATTCTGCTGAAGAATGAAATAAGACATCATTAATGGTTTATGAGTTATAGCTGAAAAACTAAGCAAATACATCAAGTCTGAGAACGCCAAACTCTTGAGGGTTTTACTATTCTGACCTAGTACCTTCACCTTGACTTAGAATTTCTCACCCCCAAGACAATTACCCTGAATATGTTCCATAGTGTAATTAATCAATCACTATCCGACCTAGAAATTCGAGCGATCACAAAAAAGTAGGGCTTTACTCGAAAAGGGTATAGCGTCTTCACAAATATTTATATTTCCACCCTTTGAAAACTCAAATAATACAGGAAAAAACCTACGGTGTTCACAAAGAAAAAAATCCATTGGGGATTGTTCTTATTTCAAATGCCACTTTATGGAAAAAGAAAATTTTACGAACTTGATTCTATTGTTCTATTGTTTGAGGTATGACATTTTACCCCATCTTGCCGAATCTATGATCGTTGATTTCAACCATTTACATTCTCTGGCGCTGGATTCAAAAAGTTCTATAGTATGACAATACACCGCTCTGTATTTACTGTTGCAGCCTCTTTGATCTTAAGAACATTAGGGCCAATATGCCTAATTATATATCAGTACCCAGTTGAAGTTTTGTTTTCATATCTTCAACTAGACTCGGTCAGACCATGTCGATGTCTATCACCATAATTTATGCATTCATGCCCGTCGGAGAAGAGAAATGTTGTAAAAGCTGCTGCGCAAATGCAAACCTTAAGAAGGAAGATAGCTTTCCAGTAAAGAATCTAGTTCCTTCACAAATAGGCACTACGTCTTTGGAATCCCCTTAATTTCTAGATAGGCCGGATCGTAGTTGATTCATTGTTAAACCTGTCTCTCAAACTTCTGGTCCCCTTATTTTAATGTATTCAATCGATGCTCTTGTATTTCGTAACAACTCTGCCTCACAAACCCGTGGACGCAGCTATCGATTAAAATCTAAACGGACATTTGGACCACCTTGTACAAAAATAAATAACGGATTGTACATTTAAGAAGTCATCAAAAGTGATTGTTAAACAACCCTCGTACATTCAAACGTCCTTTAAAGTAAATAGCTTTTTCGGTTAGCCACAATGAAACCTTCTTCATCCTCATATTTTCCTAAGACCTACTAAAAGATCACGAGAAATGAACGCTTGAAAAACTTCTCCAACTACTAAAGTCCTTCTATGTGTTTGTCTACAAAAAGGCAAAGCGTAGCATAGTAAATGTCCTTGTGAAATTTATGTATATACTTCATGATACAAATATTTACAGGCTTTACAAACTTCGCATTTCGTATGAGAGAGAATACGTGTGGGTGCATGTGTGATAAATAGTTTATTAAGGTATAGACTAACGGCTGTTGGTTTTTTTGTTTGTTACTTAATTTTGTTAACCTTATCACCACCCCCGGGGTATTGAGGCGCTACATACAGCCTACAAGAAAAACAAATACTAACAATTGCTCTATATCGTGATATATATGTCAATTTTTTTCTCTAGCTTGTCTTTGGGTTCTCCTTCAATTTATAATTTCTCATGCCACTCCAAATATTTAGCTATGTTCGTGTCTTTAGGGATTTTTAGCCATCTGGGCTATTTTATTCTATTGTCATCACAATTGGAGATGCCCTGCAAAAAAAAAAAACAACAACAACAAATACCAATAGATGCGCAAAACAATCAATCATCGCGTGTGGCAGTGATGGCTGAAGGTTATGATGATAAGATTAGAATTTAAATTGCTAACATGTAGGTGGTGAACAAAGGCCCTTTGTCACTCACATACACAGGCTCATATATATATGGGAATTTGGTGGGGTTTTGTGGAATTTTCATATATGTGAAGTGAAATTTAGGTCCCGTCGACATTATTATTATTTCGATGATGGACTGTAAAATACTGTGGTAGGGAAAGCAAAACATATATAACAATAACATAACATTAAAAATATGAAATTAAGGTTGGAAGTTCGTATATATTTTGTAGTGAATTACGACTTATAAATTCACGGAGTTAAAAAGATTTACGTCATAACAAATTCCAGTGAAGTTGAAATGTCAGCAAGATGAGCAAGATGTAATACTTCCAAAGACTCAGTGCCTACAGTAAGCAACATTTTTAGCAAAAAATTATATCTAACAAAGGTTACATTTCCCGGCCTCCTCGTAGCCCAGATGTACGACCAATAAACCTTTTTATTTCCGAATACCTTGACAGTAAAGTTTTCAACATTAATATAATGAGGAATAAAAGAAACGTATTCGCGAGGAAGTCTAGAACATTTTCGAGAATTTCTGACAAGCCGTCATTAAAAATGTACGCTCCATGTAGCAGCAGTGTAGAAATAATCAAGGATCACTTGTGGATAATGTGATTCCAATTTGTGTGTTTGTATATTTGATTGTGGCTCAAATCACATCTAAACAGGTGAACCGATTTCAATGAAATTTAGAGTATCGAAATTATTGTAAACTATATATTTTTAAAATTTTTGACCCAATGGGCTGTGGGGGGTGTCAAAATTTTTTATTAGAGGTATGGAGATAAAATTTGATACCCAGATAGTACACGACGACACGAATATAAATATGTAAACGAAATTTTAATTGTGAATCCAATGGGCGTAGTGGGTGTGGCAAAACTTTTTTTCGAGCTAGAGAGATACAATTTGATACCCAGATAGTACTCGACAACGAGAATATGAATATACAAACGAAATTTTAACTTTGAACCCAATGGGCGTAATGGGCGTGGCAGACGACACAAATATGAATATGCAGGCAAAATTTTAATTTTGGACTCAATGGGCGTGGCAAAACTTTTTTAGAGTTAGAGAGATAAAATTTGATACCCATATAGTACTCGACAATACGAATATGAATATGCACACGAAATTTAAATTTTGGACAAAATGGGCGTAGTGGTCGTGGCAAAACTTTTTTTTAGAGCTAGAGAGATACAATTTAATACCCAGATAGTGCTCGTAAACACGAATATGAATATGCAGATGAAATTTTAATTTTGGACCCAATGGGCGGTGTGGGCGTGGTAAAACTTTTTATTAGAACGACAGAGATACAATTTGGTACCCAGATAGAAGATGACAATACTAATGTGAATATGCAGATTAAATTTTAATTTTAGACCCTATTGACATATTAGTCGTGGCAATATGCAATCGTTTTAATTGGCGTAGTGGGCGTGGCAAAACTTTTTTTTAAGAGCTAGAGAGATACAATTTGATTGCCAGATAGTACTTGATAGTACAATATGAATAAGCAGACGATATTTGTATTTTTGACCCAATGGGCGTAGTGGGCGTGGCAAAACTTTTTTTTAGCTAAAGAGATAAAATTTGATACCTATATAGTACTCGACAATGCGAATATTAATATGCAGAGGAAATTTCAATTTTAGACTCAGTGGGCGTAGTGGGCATGGCAAAACTTTTTGTTAGAGCTAAAGAGATACAATTTGATACCCAGACAGTACATGACAACACGAATATGAATAAGCAGACGAAATTTTAATTTTAGACCCAATAGGTGTAGTGGGGGTGGCAAAACTTTTTTTTAGAACTAGACAGATAAAAATAGATACCCAGGTAGTACTCGACAACACGAATATGAATATGCAAACTAACAAGGGCAGGTAGGAGCAGGGGGGGGGGGCAGCTTGGAAAATCTGTCTAAATCCCAGAAAATTAAAATAAAATAGTACAGAAATTTCACTAAGGTGAACTGAATAATATAAAATTTCCGCCTATGTTAATTCTCTAAAATTCAAGTGGACATTTTAAACTCTGTCAATGAAATTAACTGATTTTTAAGTAAAAGTACTTATGTATTGTTATGGCCATGCTTGTGCAGTGGTGTTGGCCCGAAGTTTACAGGCATGTATCAAAGCTGTAGAAATGGTTACAGTTTAGAAAGTGCTAATGAATTCACAAAATATTAAGAGTTTCTCCTTGAAATTGTTGAAAAAATGCAGACTTCCTTGTATTGAAAGTACTAAAACGCAGAACGAGGCCCTTTTTTATTCGTAAGTTAACGTTCAATAAACGAATAGATTGTGCAAAATTTGAACTGTATTTAGTGCACTTGCAAGAAAGATACTTAGTTTGTATGTAAATGTACCAAATTGAAATATCTTCCAGTTTTTCATTAGAAAGTTATGTTTTTATTAAAGAAGTTAAACTAAATTTTGAAAAATTATAAAACTGTTAAATTTTTAAAATGATCTGTAAAGTTTACTCGAGTTCACACCAGCCAGCAGCCCAGATAGACGGACACTTTTCCAGAATTGAATTCGCATTTCAGATTCTTAAGGTCCAACGTGTCTCCCTTAACACGTGAAACTCTTGTCAAATGATGTGGAAGGTGGACCAAATACAAGTAAATTTTAAAATCATAAATAAAACTTTATTGTCCTTTACACCCCATGAATGGGGTATGGGATGCTTCTGGCGTTGTTGTGAATTAACACGTTTTATATTTTAGACTAGCTGGCCCGGCAGACTTCGTCCTGCCTCCAAATTTATGTAAAATATGTTGAGTGTAGTTGAAATCTTAAAACGATTGGTTTATTTTTTTTACATCTAAAATATTTTAATTTAAAGGGCGAGGTTTTCCCGGACAAATTCTGTTATTCATATATCTTAAAGATTATTATATATTATTAAAAGAATTGCTAAAACGGATCAGCAGTGTCGTCCATGATGGGATGAAAACTTACTTATTGATAGGCATATATTCTAAAACCACATTTTTAAGCCGATTGACTGACCTATAACTTTCAGCGTTGGTGTACTGGGTGATTGTACCTTTTTATCCTAAGGAGTACGAATTTCCAAAAATGCATTCATTAAGCTCACCAACCCAATTAACCGTATGGTCTGGTTGATATCAACAGTTATTCCTATTTTCGTTATTGTCCCATAAAATTTTGAAATGACAAAAACAACTTTGTGAAGCTCTCTAATTCAGTAGGAAGTGCGCCATTATAAAAGTTAGTCATTCTTCTTTAAGCCTTTTTGCAGGCTGGGTGACCATCTACAGCCAATCCTTAACTTTCACTGAAATTTTGGGACAAATGGGGTCAACCGTTTTCACAATTAGTAGTGACATCAAAATGTACATCTTTTTTATATATATATAGACTTCTGAATAACTATGATGTTAAAAAAAGTGACTGAATGACATTCCAAAAATTAAGTGTATCATAAGCTAAACACCCGCAACTGGTTCCAAACATACATTCAAAATTTTCTCATGCCAAAAAATCATATATTTTAAGTTTAAGTAAAATCGGACAATCGATATAAATTTTCGAAATAATTCAACCCCAGCCAAATCAACTGCGGGTCCATATATACAAAAAAAAAATCGCATAAAAAAACAAATATACATTCTAAATTTCAGTCAAATTGTTTAATTCGTTAAAATTTTCATTATAATTCCACCCTAGCGACACCTACCGGGTCAATTTATACAAAAAAAAATTTCCTCAGAGTTCCACAAACATAAATACTAAATTTCAGTTAAATTGATACATGCATTCAAATTTTCGATATAAATCCTCCCTAGCGCCATCTACCGGCTCCATTTGTACATCCAATTTTTTCTGATGATCAAACAAACATAGATTCTGAATTTCAGTTAAATTGGTCCATTCTTTAAAATTTTGATTTTAAACCGACCCCAGCGCCACCTACCGGGTCCATTTGTACATAAAATGTTTTCTCATGATCAAACGAATATCCATTCTAAATTTCAGTTGAATTGGTACATGCATTCAAATGTTCGATATAAATCCACCCTAGCGCCACCTGGATTTGATTTTTTTCAACACAAACAATCTGCGGAAAATTTATAATCGAATAAAAAAAAAATCAGCCAAATCGCTCCAGCCGTTCTCAAGTGATGATATGACATACGTGGACCATTTCATTTTTATATATATAGATTCACAACTAACGGCACCTACTTGTTTATCGAAGAATGCGAACGTCACTGATTGAGAAGCTTATTCTAGACATACCGATTATCTCGACACTTATACTGCGAAGTTGCTGTCGACAACATTAAGGGGGTCGGCAATGAAAGAAAAATGCAGATGACTGGAGCCGGGAATCGAACAACGGATTCCCCGCATTATTGTCGCGTGTACTAACCACTATGCCACGGCCGGTCCATTGTTTGATAATTGATACATGTGTATTATATTTAATTAATATTGTGATATTAGTCAACTATGCAATAGCGCAGCAATATATTAAAAGTGCCTACCTGCACTACTGTGCATTGCCTTGAGTCCCTTGCTATACCATATATAAAACTTTTGGCTTTGCTATAATTCCGATTTTGTTATTAAACGAAACTTGTTCCTTTATGTGACGTCCTGCGATATAATTTTTTGGCCTTAATTGCATTGAACGCATTTTCACCAGAATATGTAATTATGCATATTCACCGTACTAAGGAGTAATATTGGAAGCGAACCAAAAAAAAAAAAACTATTGCAGAAATTCTCTCGGAACTGAAGGAAAGCATTTGAAGCAATTTTTGTGCACTCACTTAGCAGCTGCTATTGATGCACATAATGTGTGAGAGCGGGTGTGTGTGTGTGTGATATCCCAAAGGGAAGCATTCAAATGAAGGGTACTGCTCGCTTTGAGTGCTACTGTATGTACAGACCTTGAGGACATATTATGCTGGAAAACTGGGTACCAATTGTGAGCAAAAATGATTTTTATTGCATTTGCATAATACATGAATTTTTGAGAAATTACTCAATTGAAAGCAAATATGAAGCAAACGTGCAACATGATGTTGGCATCATGTTGGCAGGAAAGCTTTGATATATGTATGCTGTGAAATGTGATACGTGTTGAAAAATTTGAAATGTTTTAGAAATGGTATGGTAATTTAGTACTTTAATTATATTATAATGCAATATGGGGTGTGTTAAAGGCAAACAATTTTATAGTATAATAAAATTAGTAAAAATATTAGTAGTTTAAGGTATGTATACAAATGTAAAAAAAAATCTATATGGAAATATATTTAATAAATAAAATATCTGTATACAAATATGGTTATTTATTTTGTATAACAAATATATTTATTTTATTTTTAAGTATGACACTGTCGGCAGTCTAATGCACATTTTATCTCTAGCATACCTATGTCAACTAACATAAGTACCAAATTATTAAAAAAATACCAACTACTTTTCTTAAAATTTACTTTGATCCTTCGTCCTTGTCAAAAGTTACCCCTTACTAAAATATATGTTTGCAATGCTTGTCTTTATCTATTCATTGTGCTTATTGCTCAGCTTTTACGTATCTTTTGTACAAGTATCACCCCAAATTCTTTCTTCATTTAGTTCATTTTGTCATTGACCGTAATCTCAAGTAATTAGTATTAATCAACAAAGGAAATTCCTCTCCTCCCCCAAGTTCACTGCTATTGTCGTAGTCATTTATCTCAAACTTTTTAAAGTATTTTTTTTTTCGTAAAAAAAGGATTAAAACTTTTTCGCCTTCGCCTCCCAAAAACAAATGAGCAAAATATTGAGAACAAAATGATAAAAAAAACCGATGCAAATAATGGTCAAGGCTTAAGGCAACATCGGCTTCAGTTTATATTGAGCGGGCGTTAGTTTTGTGTGTGTATGTGTGTTTTTTTCGGTATGCAAGCAAATTACAATTCTAACAATAGCAACAACTCACAAAAAATGACAACAATATTTAATTACATCTAATTAAAGACAGGGAGAGACTTTATCTCCAACCTTCTATGAATATATGCACGCCTGAGTTACTTAACGCATTTTGATAAATGAACTGGAATAAGTTAATAAGGTCGTTGTGGATTGAAGATTGGATTGAATTGAAGAATTACTAGCAACACCTCCCGGGGGAATTGCAAAATGGATTGTGTCGTCGTCCGTGTGGAAGAATAAAAACAAATAATATTTCAATGTCTGTCATAGCGGATGGCCCAAATGAAAACGAATAAAAATAAATCGTTTTATCAAATTGGTTTTCAGGGGGGGATATTTTTTACGTTTTCACAGAAAATGGAAATGAATGGAGGAAAAAAACAAATAACTTTTGAAAAAGTTTTTTGTTTTGTTTGTTTGTTTTGTTTTATATATATTGACCCATATCAATCGATATAGTATAGGAGGTTGTTGTAAATGCATGATAGGATTATGTAATGTATTGGTGTATGAACTCATTGGTTGATTATGAAATGTAATGAAAACACCTGTTTGAAGAGCTGCAAAGGATTAGGTAGATTTTGTTTTAATTTTCAATGACTTGTTAAAGAATCTATTGAAAATTTTATGCAAAAATCTATTGCGATGTTCGTAAAGTGTGATTCATGTAGAGGTATTTATACCCTCACTCTACGGGAAGGAGAGTATATATACACATAGAAGGAGTCAAACCCTAGGTTTCTTTTCACCAAATTCGATTCTTGACTTTTTAAGTCGTTTGAGCCATGTCCATCTGTCTGTCTGCCTGGCTGTCCGGCTGGTACGCACGATAAATTTTGAAAGACCCAACCAAATGTTTTGAAACTTTGCACGAGTTATTATTTCCCCAAAACTACTTACGGTATTGTAAATGGGCTACATGACCTCGCCCCTTCTGGTACCTACCATACGAATATATCATTACGCCCACTTTAGAAATTGAGTAATAATATCAATACACCCATCGTGCCCAAATTCTTTATTTAGTACATCTACAGTAAGATAACATTTAGGAGAAAAAACTGGAGGTATAGCCACGCCCCATCTGGTACCTCCCATACCATCTGGTACCCCCCATTTTTGAAATCTATTAATATTATTAACACAACCAATGCGATCGTAGCCAAATTCTAGTAAAGCTAAAGCCGGATAAAGTTTTGGACAAAAAATCTGGAAGTCTATGTACGCCCCTTATGGTACCTCCCATACAGATGTACCATTACACCCACTTTAGAGATGGAGTAATAATATCAATACACCCAACGCGATCGCAGCCAAATTCTAGTAAAGCTAAAGCCGGATAAAGTTTTGGACAAAACATATTAAAGACTATCTACGCCCCTTATGGTCCCTCCCATACAGATGTACCATTCCGCCCACTTTAGAGATGGAGTAAAAATTTCAATACACCCAACGCGATCGTGCCAAAATTCTTTACTTAGTAATGCTATGACGGGATAAAGTTTCTGAGAAATAATTGGAGGTCTAGCCACGGGCCTTCTGGTACTTCCCATACAAATGTAAAATTCCGCCCACTTTAGAAATCGAGTAATAATATCAATACAACCAAAGCGATCGTGTCCAAATTATGTATTTTGTTAAGCTTTAACAGGATAAAGTTTTGGAAAAAAATACAGAAGTCTAGCCTCGCCCCTTCTGGAACCTCCCATACAAATGTACCACTCCGCCTACTCTATATATTGAGTAATTATATCAATATACTATACTTTGAGGGTATATGTAAGACGGAAATAAGAATTTCGTCTTCGAATTTGAACTTATAATGCCGGGTACTATTTCAATATCAAACTTCATCCATCTGGTGTTTTTGTACAGTGTGACTACGCCCGCTCCGCCCACTAATCGAAAATACACATTTCGTTAACCAAGTTGTAATTGTAGTGTCGAGTACTATCTATGTATCAAATTTTATTTTTCTAGGACTAAAACAAAGTTTTCAACCGTCTCCTCCGCCCACTGATTGAAAAGAAAAAATGTCGTCTGTCAAATTGTAATTGTAGCACTAAATACTATCAATATCTCAAATTTTATCTATATAGGACTTAAATAGAGTTTTGATACGCTCCTTCCGCCCAGTTAACGAAAATAGAAATTTCATCTTCGAATTTGAACTTTGGTACCGAGTACTAACTAAATACCAAATTTCATACATCTAGGGATATTCTACAGTGTGGCCACGCCCACTTCGCCCATTATTCGAAAATGCAAATTTTGACTACCAAGTTGTAATTGTTTTATCTTTGTAGGAATAAAATAGAGTTTTGATCCGCTCCCTCTGCTTACTTAACGAAAATAAAAATTTCTTCTGCAAATTTCAATTTACCGTGCCGAGTACTATCTATCTGAATACCAAATTTCATACATTTGGGCTTTTCTACACTGTGGTCTCGCGCACCCCGCCCACTAATCGAAAATACAAATTTTGTCTACCAAGTTGTTAATGTAGTGCCGAGTACTATCTATGTATCAAATTTTATCTCTCTAGGTCTGAATAGAGTTTTGACCCGCCCCATTTTTTACAGTGTGGCCACGCCCACTCCGCCTACTGACTGAAAATAAAAAAAGTCATCTTCGATTTTGAACTTATAGTGCCGAGTACTATCTGTATACCAAGTCCACCAAGTTGTAATTGTAGCGGCTAGTATCTTACAGAACAAAGATCGACAACTTTTTGCGGCCAATGTTGGAGCAACATCCTAATTAGAGGTTTCAACAAGATGGAGCCACTGCGCATACAGCTAGGCAAACTATGGACATGCTGCATGAAATTTTTGGTCTCATTTGGGCCACCCTGTATCGCTATCTACTGGGATATGACAACTGCGTTCCTTGGATAACTTAATCTCTGTTTCACCGTATTCTACAAACAAATATGCTTTGCTCTTTCAGAATAAAATAAAAAAATTAGAGTATCGTTATAAAAAAGTGGCCAAAAATTCCTTCATACTTAAAATAGAGAAAAAGCACAAAAGTTTGCAATTTCGAGGCAAAAACAGACAGATGTGACAAGTTCTCTATAAAAATGTATATATCGTTGGAATGGTCTAAGATTCTTTTTTCGAAACCCGTTAAAGAATCAAAATTCGGTTAAGAGGGTGTTAGTAAACGTTATAGTTTACTCCCCAAGTTCCTTAATTTTTTTTTTCATTTTATTACAGTGTTATAATAGTCATCCCAAACCCAACACACCCTTTTCCATAACATATGCTTTTCAATTTGAGTGCGTGTGTGTGTATACTGGGATTAAATATGTGGTAAATCAAGAGCCGACTGTAAGTAATTGAGAACTTTTCCACACAACCGTTACAATCACTAAGACATTTAGGCAAGTATTGTATATAGAAAAAAAATTTAACTACCATAACCTTGCCGGAATATTTAGGCAAACTGCGTAATACAACCCGTACCTTAACCATAACGAAAAATCCTAGTTGTAGCTTTTCAAATAGTAAGTTTCAGCCTCAATCTTTATTTAAGGGTTTGGAAGAAAAACAATCAAAAATTATTAACATGATTTTGCAAAGAACCCATAAAATACATACACTTCCTCTTTATTGAGTTAGTAAATAAAGATTAGCTTATGCCTATGTATAAGTTTGAGAAAGGTTCGCTATTGGGCGTACAAAAGTTCCCTGCCTATATTTTTGTTAATAAATAAAACAAAATTTATTCCAAAATCAATTATTAGCCTGTGGCAAAAGTCATAAATTTCCCACAGAAATATGACACTTTAAAATAAGTCGTGGCGGCATTAAAACAACCTCCATGATAGAACCATTTACCATTGGAAAACTTTTTACGCTGTTAACTTTGAACTGTGTTTAGTTATCGTTATCGCAGCGCGCGAGACCGAAACACCTTTGTGCCATTTCAAATTTGATGTAGAGTACGTGCGATAAAATATGACATATTGACATACACGCATAGCAACGAGTGGGTGGTTAAACTTTTTTTAAAAACGATTTAAATTTTACGACAGTCCCAACTCTCCTAATTTTTGTTATAATGAAGGAGGTTTTTAATTGGTATTTAGTTTTAGTAATAAATTGAGGTCACCAACTACTGGCGTTTCTTAGTGGGCTATTAAGGTTTAAAATTAAAAGTCAATCTACTGCATGGAATTGAGGGGATACTTTAATTATATGTATAACATGTATGTAAGTAATGAAAATCATGTGGTAGTACCTGTGGCTAAATTGTATGAATTAAGTTGAGGTTTAAAGTGTTTGTGCGGTTGGAGAACGACTTTAAACTGATGACTACCCAAAGTGTTTGTAACTTTAATGCTGATCTAAAGTGATAGTCAAAGTTGTGCTAAGAAATATTTAAAAAGTTTTTAAATTCGTTGACAATATCACCAAAAATTCACTAGAAGAATCGTATAAAAACTCAAATTCCCTGTACATTCCATGAATGAGGTATGGTTTAGCTTCTTGCATTGTTGTGAATTAACACGTTCTCTGTTTTTAGATTAACAACTAACGGCACCTATTTGTTTTTCGACGAATGCGAACGTCACTGTTTGAGTAGCTTTTGCTAGACATGCCAATTGATCCGACACTATACTGCGACGTTTCAGTCGACAATACTGAGAGGGTCGGCAATGAAAGAAAAATGAAGATGACTGGGGTCGGGAATCGAACCCGGGATCTCCCGCATGGTAGTCGGGTGTTCTAACCATCATTCCACTGCCGCTCTAGTGTGTATATTTAGTCAAAAATAAGAATGTATTAGATACTACCAGGTTCCAATATCTACATTGTCAATAGTTCTAAGGATACGAGTGGATTCTCAATGACAAGCACATGTTAATTGTCTACATCAGAAGACATTCCCTGATGTATATTTGGTAAGTAGTAGTGGCGACTTAGTCTATAGTAATCAATAGTACTGCTGACATTTTCTTCTGGGAAGCATAAGTTTTTTAGAGCGTTTATTTTTATTGTAAAACACAAAAATCCTTGAATTCGGTCTTGGTGTTGCTGCACCCTATCTACGAATTCGACAGAGTTTTTAGATTTTTTTTTACAGAAATTTATACAAAATATTTTACTTAGTTTAGAATGACTAGAAAATCGACAAGTTACAAAAGAGTTACCTGCTCTACCGGAAGTAACGATCTTGTCATGATGTGGAAGCTTACATGCTGTTTTTATGCTGAGAATTGCTGGGGGTAACTTAATGGCTAACACACATTTGCCTATTTGTAGACCCATTGAATCTTAATTGTGTTAAAGCAGCATAACCAAAGGTTAACGAACCCCCTTATCCGGAGTGTTATCTGTACTGTGTTCTTCGGATGGTTTGCAGCCAGAGGTATCCGACTGTATTCTGAGGGAACCTCACTAATTTCCCTGGGCGACTTAGTGAGTAAAAGGTTAAGCTCCAAAGTCCTTAACAGGGGCAATGACACAGGAGCTAATCTACATGGGCAACTAAGTGAGTTATATGTTTAGCTACCAAGTCCTTAACAGGGGCTATGACTATGGGTATCAAACAAGAAAGTTTCATTCGGGTAAACCAACTTACGAAAGGGGTGTTGCTAAGGTTTAAATAGTTCTCTAATCTAGTTAAAGCATTACTAAATACAAAGTTTGGGTAAGATTAGTAGTTTAGTAGTTCTCTAATACTGTATTTAGTTAAAGCATTACTAAATACAAAGTTTGGGTAAGATTGCGTTAGGAGTATTGATTTTATTGCTGTATTTATAAAGTGGCGGAATGGTACATTTGTATGGAAGGTATCAGAACGGGAGTGGCTGGAGTACCCATTTTTTCTTTAAAACTTTTTCCTGTTATAGCATAACAATATACAGAATTTGCGCACGATCGCGTTCGCTGTATTGATATTATAACAGGATATCTAAAGTGGGAGGAAGGAGGAGGCAAAACTTCAAATTTTTCTCCAAAACTTTATTTAGTTATATTTTTACAAAATATTGAATAGAGTTAGTAATATAATTACTAGATTTGGACTAGTACATGTATATAGGCGGTACCAGAAGGGCGTGGCTAGACTTCCAATTTTTTTTCCAAATCTTTAACTTGAAAGCTTTACTTAACACAGAATTTGAAACGATCGCGTTGGGTGTATTGATATTATTACTCTATTTCTAAAATGGGCGGAATGGTATATTTGTATGGGAGATGTCAGAAGGGGCGTGGCCATGTAGCCCATATGCAATGCCGTCAGTAGTTTACGGAAAATATTAACACACTTGCAAAGTTTCAAAACAGTTTTTTACTTCCTTCATGCTTACCAGACATACAGATCGACGGTTAGACAGACGGACGGACAGAGGGATAGATATACGGACAGACAGACGGACAGGGATTTGATCCCTAACGACTAAAAATTATCCATGAATCAAATTTGGTTCAAAGAAACCTGGGTTCTAAAGTGACTCCTTCTATGTGTTGCACTTTTGGGTCATATCAAAAAGAATTTGAAACAGGTAATTTTTTTTTTTTAAGATGCTATAAAATAAAATGCTGAATACTTTCTCAAATTTCTTTTTTATTTGAAAGTAAAATCCTTCCGGTTAATTATGGAAAATAATTTCATTCAAATGGCTGCCTCGGCTGGCCATGCAGAGCCTACACGATCGATCCAACTTTTAAGCACATTATCGATTGTGTGCAGCAGTATTTCACCAATGGCTTCACGAATATTGTCCTTTAAAGCGTCAATTGTCTCTGGTTTGTCGGCGTAACACTTATCTTTAATGGCACCCCACAAATAATAGTACAACGGCGTCAAATCGCAGCTCCGAGATGGCCAAACGACATCAGATCTGCGGCTGATAATGCGATCTTCAAAAACAGGGCGCAAATCATCGAGTGTAGCTTCGGCTGTGTGGCACGTAGCGCCGTCCTGTTGAAACCAAATGTTGCCAATATCCTCCTCTTCAATTTTTGTGAACAAAAATTCGTTCAACAAGGCCCGATAACGGTCGCCATTGACTGTAACGGCCACTCCTTGCTCATTTTCGAAGAAAGATGGCCCAATTATGCCTCTGGACCAAAATCCGCACCAAACAGTGACTCGTTTTGGGTGCATCGGCTTTTTAATGTATGCGTGCGAGTTTCCTGTTCCCCAAATGCGACAATTTTGCTTGTTTACATACCCGCCAAGATCAAAATGAGCTTCATCTGAAAAGATGATTTTTTTTCTTTGGCAAAATCGGTATCTTCTGTAAGTCGATCGCAGGCCAACTTGTTCAAGCGTATACACAACCATATTCGTTCAGAGGAAGGATAAAACTAATTATCTGTCAAATCAGACATGAGCTAAGTGTTACCGTTCACGAAATAAGCACTATGTGAAAAAAAAAACGTTAGATGGTGGACCCGATAAATGTTAGCTGACAACATACTAGCAAAAATTTTGTTGCACAAAAATTTATGGTTTTTGACGCAAAAAGTACTTTAAGTACCAAAAAGTACTTTTATAGTACGAAAAAATATTTTTGTTGCATCAGAAAATACTTTTATTGATTAAAAATTTACTTTGGTTGCGCCCAAAAAGTACTTTTATGGTACCAAAAAGTACCTTATTTTACCAAAAAGTACGTTTATTGTGCTCAGAAAGTACTTTTTTATTACGATAAGGAATTTTATTGTACTACTTTTGTTGAACAAAAAAAGTACTTTTATATAAAAAGCGCCAAAAAGTATATTTCTTGTAACGACAAGATCATTGTACTAAAATTTACTTCTATGTTCCAAAAGGTACAAGGTACAATATGTAATTTTTTTGTTCCATAAAGTACTGTAGTTGTGTCAAAAAAAAACAGTTTTTGGACACAAAAAATACTTTTATTGTACCCAAAAAGTACTTTTATTACACCAAACTGTATTGTTATCGTACCAAAAGTACATTTCTTGTACCGACAAGTTAATTGTAACATAATTTATTTCTATTGTCCCAAAAGGTACTGTTATCGTACTAAAAATTACATTTATTGTACTGACAAGTACTTTGGTTGGACGAAAAAACTGTTATCGTACCAAAAAACATTTTTTTTAGTATAGAAAGTGTACCAGAAATTAACGCTATAGTATCGCAAAGTGCTTTTATTGTGACGACAAGGACTTTTGTTGCACCAAAAAGTACTGCTATCGTACCAAAAAGTACTTTTACTCCAATCATTATAATTTAACACAGCGCACAGAGGGGCAAAATCGCAAAATATGGAGATTAATTGAAAAATAAAAAATTGATTTTTTTAAAAATACTTAGTATCCGATTAAAGTATATAAAATTCTACATCACTACTGAAAATTTCATATGTCATATGTATTTTACTTGTCAAGCTGCATTGTATTAAAGTTAAGTAATTTTTGAGTTATTCACGCACAATAGTGTTAATTGAAATTCGGTATATTTCGACGCTTAAAACATAGTTTTTCTCAAGCCAAAAGTAATAATTTTACAATGGAATCATTAAATTCAGGTATTTTAGCGTTGTTCTAAAAATAATTGTATTAACAAAAGTTGTGTAGAAATATTTTTAATTTTTTTTTAAAAATATGTCTAAATATTTGCTATTTTTAAAATATTCGTGGATATTTAAATATGAATGGTGTCAGTTGGCGCTCAAATATTAATTTTTTAAGAAACTACAGTTCCTAGGCTTTCATATTCAGTAATAACATGTTGCGCGTTTTTGTGCGAATTTTTTTTATTAAATTAATTGTGAAAATAGCTACTCAAAAAAGAACACCAGTTCTTGTCTTTTGTTTGCATTTCCTTCGTTTTCGTTGTTATAATTTGTGTTTTTTTTATATCATTGGCAACTGCGTGTTACAATGACATAAATAAGTTTTTAATACATGGCCCATAAATCATTTCGCACGCGCTATTACAGATCAGTGAACTGTCTGAGGAAGCCCAGGAAGCCCGAAACAAAGATTTTAAAAACAATAGAGAACCTTTCTCTAGCAAATGTAGTCGGGAGGATTGCAATCGGGACATATTAAATAGGTTCCTACTAAGTTCATATCCAATCCTATCTTGAAAACAAAATTGCCGAAAAAAAATCCCCCAACTTCCAAAATCAGTTGTAGATCTACTAGTTTCGCCTTAAGTTTTTGACGAACGTGGCACCAGAAGGCACAAATCATGATACATATGACGACAATGATTATATCGAGGACGATTTAGAGTATGATGACTTTGGGCATATGACTTTGGACATATATATAAATACTTATGTATAATTTTTTTTTCTATTGTGTAGACTTGAAGGAACAAGCTATTTACATTTTTGAAAAAACGCTCACCAGACACATCCGTGCGCGATCGAACAATTTTAATATCTGCTTTGAGTTCCATATATTACATATACGATACAATTATCCCCCTTTCGTCCACTTATATTACAATAAAAAAAAATTGATTACTATGTATAAATTGGTATAAATTGGAAAAAGTAATATTTCAAAAAAAAAAATCCACTGAGCCAGAGCAATTTTTGAAAGGGGATGTGGCACCGCCCTATTCCACCTTGGATGTAATTCGTACTGTACGATCAACATATATACCAAATCTCATCTTGATACCTCTAATAGTTCATGAGATATACCCGTTTTAAGTTTCAGGTTATATGGGCGGTGCCACGCCCCTTTATCCAATCATAACCAAGTCTGGCCAAAGACTATAGCAGGTCAACAGTACAACATTTCGTGACAATCGGTCTATAACTATGGCCGCTAGAGCGATTTTTAATAAGGGGGGAGTGGCACCGCCCACTTTTCCAAAAGATGTTTAGCATATGTCACTCAGTGATAATGTAGCATTCTAATAGTGAAAGAAATTTAAATTCGGATAAGTAGTTTAATTAATCTCCATTTTTTGGGATTTCGCCCCTCTGTGCAGCGTAAAATCAATGTTATAAAAACCAGTTATATAATTATCTCAGATACCCTACACAATTTGTAAAAATTAATATAATAACATTATTGGTATTCACAATCGTAACTATTTTCCTAATTTTTTTAACCTCCAAAATGGTGAGCTTGCATGCCAAATATCAGCTCAATAGCTCTTAAACTGCAGACAGAAGACTCAGATTTATCATCGCTACATATATATCTGTGGCTGTATGGAAAAACATTATCATACATACCACGCTTTCAAATGAAAGAACATACAGAATATAAATTCGAAGTCCTTTTGGATCAGTTATTCTGATTTGTTTTCGTGAGATCACAAATCTACTTTGTAGATTTATTAGGTATTGTTTCATTTCACTGCCACCTAACCACTCCCGAGTAAAAGTTAAATTGTAAACTGTTCCACCAAAAAAACATTTTGAATATTAATGCGCTTATTACATCGCAATTTCACGCCTATTTCCCAAGGGCTAAAAACAAGTACCCAAGTGTCGCCCCTCCACCACCGTCAAAAAAAGAATATTTTTCTCAATGAACTTTATCCGCTATAATTCTGTGATAAAATTAATAAGCAGTAAATAACATAAATCGTTTCAATTTGTTATAGTCTAAGTAATGGTTGGACTCTCCAACTGTCTCACCGCCCCTCCATATACGTTCCAATTGCCACCCTTCTGAAAGTTCTGCTGGTCAAGTGTTCTCTCTGTGCCCTTATTGCTGAGACCAACGTAATTTAATCGCCTTACAATTATGTGCATAAATCTGCTGCAAACAACAACAGCAACAACAACATCGACATCGACAAAAGTTATAAGAAAAACATTAAGAACAGACTAACAGCATACAGCAATTCAAACCATATCTTTCTTTAGCGCTGCTCGTCTCTGGCCACCTTCGCATGTGGCAGAGAGCGACTGAGAGGAGACAAAAATAACGTATACTATAGGATAAAGCTCAATGGCGTTTAAATAATTTACTGACATCTACAGTAACACAAACATAAAATGAGCAACGCCAACAACTCGAGAGGCACTTTGTTGTAGCTGTTATTTAATGTCACTTACATTCAAGTTTCACCAAAAACTTGAATACTAAAAAAGGGGAGAAAACAAAGAACGACAACAAGGAAAGACATTTTGGAGAACTATTTACGAGAAAATGGCAAAAGACTTTAAGCATTGGCACAGGGAATAAGAAGCATGACGATAAACACATATACATACGAAGACCACCCACCAACCCTACTAGGTTAATTTTTTCCCATGCCACTCAATAAACCCACTTCACACTTTCGCACTTTTAAATGAGTTAAATGAACGAAAGGACCTCTTGAGTTAAGAAATTTTTAAAATTTGTGCTTTATCGAAAGTTATCGTAACTTTTGATAATTTCTTATATGTTGATGGCAGCACTACGTTGCCAACATTAGGAGAGCGAAAAAGGGTGCAGCGCTTTAAACTTTTAGTAAATGTTAAGAGTTTGTAAGAAATTCTCCGAAATTTTAAAGTCTCCAAATTACCAACCACACTCCATGTTTAATATTTTCTATTAAACTAAGGCCATTACTAATTATGTTTGATGACAGCAACTTTGAAATTGTCTTTCAAGCGCATTAACCGGGCGTTGGTGAGCCGAAGACATAATGGAGGAGCAAATTACGACGAGTAGAAGGTCATCAAGACATTTGATTCTCTATGTCACTGCGTGTTCACACAGCAAAGGATGTCTAATGTCAAGGATATCATATGAAACACAAGACATTGTTAGTGGGATGATTACAAAGCCAACAGGCATTCGAATTAGCTGAACAACAATTATGGCAGAGAGAAGAGCCCTCATATGTGGGCAAACAAAGAGAAGAGGAAATGCTCACGTAGCACTTTTATTCGCAGAC
The DNA here is from genome assembly GCA_964034835.1 of Muscina levida. Classification (NCBI taxonomy): domain Eukaryota; kingdom Metazoa; phylum Arthropoda; class Insecta; order Diptera; family Muscidae; genus Muscina; species Muscina levida. The sequence continues at coordinate 28,112,247 of OZ035882.1, read as the reverse complement.
AAAACAAATTGTATGTCTATAGAGGTAGTTTGGGGTCGATGCAGGGGGAGGGGGGTTGTGGTGAGTAAACAAACATTTTTCATTTTACACATTAAGGATGTCAAAGGACTGATGGCGAAACTTGTGTTATTGCCATCTGAGGTTTGAGTTGAAATTTGAGACTTTTAAGTTTTGTTTAGTTTAGGGGGTTTCCCTTTCAATAGACAACTTTTTTTGTTGTTAGACAAATTATAATCAATTTTTCCACAACAGTTCACAGTATGGTGAATTGGGATTGACACACTCCTATGTGACAATGTAGTAGGGTGATCAGTTCGGTTTTCAAAAACCGGCTACTCGTTTTTTTCACTTATAAAAACCGTCGGTTTTTTTTAAATCCCTATTTTTCGAATATCGAATAATCCGGTTATTTTTTGTCGAATCTCGGTTTTTTGGCGTTCGATATTTTTTATTTAAATTTATTTTTAATTGTGTTAAATATGTTCTCGTACTTGTTTTTTTTCAGTGTTTCGGAAGAACAACCTAATTGTTAGTTTTATAAATCTTCAATGTTTAATAAGTCGGCTGAAAAGCGAAAGAAATTACAAATGTTTGTAAAAGACCAATTTAATAAGGAGCTTCAACTTATCAATGATGTTAAGCACCACTGGAATTCTATAACCAATATGGTTTCTCAATTTTTAAAATTGCACAAATGTGTGAATCATACTTTATTTGAGTTAGGACTGAAACCATTTAGTGAAAATGATATCGCAACTTTGTCTGTGCTTAGTGACACCCTTAAACCTTTGGAAATGTCTATACAAAAACTTTCTGCAAAATCTTCGACTTTAGCTGATGCTGAAGGTATTTTTAAATTTTTACTTTAACACTTTTCAACAATTCAAAAGACGTATATCAGAACGACGTGTTCAAACCCTGAATACTCTCATTTTGTATTTAAGTACGAGTAAACTCCCAATTAGTGACGCATTTCTAATATATTCAATATTAAACGCCTCGTACACATTTTCAATGTCAAGTTTTATAAAAACCAAAGAAAAAAATAGGTATCCACCCAAGCACTAAAATTGTATCTTATTTCTTAAATGTTACTTTAGGTAAAACTAAAGATTAAATTAAATATATTTATATATAATCAATTATTTACAAATGAATTGTTTTGTTTCGTTTGTCTTTGTTAAAATAACAAACTGATCTCACTAATGTTTTGCATTGTAATTATAATTAAACTAAAAGTTTATTTTGTATAGGTATAATTGATTTGTTTTCTGTTATTTTTTAATAAAATTTTTTGTCAAAAATTGTGTTTTAATTTGTTATTTGGCATAATTTTGAAAACCGGATTATCCGGTTTTTTGTGAATTTCAAAAAAAGCAACCGGTTTTTTATAAATGCCATTTTTCGAATAATTCGAAAACCGGTTTTCGCAAAAACCCGAATAATTGATCACCCTACAATGTAGCAATCATTAAAAAAGGCGATAAAACCATAGAAAAAATTGAGAAAGACCGGCACATAAGCAGCGTGAACGTTGCGATGGTAGGTAGGTAAATTCATCAATTACCTTAAAACAATAATTGTCAACGTATGATAATCATACGCCACCATATAACAATATAACAAAAGAGCCTAAAACGTGACAAATTCCAAATTAAAAATTAACTTCAAATCGATATTAAATTATTATGGCATGTAACTTAATGAAACGAATGCTGCAGAACTTCTTCTTCTCGGGGTTACTTTCACGTGCAGTTCTCAGAATTAAGTCCCAAAATTATGGGTTGTACTGTGTTATTTTTGTTTTGTCCTCGTTGACCACTAAGCCAATTTTTGCTGACTCCTTTTCCAGTGAAGAGTAAACTGCAGTAACATCCCGTAGATTTGATGTCTATATAATCGGCTATTGCCATGTGTGAAACATGGTGCCAGACATATTGACACCTTCACGATAACTATATTAAACTAGCGGACCCGGCAAACTTCGTCTCGCCCCAATTTTATGCCTTTAGAAAAACTCAGTAGAGAATGTTTGATAAACATTGTTTTTCGATTAGTTTTCCGCCTCAAAAACAAACAACGAAGGCGGTTCTCCAAAACTCGAAATGGCAACGTTCAACTGACCGGACATAAAACAGGGAAATTCGAGATTAATCTCATATACTTCCAACGATTGGCCTTGCGATTTATTGATTGTCGTCTGGGAATTGGAATGGATGATCAGTTGGAATTATCTAATTTGTAAGATAAGGACTTCCTCTTCTTTGAATTTGTTCTTTATGATCGTCTGAAATCACATTTTTTTATCAGATTCTTGACGGACAACCGCGTACCGTTGCACAATTTCGGTTGATTCAGATTCCGCAATATGATTATGATCGATCCCACCTTTATCTGTAAATTATGCGGCATATTAAGCGAGTGGAAAATTCGGTCGGATTGTTGGTCGCTTCATCCTTTACGGTCACGCTGTAAACAGATTTGTACGAATGCAGTTCTCAAGCGATTTAACTTTCTAATCTGAAATTGTAGCTATTAATGTATTTATTCTTCTCTGCTAGTAACATACTGCCCGTAAATTAATCCAATCGAGATTTTTATAATTTTGTGCTATGTCATGAGTTACTTTTCCAACGATGTGAACTGGCAAAAATGTGCTGGGAACGATATCAATTCAGTCGAAACATCAACCCGAATTTGGCCATTGCCAAGCACTGGCAGTTGTTTCGGGAATTCAGCAGAAGATGGGAGGTTCTGGAATGAGCCCCTAATTTTTTGGTCAATTACAACTTCTTGACGTTTTCAAGCATGGTTTTAGTATATCAGCAGCATTAGACATTTTGAGCAAAATCATAGCCCCACAAAATCGTTTTAAATTCCCTCGTAAATCCTTTATCGTTCGGTCAACTACTTCCAAAGCTCATTTAGTCGTTATCGAGCATTCATCCGAAATGTTGATTTGGCATTCCCGTATCTACTTCGCCGTTGCGAAATTCTTGGTCATTGTATACTTTGGCTTTTCAACCGTGAGAAGATTCATCGACAGTTTGAAAGTGGAATTTGCAGTTCAAATGCCTTCCAACAATGTGACAGGTATGCCAGAGGATGCAGCGGCTAACGTTATTTGAGATCTTGACCAAATTGTTGCCGGAATCAACAAAAAATGTCTTAGGTGTCCCACTCGGAGCATCGAGAAAGTAAATGCCTCCAGTTTCATCGTGAATCGAACACGTTCTTGTACTCGGTATTTAACAGCGGCACATTTGTTCGAACTCTTCCGATCAGCTCATCTAGATTATAGTCTTGCTTCTGTTAAAATTCGCGATCGAATGCATTTTGCATCGAACGATTTGACGCTGACACTCCCAATGTCGGGTTCGACGGATTTTTTTATTTAAATGTTATTTTTCTCGTTACCAACCAACATTTAACCGAAAATTTTCCACCTAGAGATCGTTCAAAACCATCAAATCATGCGAAAATTGCAAAATTTTGTCAATAAAAAAAACACATTTTTTTGACTTTTCCGGAATTTTCCGAGTTTTTCCCTAAAAATTTTCTATTTTCACATTCGAAAAGCCATTCCGTAACAACTGCACTCAAAATTCCATACAAAAAACCAATTTTGGATTTTTCCAATTTCGCGACTTTTTCAAAGGATTTTCCCAATATTATCATAAAACCCTCATACCAATTACGAGCAATTGAATAATAATTGAAAACAAAAGGGGTCAGCCGTTCTCCCTTGATGAAGTACTACAGACTGTTCACACCGTTTTTATACATATAGGTTTCACAATAAACCGAATTTTTCCAAGCATCATAACGAATTTTCCACCTTTACGTCGTCTAAAATCATCAAATCAAGCGAAAATTTTCGATGAAAAAATTCCAAATTTTCGAGTTATTTGAAGAATTTTCCGAGTTTTCCATCAAGAATATTTCTATTTTTCCATTCCAAAAGTCATTTTGGAATGATTATCCGAAATTTTCACATTTACATCATTCAAAATTATCAAAACACAATAAAATGTAAAATTTCGTCGAGAAAAAATTCTAATTTTTGAAATTTTTCCATAATTTTCCAACCAAAATTTTCTGTTTTTTAACCGAAAAGCCACTACGGAACAATTGCACACAAAAAGTTATACAAAAACACAATTTGCGATGCAAAATGTTTCTGAAAAAATCCAAATTTTTCGAGTTTTTCCGGATTTTTCCGAGTTTTCCACCGAGAATTTTTCTATGTTTCCATTTGGAAAGTCATTTCAAAATAATTATCCAAAATTGTTCACTGTTACATCGTCCAAAATTATCAAATCATACGATAATATGCAAAATTTCGTCGAACAACAAATTCAAACTTTTTGAATTTTTCCGGAATTTTCGCATTTTTCAACAAAAATTTTCCATTTTTTAATTGCACACAAAATTCCATACAAAAAGGCAATTTTCGATTTTTCCAATTTTCCGGAAGATTTTCCCAAAATTTTCTTTCACATAAACCTGCTCCTGCCAATAACGAACAACTTAAAAAAAGTTTGAGCAAAATCGGCCCAGCCGTTCTCAATTGATGAATTACTATACATTTTTGCCACCATTTTTATATATATAGATACTGTACAGACAAGCTATCACCCTGCCTGAGATATCTTTCTATGTTGAATGGTTCAGAGGGATCCTTACCAATCTTAACCGAGATTTAGGTGTTTTCCATAGTACATCTGCAAGGTCAAATTAGCTTTACAGAAATACCAAATTCAGTTTTTTCCAGGATTTGTTGTAAAATAAAAATTTGATCCGTCGTAGATTTACTAGGTCTAAAGCCAATTAGTTTTCTACAATTGGCTTTAGACGTTTACACAATATGCTCGAAAGGACCTTGTACGCAATTGGTAATAGGCTTATTTCACGATAGTTCTTACACTCACTACGATCTCATTTCTTGAATATGGGACATAACATCCTGAAACTCTAAACGCCGGGTAGCTATCCTTTAGCCAGATTTTCCTGCTTCTCTCCTCCTGCCTTAAACAATTCAGCCGGAAGACCATCGGCTCCAGCTGCTTTGTTATTTTTAGGCGAATAATGCTACACGTAGCTCACTCTAGCTCGGAGGTGGATAGTTAATACTATCGTCATGGATTGGAGCGGGATCTTCTGGAGTGGTGTCCGTATCCAGCAGATTTCTGAAATGTTCTCTCCATATTTTCAGAACGCTATTCGTGTCCGTCACTAGCCACCGCTGACACTGTTCCACGCATTCTCGCCTTAATTCGCTGGTAGAATTTTCGGGCTTCCCCTCTACTTCGCAGCAACTCTGTGCATTGATCCTGTCTCTTCTTCAGCTCCTTGCCTCTCATCTCTTCTACCTGTGCTGTTCACGAACCATTGGCTGCAGTTTCATCATTGTACCAGTCATCTTCTTGAGACGGCTTTGAGTACTCAAGTCCGTTCTTTGGAGCCGGCATTATTTTGCAACTGCAAGGTAATATTATCAGTCGTTGTAGCATTCCGTAGCAGTTGTGTTAGGTCGTTGGAGTAGATGTCCGCTACCTCTGTGGCCCGCAGTTTTTCGCCATGCTTAGCTTTGTGCGTACCTTAATTGCGGTAAAGAAGTGATCGGAGTAATCAAAATTGATGTTCTAGCTTTATATTTAGATCTTGCTATAAAAATTATAGAAAATCGTAAATATTAAAATTTATGAAATATAATATTATCACGTAAACAGTATGCGTACCCTAAGCAATACAATTTTTTTTACAATCTTTTGTTCCCTCCTTACAATCACATAAAAAAACAATGGCAGGCAATGAAAATATAATGTAGATGACTGGCTCCAGAAGACGAACCTGGGATCTCCCTCCTGGTAGTCGCGTGTTCTAACCACCATGCCACGGTCGGTCCCGTACAATCACAACTTGGTATAAAAATTATAGCAAGCCCAAAGTTATAGAATTTTCAAAAAATTATGATAATATACTTGAAAATTTTAAATCCAAATTAATATGGTTTCAATACATAGACATACGAGTATTTCAATGCACAAAAAAAAACAATAATAAACTATTGTTTATTTCCAATAGTATACCACAAGTGTTAGTATAAGAACTGGATCATAAATGCCAGTTGCTGCGATGTGGTCAGAGAATAAATATTAAATAATAACAAACACATCTAAACCACTTCCAAGGATATATTGTTGCCGAACAGCTTGGTAAGGGTATTCGTTGTAACAAGTGACAATAATTGCTTTAACATTGCAATGATTTTGTAGTCGTAAAATTATTTTCAAACTTATTTGTAACCTGCCTGGGATAATATTTTAAAGCTATCATGTGTTTTCTTACCTGTAATGAAATAGAAAAAAAAGCGTTAAAATGATTTCAAATAGTTTTCAGATTAAATATAATAAATTAATTAAAAAAAATCTCACAATAAATTACAATTTATTAATCATAATTTCATTAAAATTTTATGAAGCTTATTGTCATAAAATGAATATCAAGTGTATTTGTAATGTCATTATAAAAGATGAACCAAAAGTAATTTTATTTTTTTTATACGACGATAAAGAAAAAAACTAGATAAATGAGATAACATTTGTTTAGTTATTATGAAAGTAGACAAAGAGGGGTTTTATTTTATAAAAATTACATCATTTGTATGTGACCCTTGGTAGTGATGACATTTCTGCAACCTGCAGCGAAATTTGTCAATGATGGCTTGACGGGTGTTGCATAAACTGTTTTGAATTCCGTTGCAAATATGTTACGTTTATACCTGATGTACTGAAGAATCAATCAATGCCCAAACACTTTGCAAACTGCACCCATTGATTCGGTGCGACATGACAATCGCTGATTAAAACCACTAAAATTCTGTAGTGCTGAAGCAAAAAAATTTTCATGGGTGAATGCAGGGGATTTCAGTGCTTTATTTTAGGATAAGTATTACTCTAATACTCTGCTGCAGTTTTGCTGCAGCTGTCTACATCACGTTTGGGTGGAAGTTTATCTCCTCTGAGAAAAAAACTAGTAAGGTAATTATCTTCGGCTATGCCAAAGATCAGATAACAACATTTTATTTACCCCAACAAGGCAAATCGACACTTACCACCTCTTTGTCGATTACAAAACTGGCTTCGATTTCGGCATCGACTATACGAAGCCATGTCTGAGGTGCCTGACTAACCCTGCAAAGATAATTCGTCTATGCCGGTAAACCCTTACGAATACGAAATCCTCTGTTCGGATTGGCTAGGATCTATCTGCGCCATTCGTTATGACGAGAGGTCTTAGACAGGGTGATGGTTTGTCATGCATGCTGTTTAACATAGTGATGGAGATGGTGTTAAGCAAAGCATCGGTAAACATGTCTGACACCATATATAATAGAGCCACATGCTGCTAGCATGTGCCGATGATATCGACATTAGTGGTCGGACGATGCGAGAAGTTACAGCAATCTTCTCATCTGTGGAAAAGAAGTCAGCGAAAATGGGCTTTGCAGTGAATGAGGGCAAGACGAAGTTAATGGTATCATCGAACAAAGTGTCCTCCCGTTGGGGACGCAGCGTGAATGTTGAGAACTATTGCATTGAGGTAGTAGATGAATTCATCTACCTCGGATTCGCCATGGACAAAAACAATAGCCTAGAAATAAAACGAAGAATAGTGCTCGCCAACAGATGTTTCTATGGGTTACGCGAGCACTTCATAAACACCACCCTATATCGAACCACCAAAGTCCAACTGTACCAGGTACTAATTTTACCAGTACTGCTGTATGCCTCCGAATCTTGGGTGCTTACACAGGCGAATGCAGCTCATCTGGCGGTGTTTAAGAAAAAAAAATGCTTTGCAAATATATGGATCATGAGCTTTACGAGTTATACCATGACTTTGATGTGATCAAGCGAATCAAAGTGCAACGATTGTGCTGGCTAGGCCATGTCGTGAGGATGGATGAGGAAACTCCGGCTCAAAAGGTATTCTATCAAGACCTCGCAAAAAAGGAAGACCTCGACTACGTTGGAAGGGCCAGGTACAGGTAAGAATGACTGGAGACGGTGGACTCAAGATTAAAGCGAATGGAAATCTCTTATCATTCCGGCCTTTGACTTAAACACATATATAATAATAGTAACAGTGGAGTTTGTACTAGTATGGGAGATGTAAGTATTTATTGTCCGATATTATTCATCTTAGAATTTAACATTTGCTTAGAGAATAGAAACTTGCATACCAAATTTAAGCTGGATAGCACTTAATATAGACAGACAGACGTGCACATTCAAAAAGAAGTTGTTTGTATCGGAGGCGGGAGTAGTTTTTGTCCGATCTTACTCATCTTTTAAGTTAAACTTGGTTTAAGGAATAGGAACCTGCATACTAAATATCAGCTCAATTTATCTTAAACTCCGGCTGTAATAGCGAGGATAGACATACGGACACCCCTAAAAGAGGAAGTTTGGATGGGAGGTAGTAGTAATTTTTTAACGATTTTGTTAATCTTCGAACTTAACCTCCGGTTAAAGGGCATAAGCTTGCATATTAAATTCCAGCTCGATAGCTCCTGAACTCTTGCTGTACCTGCGGGGACAGACAGACGGACACCCCCAAAAAGAGGGAGTTTGTATAAGAGGTAGAGGAAGTGATTGTCCGATCTTGCTCATCTTAGAACTTAACCTTCGCTTAGAGGGTATAAATTTGCATATTAAATTTCAGCTCAACATTTCTTAAATTACTGCTGTAATCGCGGAGACAGACAGATGGAAGCCTCCAAAAAAAGGGAGTTTGTAAGGGAGGTGGGAGTAGTTTTTGATCGATCTTGCTTTTCTTAGTAATCAACCTTCACTTAGAGTAGAGAAGCTTGCATACAATATTTTAGCTCGATAGCTTTTTAACTTGACCGTAACCGCGGGGACAGACGGATATCTTTAAATCGACTAAGATTTCAAATCTGATCATTTATAAATATTAGGGCGAGATGTATGGACGACATGGACGGAAATTTGAGTAAGTTCGGACAACTATTTCCCGTGCCGCAATGACGTCAAAGGTAAATCCAAAGTTTTTATGCCCCCACCCTACGGGTAGGAGAGTATATATCATGTGGTACGACCCAAAAGCGAGTAATAATAACACTACACCCAACGCGTTTTTGTCCAAATTCTGAATTTTGTTAAGTAATAACAGGATAAAGTCTTGGAAAAAACTAGAGGTCTAGCCACGCCCTTTCTGGTACCTCCTACACTAATGTACCTTTCCGCCCATCTGGCACCGCCTACTTTAGAAATCGATTGATATTATTAATAGACCTAACGCGATCGTGCCCAAATTCTGTATTTAGTGAAACTCAAGTTTTGCAGTACAAATCTGGAAGTCTAGACACGCCCCTTCTGGTACCTCCGATACAAATGTACCACTCCGCCCACTTGAGAGATGGAGTAATAATATCAATACACTCGACACGATCATGCCCAAATTCTGTATTTTGTTAAGCTATAGCAGGATAAAGTTTTGGAGAAAAATTTTAAGTCTAGCCACGCCTTTTATGGTACCTCCCATTACAAATGTCCCATTCCGCCTACTAGAGATGGAGTAATAATATCAATACACCCAACGCGATCGTGTCCAAATTCTGAATTTAGTATAGCTATATTAGGACAAAGTTATAAAGAAAACAATTCGAAGCCTATGCCACTTTGTTTTTAACACGTTTTCATCAGTTTATTCGTCCAGTGGCCAAGTATTCAAAGGTGGTTACTTATATAAACTTCTTCAATTGTGAACAACTTATGTGCACCATAAAATTTTCTAAACATTTGTTTTTCTTTTTTTTTTGCCTTATTGAAAAAATGCTCTCAATTTTGGCAATGAATTTTTTTCAATGTTATTTGATCACTGCCAACTAACCACAGAATGACACTAAATCCTCTGGCACTGTTTTTGTTTCTCCCCCGCCTCAAAAGGACTTCACGCTTTCAACACTCATGCAAATTAGAAAAAGTAACCAACAACAATCAACAATACAGATAATAACAAAGAACCGGTTTTGCAGACGGTTGCGGCTGACTTACCTCATCTTTTGGCACCAATGTAACCTTCTTCATGGGTGCACTCGTATTATTGGTGACGACCGTTTCACGTTTCAATGATGGACGTTTTAAAGCCGAATTCGGTTTTTGTATTTCGACCATAGTGTGTGTTCAGGCAAATATTTGGGAAGGGTTACAAAGTGTGGGTGGTGGTGGGGAGATGTAGTAGTAGGGTTACAGAACCGGATTACAAAGGTCGTGGGAGTGAAAGCAAATGGAAACTTCTTAAGGAAAAGTAACGGAAACAGGAAGTTACAGTGAACAACCACTTAGATTGTAGTATTGTGTGTGTATGCTTGACTGTAGAGAGACGCGTGGAAAGATCTTAAGGAGATCTGTTGTTCAAAAGAGTTTAATTATGAGCAACGGAATGTTTTCAAGTGTCAAGGCGTAAGATGTTTATAGCCAAATTTTCCTCGATGCCGATGATTATTTTATATTAAACGTTGAATTGTTAATTAACTTTAATGTGAGTTTAAAATGTTTATTTTATTATAAGTCGATTGGTGTTGAGAGCCATTACAAAGCCATTTACAAAAATATTGTGTATTCAAGCATTTTTATACAACAAATTCTGTAAAATAAACACAAAAGCTTATTTATAGATTTAAGGATTTAACAAGGATATTTTCACTTTTCACATCTTGGGACTTAAGAATTTCACAAGGATTTTTCTTTTTTTATATAGACATGGGGAATATTTATTTCAGTTTCCGCGTTTTGTTATTTGGTTGTTGGGCATTTGTTTACGTTATTTTTCACTGCCTTAAACTTTTTGTCATTTACTGTTATGCGTGTATTAAAATGTTTTAAAAGGTCCCGTTGAGGGTTTGTTTGCGTGTGTTAGGTATGGGTTCTCTTTCCTTATTAAATCCGCTTGAATTAGCTGCTGTTGTGAGGGTTTTTCGTTGCTCTCCATTGTTGGTTTTATTTCGACATAGAGTTGAAGTGGGTTTTTGTGTCTGTGTTTTTGCTTATATTTTGCGCTTAATGTTAATTCCATTACCATGCTATCTATGATAGCATGCGTTTTTAATGGCGTTTATAAACCCATTTAGGATTTGGTTGGCAATCAAAAATTATCAAATGTTTAGTTGATAGCACAAATCCAAAGAAATTGCCTAGACATTTAAGCTGGAGCATAATCGTGTTATCAACTAAATTGTGCGACGATATGCAAGAATGCATGCCATGTTCGTATAGTCAGTTGTTTGTATAGTTGTAGAATATTGTCCCCATTATAAATACAGACCAAAAAAGGAGTGCATTGGTGGTACGGTTTGGGGTGGGGTAAACAGTTAATTTTTTTTTTAATTTGTTGAACTGTGGTAACATTTTTGTACGGTAGACTGTGTAGTTACGGATATTATACAAAATATATTTTATCGGATGTGAAAGCCTATCTATTATTGAGAGCAAAGTTATTGTATGTGCCCAGTATAATTATTTGCCTGAAGACTAGTTTAATAGTAGAATACTATTTGCAATTAGTAGATTATATACGAATATTTTACACTCATCAACGCACCATTTGTAACGCCCGTAAGGAGGCGTGGTAGATATGACAATCCATATCCCTATTAATATTACAAATGTGAATGTTTGTCTGTTTGTTCGTTTGTATGTGTGTTGGTTTGTCTGATTGTGGCTCAATGACGTCGTCTCAACCGCTGAAACGATATCAGTGAAATTTGGCAGTCTGTTAGCCTACTGTATTTTTTATGTTTTAGACCCTTTGCGCGAAGTGGGCGTGCCAAAACTTTTCTTATAGCTAGAGAGATGAAATAAGATGCCCAGATAGTACTTCGAAGCAGAAATTTTAATTTTTGACCCAATGGACGGAGTGGGCGTGGCAAAACTATTTTTAGAGCTAGAGAGATACAGTTTTATACCCAGATAGTACTCGACAACACAAATATGCAGGCGAAATTTTAATTTTTGACCCAATGGGCGGAGTGGGCATGGCAAGACTTTTTTTTAGCGCTAGAGAAATAAAATTTGATATCCGTATAGTTCTTGTCAACGCGAATATGAATATGCTGCAAAATTGTAACCCAATAGGCGAAGTGGGCGTGGCAAAACTATTTTGAGAGATAGAAAGAACAAATTTGATACCCAGATAGTACTCGACAACACAAATATGAATGTGCAGGCGAAATTTAAGTTTTTGACCCAATGGGCGAAGTGGGCGTGGCAAAACTTTTTTAGAGCTAGAGAAATAAAATTGAATACCCATTTAGTTCTCGACAACGCGAATATAAACTTGCAGACGAAATTTAAATTTTTGACCCAATGGACGAAGCGGGCATGGCAAATCTATTTTTAGAGCTAGAAAAATAAAATTTTGTACCCGTATAGTTCTCGACAACGTAAATATGAATATGCTGCAAAATTTAAATTTTTCACCCAATAGGCGGAGGGGCATGGCAAAATTTTATTTTAGCCCCAGGGAGATATAATTTAGTACACAAATAGTATTCAACAACTCGAATATGAATATGCAGACGAAATTTATATTTTGGATGAGTAGGTGGATTGGGCGTGGCAAAACTGTATGTTAGCCTCAGGAAGATGCTGATAGTTTACGGCAACACGAATGTAGATATGCGGACGAAATATAAATTTTAAATTCGTAGGCGGAGCGGGCGTTGCAAAACTATATTTTAGTCCTTGAGAGATAAAATTTGCAGACAACACTTTAATTTTGGATCAGTGAGCGAAGTAGGCGTGAAGAAACTGCATTTTAGCCCTAATGAGACAACATTTAAAACAAAAATAGTTCTCGGCACTTCGTGATCTAATTTGCAGACGAAATTTGTATTCTCAATCAGTGGGCGATAATACTCGTTACCAAAAGATACAATTTAATTTATCAAAAAGTACATTTAATGCAACAATAAGTAATATTTTTAGTACAAAGAGTATTATTATTGTACAAAAAGTACATTTATTGGAGCAAGTAGTATATTAATGGTTACAAAAAGGACTTCATTTGTGCCAAAAAGTACAATTTGCTGTACTAAAGTACTTTTATTAAAAAGTACTTTTATTGCACAAAAAGAACTATCAATTGTAAACCAGGGTACCTTCATTGTATCCAAGAGTACTTTGAATGTACTAATAAGTACTTTCATTGTAAACAATTAAAGTACTTTAAATGTACTGATAAGTACTTTTATTGTAAGCAATTAAAGTACTTTAATTGTGTACAATAGAAGTATTTTTAGTGTAATAAATGAAAACGTGTAAGTCTAAATCGTGACAAATTCTCCTATATGATACTTACTAACTTCAAATCGATATTAAATTATTATGGCATGTAACTTGTCAAAACAAATGATGCAAAACTTCTTCTTCACGTGCAGCTCTCAGAATTGAGTCCCAATATAATGTGTTGTACTGTGTTATCTTACTAGTTGTAATTCTTGGAATGTCATTGATATAATTAGGTATACGTATTACCTTCTTAGTCACGCACTGAAGCCTGACGTCTATGTTTTATGTACTTATGTAAAAAAGTACTTTAATGGCACAAAAAGTTACAAAAAAGTGCTATTATTTTATCAAAAGTACTTCAAATGTTCCAAACTGTACACTTTTATTACCAAAAAGTACTTATATTAAAACAAATAAAAATTACTTTTGTTGTACCACAAAATGATTTTATTCTATTAAAAGTACTTTAATTGTACCACACAGTGCTTTTGTAGCACAAAAACGTATCTTTGTTGTACTAAAAAGTACTTTTATTGAACCACAAGGTATCTTTATTGGTACCAATAAAAGTTCTTGAGTACAAAGTAAAGTTGTGGCAAAAGTACTAAAAATTAGGTTTCATTCTATTAAAAGTACTTTATATGTACCAAGCAGTAATTTTTTAGCACAAAAAGTATATATTACCAAAAAGTTAATTTTATTCCACCAAAAGTATATTTATTGTACCAAAAAGCCTTTGTTCTACCAAAAACCAACTTCTTAGTATGAAAAAGTTATTTTGCTGCACCATGAAGTACCTTATTTGTAATAAGAAGTACTTGTTTTTTACCAAAAACTACTTGAAAATTACAAAACATTACGTTTTAGCAACAGAAAGTACCCTTTATTAACAGAGAACTCGTACTCTTATTATTATTATGCTTTAATTGTACCAAAAAGTACTTTTATTGAACCAGAATTCATTTATTCTACCAGAAGTTACTTTAATTGTGCGAAGAAGTAAATTTTTGCATAAAAAGTGTGTCTATTGTACAAAAAAGTACTTCAGTTCTACTGAAAAGTACTTTCATTTCACTAAATTCAATTCAATTGTACCAGAAATTGCGACGTAAGCTGGATTTCACTTCGGAAATTTTCAAAAACCATAGTTAAAAATATGTACTTAATGTTTTCTTTACCGTTATGAAAATTTCCATTTTTCAAATATTTCTTGCATGACAACCCGCGTACCATCAAAAACGTCATATTTTACAATGACGATATTAGATTGAACATATCTACATCGGTATTGCCACATGACAAACTTTAAGTAATCTTCCTCGTAGTACGACTCACTTAAGTTCTGTATGTGACTTTTTTCCACCATTTTGTCTATATTTTATGCATAATTTACGAGAATTGTTTATTAACAAAGCCAAAGTGTCCACCACACTTGTGTATGTGTGCAATATTCGTTTGTGTGTGTTGTTTACCCACAAACTGACAGGCTTATTGTGTGTATAGATGTGTGTGTTACGGTCGTCTCGGCACAGTTATTGATGTGTTATGTTTGCAGTTGTGTTGATAGTTTATTATACCACTTACAAGTATGACAACAATAACTATATACATTCATAATGATAGTGATTATAATAGAGGCATAATCATCAAATTGTATATCTATATACACATAGTATATATTGTTACCACTGCCGTCATTATTATATTACCACTGACATGTCTTTCTTATGGAGATTAGCCTCTTGCGGGTGGGAGCTGGTGGTAAAGGGAACCAGAAGAAGAATAAAGTGCTTATGACAGAACGACCCAAACTATCTGCACTGTCATCACAACAATTATAAGGTTGTTTTGCTATAAGACTTGACGTTATAAACAAATGTATGGTAATTTTTCTTTAAGGAAATGACAATCATTTTTATAAGATCTCCATCTATCATTATGTTAGGGCCTTTGATTAGTAGTTGCTGCTCGTTATTTCTTAATTTTCATTAGATGATGGAGACTGGTCAAAGCGTTTGCTATCATAACATTGAAACATATGCTGCCAGCTTTTTGACTCTTTCAGTGTGTTTAGTTATCGTATATACCCATTTTCTAATTTAAAATGTTTTAGTGTAAACATTTTGCAGGAAAATATTTTCTGTTCCGTACTAAACGACAACTTGTTAATAAATTACCATATCCTGCATCCTTCTTCTATTTGATCCCTTTAGGAGATTGCCTAAATGTTGTTGAGCTGTACATCTATTGTTTGCAAATCCATTAAAACTTTAATGCCAAACTACACCCACCCATCCACCACACCACTTATGGTTTCATCCGTTTCAAGGCAGTTGTCGAAACATGGAGGCAAACATTGTTAACCGGCTGTTTGTTGCTGTTCTCTCCGGCTATGCTATTGGCCTCAGTTTCTTTGGGGAGGGGGGAGGCATACGCCATCCATTGAAATGTAAATTATCATTTATTGTTGTGGATAAATGAAAATTGATGTTGTGATATTGTCAATGAATCTTCCAAATGCGACTAGGGGCATTTTGCTGAAATATTCAAAGTCAACACCTCATTAGCACTTGCTTAGTACAGATTGGGCACAATTTGCATTAGCATTTTTTCGTACTGTTTATATGTAAAACTAAGACATAGGCAAAGAAGACTGCTTTGATATATTAAATAAAATTAGACAGCACAGTAGGCAATTCATTTGGTATAGGTCAAACAGGGACTTACAAGATTACAGTTTGCTTGGGTAGCGTTATTATCCCAAGGATGGACTAAAGATACAAATATAACTTTAAAGTTACAAGATTAGAAAAGGCATTATATGTAAAAAAATACTATTCCTATTTTTTCGCCGAGAATTACATACGAGTAAATTATTTCATAGTAGGAACTTAGTAAAAGACACTTATTTTCTATTACATTACAAACTATAAAAAGTCGACATAGTTTTGATCCGCATTGTATTGCTCGCATATATTATGATAATATTTATTACTACTTTGCTTATATGTTGCAAGCTATCATTATTATAGTATTATTTATTTTCCGCATGAATTTTTGATTGACTTTAATAAACACATCTCTGGCAATTGTAGGTACGAGAAATCGAGCATTGAAACATTTTGTGATAAAATAATAAAGATTTAAGTAAAACATATTCTCTATTTATAGCAACAACTCGCTGTGTAATCGTTTTACTGTGATAATCCTTGATACAATCGTTATTTCGTATATGCATAATATTCATGTGTGCTACGCTCTTAAGGCTATGTTAGTAAATGTTGTGTATTTTTTATTGGGCAATAAGGAAATGTTTAGAAATTTAATTAAGTGTTTGCGTTTAATTTTATAATCATTCATAAAGTAATTGTGGTGGTTATGTGCAAGGATAATAAGCAAAACAAAAAAGAAAAGAACAAGAGTGCATTCCATTCAGATTAGTAAAGCATTTGGTATTTGTGGAACTTAATTTGTCTAACTACCCTACGGTCCGGAACCAGTCACAAGATATGTCAATAAGTGATAATGGCCGGTACCGACATTGTACCTATTGTGTGAATAGAACCGGTAACTTTTGCATGGCTCTTTCAAGTCAATTAATGCCCTGCGATATATTAAGGTTGTGATCGTAAGGAACACGTACCAAATAAGTTTCAATTGAACTTGTTTTAGAATAAGTTCGACACCAATTTTTCCTTAGGGTAATAATTGCTCTGGAACAATTTGTTCGTATAGAATAAAGTGCGATTTTTTTTATTTAGAAGAGTTTTTTATTTATTATTTTTTTCTTGATATCAAATATGACATGGGCCGATAGGTATATTCTGCTTGTTCTTGCATTTGTAACGCACATAAAGAGCCGTGTAAGGTACGGCGACACTTATATATAAACTAGTGGACCCGGTAATGCTTCGCTATTGCTTACTTAACGAATACTTATAATATGTTTGGCTCGCCTACTTAAAGGGCTAAGCTTAAGTTTCGATCTTGTACGCTCTGTAAAGAATTCGTTACCACATGTTACTCCTTAATCTAATCAAATTAACAATGTCTCACTAACCGATATGATATCAATTGTCTGCAAATTCATATATATAGCGCTAAGTACTATCTGTATACAAATATTACATTATATAGTCCTAAAAATATTTTTCTCACTTTCCCTACTGCCCACCGATCGGGAATAAAATGTTCGTCATCCTATTCCCGCTGACCGAAAACAAAAATTTGGTGGCATATTCATGTCTGCATTGCCGATTACTAGAAAGGCTCATTTACGTTACTGAGATGATTGTCAGTATTTCCCTTTAAAATGTGTCGGCATCGTGCAAATGAGGCTGTATTGTCAGAATTTACCGACATACTTTTTTCTGATGAATTGCTGCCAACTTTTTTGATAAAAAAAAACTAACGCAATGTAAATAGCCCTTTAACTTTATTGATATAACTCTGAAGAAAATGTTGTCAAAAGTGTCAGCAAATAAAATTTAAAAATATTATGAAAAAACTCTTCTAGTCCTTGCTCTTTGCTTCAACAACTGTACTTGTTGATGTAAAAATAAATGTACTTTTTGATACAATAAAAAAATACATTTAATAAATTCTAGTTTTTGATACCAATGAAGTACTCTTTGTCCTTTTTGGTACAATAAATGTACTTTTTTGTACAATAAAAGCACTTTTTGGTACAATAAATTTACTTTTTTGTACAATTAACACACAACACATGCTACTACATATTTGGTACAATAAATGTACTTTTAGTACAATTAATCATACATTTTGTTACAATACATACATTTTTGTCGGCTCGCGAGCCAAGAGCCCAAATAAAGAGCTGGCTCGCGAGCTAAGAGCCAAGAGCCCAAAAAGAGCTGGCTCGCGAGCCAGGAGCCAAGAGCCCAAAAAGAGTCAGCTCTCGAGCCAGCGAGCTCTTGGCTCTTGAGCAAAGTACCAAAGTTATGTACCAAAAGTACTTTTTTATGCCAAAAAGTAATTTCATTAGCCCAAAAAGTACTTTTTTTGCACCATAGTACTTTTTTGTACCAAAAGTACTCTTAATGTACTTTTCGACACAAAGTATTTTTTTTTTGTACCAGGGACTTTTTTTGTAGCAAAAGTACTTTTAACTTCCTTTGAGCACAAAGCACTTTTTTGTACCAAAAGTACTTTTAACGTACTTTTTGACACAAAGTACTTCTTTTTGTACCAGAGTACACTTTTGTACCAAAAAGTACTTTTTATCTACTTTTCAGCACAAAGTACTTTTTTGTACCAAAAGTACTTTAAACGTACTCTTTGAGACAAAGTACTTTTTTTGTACCAGAGTACACTTTTGTACCAAAAAGTACTTTTAATCTACTTTTCAGCACAAAGTACTTTTTTGTACCAAAAGTACTTTTAACTTGACACAAAGTACTTTTTTTGTTCCGGAGTACACTTTTGTACCAAAAAGTACTTTTAATCTACTTTTCAGCACAAAGTACTTTTTTGTACCAAAAGAAATTTTAACGTACTTTACTTTTTGACACAAACTACTTATTTTGTACCAGAGTACACTTTTGTACCAAAAAGTACTTTTAATGTACTTTTCAGCACAAAGTACTTTTTTTGTACTAAAAGTATTTTTAACGTACTTTTTTACACAAAGTACTTTTTTTGTACCAGAGTACACTTTTGTACCAAAAAGTACTTTTAATGTACATTTCGCCACAAAATTTCAAATGGGCTCTCGAGCTGGCTCGCGAGCTGTCTCTTTATTTGGGCTCTTGGTTTGCGATCCAGCTCTTTTTTTGGGCTCCTGGCTCCCGAGCCGAGAGCTCGTTTGAAATTTGTGGCTCCTAGCTCGCGAGCCAAGAGCTCTTTCGTAGTTTTGAGGCTCCTGGTTCGCGAGCCGAGAGCCGAAAAGAGCGAGCCAATACGTACTCTGCTTTTTGGTACAATTAATGTACCTTTTGATTAAATAAATTAATATTTTTGGTATCAAATATTATCTGTATATCAAATATTATCGCCCTAGAGCTTAATTACAATCGGCCATTAATCTATATATATAAAAATGAAATGGTCCACGTATGTCATATCATCACTTGAAAACGGCTGGAGCGATTTGGCTGATTTTTTTTTTATTCGATTCAAAATTTTCCGTAGATTGTTTGTGTTGAAAAAAATCAAATCCAGGTGGCGCTAGGGTGGATTTATATCGAAAATTTGAATGCATGTACCAATTCAACTGAAATTTAGAATGGATATTCGTTTGATCATGAGAAAACATTTTATGTACAAATGGACCCGGTAGGTGGCGCTGGGGTCGGTTTACAATCAAAATTTTAACGAAAGGGCCAATTTAACTGAAATTCAGAATCTATGTTTGTTTGATCATTAGAACAAATCGTATGTACAAATGGACCCGGTAGATGGCGCTAGGGTGGATTTATATCGAAAATTTGAATGCATGTACCAATTCAACTGAAATTTAGAATGGATATTCGTTTGATCATGAGAAAACATTTTATGTACAAATGGACCCGGTAGGTGGCGCTGGGGTCGGTTTACAATCAAAATTTTAAAGAATGGACCAATTTAACTGAAATTCAGAATCTATGTTTGTTTGATCATCAGAAAAAATTGTATGTACAAATGGAGCCGGTAGATGGCGCTAGGGAGGATTTATATCGAAAATTTGAATGCATGTATCAATTTAACTGAAATTTAGTATTTATGTTTGTGGAACCCTGAGGAAATTTTTTTTTGTATAAATTGACCCGGTAGGTGTCGCTAGGGTGGAATTATAATGAACATTTTAACGAGTTAAACAATTTGACTAAAATTTAGAATGTATATTTGTTTTTTTATGCGATTTTTTTTTGTATATATGGACCCGCAGTTGATTTGGCTGGGGTTGAATTATTTCGAAAATTTATATCGATTGTCCGATTTTACTCAAACTTAAAATAAAAGATTTTTTTGGCATGAGAAAATTTTGAGTGTATGTTTGAAACCAGTTGCCGGTGTTTAGCTTATGATACACTTAATTTTTGGCATGTCATTTTGTCACTTTTTTTAACATCATAGTTATTCAGAAGTCTATATATATAAAAAAGATGTACATTTTGATGTCACCACTAATTGTGAAAACCGTTGACCCCATTTGTTCCAAAATTTCAGTGAAAGTTAGGGATGGGTTGTAGATGGTCACCCAGACCGCAAAATGGCTTTAGGTAGAATGGCGAACATTTATGTTGGTGCACTTCCTATAGAATTAGAGAGCTTCTCAAAGTGGTTTTTCGCATTTCGAATTTAGGGGACAAACACGAAAATGGGAACAACTGTTGCTCTCACCCAGACCAAACGGTTAATAGGGTTGTTGAGCCAAATGAAGGGGTTTTTGGAAATTGAAACTCCTGGGAATAAAAAAGGGCAAGGTACTATCATGGCTCAGACACCTCAGACCAAACACCTAAAGTATCCATCACCCAGTACACCAACGCAGAAAGTTATATGTCAGCCAAACGACTTAAAAATGTGGTTTTAGAATATATGCCTATCAATAAGTAAGTTTTTATCATATCCTGGACGACACTGCTGAAACATTTTAGTAATTCTTACAAATGTAATCTCTTAGATTTATATGAAGTACTGAATATGTCCGGGAATACCTCGCCCTTTTAATTTAAATATTTCAGAGGCCAAGTAATAAACCAATCGTTATTAGATGTCAACTGCACTCAAAATCTTTTAAAATAATTTGAAGGCAGGACGAAGACTGCCGGGCCAGCTAGTTGAGAATAAAAATGTCTGCAAATTTGAACCTTAAGTGCCGCGGACTATCTGTATACCAAATTGTATTTCTCTGGCGCTAAAATACAGATTGTCCCCCTCCTCCCACTGATCCAAAATTTAAATTTCGTCTGCATATTCACATTCGTGTTGTTGAGTGCTATCTGTGTATAAAATGTTATCTCTCTAGGGTTTAAATACAGTTTTACCACGCAAAACTAAACTGTTGTTTTCATATTCATATTAGTGTTGCCGTATACTATCTGGGTGCCAAATTTTATCTCTGTAGGGCTAAAATATAGCTGTGCCACGCCTACTCGGCCAACAGATCCAAAATTTAAATTTCGTCTCCATATTCATATACGTGTTCTTGAGTACTATCTGTGTACCAAATTGTATCTCTCTAGGGCTAAATTAAATTTTTGCCACGCCCCTCCGCCCACTGATCCAAAATTAAATCGTCGTCTTCATTTTCATATTCTTGTTCCCGTGTACTATCTGGGTGCCAAAATGTATCTCTCTAGGGCTAAAATACAGTTTTGCCACGCCTCATACTGATCCAAAAGTAAATTGTCGTATGCTTATTCAGAATCGTGTTGCGTTGTTCTATCTGAATTTTATCTTTCTATGGCTAAAATACAGTTTTGCCAACTGATCCAAAATAACAATTTCGTCTGCATAATTATATTTGTGTTGCCGAGTACTATCTGTGTGCCAAATTTTTTCTCTCTAGGGCTAAAATACAGTTTTGCCACACCCACTGATCTAAAATTAAAATTTCGTTTGCATATTCATATTCGTGTTGGCTATTACTATCGGTTTACCAAATATTAAATTTGTAGGTTTAGAAAACAGGTTTGCCATGCCCATTCCGCACACTGCACAGTGGTCCATTTGCCTGACCTAGCGTAACGAAATTAATAACATAAAAAATAAAAAAAATTTCGTCAAATGGAAAATTTTTCTAGAATAATAAAACAAGGAGGAACCAAATGAAAAAAAAAAATCTTTTCACCAATAATATTTTTTTAATTTTGGAAATTTTTTCCAAAAATTTTTTTTTTCTTTAAAAATTTTTTTTACATTTTTTTTTTATTTTTAGACGTATTTAATTATGCTATTAAATTATTTCATGTCAATACTCCACTCTGACGCGGACTGCCTAACTAAAAAAATGGTTGCACTTGAAGACCGACATGATACCTAAAAATTGCAACATAGTGAGCAAAAGCAACTGAAAGCAGCCAATGTTGGGCATTTCATAAAGTAGCCGAAATAAACTAATATATAAGAACAGTCTCTTCACCGGCCGATACCGGCTACAGAAGTTCTACTCTACAGAAGTTCAAATTCAGTCACAAAAGAGGTTAAACAAAAGTGTTGATTTCTACCACAATTTTTTAGCACCTCATATATTGCATAGGTCACAATACACTTTTTTTGTAAACTGCATACTTTTATCTTTTAAAAAAAATCCAAAAAATTTTTAGAAATATGAGTTTTCCCAATTTTTTTTTGCACAATCTGCACACTTATAAAAACGCGCTAAAACATTTTTGTTACAGCTGTTTTGACATTTGTTGTGTTCGAAACCCGACAGTTAATCAATTGTAGCAAATTTGTAAATTTGGAAGTTATCGATTTGCTATATGAACAGTTAATTTTTAATTTCGTTACGCTAGATCACGGAAACCCCTGTGCACAGGTTTAAAATTAAAATTTCGTCTGCATAATCATATTTGTGTTGCCGAGTACTATCTGGATATACAATTTTATCTTTTTATCTCTCAAAAAAGTTTTGCCACGCCTTCTCCGCCCATTGGGTAAAAAAAAATATATATAGCCTAAGGTAATTTCAATATAGTTCACTTACTGCCTACAAAATTTCATTGAAATTGGTTCAGCTGTTTAGGCGTGATTGAGCCATAAACAAACAAACAGACAGACGACATTCACATTTATAATATAATATTAATAGGATGGTATCCTATCCCAGCGTTGAATTCTGAGACGATTTAATGATTTCCGTCCGTATGTATGTCCGTTTGTTTATTCGCCTGTCCCTGCGGTTACACTCGCAGTTTAAGAGCTAAGAAACTTGGTATGCAATCTACACACGAAACATTTCTTAACATTCTTCTAGGCAACCTTACGCCAGCAAAAAACCGTTCCAAACCAGATTTACTGCAAAATTTATAAATTGAAAACCATGAATGGCCTTTTCGAACAATTAAGCGGACACTTCTGCATAGTAATGTTAGTTGTTCTAAAAACTACTTTAAGCAAAATGGTGTCTTATTCTTATATTAGAAGTCAATTTTTTAAATAGTTGTGACTATTTCGCTAAGCATTTAAGGCAATTTATTTAGGTTAACAACTATCGTTGTAAGTTAAAAATAATACTTAATTTTAAACCGTATCACGTTTAATGGTAGCACAACCTGATTCTTCTAATATTGCACACTCATAGTCTTATAGTACACGTTGTTGAACCATAACCTAAATAACGAATATTTAATGTTTCCTTGCATAGAATCCCCAATGGCAGAATATTTGAAAATTTCCCATAAGATCCTTATGCGATGCAATAGAAATTTCATTATCCAGTTTTTATGCATAAAACGTGACGAAAGACAATAGAGAGCGCATAACCGTTACACTAGCTATGTCAGGAAGGGTCCTACTGCAGTGTGTAAGGTGTCTTCTAAAGACACACACACATCCTCTTGCACAAGTAGTGACAACACTAAATGAGTAATACTCGTATCTTTTAAAAGAAACAACAACTACAACGTTTTAGTTGAAATTAATGTGTTACTGTTTTGGAAAACACTTGAAAATCCTCATCAAGGACATAATGGCTGGCGCACATGCAGCAGCAACACTGCGGTGAGTGGCTTTTGAATTGTTGTACCACAGATATCCTTTACTGCAGATGGAAATTATTTTAATGCAGTTTACCAGAGTATTATCTATGGAAACGCTGCTGCTGGTGTAGAAATGTTGTATGTGTTTATTTGGCAATATATGTATTGTAATGTGGCTTAGTAATAAATTTTCTCGGAAATGAAATATTGAATATGTTGTGTAGATATTGAGGTTTTCGAGGCTTTTGAGTGTAAATAATTTTGAATAAATTGTAATTAATCAAATATATATGTAAAACTTATGTTTTTGTAGTTTTAGTAAGAGCATTTGAGGATGGGAATTACGAAGGGCTGTGATGGAAATATGTTGCAGATAGGGAATAAGAAGTGAAATTGCGGTGTCTTAATTGAAAATAATATTTAAAATTTTAGAAACCTTAAATTCTTATTAGTTGTTTGAGATCATTTCAACGTGGCGGATAACAAGTGATCGTTTATTATTTCTTAATTCTAAAGATCATGATGATGACGAAAATTTAAATTTAGTTGAATTTATATTAAAAGATTGTGATAAGTATGCAGTTGTGTTCCTTGACACTATCCGCCTGTCTACTAACATGAGATGAGATCAATTTTTATTACCAGTGGTGATATCTAGCCGAAAAACAGTCCAAGTACTCGTAACACCTGAATTTCCACTAGAATTCGAAACTTTGAAGGCGAACGACTCGAAGTCAACTTATTGTCACTTGCATTCCTTTACTTCTAACCCCATTACTTATACAAACATTTATCCATTTAGTGCATATGTAACGAACATGCCTATATTCTTTCAATTCTTTAGGAAGATTGTTAGTTCAAAAAATATTCATTTAGTTGCATGAGAAAACATCTCAGCTTTAACTATGTAAAATTGCATTTATATTAAACTCCATGCCCACAACCAGTGTGCGAACTTTGCCATAAATACGAAGACCTTATGATATTATTACAACATTTTTACATTTTGAAAATCCACTAAAACACAATAAGAAATGCAATTGGAAACTATCGTACCCGTAATAATATACTCTACTCTGAAAACACTATCAACACAGTGAAGCGGCTTCAATTGATCACACTTGAATTTAATTGCGTCCATGTGGATTCTCTATCTCTGTTAAGCTGTGGAGTGCCAATCATCAGTTAAAATCTAATAACACACATCAGGGATTCACCGCTAGCGCCCACACACATGCCCAATGCATGTATCTCAGCAACAATGTGTATGAGTGTCACGCAAACATTTTCAAGGTACACACACGCTCATAAAGACATGTATGTTTTAGTCTGTGACATATAAATACTAAAGTAGTATGTAGTAGAACTACATGTGTCTGTAGGTTTTCATAAGCAATTTTGTATTCATAAGAATTTCGGTAAATAACTGGAAGCATTCGATTGGCACAAAAGCAGTGGAGTGTAGTGCAAACACTAGTAGTAGCAGTATTAGTAGTAGTAGTTAATAAATACATAGATAACGAGTAACCACAGACAGAGGATGTTTCTTAGTTTGTTGATATGACAGAATCATCTAGAGGGAATATTTTAATATGATTTGGATGTTGTTATACGAATATTTGGCATTTTATTCATAGGTTTGAATATGAACGTGAGCACAATCTCTTTTACCTGTTTCAGTAGCTGTATCTTTGGTATGTTATGTATAAAACAAAAAAAAAAATAATTAAAAAGACCAACATAGTAAAATTTGGCTCTTTTAATATAATAATATTTCATCTAATTTAAAATTAAAAAGGTTCAGTCTAGCAGTTTGTCCCTTTGTGCTTCCATATTTATACTCAAATGTAATTATTGTTGGGTCAATCTCATTGAACCAAATTTCTCTGTGCATTCATGGCATATGGAAGATAATAAAATTTAGGTGGTTACTTTTAAAAAATGTTTGGTGTTATGTAAATAGTACATTTGAAAAAACCGTATATATATTACATCGTGTTACAAAATGTTCAAGCCAAGTTCAGAGGGCTCGAAATTATGTGTCCAAAAAGAGCCGAGTTTAAGAGCGTTTTTAGAGTAAACACATAAATTTGAGGGTTTTCGGAGCACATTCAGTGCTTTCTAACCAGGGGCTAATAAAAAGCACTTCTGTCTGAGTATTTTCGGAGTGAAAGCAATTCGCCTCAATATGCAGCAAATGGTTTCAAACTGCCAATGACAGAATTAAATATTATAAGAAAACAAAAACCAGTAAAACAATAACATTTAAGAATGTAAATATTCATATATAAGATTAAATTTAAGAATATAAATTTAGTTTATTTTTAAGTCAAAAATAATATAAAAAAATACATTAATTTCGTTTTGTTTCTTATAAAGTAAAAGTTTTTTATTAATCTGCACTCCAATATGCGTCTAAAAAGAACCTTTCAGGAGGCTATTGAAGTGCGTGGAAAAGTAACTTTTATGTGTCTTTTCTGAGGTTTTTAATCCTTTATAGGGAGGGTGAAAGCACTTATATCTGTGTCAAAAAAGAGTCAGATTAGACTCAGAAATCTTCCACATTAAGTGCGACCGTTTTCATAGAAAAAAACGCTCATTCCGGACTCTTTTTTGAATGCTCATAAAAAAGTGTCCGAAAAGTGTCAGAAAACGCACATATTGTTTGCTGGGTGGCCATTTTTCGAAAAATTACGCTCATTAGTGACAAAGTAACTCATACAAAAACTACATATATATCACTGTTATATTTCTTCAGAAATCTGATTTGAAACATGTATTTTCTATAGGAAGTACCACGCCCACCAGATTCAGCATCAACAAAAACAAACGGACGATTGCAGCGCCACCTACAGTTTCCCGTTTGTATATATAAAACTACCCACATTATTGTAAACCAATTTGACTAATTTTTTGCTAAAAAGTTCCTGAGTATGTTTTTATAAAAAAAAAATTGACCACGCCCATTTCTTTTCCCTCTTTTTCCAAAGATCAAATATTCCTATATACACTAAAAAGCTTTAAAAAATATAATATATTACAAATACTGTAATAGTCTATGGAAATTACCGTGTGCTAACAATTTGTGGCCCTATGCGCGGAGTGGGCGTGGCAATATTTTTTTTGAGCTAGAGAGATAAAAATTGATGCACACATAGTATTCGACAATACGAATATGCATATCAGTGGGCGGAGTAGGCATGGACAAACTGGTTTTCTGTTCTAGATATATACAATTTCATATTCCGATAGTACTCAGTAAAACTATTATAAATATGCAGGATAAAGTTTTTAATTTGGGTCTTTGGGCGGAGTGGGCGTGGCAAAACTATATTTTAACTCTATAGAGATAAAATAAGGTACACAATTAGAACTCGGCAGGACTGGTTTAAATTCACAGACAACTTTTTTTTGCAGTCAGTGGGCGAAACAAATCAAAATTAAATCGATCATATTTCACGAGCTATTAAAGGTATGTAGATGGGAAAGGGAGTTCCCTCGCCCCTTTTGAAAAAAATTGGTCCGATTGCAATAACATATTTACTGTGTAGCACTAACCGTAGTGCCTCTATTTTAGCCTACATTAAAACATGATTACAGAAAGGGGCGTGGCATATCCGAAAAGGGATACAATCATTTTACTGTCTCCCAAACCAAACAGCTAATGGTATAATCACGATAATATATATGGGGTTGCTCCCTATAAAATTTAAATAAAGCAATAATGGTTGTCGATATTCGTACTTTTTAGTGATAAAAAGGCCGAAAAGGGGTAACAGTGGAACTAAACGGCTAAAGGTATAGTGGAAAAATAGAACGGATGGAATTCATTCTTTAGGTGTAAAAATACCACCGTCCAGATCAAATACCTTAAGGTAGAGTTACGAACATGTATATAGCATTGCTTCCTATAGAATTAGAGAGCCGCCAAATGGGGTTTTTTGAAATTCCGACATTTAAGGGTAAAAAAAGGTCGAAAAGGGATAAAACTGGTACCATAAACTAGACTATACGGCTAAAACTATAATCATAATATATGCGCATGTTCTCTATAGTTGTGCGATATGAATGTTTTTTTTTTTGAAATACGAACTTTTAGGCATAAAACGGGACTAAAGCGGTACAATCATTCAGACCAAAGGGATAAAGCTACAATCACATAAATGTGGTGTCCGTTCGTCTTATGAAGCGTTTGCATTTTATCTGTATTGATTAAATCTTAAGATTCATTGTTAGTACGGGTGAAGCAACGCGAGCCGGGAAATCTAGTATGTACATAAAAACATTGGTATTGACGTCAACTTCAATGGGAACTGTCTCTCAGTCACCGCGACTACGGTCGTAAGTTGAGAGCTATCGTAGTTTAAGATGAGCAAGATCAGACAAAAACTACAGCCACCTGCCATACAATAACCCCTTTTTAGGGGTGTCTGTCTGCAATTACACCTGTAGTTTCAAAAATATCGATCTGCAATTTGATATACAAGCTTATATCGTTTAAGCGGCGGTTTTGTCCTAAGATGATCAAATCTGTCAAAATGCCCTTTTGTGGGTCTGTTTTCGCAATTCCAGGCGTAGTTAAGAAGCTATTGAGCTTCTTTCCTCGAAGCGGAGGTTAAGTTCTAAGATGAGTCAATATTGGAGAAACACTATTCCCACCTCCTATAAAAACACCCCCTTTTAAGAGTTGTTCGTCTATCTGTCCCCTCAATTACAGCTGTAGTTTGGGAAACATAGTTCTGCTATTTAATACGAAAGCTCAAATCCCCTAATGTGAGATTAAATTCAAAGATGAGCAAGATCTGGTGAATACTAATTCCACCTTCTATACAAACTCCGTATTTTTGGGAATGTTTGGTATGCAAGCTTATATCCCTTTACCGAAGGGTAAGTTCTAAGAGAAACAATATCGGACTAAAACTACTCACACATCCCATACAAACCCCTCTTTTTTGTAGGAATCCGTCATTGACATTTCTGTAAAAAAATATTGACCAAAAGGGATATAAGAGACTAAAAGTAACGTCTACCATTTTAAAAAATTACTTTTTCGTAAAGTTAAAGTTTTGGTACAATAAAACAACGTCTTGTTACAACTAATGTACATTATGGAACAATTTAAGTACTTTTTGGTATAATAAAAGTACTTTTAGGTACAATTAAAGTACTTTTTGATATACACAGTGCAACACACTTTTTCGAGGGTGAACCAAACCAATATCAAACGATAGTACTTTATCTCAGTAACAAAACCTAAAACTCCATTTTGCTTCACTATGTCACAATAATTTTTTACAGGTGCTTGAAGATTAATTTTTTTGGTCAAAACTCGCATAAAAAAAAGTGAAATATCATGTGTAAAAATACATTTGGGAAAACCTATAATAAACTATTCAGGGGAATATTTCTTCAGAAAATTGTTGCATAGTGTAATAACAGCATATTTTTGTAAGTAAAAGTACTTTTTGAAGCTAAATAGTACTTGTTGGTACAATAGTCTCCCTTTTTGGTACAGCAACAGAGATTTTTAATACAATGAAAATAATATAATACGTGGGACATCAGAGTGTTGCTGAGAAGGTAACACGTAATCCTAATACAGGGATGCAAAAAGTTATGCATCATTTGTTTTGTCAAGTTACATGCCAAAATAATTTAATATCGCTTTGCAGTTAGTAAGTATCGTATAGGAGAATTTGACACGTTTTAGGCTCTTTTGTTATATTGTTGTATGGTTGCGTATGATTATCATAAGTAATATTCCACGTAAATCATACGCCACGGAGTACAACAGTTTTATTGTAACTGCTACAAAATAAGCCCAGTTCAAAATCATTTAATGAATGGATAAGTGAAACTGCTACATATGTAGGGAAAAATTATGTGAACAGATTAAAGGAATTGTAATTCATATTATATTCGAGTTATGTCAAACAAAAGAGCATTAAAACGTGACAAATTCCCCTATACGATACTTACTAACTTCAAATCGATATTAAATTATTGTGGCATGTAACTTGACATAACGAATGATGCAGAACTTCTTCTTTTATTCTTCTTTTTTTCATATATACTTTAGGACTATTAGAACAAGTTGACAACGGTTTATATGTCTGCGATAAGTGGAAGTCTATTGAATGGCTATATAAAGAGCTGTCTTAAGGAGGTTTCACAACTTTGAATCAGATTCCTGTAGAATGATACAAATTTGCACATTAAAAATGTTGCCAAAATAGTTATATTGCAGCAAATAGTCTTCATGCAAGTTATTTTCTATGACACATACGATAAACTTGTTCACAATAATGATGAGATTGCTACATACTATGAAACATCTTTGGTATTAGGACAAGTGTGCATTAAAAAGTCAGTATCGCAAAAAATGTCATATACGATAATTTCGCGAATAAGGCTATACATAGTCCTGGACCTAAAATCAAAATGATTTCCTAACAAAAAAGATTGCACTATAGGGTGATTGATTGGATTATATATTAGAAGTTTCATTTGATTCGCATTTCAGAAAGGCGCAAAATTGTATTTTTGATGTAATCAAATGTATGTAACCTTACACAATAAATACTGCATTATAATATTTAGCGTATACTAGCTAGTAACAAATTTTACCTTCCCTCATCCTTAGGTTCAACTCATGATTGTAGCTATGCATATTTTATTGACGGTCATAGAATAACAACAGCTGTAAACTCAACAACACAAAACGATCACTTTGAGACCTTACAAACATACTTGACACACACACTAGCGCACATCCAACAAAACACAAGTTTATGTGAGGAGAACTTCCCAGCGGCGGAATTTGAGAGGCCTTCCTCATATAAAGCATTCCGTTGTCCTTATTTGGGAATAACATTTCAAATAAGGAATACAGAACCCATGATTTTTCATCAGATTTAGGCATTTTATGGACAGACCTGCCAAACACATGTAAAAAGAAGGCAGAGGGATTTCATACACATCCCCTCTCGCTTCCAAATAACAGGGGTATTGTATGCCTTCTAAATGAAAAGAATTGTTAATACTTTTTCTTTTAATTTTTATGAAGGCCTGTCAGAGGCCTTTGAAAAGAATGCAGAGGGTGTACTGTATAGTTTTTGTTTTATTTGCAAGTCATTATTTTTTCATGCGTATACAGGCCTTCCATAATGCCATCTTATAGAAAGCTTCAATAGGGCCCTTTTATAGAAAGTTTAAATGAGGCCTTCTTATAGAAAGCATCCATAAGGCCTTCTTATGGAAACCGGCGACGGAATGCCTTCTTTTCCAATGTCACGCAATATAAAAAAAGAAAGGAAGAAAGAAGGTCAAGGAAGGCAAACCGGATCCAAAAGAAGGCCTTCAAACTCATGAACGAAGGCCTTCCTTCTCATGATTTCCGCCGCTGGGTTTCCAGGTGAAAGCATGTTAACACCAACGCCACAACAATAACAACAACAACGAGGAAACATGTCAATTTAAATTTGATGACAACGAACCGGAAATTAAAAACAAAATACTTGTGGAAATTGTTAGAAGCGCGGTTCCAATGCATGCGTACACACACGCATATGCACACTACCACTCATCAAACATACAAGTAAACAGGTGTACTTTTCACTAACACACACAACTGTGTCTTTGTATTTGTAACTCTTTCGCCTGTTTCACCTTCATTTGCAGTTGTTTAGTTTGGCCAAGATAACATGAAGTAATGCAAAACACGCCTCAGTTTTACAACTTCTTGGAAAAGCAAATAGCGAGGGCGTCTGCTAAATGTTTTCCCCCGAATAACGGATGGGATGTCTAAACAGTTGCTACAGCAAATTTCTACTTTCAACAGAAAATTTCTAGTGAATTTTTCTCCTGCCATTTCTAATTGAAATTTATGTAACGCACATTCTTTGTATATGTAATGGACACAATGGTAGAAGAAATAGCAGAACACAACTAAATGCTGCAGGTTTTACTTCTGCTAAATTCCAGATACAACAACTTCGACACCAAGAGACTGAAGAGGACGCACAAACAAACAACAGGAGGAGAAGATTGAATAATTGAATAGGAAATAGCAACACTTTTTTTACTCAATGACGCACTAGGAAAAAAAGGAAAAGTATTCGTTAAACGTATGCACCAACAAAACAACTCACATAAATCTTTATTGTCGTGTTTCAATAAAGAGTTAAAAGGACTTTTTTTCTACACATATTTCTATAGGGATATATGTATTTATGCATTCATTCGCATTTATCTGTAAGCGGTGTTTTTTTTAATGAAAGCAAAAAACACAAATTCCAAAGAAAAAAACCCACAACAACAGCTGTTGGTCGTAAACTTTATGATGAGTAAAAAAACACACACACACACAAAACAGTAATTTCTTGTTGATTATGTTTACGAGTAAAAGTTGTGATGTTTTTGTTTTTTTTTAGTATTTTGTTGTTGTTTGGAAAGTATCACTTTACTCTCCCCTAACCCTGGCAAAAAGGTATTGCGCGCCAATTACTTTATTTTGAGTTAGCATTTAAGACGAAACATTGTCGCCATCAATACGATTCACAGATTTTTTTTTAGTTTGCATTCAAATTAACGCGTATTTATGCACCGATGCTCAAACATTTTTCATTATTCCGTACGCGCGTTGTAAACGCTTTGAAGGTATACAATTGACTAATGTCACTTTTTGTTGTTTTCCAGTATCTTCGTTAGAATAACAAAACAAGAATACAAAGAATGAAGAGAAAAAAACAACATCAATGACGGCCAAAACATCAACAACAACGACGACGGGCAGGCAAAAGGCGAATAGAATAAAAGCTTTAAATTACTGTCAATTGTTTGCAGCAGGCACAAGGTGTCCTCGAACAGTTTTGTTTTCGAATGTTTTAAGCTTTTGTTTAGCTTTTGTGTACTCGCTGGTCTTTTTATGGAGAAATGATACTCGCTAGTGATTTTATGGAAAGTTTTAGCTATTCGTGGAGACTATGGGCCTTTGAAGCTTTTTCCAGCAAAAGTTTTTGCTTAGCTTTAATAACGTTCTCATTCTTGCTGCTTTCGGCTGTAAAGTACCCAAAAGTTTTCGGTTGTTTAAAAAGCTTTCGTTTGAAAATTTTTTAAGTTAAAAGCTTTGCTAAATGCTTTGAATGCAGTTGTTGAAAAGTAAGAAGCTTTGCTAAATGAATGCGGTTGTTGATTAAAGTAATAATGTTTAAAATAATTGGTGAACAATGTTGATTTATTACAATCTGTTGGGGTTTATATTAGCCCTATTTGGCGCTAGAAGTTTTAACATTATATTCAAAAATGAACCTGCTAGGAAGAAGTATAACTATTCACTATATATAACCATACTATATGTTGTTAGATGGCCGTTAATTTCGGGAATCAGAGCGTATCGTTGAGCATCCTGCCGATTTTATGATGGACCAAATTAAAGGGACACAATAAGTACTGTACCAAATATTTACTATTAACAGTTTTCTTAACATAACATTTTATAAATCTGTACCATAATGACAAAAATTTATATGACAGCTTTTTTAAAAAAATTGGATATTTACTTGACATTTTCTTTATGTATTTTGCAATATGTTGCACTAAAATGTGATCCACTGTTGCCACAAAATTTTAAATGAGCTCTCGGCTCGCGAGCTAGGAGCCACAAAATTTCAAATAAGCTCATTTGTAAAACGATTCGGCTCGCAAGCTAAGAGCCTAAATAAAGAGCTGGCTCGCGAGCTAAGAGCCAAGAGCCCAAAAAGTGCCAGCTCACGAGCCAAGAGCCAAGAGTCCAAAAAGAGCTGGGTCGCGAGCCAGGAGCCAAGAGCTTAAAACAGAGCCATCTCGAGAGCCCATTTGAAATTTTGTGGCTTTTGGCTCGCGACCTTAGTACCAAAGTTATGTACCAAAAGTAATTTTTGTCAAAAAAAAGTAGTTTGGTACAAAAAAAGTACTTTGCGCAGCAAAGTGTTTTTGGGCCAATAAAAGTACTTTTGGTACAAAAAGGACTCGGATACAAAAAAAAGTGCATTGTGCTGAAAAGTACATTAAAAGCACTTTTTGGTATACAAAAAAAAAACTTTTGGTACAAAAAAGTACTCTGGTACAAAAAAGTACTTTGAGCTGAAAAGTACATTAAAAGTACTTTTGGTACAAAATAGTCCCTGGTACAAAAAAAAGTACTTTGTGCCGAAAAGTACATTAAAAATAATTTTAGGTATAAAATAGTACTCTGGTACAAAAAAAGTACTTTGTGCCAAAAAGTACGTTAAAAGTTCTATTGGTACAAAAAAGTACTATGGTACAAAAAAAGTACTTTGTGCAACAGACAATTTTTTTTGGGCTAATGAAATTACTTTTTGGCATAAAAAAGTACTTTTGGTACATAACTTTGGTACTTTGGTCAATAGCCAAGAGCTCGCTGGCTCGAGAGCTGGTCCTTTTTGGGCTCTTGGCTCCTGGCTCGCGAGCCAGCTCTTTTTGGGCTCTTGGCTCTCAGCTCGCGAGCCGAGAGCTCATTTGAAATGTCAAACTTCAAACCACTGTAAAAAAAATTTGTGACGTAGTGGAGAAAAATGGAGGGGTTTTGTTACTGAGGTCAAATGCTATCGTTTGATATTGGTTTGGTTCACCCCCGAAAAAGGTGTGTTGCACAGTGTAGTTTAATGAGACTGTCTTTCTCAGCGGCTACCAGCGTTACCTACGATCTAAAATGCAGCGGCAGTAGTATGATGTTCATGTTACTAAAAATGGAGCCTTCTTACATTTGCTACCACTTAGCGTTCATATGTTCAGTGGCATTGCCCTGACAATACATGATCCGTCGGATGTTGTAGGCTGATTGGGGACCTCATCAGAGAGTTTCTGGTTATTACCATGTGATAATGATTAGACAAATGGAATGAGGAAACCCATTTTTACCAAAAAATAAATAAAAACTTACGGCCTTATTCATAAAAACTTATAAGAGGTTTATAAACAATTTTTAAGCAATTTTCGAAAAACAATATTCATAAACGATTCACATCTTCAATAAGTTAAAGTAGGGTTGTCTCTACTTTAAGCATGCTATAACTTGACGTTTGTACAATTTATTGCATATTTATGAATTTGAGATCTATATTTTGAGTTTTTCGGCATTTTTCCTATTGAAAAGAGTTGTTGCATGCATTCATTGTGTAGGAAATTTTCATCTTAATCGTTGCGCACATAGAAAAGTATCTAAATAGACACTTTTGATTCATGAATACCATTTTGAAAAATATTTCTCCAAAATTCTTCATAAATAATTTGTAAATAATTAAATAATATTCGTGATGTATAAACAATCAAAACAAGGAAACAATGTAATCGGTACATGATTATAATTTCAACATGAGGAAAAGAAAATCACATTTTTTAATATAATTTTTGCTTTAACGTCTTTCTTATCATCACGAGAATCGTAGTCAATGAAAAATTGAGCTACAATAATGTCCATAGTTATTATAAGTGCAAATACATATTTGGTATCCGATTATAAAGCTTTTGTATCCGATTATAAAGCTGTTTTTTTACATCAGTAACGACCAATAACAGTCGGCGTTGCCACCTGAACACATAAAGCTAAAGTGCTGATAAAAAACGTTTATGAATACAATTTCTTATTAAAGGTTTTTTAGAGCTAAAGAATACTTTAGCTAGATACCTACTTTAGAAATTTTTTATGAATATGGCCGTTAGTCTGTGGCGTATGAATAACCCTACTTGAAATACAACACTCATTAAAAAAATACAACACTCATACGTCATAGGTGCACAAGTTAACTATATAAAAAAAAATTTAACACAAGAAGATTTCATCAGACAATCTTCCAAGAGTTGTTTGGTACTTATTCTTAAAGCTCGAATGACTTACAAATCATTTCTAATGTTTGTATCTTATCTATTCATTATTCTTACAAAAATTTATATTTAATAACAAATGCCAATACAATATTCATGAAACTATTTGAATATGGCAACACTATAGCAGTTCTAGTTGCAATGTAAATAAAACAAATTGAATAAAAGTAACCAACTTCATTAAGGTAATTATAATTATAAAAATAATACAATATTAAATATATATGTATATATACAGACAATTGTCGACGGGCAGTTTTTCCGTTTTTGTATCTCCCAAATCCAAAATTATTTCAGTTCTCAATCTTTAAATTCCCTTTGGAGATATACCCAAATCCTAGTCTTTACCCAACATAATCCAATTGTAAGCTTTCTATCCGTTCTACTGTTCACCTTAGGCCTTGACCACTTGTTAAATATAAAATTTCGTTTAATTCTCACAAACTCTTCAGGTAACTGCAAACAAGTTAGCCCTATAGCATACACATTACACGGCATGCGAGTATTTGGAAATTTAACCAACTAACTAACTAAGAAGAGCAGTAGAATACATCGTTACCACTTTATTGCGGTGTAAATGTCAACAATTACCAACACACCTACACCTGCGGTTATTGCGTAAATACAGTAGCGTGTGTGTATGTACATAGCTCTAAAAATATGTTTATATGCCTGAGCATTAGTATTGTGTTAATTGTCGTTGACTGTTGTCGATTAAATTTAATGGCCTTATATGGTTTTCAACAGCAACTACATACAGGAGAAATGTGTAAGAGATGACATGTAAAGCATGCTACTACAGCTATGTATAGACATACACATACGCAAATTAATGCGGTTGTCACTTTGAAAAATGAAATTACATCGACTGTCTGTTGGTGTGAGCATGTTTGCAGTAAGTGGTGAAGGTAACGCAAACACGGTTGTTACAAGAGCACAACTAGTTTGAAATAAGAATAGTGTTATGCACAAGTAAATGAGTATTGTTGTATTTGTGTGTGTGTGTGGTTTATTTATATTGTTGAATTTCTGTGTGCTCTTTGATTATAATATAAATTTTTTGTATTTATTTATTTACTTAATTGAGGTTAATGAAGAATTATATGATATTGCTACGATGATGACACATTGTATTAAATACTATACTATATTTTGGTGGTGTTACCAAATTACATAATGTATTCAAGTTAATTGCTATTAAGTGTATGTTAAATAAGTTATTTCAATTGAGACTACAAAATAATGTGTGCGGTTTTATCCAATAACTCTTGTGTAGAAATTAAGTGACAATAAAATTAAAGACATCACTGGGGATATGGTTGGTGGTAATTTAGTCTGGAATTAAACAAAAAAATAAAAGGTGACAAAACAAGAGAAAATGTAAACAAGTTTAAGGAAATCTAAGGCTGGATTATCAACCTACATATGTGCTGGGTTGATAAGGAAGTAGCGTTGCTCATAAAACTCAGACCCAAAGTAAATAAAACAAAAGTATATGGTTCGGAAATGTAACTTTCCTAGCACTAAATAACATTTTCTGCATACCTTGCTGAATGCTCGTGTATTGTTTTGAGATGATTCTACGAGACTTTTGATATTAAATGGTATATCACTGTCTATTTGCTAACGTATTTCAAGATGAATTAGTTTCGAAGAAAAAATATATATATGTATGCAAGATTTCATATATATGACCGCAATAATGTAATGGTATTTTCTTAATGTAAACCAAAAAACGACATGACATCCGGTCCATTAATTCTACATTACCCATAAGCCGTATTATCTTACAGCAAACTAAATGTGTATGTAAGCATTTATCCTGCTTTGTACTCTTGAATACATTAGAAAAAAGACACAAATTATTATTTAAAACCCAGATTATTCGCTATTAAATATTCATATTGAAAGATTTGCCTCTGTTAGCCGAATTTCCATTTACATTTATTATTTACAAACTGCTCGGGCAGCCAAAATACAGTCAGTCTTTACTCAAATGCCATTAAGACGCTTCACGACGTCTGTTATTTCCTCAAGAGAATTATGACGAAGTTTAACTTGAACTCCGGGCACAATACTCATCAGCAGGATAAATGCTGATTAGAGACACACAAAGAGAAACGGCTTCCAACATTATCATCAACTGTAAATACGATGAATGTCATTTAGGGAATAATAACACAGTTATTCCTCAAACAATCAACGGCACAGTCACAGAAAACTAAGCCACATTCGACATTGACACAACTGTAGAAAAACAAATGTTGAATAATGGCTGACGAAAATCCCAACATATACAACACATTTAGTCGCTATCCTGGAAGGATACATTGTGTCAAAAGACAATACAATTAAAAATGCGGTACAAGTAAAGTTAAGTAATGTGCTTAGCATAATGTGCTTTGTATCTCATGGCAGTTCTTTAATTGAACAGGAAGAAAGTTGCCCAAAAGATGAGGAGAACATAGGGAGAATAAATACTTTAGTGTATGTAGTTGTCCATATTGTAGTTATGGGAAATGTGTGATATCTTTTGTGTTGGTAGTCTTACCCTGCAGCAAGAGTTTTTCAAAAAGTTCTGACACAATTTTTTTGCTCAATATGTAACAACTTTAAATGTATGTAGTGATTCTTGTTTTGTTTTCATTGAAGTCCATGAAGTTTTTGTAGTGGGCTGGTATGGTATGTATGTGTAATAAACAAAATAAATAATTATACATTTTGTTGGGATATGTTAAGATGTGTGCAAATTATTGTATATTTTCTTGCTACTGTTGCATTACTGACAGTACTGCTAGTGGTCAAGTGGGCAATAAATCGGCAATTGTTTGGTTAAAGTTTGACGTTGAGAACATTCTTTTGGTAGGTAGATTTCATTCTAGTGAGTCTAAAAATAAGTGATCTGTTATGGTAGTAAGTAAAATGTATGGGGGAAGCTTTTTATATCTATTTAATAGGAGGCAAGAAGAAATTGTATATTTGTATTATTACCCGAATGATAGCAAACATGTGTATATATAGTGATAGACAGATAAGATAAGATAAGATAAGATAAGATAAGATAAGATAAGATAAGATAAGATAAGATAAGATAAGATAAGATAAGATAAGATAAGATAAGATAAGATAAGATAAGATAAGATAAGATAAGATAAGATAAGATAAGATAAGATAAGATAAGATAAGATAAGATAAGATAAGATAAGATAAGATAAGATAAGATAAGATAAGATAAGATAAGATAAGATAAGATAAGATAAGATAAGATAAGATAAGATAAGATAAGATAAGATAAGATAAGATAAGATAAGATAAGATAAGATAAGATAAGATAAGATAAGATAAGATAAGATAAGATAAGATAAGATAAGATAAGATAAGATAAGATAAGATAAGATAAGATAAGATAAGATAAGATAAGATAAGATAAGATAAGATAAGATAAGATAAGATACAAGATAAGATAAGATAAGATAAGATAAGATAAGATAAGATAAGATAAGATAAGATAAGATAAGATAAGATAAGATAAGATAAGATAAGATAAGATAAGATAAGATAAGATAAGATAAGATAAGATAAGATAAGATAAGATAAGATAAGATAAGATAAGATAAGATAAGATAAGATAAGATAAGATAAGATAAGATAAGATAAGATAAGATAAGATAAGATAAGATAAGATAAGATAAGATAAGATAAGATAAGATAAGATAAGATAAGATAAGATAAGATAAGATAAGATAAGATAAGATAAGATAAGATAAGATAAGATAAGATAAGATAAGATAAGATAAGATAAGATAAGATAAGATAAGATAAGATAAGATAAGATAAGATAAGATAAGATAAGATAAGATAAGATAAGATAAGATAGATAAGATAAGATAAGATAAGATAAGATAAGATAAGATAAGATAAGATAAGATAAGATAAGATAAGATAAGATAAGATAAGATAAGATAAGATAAGATAAGATAAGATAAAATAAGATAAGATAAGATAAGATAGATAAGATAAGATAAGATAGATAAGATAAGATAAGATAAGATAAGATAAGATAAGATAAGATAAGATAAGATAAGATAAGATAAGATAAGATAAGATAAGATAAGATAAGATAAGATAAGATAAGATTGTCGATGTGCGAGTCTAAAGTCGAAGTTTTATTAGGTTTCAAGTTTTTAAGTGGCAATAGATAAGCGTGAAGTCTATTGGTTTTGCCTGATTACGGCGTGAAGATCAAGAGGAACATCGTTTACTTATGTGGTTTTATAAAACTAATTGACCTCACCCAATGCATTATACCTAAACGCTTATTATCGCGTACTCCCCAACGACCTACTGAACGAACGAGAGGGATGTGTGTTATCGATGTAATATTCAACTGCATTTTAGCAGCAGAGAGACAAAAATTGGTACACAAATAGTAGCCGAAAACACGAACATGAATATGCAGACGAAGTTTAATTTTTGGATCAGTATGCGGAGGTGGCGTGACAAAACTATATTTTAGCCCTACAGAGACAAAATTTGATACCCAGATACGAGTAGTACATGGTACTTCAGATTTTCATTTGCAGACGAAACTGTTATTCTTAATTATCGTGCGAAGGGGGTGTGGCAAAACTTTATATATACACAGATAATACTCGATATCAAAAAGTACAAATTAATTTACCAAAAAGGGCATTTATTGTACCAACATTTATTGTATCAAAAAGTACATTTATTGTACCAAAAAGTAAAATATATTCTACCAAAAATTAAATTTATTGTATCAAAAAGTACAATTTATTGTATTAAAAAGTGCTATTATTGTTAAAAAAAGGTACATTTATTTTACCAAAAATTACATTTACGGTACTTCATTGGTACCAAGAAATAAAATTTATTGCTATTAATAGTACAATTTATTGTATTTAAAACTAATTTTATTTTACACAAAACGAACAATTAATTGTACCACAAAGTAACTTAATTGTACCAAAAATTACTTTAAATGTACACAAAAAGTTCTTTAAATGTACCAAAAATTTTGCTAATTAAACCAAAAATTATTTTTATAGATCAGTAAGTACTTTTATTTTATCAAAAAATATTGGGGACTAGTCATACATTAGACTTCTCTTGGGGCGACTCCGGGGCAGTTAGAGCAGATTTTATAAAACAAAATATTCTGTATGGGAGACTCCTTAGTGGGTGAAGACGGGGAGTAGGTATGTTTGACAAACATTTTTGGAGGAAAAACTTACTGGAGTTCGGTCATACATTTGAACCTTCTAGGGGCGATGTATGATGTTGTGAAATTTTCCCAAATACGAAAAGTTTCTCGTTAAAACTCGTGGGCTCGACTTTGATTTTAGACCTTAAGTTTCTTGGGTAAATTTTCTTAAAATTCATCGTAGATTACGATTTTAATAACATATATATTTATTACTATTTAATCAGGTAGACTTCGTCCTGCCTACAATGTTATTCGTAAAGATGTTTCGTACTGAAACATTTTGATAACGACAGCTTCATTACTTTGGAAGAGGCCACGCCTACTATTCTGATCAATCTCACTGTTAGATAAATTTCGCACTTTAGTGAAAAAGGAAGTCATACACAGTTGTAACTCTCTTACTGTTACACTTTTTAATAACTGATACAAACCACGGCCACGCCAAATTATCTAATACAGGCCCCGCATATTGTGTGCATCCACACTAGTCGCCCTTGATTCATTTTTCCTTAGAATATGTACACTGATCTCAAACAAATCGATACCAAATTTTAAGAAAAATAGTGAGTTAGTCCTCCAGATATTACATATTCAAATATAGAATTCTATGGGTGGGTTCACAACCACTTGATATATCAAAATTTCATGTAACTTATTGTTAATTCGAGACAAACAACTATATGCTGTAAACCTTTTAAGAAGATCAGTTGAATGTTGTAATCTTTAAAATAAATACAATATAATTGTTATATATGTTTTTTAAAATTCGGAAAAATTTGTGTATGTACAATTTGACGAATTTGAAAGACTGTTCCTGAAGTAATTTTTTTACTCCAAAAGAGAAACTTAGATGCAATTGGAAAATTTACTTTTTATGAATACCCTAAGAAAAAGTCAAGTCAACTAGGAGGCATAAGTCAGGGATACGAGGTACTCAGTTATTGTTGATTAGGTATCACTTTGTGCACAAAAATTTCACGAACTCTACCCAATGTGTCATTGAAAATGAGCTATAGTTAAAAATTAGTGTCACTTTAATATCTGCAATTTCCAGTTTATAAGTTCAATTAAGAAAAAAATTGGCAAATCTAATGAGCCTCTCTAGCAATTTGTTAGCAATTTGGATCCTGTGCGCATAATCTTAAGATTTTAGTTCCTCTACCATTTGAAATTTGTAAGTATGTTAATGTAAATCTCTGTGGAGGCATATTTAAGACGCTAGACCTAGACCCTAGATTATCTAGGAGTTTAATAAACTGACGCTCTTTTGCGCTCTACATTTTCATGATTCCTCTAAGGTCTTTGTCGTTCGTATCTTGGTTTATTAATTGTTTATTAATTGTCTCCTGGAACTCCTGCATTTATTTTCTAAACAATTCATATAACTTCTTCCTAAGACCATTAATAATTTTGTGATGAGCTGTTTTGATTCCTTTATGAACAGGATAACAGTCTATTATATTTGTCAAATTGTTTTGAATAACAGAAATAAGGATTTATTAAATTAGAAAAAGGTTTAGGGACTAAGGGAATGGACCAAAGTAACAATTGTTCGTTCAAATGTCATTAAGTAGCCAAATAGCCTTCTTATCTCATAAAATTCATATTATTATTGATGTAGTGAGGCGCAACAAGAAACGAAGTTGCAAGGATTTTCTCTAATTAATACGAACATTTTCCCCAAACATTCATACGGCCGTAACAGTAAAGTGATATTGTGAAACCCGCTGTCGATACTACTAACAACAGTAATTAATTTCCAGACAAATTAGTATAATCTGCTTTAACGTTTTGACTTAAATAAGTTTTATAATTAATCAAAAATGTAATACCCCCTCAAAGTAGCTCAAGACAAACATAATTACTTTCTTGTGTCTGTAGTTGTGTTGCTCTAAGATAAAAACATTTAGTACTTACTTTCTTTCAATGCCATTGAGTATTC
The DNA here is from genome assembly GCA_964034835.1 of Muscina levida. Classification (NCBI taxonomy): domain Eukaryota; kingdom Metazoa; phylum Arthropoda; class Insecta; order Diptera; family Muscidae; genus Muscina; species Muscina levida. The sequence continues at coordinate 28,069,230 of OZ035882.1, read as the reverse complement.
TTTGGCATATCTACTATACATGACACAAATATCCAAAGTTTCTTGTTTATTTTTTGATTCCTTCAAAGCTGCAATAATATCCATTACATACACGCACATGAACTTACCTAAAAAAGAGTAAGAGAGAAGTAGAATATGTTAGGATGCTATGTATTAGGGGTATTATAGTAAATTATGTTGATAATATTACAGAATTGTGTAATTAAAAAAAACTTTTGGCTACTAATGCATAAGGTGGAGTAGCCAAATGTTTAATGCCAAGTACTTGATAGAGGCATTCGTAAGGTTTGTCAGTGGCTAACACATATGACGATGGGTATGTGATGTAGATATTAGTTTCAAGGATAATAAGTTTATGATAAATATAGGGTGTGTTGAAAATATAGGAATTGTTGGCAGTTTTGGTGGAGAAAAAAATACAAACAAAACATTAAAAAAATTCTTGAAAGTAGGAAGCAGTTATCCTTTTCAAAGAAAGAAAACAAAAAAAAAATGTAAAAAAAAGATTTTCGCATCTTCATTTTCGACATACATGGTAGATAAATATACAGCTGATGATGTACCAACGGACACCAATTTGTCGCAAAGGGATCTGATGATGAACCTGTGACGGAGTTCCAAACGTGTCATCCTTGTCCTTGACTAAAAACATTTTGATGTCGATAGCCAATTTGGTGTATTGTTTCAATACACTAAACAAATTGAAAAATTATTAAATTTAATAATACTAAATTAGGCAATTTGTTTACTGTCTTTGGTTTTTTGATGTAAATTCTCAGATATTGTGTTCTTATTGATTAAGAGCAGTCATTGTTTCTCCAATTAATTTCAAATTTATTTTGTATTTACATAAATTTCAGTTTTATCTATATCATAAGAATGTGTAAACTTTTCTAAAACTATTCTACACTACACCCTACAACAAAACTACAGCGTTGATGGCTAGTCCATTTTATGGATCATAATTTAAGCATAACAAAAACAACAGCCTGAGGTCTCAAAATAAAAGCCAATGTGCGTACACAGATGGTTAACTACTAACTTGATTCATTAACACAACAATGGAAACATATATACTGTGGTGGTAGTGGTGGTGCTGCTGCTGCTTTAACAAAACAATGGACAAATGATTGGCTATACTCGGTTTAAGTTTGCACAACAGTTTGTGATGTCCTTCAAGGATGTAGCTTCCAACACTGGTACTGGTAATTAATACTAGGAAATTATTTTTGGTGTTTTCCTGCTTTACAAATATGTGCGTTGAGGCCTATTCGTAGCTACCAACAACAACATGTGTGCTAAATCATTTGTTAAAATACCAATGATACCAATTTACAACACAAAGCACAGGCATCTGGGGATGTAATATAAATCAAGGGGGTGCCATGTGAATATGCGTTGGGCTACATTCTAAACTAATCGCAATTAGCAAAAGCTTTGAAATGGAAAATCGTTTGTTTGTGAAAATATACGATGTGTGATACATTTGAGTGCTGTAGATGGTATCGAACTTTATAAAATTAATCGACCGTAGCACAATAATGAAAAAACTCGGTTTATAGTTCGTAGTTAGTACAACAAGATTGTTTTTTTAAAGTTTCATATATTTATATAGAAGTCTTCCTGCTTTACAGAAAAAACTAAGCTAAATTATATTTTGTGGCACAGTGGTTGGAACACACGACGTCCATGCGGGAAATCAGTGGTTCTATTCCCGGTTCCAGTCCTCTATATTTTTCATTCATTGCCGGTCCCCTTGATGTTGTCGACAGCAACTTCGCAGTTTAGTGTCGAGTCAATCGGCAAGTCTAGTAAAAGCTACACAAACAGTGACGTTCGCATTTGTCGATAAACAAGTAGGTGCAGTTAGTTGTGAATCTAAAAATAGAAAGCGTGTTAATTCACAAAAACGCGAGAAGCTATCCCATACCTCATTCATGGGGTGTAAAGGGATATTAATTTTTTTTAAAGTAATTTTACTATAAATTTAACCTTTATTAATACCGCTTAAGATATAATCAAGTTTCTCTTTAACACATTTCCCACACTCACACTAATGCATTAGCATGTCGTACTCCTTTCGTATGCGTATTGAACAATTTCTTTTGGCATATGAAAACCATCGTGGAAACTATATGTACCAACATTCATCAGTTCATTTGGTATTGCCAAAATTAATCGATTCACAGAAGCTCTTCTTCTTAAGCAATATTGTGTATAAAAAAATGAATTTTTCATTGTTGTCCTTGTCTCAACAAAGTGCTCTCGGGCACAGAGCAATTTGAGCGCCACACAATGTTCATTAATAATCAATTGAATCGTACATAAATGTTTTGTTTTGCATAGTTATCTACATATCCGAATAACCCGGATGGCAGACAAAAAGACAGTAGAATTGTTTGTGTGTGTTGTTCTTTCTTTGTACACAAACAAAAGATACACACAAACATACACACAAACATACATACGCATACATACTAACATCGATTTATTCATGCGTATCCCCATTCCGTTTTCTTACGATCTAGTACCACAACGTTGTGAACAACAGTAAGGACGATTTTGTGTAAATGAAAATCCCAATATTGATTACAAATTATTCTGTTCTCATTTTGAAAAGTAAATAAATCGATGCTAATATATTAAAAGTTTACATAAAACATAAAATTATGCAAATTCGTCATAGATTTAGCTGCATTTAAAGGCTTCAATGTAGACATTGGGCAAAATAGTTCCGTTATAAATAAATTGATTAATATTATGAAAAATAAGTAATTACATTGATATGTGTCGCATATCCTTATATTATTTAATTATTGTTATCAAATTTGAATATTTCTATACGATTGTATTGCCAAAATGATTCATAATTTTACAGGAAGCCGATTCAAAGTTTTGAAAACTCATTAGGACATAAGGACATATCAATTTTATATATAGCCATGAAGAATGGATTTTCACTTATCTCAGAGATATGACATTTTGTCAGTTCTTCTAACAGTCCTAGAGAACATATCAAATAAAAAAAATTAATATAAACTTAGCGTAAAATTCATATCTGTATAACATATACATTTCTGGTACGTTTTTGTAAATTCTAAACAACTTCGCGACAGCTTTACGTTCTTGGTCCAAATGAAAAATGTTAAATTCTTTTTATGCTATGAAAAATAATTAACTTAAAACTTAATTTCCCTTTACACCCCATGAATGAGGTATGGGATAGCTTCTGGCGTTGTTGTGAATTAACACGCTTTCTATTTTTAGATTCACAACTAACGGCATCTACTTGTTTATCGTCGAATGCGAACGTCGCTGTTTGAGAAGCTCTTACTAGACATGCCGATTGACTCGACACTAATACTGCGAAGTTGCTGTCGACAACATTCGATGGGTCCCGACAATGAGAGAATTTTTTTTTCTTTTTAAAGATGACTAACCAGTTCTAACCAGTGTGCTACGGCCGGTCCCATCAAATGGAAAATAATTACAGAACCTTTTACTGAAGTACACCCTTTATTAACTAAGTTACAGTAAAGTTTAGCATCAAATCATTTGATGCCTCACCAATAAGGATATCCGTATGAGTGAGGATACGATATAAAAATAATTGTATCCTTCCAGCTGGCAACGCTGTCACTTACACATACTGTGTATATGTAAGAGTGAGTGAGCGTAAACTGTCGCGCTGAGCCATACATACAATGAAAGCCAATCAAGTGTTACTAATAACTTATGGATTTTGATTCATTGTTCATTGGGTTATGTGAATTTATGTGACTTTTCCAAGTGGAAAAATGAGAACGAAGCAAAAGACACAATAAAAAAATATATGGAATATCGTAGTTGAGATACGTAGTGAAACGTGAAATGAAAAAGCACAAAAAATGATAAACGAGTCTATTAGGCGGGATTATAAGATTGAACTCATTAGCACTGATTGATGTTACTCGTATTAGTATTTTTATAAAATTGTTTTGTTCACTTGCAAGATACTGTTCAAGTTATTTTAGGCAATATTTTTTACAAATATTAGCTATTTTCTCAACTTCCGAATGCAAAGACGTATCAGCAAAAATTGTGAAAACTGTGAAAATTTATAATGTTTTGAACATCATAAATCTGTTCTACTCATTATGATCCTTAACGACTTGACCATGCGATTCGTAGTCATATACCATGGCATTTAAGCCAGGTCTTTCCAGTGAAGTTTCGTTCGCCGTCTTCTGCACCATCCATCGTCGAAGACTTTTCGAGCTGGAGCATTTTCGTCTATGCGTACAACATGACCTAGCCAACGCAACCGCTGCACCTTAATGCATCTGGCCACAGCTCGTACAGCTCATGATTCATACGACTCCGATACTCTCCGTTAACGATGACGGGCTTATATATTTTACGGAACATTTTTCTCTAGAAAACTGCCAGAACCGATTCATCCGCTTGGGTCATAACCCAGGATTCTGAATCATATATCAAGACAGGTAGCTCCAGCATCTGTTGTAGCTGGATTTTCGTTTTTATAGAGGGGGCTCTGTCATTAAATCACTTGCTTAGTCCGTAGTAGCATTTATTAGCAAGCAGGATTTCGCTGCGTTGAAACTCATAACTTCGTTTTGTATTCGTTCATCATTAGACCCATTTTCGCTGACTTCTTTAGTATACTTGAAAAGACTGCAGTCACATGCTGCAGTTTTCAGTAATCAGCGTAAGGGAGTAGCATGTGGCTTTTGTTAAATATCGTGCCACTTGTGTTTACTGCAGCTTTCCTCATTACCATCTTAATCAGTATGTTGAATTGGTCAAACGATAGGCCTTCGTCTTGTTTAATGCCCCTTTTAGTATAGAATGGCTCCATAAGGTCCTTGCCAATCTTCACAGAAGATTTCGTGTCAGTCAGCGTCATTCCACAAAGCCGTAAAAGCTCAGCCATGGCTTCGAGTAATTTCTGCCGTATCGGGCTGTCGAAGGCAGCTTTATAGTCGACGAAAAGATGGTACGTGTCTATCTGTTTCTCCTAGGTCTTTTCCAGGATTTGACGTAGTGTGAATTTCTGGTCAGTTCTTGATTTACCAGGTCTATAACCACACTGATAAGTCCCGATTAGGTTGGATAACACTGGTTTTAGTCTTTCACATAGCACACTCAATATGACCTTAGATGCAATAGGTAAATGCTTACACGGCGGTAGTTGTAGCACACACTTGTATCACCTTTTTTCAGCACAGAACATAATGCGCTTAAATTCCAATCGTCGGACATGCACTCATTAATCCAAACCGTACGTAGGAGCATGTACGTGCTCGTCATCAGCTCCTCGCCACCGGACTTGAAGAGCTCTACCGGAACTCCGTCGGCACCAACTGCTTTATTATTTTTCAGCCGCGATATTGCTCTTCTTAACTTGGCTTGACTTGGTGGTGGGCAATCTAAGCCGTCATCGACAATTGACGTGACACCTTCAAGTGCGCAGCCTTCTTGCAGTTGCTGGAAGTCTTCTCTCCATTTATGCAGCATACTCTGCGGATCTGAAACAGATTTCAATCCTTGTCTTTACAGGATGGGAGTGGTAGTGGACTTTTGCTCGTTTTCTAGTTCCTTCAACTGAAGTTAGCTGAAATAGCTGTCTCGCCTGTTTTACTGTCTCCTTGTGCCGTTCTCTAACATCACGGGTTACAATTGGCTGCAGCGTAGCCCTATAAGCAGCATCCAGTTCCTTAGATGCTATGCGACATTCTTCATCGTACCAGGAATCTGTCTGAGTCTGAGCGTCGTTTTTCATATCCAAGCACGGCTGTGTTTCGGGATCGTCAGAAGTAGAGGCGTTGTGTCGTTGAAGTTGGGAAAACTGGTTGGAGTAGGCAGTGGCTATCTCTGGGGTTTGTATCTTAGCGATGTCCACCTTTCTTTGTGTTTTGTTTTTCGCTTTGATCAATCTTATCAGAGCCAATATTACCACCACGAATCACACGTCCATGACACTAGGTGCATGCCTACCATCAATTACCACATGATCAATTTTATTTTTGGTATTTGTTCGGGACATAGTCAAGTTGCCTTGGTGATATCTTTATAGAGGAATCTGGTTGCACTCACTACCATGTTCCTTCCCGCTGCGAAGCTAACTAGTCTAGACCTATAGTCTGAAGTGTCAGTATGCAGACTGAATTTACCGATCGATGGACCAAGAACATCTTACTCTACTATTTTTCCATTAAAGTCTCCCAGAACAATTTGAATGTCGTGGCCAGGGCAGCGGTCGTATGTTTCCTCTAGGCGCTCGTAAAATGCATCTTTAATCTCATCGTTTTTATCATCCGTCGGGGCATAAGCACAAATCAGCGTGATGTAAAAATATATCGCATTGATGAGGATTGAGGCTATTCGATACCTAACAGGAATGAACAGTGAGACAAGATGTCTGAGTCTGTCGTCAACAACAAATCCACTTCCAAATTCGTGCTTTTCCGCGTAGCAGCTGTAATAGATGTCGCAATTTTTACGTAGCGAGCATCCATGTTCGGTCCATCTACATTTTTAAGGACATTCGCCGGTCGGATAGTGGCACCATCTCTATAGAGAGTCTGGACGTTCCATGGGGATATCCTTAAATCTTGATCCTTATTAAGTTTGCGGGGGTCGTCAACATTGGGAGGGTTCCGTTTGTTAGTTTTTCTTTCTTGTGTTTTCATAGCCAATAAAAGATCTGAAGGCGGGTAGCTAGCCCAACCATCAGCGTTCGTCGCTCATTATCTGCCCCTATTCATGATAAAAAATATCACGAACAATGTTGAGATGCAAGATTAACTTTACATACCCCACGGAACCCTACAAGCTCTAGTATGATAATGAAATTTTTGACCTTTCAACCTTGGTTAAGTGCAAATCAAGTTTACTGTATTGGCAGCTTTGTCAGCAATAATGCCTCTATGAGTCCATACTTTTATGAGAATCAAAAAGGATTTTCTGTTACTGTGTCATGCTACAGAACGTTTTAGCTCTAGTGCTACATAATTTCAACGGTTTGAATCAACGATCGTGGTTTTATAAAGAAAGGGCAACATGTCACTACCACCATCGCCTCATTGGGCGATGGGTGACATTAACTGGCCACCTCGCTAGTGCCATCTCTTATACCAAGAATGAATTGTTTTTCTTTGGGGATTCACTTACCACTTAGCTTCACTTCACGTAAAGTTTTCAGCAGCAACCGAAACGTATTCGCGAGGGAATGCAAACAGAGTAGTTTACGAAACATATATTTAGCCATCATTGGACATTTCTGTTCTAGGTTGCAGCTGCTTCAAAATAGTCAATGATCAGAGTCAAGGACCTAGTTATGTACTTTTAAAATAAATAAACAGTTTTTATATGATTTATATAATAGTATAAAATTAAAAAAATTTCTGGTACACTCTTTAAATACACTGCAACAAAATTAATCCACATCCAATTGAATTTAACACTATAAATACATTTGAGAAAAATGGTCCCCCATTGAAAGAAAAGAAAAAGAGAAAATATTAAAAATCGCCAATTAAATGTCAACTCCCTCTGCAGACGCTACTCTCATGATATGATGTAGAAACCAACTATGAATGCAGTGCATATCACATTTTTGCCCCGTGTCACTCACAACATTCATTAATAATCAATTCATTTCTTTTTTACACTGTATTTCTTGTGCTCCTCTTGTAGAACGGACGTACTTATATAAAATATCCTTTTGATACTCGAACAAGCATCATAGTGGCAACGCACGACAGCAATGCAGTCATGCCTTTTTCACATCAGGAAAACACTTATTCACACAAACGTACTCTAACTACCACATTGATGGCACAGCAGCAGCAACAACAAAAAAGCATAGGATGTTGAAGATGAAAGCTTTTGTTAATGGATGAATTCATTAATTCATTCTCTCGTTGCGCTCGCAGTCCTCATAGGAACAAGAAAAATATTGCAACATTGTATACTAGCTTTCGTGTCTGGCACTGTTACTTAGCCCAACAGTCTGAGCCAATCAAGTGTTACTAATGACTTCTGGATTGTGGTCCATTGTTCGCCTAAGCTGAGTGCTGCAGTCATCATTCTTAGCGATGTAAAATAATATCCAGTTGCAGACACTGCAGGAAGTTGAAATAGGAAGAAACAACTTGCAGTGAACCTAGAAATAACCATAATCTGGATACATTGATTAATTGGTTACCGCATGTTCATGATTGATAGGATTTTATTGTTAGACGTTGGTAGGGAAATTGAACAGGCTAAGCAGAGAGGTTAAGAGAAATCACAAGACATTGATATATAAATGTTATTTGTTGTGTAAGCAATTAAATATATTTAGAACGTGGGCTGTTTTTTTAGTTGTGTTGTTGTATATCAAATAAAAAGCAGCTGGTGTTATATAGATAACAACAAATTGTAAAGGTATTACCTGCACAAGGGTAGATTTCATTCACAAATTTTTTGTACACAAATTTAATAGAGATTCAAAAGATTTTGTTTTTTTTTTTAGAAACATATTTGTGTAACCCAATGTCGGCAGACCTTGACACGATGATGACCCAACACCTGCGTATACAACATATAATATGGAAGGAGTTAAATATATAGCAACAATAACTAAAATTCGTTTTAACTTTTAGTCCTTTCTCTATTCAAAACGTACAAAATAAATTTTCTTAGCTTTGGGATTTCCATTTTAATCGTTAAATTTCTAGTTTCTAGTCACGTTTTAAACATAACACTAAAAGTAGCAAACATTTGGTGTTTGAATATTTCTCAACCACAAAAAAACATAAACGTAGTCGTTATGATTGCCAAGGACATTTAACCATCAAATATAGCATTTCGTTTGGGTTGCCCTTTGGGATGTTCACCCTTCCAACAGATATAATTGTGGTGAAACCATTTGTGCCTCGAATCTATTCAAAGAATTACTTGTGATTTCGTGTTACTGGTGAACAATTGAATTTATTGTTTCCATTTATAAAATTGACTAGAAAGTTTATTTGTTATACTTGTTGCCATGTTAATGTTAACTGATCGTTATTTTGATGTCTACATTTGCGCTGTGCATGTATTTAAAGTGTGTGTGCTATATATATAAAGGTATTACTTATTTATAGAACTTGTTTGTTGAATGGTATTTTTCTGCGTATCTAGACAAAACCTTTGGTAGTTTATGACAACGTCATTGAGTGTTTGGTTTTCACTTTCATAGAAGGGAGACACGACGCACAGTGCTTTGACTCAAAGCCAAAGTGAAATACAAAAATATGTAAATAATATTAAAATAAAAAATTTGTCTTATGGTTAAAATGAATAATTAAATTTCCAAATGGCATATACTGAATTATTTAAGTTCTTAGACACACATGCAAGAGAATTTTCGGGCATAATTGTACTTATGTTATTTTTACAGCTAAACTGTCCCCCTTTCAACTTGCTCGTATTTAACAAAAATATCTTTTTGTACGTTTGTACTATAACTGATCTACATAAACTACTAAAATTTTTGTTCACTCATTTCGTAGGGAACACAAAGCACTGTGCAATGTGATGTGGTCCTGTTGTAGCATAGAAAGTAATAATTATTCAAAGATTGCAAATTTTATGTTACTTTTCGACAGCACGAATTCCGCATCAACATAATTTAACGATTTGTTGAACAACAACTTTAGATGCGTGCCAGGACTGACGCTGGAAATAAGAAGGAAACTTTTGCGATTTCACATAGATGTTTGTTAGTTGTACTTGTCATACAGAGACTTCGCTTTTAAAGGAAGCGTATAACAGGACTGCCGTTACTATTGTTGTTACTTCGCTGAAAAATGTTGATTACAAAACTTTAAGAACATGTGATGACAATGGTGTTGATGGTGTTTACGTTATTTAGTAAGCGTTCCGTAACATAAATTTAAGTAGAAGAAATACGCTGGCTAAGTTAGATACATTATTTACATAATAAATGTTTGGGAGAAGCTTCTCCTTGTAGTTTTGTTTATCATTGTGAACATGTTGGAGTTAACAAAATAATTGGAATTTTAGTATAAATTAATTGAGATAAGGAATTAAATAAGAACGTTGAGCAATTAGTTATACGATAACACTGCGGAACATTTTTGGGGTCATTATCTGGGTAAAGTCTGTGTAAAGGCAATAGGTTAGCAAAGCAAAACCCCCAAAGGGTTTGACGTTCTTAGCCCAAACTGTTTTTTATGACCTTTTTTTTGCTTATATTGATCTTTCCGCTTAGTTTTTCAACTATAACTCAAAAACCAATGATGATTTCTCATATCATTCTTCAGCAGATTTGTAGCTAAGGCTTGAATAAATAACACTGTTCGACAAGGGTTTTTTTCTTGTGTTTCATTACGTGTTTCTAAAAGTTTTTGACATGAGAAATTCAAATACGTAGTCGGGATTTTGCTATCAGGCATTGTTTTTTGGCTAATTGCAAATAAGTTTTGTTTTCAATTAAAAATTTGTATGGTGGCGATTGTTTAAAAATTTATTAGAAACAGGTGGCAACATCAGCAATATATGCCTACTATATTCACTGACTGCTCCTGGAACTGTTTAGGAGACTGCAAGGATATTCAGCATAAAATAAGAAAAAAAAACTTTGTTAACTAATAGAAAATACATATTTGTTCTTCTTATTTTTGATGTTTTAAGCTCTACTAGTATCGGTTTTTGTATTTAGAAAATATTCTGTTGGATCAAGTAAAGTTTTCATAACATTTATGCAAAATGTATTTTAATGCAACATAAAAAAAGCTGAATAAATTTAAATCCAAATAACTTAAAATCTGTGCCTGATGAAAAAAATCTGAAAACATATTTGAAATCCTGATATTAATAACCATAGGAATCTCAATTCGGATACCTAGAAAAATATTCGCTGACTGCTCTGGGACATTTAAGGATACTGCATTGATATTCAGCATACATAAATAAAAAACTTTCTTAACTAAAAGAAAATACATATTTGTTCTTCTCATTTTTCATGTTTTAAGCTCTACTAGTATCGGTTTTTGTATTTAGAAAATATTCTGTTGGATCAAGTAAAGTTTTCATAACATTTATGCTAAATGTATTTTAATGCAACATAAAGAAAGCTGAACAAATTTGAATCCAAATAACCAAAAATCTGTGGCTGATGAAAAATCTGAAAACATATTTGAAATCCTGATATTAATAACCATAGGAATCACAATTCAGACACCCAGAAAAATTAAAAATAATTTGTGTTGTATAACAGTGTTATTTATATCAATGTACCTATGTTAGACTAATTTCATCGAATGAAATTTTCTAAATATTCTAAGCGAAGTGCGTATGGGAAATATAAAATCCGCATAACATTAATAATGCTTATACGTTACATACATATGTATTCAGCGAGTTCAATATGTAAACTCGCAATATCAATATCAATATCAATATCAATATCAATATCAATATCAATATCAATATCAATATCAATATCAATATCAATATCAATATCAATATCAATATCAATATCAATATCAATATCAATATCAATATCAATATCAATATCAATATCAATATCAATATCAATATCAATATCAATATCAATATCAATATCAATATCAATATCAATATCAATATCAATATCAATATCAATATCAATATCAATATCAATATCAATATCAATATCAATATCAATATCAATATCAATATCAATATCAATATCAATATCAATATCAATATCAATATCAATATCAATATCAATATCAATATCAATATCAATATCAATATCAATATCAATATCAATATCAATATCAATATCAATATCAATATCAATATCAATATCAATATCAATATCAATATCAATATCAATATCAATATCAATATCAATATCAATATCAATATCAATATCAATATCAATATCAATATCAATATCAATATCAATATCAATATCAATATCAATATCAATATCAATATCAATATCAATATCAATATCAATATCAATATCAATATCAATATCAATATCAATATCAATATCAATATCAATATCAATATCAATATCAATATCAATATCAATATCAATATCAATATCAATATCAATATCAATATCAATATCAATATCAATATCAATATCAATATCAATATCAATATCAATATCAATATCAATATCAATATCAATATCAATATCAATATCAATATCAATATCAATATCAATATCAATATCAATATCAATATCAATATCAATATCAATATCAATATCAATATCAATATCAATATCAATATCAATATCAATATCAATATCAATATCAATATCAATATCAATATCAATATCAATATCAATATCAATATCAATATCAATATCAATATCAATATCAATATCAATATCAATATCAATATCAATATCAATATCAATATCAATATCAATATCAATATCAATATCAATATCAATATCAATATCAATATCAATATCAATATCAATATCAATATCAATATCAATATCAATATCAATATCAATATCAATATCAATATCAATATCAATATCAATATCAATATCAATATCAATATCAATATCAATATCAATATCAATATCAATATCAATATCAATATCACCCTGACAGGAATTTATACTGAAATGAGGAATTCTGAAGGAGAGACCGTGGAGAGATGCCGAGCCGTTCTCCGTAAAATTAGGCAGGCAATCAGCAGGCAAAGAAACATAAATATAAATGTACAGATCGGAGTAGCGGATCTGGATGAGCATTTCGATATTATAGGTGACTACCGAAACAATTGGAAAACAGCTGAAGCCGAGAGAGAGAAGTCCAAGGCTCAGATGGAGGCCATTCGAACACTTCTTGATAAACCGGCGGAAAAAAGCTTTGACACCGACACACCCGTCACTACAACAGCAAGCGCAGCGCATCTAGTCCGGCCGAAGTAAGGCCTAAGAAGAAGCCAAAGGATGCCGCTTCTGAAAAGCGCTACTCGAGGCCAGCCAATGAAACCAAGGGAGATGAAATATCGACAGCGAAAACTTCTAATATAAAGATGAGAAACGACCGCAAAAAACAAAGCAGAAAGCCAAAAGAGGGCCCTGAGGGAGTAATCATCCGACCAACGGCAGATCACAGCTACTCCGATGTCTTGGGGAACATACGGGGATGTATTGATATCGATGTTATTGATGTTAAGGTGTATTTCGCCTGATTTTGGATACATCCGCAAATGTTGCAACATTTTTAGCGATAGAAACACCAAAATAGTCGTTACTTTGATACAAAATTGGACAGAATACAAAAACGGAAATAATCTTCTACTTTCCATACAAATTTATAAAGGGGCCTCGAGATTTGAGGGCACAATAACACCATAATTTTTAATCCTTGCAAATAGTTCGATTTTGGTGAAAAAATGTACATCTTGCAATACATTTATACATTGCATGATATATATTTAAATATTTACACATGTGTAAACGTACATATACAATAACCACAACATTAATTCTTAATTACGTTCAAATTGCAAATAAATTGTCATATAAACAGTAAACATTATTAGTAACTTTTTAAACAGGGGCTTTTTTGCGTGCTCTTAATTACTAATGTGCAAAAGAAAGTTAAATTTTTTGTTTGAATCTCAGATTGCGATATTTAATCCGAGGCATCACAAACATTTAAGATTTTTGTACATTAAATGACTTAAAACACATTTTTTCAATATTCCAGGAACGCATGCATAAAATCAGAAACACAGATCTTCCTGATTTTGCATTTTGTTGATTTTAATATGCATTTATCGTATAATATGGGAGAGCCCAACAAAGACGTATGATTAATATTTATTGTGGTACCACATGACTAATGAGTAATTTTAATATTGCAAGAAAACATAAACTAATCACGGAGATAACGAAAATATGCAAATCAGATCTGCAGATATTTCCGCATAGAAAACATCAAACAATAGCTCCAATATAAGAATGGTCCCAGAAATGCTAAAAACAGTCTATACACACGAATATACATGCACAACATAATAAATGTTAACAACGTGACAAAACCTTCCTACATACAAGCTGACACTCTCACCAGCTTCCTACATACAAGCTTACACCCACACCCCATATACTATTTTTTGTGGCTGCAGAAGGAGCAGGATAAAGGTAAACATTTAACGACAGCGGAATACGAACACAGTACTGGAAAACGTAAAACTCTGAACAATATTTCGAGGGTTAACCGAAAACATATATATGTATGTGTTATTGTGTCCCCCAATGAAGGGAGCATAAACTGCTGCCTGACGAGGGCTTAAGTTTCATAAAATGTAACTAAAGTCTGTCAGTCAACTGACACTTAGTTTGACATTTGTCTCGGATATTGTCGAGCGAACATAATTTTTTGTTGGCTTATGACATTTTGCGGTAAAGTGATTTAATGAGGAGTAACAGTTTAAATGTGTGCGGAAAGTAAAATTGAAAAAACTAACTAGGGAAGGATGTAGGCAGAAACTTTTACGACCTACAAAAGGGTGATTTCATTTGAATTGTATGTAATAAGGGGAAATAATTTTAAAGTTAGTATAATTGATATGTGAGAATCGTTTTTAAATGCTGCTAGAAGCGATTACTCAATTCACATATACTTATAATATATGGATTAACTCTAATTTTTGATTTTTTACAACTGCAATTTGAAATCACCCACAGATCTAATATTTTTACTGTTGAAAATGTATCCAATAATAAAATCTAACATTACTGAACATTGAATACATCGTTAAATTTTTAATATCTTTTATTTGACTTTATTTTTCGGACAGCAGTTATAAAACCTACTATTAGCTTTTTGTTAAATAAAGGTTTTTATCGCCTTAAGGATAACATCAGAATTAGTTTGTATATGAATCAATCGTAGATTAACGCCCCAAATAAACCATTCGTCTAGAATGGCCTCGACTCAATAATACATTTATCGGTCCGATATTGTAAGTTTTATTAATTTTATAAATTTTATAAAAATAAACTTTATTCTCTAGTTCGTTATTGTCGATCTGTGCAGAAATATGAATATGTTTTTTCATTGTTCGGTTTGAGATCTATTTTCTTTTATCGCTAATAGAATTTGTTTTACAAGAGTTGTATATAAATATCTCCCATGTATGCCGAACAGGAACATTCGTAATAGATATCAGCCGAAAACGTCCAAGCAATAATTCATTACATTTTATGTATTTCATACATTTTTTACTATTATGCTATTCTTACATTTTATAAATTTTATATAAATATTACACATTTTATACATTTTATACATAATATACATTTTACACATTTTATACATTCTAAACATTTTATACATTTTATACATTATATACATTTTATACACTTTATACATTTTATACATTTTATACATTTTATACATTTTATACATTTTATACATTTTATACATTTTATACATTTTATACATTTTATACATTTTATACATTTTATACATTTTATACATTTTATACATTTTATACATTTTATACATTTTATACATTTTATACATTTTATACATTTTATACATTTTATACATTTTATACATTTTATACATTTTATACATTTTATACATTTTATACATTTTATACATTTTATATATATATTTTTTACATTTTATACATTTTATATATTTTATACATTTTATACATTGTATACATTGTGTACCATTTAATACTTTTTATAAATTTGTTACATTGTATCCTTTTTAATTATTTCTTACATTTTATACCCTTATACATTTTCTACATTTTATACATTTGAAACACTTGACGCATTTGTTACATTTTATACATTTTAAACATTTTCGCTGTAAAATATAGTAAACTAGTGGGCCCGGCAATACTTCGCTATTGCATATTAACTTGTAATATATTTCACATTTATCTCTACAAAGTACTTTGAAAACGGTACTTTAGCTCGACAATAATATGTTGAGTTTATTTACTTATGTAACTTATTTAAAGTAACTCCTTAACATTAAAGTTAACCAATTAAGTTTTATTGTTGTAAATGCTAATAAAAAGTTCATTAGCAAAGACATATCTATAGTGCCGACATGTAGATTAGGTTTTTTCTGTATGTAGGGCGAAAAACCACTACTTCCACAAATCGGAAGCAGACATTCCTCTAAAGATCAAAATTATTTATTTTGATCCGTAGTAGCGTGAACCATCTGTATAATAACTATCTCTTTGGTCATAAAAAAACATTTTTGTTATGCTTTCTCCTATTGACCGCAAATGAATATTCCGTTTGAAGCTTCATGCCTTTGGCCATAAAAACTTCTTTTGTCATGTGTTCTTCCCACACGAATCAGCGTCGATGGCTTCTATTAGCTGCTCAGATGGATCATTATATGCACCCTCAACTTCACAACGGGCTCCATAAGTTTGGCGAACAGTACGTGCGTTTTGAAAATAAATTTGCAAGATTTGTAAACGTTGTTCTTGTTTAGTTTTTACATCGTGATTTTGCAAAGTATACTAAAAGACATTAGTATGACAGCTAGATTTACACTTATACCTATCTGAAGTTTTATATGTCAAGAAAAATACCCCATTCATACTTTATTTACAATTGTTTGCTAATGTTACCTCTGATATACTATAAAAATTTAATCTTTGTAGTATAACTACAATGAATATTGCTTAATTTTTGTATCTATATGATAATAAATCATATACCTATTCGCTCTCCTGAATAGTAATTGAAAAATACATACCTGTAAAGTAAATTTAAAAAAAAAAACTATTTTAGTCTGCGCATCCTCAACTGCCTGATGTACGGACTATTATTTGCTACAGTTAAAAAGTTAACTATTGAAGTGCGTGGGCAGCGCCTCGGCACTTTTAACTTAGTTCGAAATAGCCTGATCATTAGGGCGAATCAATTAGTTCGCGTCAAAAAAAAAACGTGTTAATCGTATAGTATAGGAATGTACGAAGAATTCTTAGAAAATTTCACTAAGAAACTATGAAGATTTCAGGTAGATATATTTTTTTTAGCAATGTGCAATTAATCAGTTACTTCAGACCTATGGGCCCCGGCTCTTATTTTTACCTACCATTCCGATGTTTGGAGACCAAGACGAAAAGAATAGTATATTTAAGATTTTTTTATTGGGATCCCGCCCAATATTCTGAAAAATGATTTTTAAAAACTTAATTTCTGTATGCCAACTCTCAGAGGCCATAATATTTAAACCAATACATAGATTTTCTTCTGTAATACCTCCTTTAGTTTGTTGGGAAGTCAGTTTTACGCAGAAGGTCTCAAAAAAAATCTCTATCTGAACTATTCATGCTTCCAAACGCGAGCTAGGAATTGATTTTAGACACAATGTTTATTGGTGAAATTTTCTTAAAATTCATCGTAGATTCCGATTTGGGTTACGATTTTTGCGAATAAAAAAATTGGCCCACCTTACTGTTCATATCTGTAGGCGAACAGCAATATACTGTGGAATTTTGACAGTTTTAAACGTTTGTTTTAAAAAGGGTGTTGAACAGCCCATTTCCACCCTTACTGTAACTCATACTGCAACAACAACATTTGTAACAAATCTCATCTTCATACCTCTGATAGATCATGAGATATAGCCCTTTTAATTTTCAAGTTGAATGGGCGGTGCCACGGCCCTTCATCCAATCACAACCAAATATAACCACTAACTATCAACAGGTCAACAGTACTACTTTCTAAAATGTTCGTATCAATCTGTCTTTGGAAAGCCGTCAGAGCGATTTTTGAAAAGTGGGTGTGGCACCGCCCACTTCCTCCCTGGATGTAATTAGTACTGCTCCAACAACATATATACCAAATCTCAGCTTCATACCTCTGATAGTTCATAAGATATATCCCTTTCGATTTTAAAGTTGTATCCAATCACAACCAAATATAGCCTGAGACTATCTACAGGTCAACAGTACCTCATGGTAAAATTTTTGTATCAATCGATCTATTAGAAAAGCCGCTAGAGAGATTTTTGAAAAGTGGGTGTGGCACCGCCCACTTCCTCCCTGGATGTAATTAATACTGCTCCAACAACATATATACCAAATCTCATCTTCATACCTCTGATAGTTCATAAGATATATCCCTTTCGATTTTAAAGTTGTATGGGCGGTGCCACGCCCCTTTATCCAATTACAACCAAATGTAGTCAGGAACTATCTACAGGTCAACAGTACCTGATGGTAAAATTTTTGTATCAATCGGTCTATTAGAAAAGCCGTCTGAGCGATATTTGAAAAAAGGGGTGTGGCGCCGCCCACTTTTTGAAAAAATGAAACCTTTTATACCATCCGGAAGCTATAGCGAACAAAACAAAAAAACAATTTTGAAAATCGGTCCAGCCGTTTTTGAGTTTTAGCGAGACAACTGCACATCAATTCATTTTTATACATAAGAAGATTAAAGTTAAGTTCATTTCATAGTAACATAAAATAAAAACTTTGACCTATGTTAACAGCAATCTCCATGTCATTTCTCAATCTGAGCTTCACATCTCTTGGGTAGTTTTCACCATACGATTATTATAAATGTGTAATTTGTTGTAGTTAGCATTGTCATTGTAGATGTTATAGACTACATGGCCCTGCCTTTCCTCCTGGTAACAACTTCACATTTGTGCTCTTAAATGTCCTTATGCCACCGTAACTACAGCTACATACATACTCTCCCAAACGAGCACAGTTGCGCCATCACAGAAAAGAAATGTGGGGGTGTGTGTGTGTGTTGTTATTGTTTGGTTGTCTCAAGTACGTATTGGATTATTTAGTCATAAAATTTTATATTTATACGAGAGTAACGCGGGAGTTTCACTTAGACCCTTAATGTAGTTGGCTGGCTACATAGCATCGTGTAATCTTTTGGCGAAAGGAATCGCAGGCATGAAGTATATAAGTAATAATTTTAAAGTATCTTCGTTGTAAAATGAACTCCAACATTCTCCCACTCGATGCTACCATGCCAGCAACAGTCTCCCACTCTTATGGATGTTGATGTCGTGCTTCAAATGACAAAGGTACTAGTTCGTTAAGGTAAATGCTTGTAAGAGCATTTTTATTTAATTATGTTAAAGCTTAAGGAATTTGTGACGAGAGCAGTTAAAGTATATTAAATGTGTTGTTGGCTGTGGCAAGAGGTTTGGCATGCAAATAAATTTAAATGGATACCTGTCCATGGAGGTCATACTAAGTACTTTGGAGATATAAGACAATTTTCATTTATTGGATGTTTAAAGAGAAGCATGTTATTGCTATACTGAGCTAAAGGATTGTTGTTTTGAATATATAGAAGACAACATATTACATTTTATAAAACAAGTATTACTCATAAAAATATTTAAATTAAGTTGAAATCATTGGTATATTAAACGACATTTAAGACACTTAAAAAAAAGTTGAAAACAGTTGTAGTAAAAGTATTTTATTTCGCCAAAAGTTTCGACTATGGTATAAAACATAACTTTACTACACTGTCAACCGTTTGAGTGACTCTTCCTACTGTAAGGTTTCCTCCGCCTTAAATGTAACCAATTATCATAGTAGTATCCGCTACTCCAACCCCATCTTTCAATTTAACGGTGTTCGCATTTCAAGTTTTATTGCACCATTGTCTCCTTTTTGTGTGGGTTTGATCTCCGCAACCATATACTTGGCCTTTATTGATAAGGTTTGAGTTTTAACGCTTTTTTTCTCAACTCTTGTCTTTCAATGTCTTTTTAATAGTTGTCCTCTCTGTATTCTACAATTTGACTACGGGTACACTTACAAAAGAAGTTCATTAGAAAAGAAGATAAATTGAAACGAGTATACGACAAAAGAATATTAATGCGAATTAAATATAACTAACATTGAATAAGTAAATTGGACAAATTATTTTCAAGGCAATGTATAATTTATTTTAAACAAATATAAAATACTCCTTATGGGGGTAGAAGTTTTGTCGAGCTCATAACACTGGTCTACAAATTAAACAAAAATACTGGCTGCTTAAATGAAGTGTGTATTTCAACTTCTCTGGCTGTGGTAAATTCCGATCTGGCATAAAAATTGTGCTATCAAGCCTTGTTCATTTTTTATCGCATGCTGCATTGTGTATGCATAATGCATGCATGGTGCAGCATTTAAATATTTTTTAGCGGTTTTTCCTAAAATTGCATATGCTAAAATAAAAGAACGCATATTTGTTGGCCCTAAGATCAGTAAGCTATTAAATGATCACAATTTTTCACAATGTTTATTGGAGAAAAATATGCAGCCTGGAAATCTTTCAAGAGCATCTTGGACAGTTTTCTTGGAAACTATAAAAAAGAAAACTACAGACAACTTGTTGACAATTGTTGTTTTCTACATTCGCATTCAGATTTTATTCCACCAAACCTAGGTGCGGTGAGCGATGAACAAGGGGTGCATGTCCACAAGACTTAATGAAAATTAAAAGAAATTATCGAGGATTTAGGGAAAAATTGCATGCGAACCAAGAAAATACAAACTTCATTCAAAACATGCGATTCACTTTTGAAATTTTATTGATTTTTAAATCAAACTAATGATTTTTTATGTAATAAACAAATAAAACATTTATTGTATCTCGAAAACCTGACGTGATAGAGAAAAGCCTATTACAGATTCGAATTTAGCACACCAAATTTCCCTAGGAAAGATATTTGGTTGCTTCAGTCCAAAAGCTTGTTGGCTAGTGTAATTGATACATGTTTTAAATTATATGTCAAAATATAATATATAAAAATCCATTTTAGATAAAAAACTGATTAATATCCGAAACCAATGTTGTAGGAGAGATCTATAAATATAATATAATTTGTATACATTTTAGACATGTTATATATTTTAATTATTTGACAGATCAACCATTCTATAAATTTTATACATTTGTGTATTTGATATATTTTATGCCTTTTATACAATTAACATATTTAAAATTTTATAAAAACAAACTTTATTTTTTTTTACATTCTACACTTTTTGTACATTTTCTAAATTTGAAACACTTTATATATTTTAAATTTACATTTTAGGCATTTCATACGTTTTAGACATGTAATACATTTTACACAATTTACACTTTTTACACCATTTACAAATTTTACTCATTACACGTATTAAATACACTTTTTTTTTATACATATTGTGTTTGTACATTTTATACCTTTTTATACGTTTCACATATTTTATGTATTTTAAACCTTTTAAAACTTAAACAGGATCTTTACTTATAATAAATTTTGTGAATTTCATTTTGTGCATTTTATACATGTTGTCAATTTTATACATTACATACAATTTATAAATATTATACATTTTACACATTTTATACATATTACACATTGGATAAATTTTATACATTATATACATTTTTTACATTTTTTACATTTTATACATTTTATACACTTCATACATTTTTATAAAATAAATTTTATAAATTTTATAAATTTTATAAATTTTATAAATTTTATAAATTTTATAAATTTTATAAATTTTATAGATTTTATATATTTTATAAATTTTGTACATTTTATACATTCTGTACAATTTCTAAATTTTATACATTTTAAAAATTTTTTACATTTTATCAATTTTGTACATTTTATAGATTTTGTACATTTCATACATTTTATACATTTCATACATTTTATACATTTCATACATTTTATACATTTTATACATTTTATACATTTTATACATTTTATACATTTTATACATTTTATACATTTTATTCATTTTATACATTTTATACATTTTATACATTTTATACATTTTATACATTTTATACATTTTATACATTTTATACATTTAATATATTTTATAAATTTTATACATTTTAAACATTTTATACATATTACACATTTGATACATTTTATACATTACATACATTTTTTACATTTTATACATTTCATACATTTTATACATTTTTTAACTTTTATACATTCTGTACATTTTTCAAATTTTGTACATTTTATAGATTTTGTACATTTCATACATTTTATACATTTCATACATTTTATACATTTCATACATTTTATACATTTTATACATTTTATACATTTTATACATTTCATACATTTTATACATTTCATACATTTTATACATTTCATACATTTTATACATTTCATACATTTTATACATTTTATACATTTTATACATTTTATACATTTTATACATTTTATACATTTTATACATTTCATACATTTTATACATTTCATACATTTTATACATTTTATACATATTATACATTTTATACATTTTATACATTTTATACATTTTATACATTTTATACATTTTATACATTTTATCAATTTTGTACATTTTATAGATTTTGTACATTTCATACATTTTATACATTTCATACATTTTATACATTTCATACATTTTATACATTTTATACATTTTATACATTTTATACATTTTATACATTTTATACATTTCATACATTTTATACATTTCATACATTTTATACATTTTATACATTTTATACATTTTATACATTTTATACATTTTATACATTTTATACATTTTATACATTTTATACATTTTATACATTTTATACATTTTATACATTTTATACATTTTATACATTTTATACATTTTATACATTTTATACATTTTATACATTTTATACATTTAATATATTTTATAAATTTTATACATTTTAAACATTTTATACATATTACACATTTGATACATTTTATACATTACATACATTTTTTACATTTTATACATTTAATGCATAACATCTTATACATTTCATACATTGTATACATGTTATAAATTTTGTACATTGAATTCATTTTATGCATTTTGCACATTTAACATATTTTAGACATTTTATGCATTTTATACATTTTAAACATTTCATACATTTTATACATTTTATCAATTTTGTACATTTTATACATTATACATTTTATACATTTCATACATTTTATGCATTTTATAAATTTTTTAATTTTTTTATACTTTAGGTACATTTTTCAAATTTTAACATTTTATACATTTTTGATATTTTATGCATTCTATGCACTTTCT
Organism: Muscina levida; assembly: GCA_964034835.1. Lineage (NCBI taxonomy): Eukaryota > Metazoa > Arthropoda > Insecta > Diptera > Muscidae > Muscina > Muscina levida. The sequence goes on along the minus strand of OZ035882.1, from coordinate 28,046,136 downwards.
AAATTTTGTACATTTCATACCTGTTGTATATTTTATACATTTTTAAATTTTATACATTTTATAAATATTATACATTTTATAAATTTTATACATTTGATAAATTTGATAAATTTTATACATTTTATACATTTCATACATTTTATACATTTAATACATTTTATACATTTTATACATTTTATACATTTTATACATTTTATACATTTTATACATTTTATACATTTTATACATTTTATACATTTTATACATTTTATACATTTTATACATTTTATACATTTTATACATTTTATACATTTTATACATTTTATACATTTCATACATTTTATACATTTTTTAACTTTTATACATTCTGTACATTTTTCAAATTTTGTACATTTTTTATATTTTATCATGCTATGCATTTTCTAAATTTTGTAAATTTCATATATGTTCCATATTTTATACATTTTTAAGTTTTACACATTTTCTACATTTTTTACATTTTATACATTTAATTCATTTTATACATTTTACACATTTTACACATTTTATACATTTTGCACATTTAATACGTTTTATACATTTTACAAATTTTATTAATTTTAGGCATTTTATACATTTTATACATTTTACACATTTTATACATTTTAAACATTTTATACATTATATACATTTTAGACATTTCATACATATTATACATTTTATACATTTAATACATTTTATACATTTTATACATTTTATACATTTTAAATATTTTATACATTTTATACATTATATACATTGTATACATTTTGTACCATTTAATACTTTTCATAAATTGTTTACATTGTATACTTTTTACATATTTCTATCATTTTATACCTTTATACATTTAGTACATTTTTCACATTTTATACATTTGAAACACTAGACACATTTGTTACATTTTAAACATTTTCGCTGTAAAATATATTAAATTAAAGTTAAGTTCATTTCATAGTAACATAAAATAAAAACTTTGACCTTTGTTAACAGCAAACTCCATGTCACTTCTCCATCTTAGCTTTACATCTCTTGTGTAGTTTTCAACATACGATTATTTTAAATGTGTAATTTGTTATACTTAGCATTGTCATTATAGATGTTATAAACTTCATGGTCCTTTCCTTTATTATTTTATAAATTGTATATATTTTATAAATTTTATAAATTTTTTAAATTTGTTACATTTTATACATTCTGTACATTTTATAAATTTTTTACATTTTATATATTTTATACATTTTATACATTTTATACATTTTATAAATTTTATACATTTTAAACATTTCATACCTTTTTTACATTTAATACATTTTGTACATTTAATACATTTAATACAATTTGCACATTCGATGAGTTTTATACTTTTTATACATTATGTATCATGTATGTTTAAAATACTAAATAATTTGAACTTCCCAGATTTGAATTCAAGAACAACATAATTTTTTGTGTCATACAATTTTAATCGCTCTTTACCTACATTGCTTCAAGATATTTGATTGTTTAATAAACCCGACGTGAATTATGCTGTGCACATGTGTTTAACTTTGTACGTCCCCTCTTACTCCACTGAAATTTTGTATTCTTAAACATTTGTTAAAATACTAAATTTTTATTTAAAACACGCTTACTGGGGCGTGTGCTTCGAGATTCTTATTTTCTCCTGAAAACACAGACCTTTAACCTTGGCCACAGTTAACGTGATACAAACACTGTGACATCTGCAAAAAATTTGAGCAGTCAATCGACAAATCAAAATTGTGATCACGTAATAATATCTGTTGTATTTACGTGATTGTGCTATAGAAAACGTAAAAGTTATATTTTATACTTATCTTACGTTGTTTCTAAGCTGTCGTCTGAGATATGTTGAAACGTGTGTGAGAGAGGGAAATGTGTGTCAAATTGTTGTACAATACTCGTATGCATGACATATAAAAGACTAAATTGACAACACACGCTCTCAATGAGTTAACCATAATACCAATATATTGATGAGGATTAAAATAGAGTTAAAGGGCTGTGCTTAGGCATTTGGGTTAAGTTTATGTCAGCAAGACTAAAACCAACTTAATTCGTAACTAACAAAAGCGGTAGCAATTTAAGAAGCAGAAAAAGACAGATCAAAGAAAAAATTAAAAAAAAAAAAAAACTTGTGGGGAATTTTTGTACGAAATAAAATGAAATAAATGAAATGAAAAAATGAAATGAAATTACTTAGAATTAAAAGCATCAAATTTAAGTTCCAATATTAGAATTCTTAAAGTGAATACTTAATATCGCAACACAATAGTGACCTAAGGTAGACATAACAAAACTAATAACTTATTTTTAAAGTATAACCATATGCTTTGATTATACATTCACCTTTACTCCCCATGAATGAGATATGGGAAACATATAGTTACATACATAGTCCTATAAAATGGGTTAAGATGCAATTTTTACAATATGACGGCATCAAACTTTAGTCCTCCTTGCAACATCGTTTTACCATACAGGTATTATCAAAATTAAGTTCTTCCTATTCCACTCTCAAAAAGTTGCGAAAGAAAAAAAACGTAAAACACCAGGCCGTTTTACATTTGTTGACGTTAACAGTAAATTTCTTGTACCACATTGCAAACCACAAAATACACGGAAAACCTCGCTGCAACGCTGAGGTTCATATTACAACAAACTATCATGTGCTCTAGACCACGCAAACACCACTATGTGTATCCAATGTCCAATGTGCTGGCCGTCATATCAGCAATAAATCCATAACAAATTGTTTTTCCAAATATCTGACGGACAAGACCAAAAAATGTTGTTCTATAGCGAACAAACAGTAACACAGACAAAAAAAAACCCATAGAGATGGTGAATTTTAACACATTCGGGAATGCAGTGAAAGCAAAAAACACATTTTTTTTGGTTTACTTCTACAGTAGAGCAGGGAAAAATGCTTTCGACAAAGTGTTTTTTTCGTGTTCATTGTAATTTATTGCTGAGTAGTTATAGGATACGTTTCAACTTTTACTCCCTTTCGGTGTAAAGCTAGATTTTCGATACCATTCTAATGGGTACTGTAATATAAAGGATATGAGAATACCAGCACGTTGAATGTTATTTATATCGATAAATGAAATACGTTCGAATATGTAGTAATCCCTGCACATTGCACACAGCAACAATAGCATAATAAATTTCAGTGTTAGAAAGAAAGTTTCAATGAAACTTGCAAAATGCTAACAAAGCTTTAATGCACTATTTTGATGTTTGAAACAAATTGCGTGTGAAATTAAAAAAATATTTTTTTTTGTATTTTTTTAGACGTATAGAACTTTTAATAGGGATAACTGTAAAACTAGTTGTCACACTAATACAATCACCATGCAACGACCAACACCAGAACATTGTTTTCAAATCGTTGACTTTTTTTCCAAAATTTGTGCTCTACACTGGAGAATATGAGGAATGAAAGATATTTCAAAACTTCACTTTAAAGTTCAACGGCCACGGCCTACTCCAACCAGCTCTCCCAACGTCTACGACACAATGCCTCTACTTCTCACAAGGATGCATCTCACAAGGATGGGAATCTGGTTACAGATACGCAGAGTGTTCTGCATATATGGAGAGAACACTTCCAGCAACTGCTGGTTCCAGAAGGCAGAGCACGTGAAGGTATCACAGCAATTGTCGACGATAGCTCTTCAAATCCGATGTCGAGGAGCTAATTACAAGCATGCACCAGCTCCTATCCTATTGGAATCTAAGCGTACTATGTCCTGTGCTGAAAAAATCGAAGTGTGTGCTCTAACTGACCAGATATTACCACTTCGACAATTCCTGGAAAGGAGGGAAACAGATCGACACGTACCATCTTTCCGTCAACTATTTATAAGGCTGCCTTCGACAGCCTAAGAGGGCAGAAAGTACTTGGAGCAAAAGCTGAGTTTGGTATTCCAGCGTAGCTGATACTCCTTTGCGAAATGACGCTGTGAAGATTGACAAGGACCTTACGGAGCCATTCTATACCAGACGAGGCCTAAAACAAGGCGATGGCCTATCGTGTGACCTCTTCAACAAAGTGATGGAGATGATAATGAGGAAAGCTTCAGTAAACACGTTCGAAAACTGCGGGATGTGACTGCAGCTTTCTCAGGTATACAGATGGAATAAGCGAAAATGGATATAACAGTGAACGAGGACAAAACGAAGTTATTAGTTTCAACGAACATAGAATCTACTCGTTTGGGAAACTGCATAATCGTTGACAACTATAATTTCGAGGTGGTATATAATTTTATCTACCTAGGCTCCGCCATCAATGAAACAAATAATGTCAGCCTCGAAATCCGGGGACGAATCCTGCTTGCTAATAAATGGTACTACGGACTAAGAAAGCGATTTAATGACAGTGCCCTTCCCCGACAAACAAAAATCCAGCTATACCAGATACTGGTTCTACCTGTCTTGATATATGGTTCAGAATCCTGGAACACAAGCGGATGAATCGGTTCTGATAGTATTCGAGAGAAAAATACTCCGTAAAATATATTGGTCTATCATCGTTAACGGAGAGAATAGGCGTCGTATGAATCATGAGCTGTACGAGCTGTACACTGACATTGGCGTGGTCAAACGCATTAAGGTGCAACGGTTGCGTTGGCTAGGTCATGTTGTACGCATGGACGAAAATGCTCCAACTCGAAAAGTCTTCTACAATGAACTGGATGGACGGCGCAGAAGAGGGCGACCAAAACTCCGTTGGAACGGCAAGGTTACTGAGAACCTTGCAGAACTTGGTTTGACTAACTGGAAGCGCATAAGATCGAAGCGCTTATAATATTTTTCTACATGTGGTATATAATCTAATAGGATTGCAAAGAGTGCCAGTGCCAAAATATTTATCAACTGACCCTTTCTGGTATCTCCCATGGAAACATAAGGTGAAGCTTTTTTACTTACACACCTGCACTATCACATTAAGGTCGTCGCTCTCTGAGTGCCCAGACAACTTAATTGCAAACCTAAGATTTATTTTTTTACCATTCACCGAAAATTTGTTTAACATTTTCTTGGGTTACAAAATTTTTAAAACCGGAATCTTATCCTGACACTCTTAAGTTGTGCACTCCATGCTCTGTGTGTGCAATGGGCGCCAGTCAACATTTATTTAGTCGTCAGTGTAAAATGGTTATCAATATATAAGGGTCAAATCTGTTAATTGATCTCTCCACCCTTCAATCAATTTGTGTTTCAGCTAAAAAAAAGTGATAAAGTTATTTCACAGGGATAACAATCAAAACATAATGATGAGACAAGAGGGCAATACATGCTTATTAAGACGCTTTTATCTGTCATTTAGCACATGACTCTACCACATGGCTCCTCTATTGACACATCTCCTCCCCCCCCCCTTTCGATTAGGGTTAAACAACTTGAACCCATGTGGTTATTAAGTAATACCCTTAGGATGTGGCCCCTAAATTTAGGGCAAAAACACAAATCCAATCACAATGATAAAAATCAACAAACAATGGCATTCAAATAAACGACTGAGTAGACACAGGGTATCACTAAACCATTTCAATAATATACTGACAGAAAAGGGTCAAGTGAACGACGACGACGAGGACCTTTTGTTCACACATAAGCACTAATAAACAAAAACCCGGAACATATGTTGTAGTCCCTTCCTTTTCTTACGTTTCACGCTACAGGCAAATTAAGGCATTGAAGTGAATATCACCAGCAACACTTTTGTTTGGGTTAAAGCATACAGCATTATAATAAATGGCAACAAATTATCTAAAATAATATGATATCAATAATTGAAGAGAGTGATGATTTGATTTTGCATAATAATATTATTTTGGTTATTACCTCGAAGTGGAAATAGCTAAAGAAAGAGAGAGTTATTTTTCTAAAGTGAAGAGATATTATAGGAATATAATTATGTAAGCTGTGGTATAGTAATTAGAACACGTGACTACCATGCGACTGCAACTTCGCAGTATAAGTGTCAAGATAATCGGCATGTCTAGTAAAAGCTTCTCAAACAGTGACGTTCTTATTCGTCGATAAACAAGTAGGTGCCGTTTGTTTTGTATCTAAAACAGAAAGCGTGTTAATTCACAACAACGCGCGAAGCATCCCATACCTCATTCAAGAGCTGTAAAGGGAAGTTAAGGTTTTTTTTTTTTTAATAAAGTAAGAGAGGGTATATTTAAGGTCAGCAGGAATTTCATGAAAGGTAAAAGAGTTAAACTGTCAGATAGATATTAAATGACTAATACGATCTTTATTCAAATGTTGGCCGTGAAGGCATCACTTAGCGCAACTTTTGCTATACAATTAAAAAAACTTATTTTATAAAACATTCATGAATGAGATATAGAAGAGTTTCTAATAAAATTTATACAATTATTAGATGATACTATGTTTTTTTAAAAATAACGATAAAATTCACAGTAATATAGATTCCTAAATTTTTAATATGCTTTTAGTCCTTTAACAATGCATCGTATTCACGATTCAACAATTTGTATATCCATTGCCCCTTTTTTAATGCAATCATCTTGTCTTTGTTTTAAATTTTCATATCCGTTGCTCAATTCGCTTTTCTTTAACTTGAGGCTTGTTAATTATTTAGTGCACAGTTTTTCTTTTATCATTGTCGCTGTCACGCTGCATGCAAAAAAACAACAACAACAACAGCGTTCACAATAGGATGTTTCTGCTTGTTATCAATTATATAAACTGTAAGCAGCAGCATTGTACAAAAGTTTGATAACAAGTGCAATGATAAATAAAAACAAGAGATGAATCCTTAGCAAAAACAATTTGTCACAATATTAGTACTCATCAAAGCGTTGCAGTGCTGAGTTGATGGAAGGCTGTTCGTATTCAAGAACATTTAAATGCGTTTTGCTGTAGTTTTTATTTTATTTATTTATTTTACTAAAAAAATGTGTACACAATTTGTAGGAAATTTTGAAATTTTCTCTAGTTCCATTCAGAATAGTACGGGTGCAGCGGAGAGTTTGTCTGACTGCCATGTCAAATCGATTGGACTCTGATGGCAGGATCTAGGTCCACTGTATGCAAGAACTTGACGAACTTCACGCAAGGATCTTATAGTAAAAGCTTTCATGAACCCACTCATATAAATGAAGACGCCGGACTTAAATTACGATTCAATTTCAGTCAATAGGGTCTGCAACAGCTCAATAAAGAACCGAGTGGCTATACTCATTTCTGGCTCAATAGCTATAATCTCGCCGTATTTTTGATAATGAGCAGCAAGAAAAATTTACATCAATAGAAATGTACTGTTGGTATGGTTTATGGGCGGGAGGAATCCTCCGTCCGTAGTTCTTTAAAATGTAGGCGAGGCAAAACATTACCTTTAAGGCCAGGCGCTACCAAACCCCAATAATGGACTTTTTGGTAACCAAAAATTATATTAATGATGCCGACAATATTCTGTTTCAGCAAGACAGTGCTGCGGGAGCGATGCAATGGCTTAGTTGATTTTCCTGAACACCTAATTTTGCGTATCGGCACTGGCCAGATGGATCGTGTGATATCACACCTCTGTATTTTTTTCGTGAAATTCTGTGTACTCATAAGTTTTCGTTGAAAATCCGGATGCAATTTGAAACTGTACTCTCGTTATTCTAAAGATACCGTTGACAGTGCTGGAAAAGTGATCGAATGATGGACCTTTACAAAAGATCATATACGGCGTACTCGCGGTTAACATTTAAATGAAATTATTTTAAGAAAGTAAATGTAAGAAATTGTTTTCTCAAATTGTGTTAAAGTTTCTTTTATCCAGTTGTAAATAAGATATTTTTTTCGAAGTTAAAAATAAAAGTTATAAATGAACCACTTTTGTTAGTAAAGAGATTTTGAAGAATATTTTTATTGTTATCTGAGTAGATAGTAGCCCAAAGACTCTGCGAGTACTTATACCAGCTTAATATGCTTAATTTTATGGTATGAATAATCGAAGAATTTGAATGAAATTATCTTGAGAGAGTAAATGTCACAGATTGTTCTTTGGGGTTCTGCTTAAGATTTCGATTTCCAGCTCAATTTTAAGTGTTTAATTTAAAATTGTAAATAGAGGTTGGAAACGAACCACTCTTTATATGCAAATTTGTCTATTTAAGATCATTTTAATAATAGGAAGACCATTTAGATCACTTTTCAAAAATCGTTCTTATTGTCTAATTGAACGATTGATACGAATATTTACTGATGGACGCGCAACCGCCCATTCAACTTGAAAATTAAAAAAGCTTTGTCTTATAAACTACACTGTTCTACAAAAAAAATATTTTTTATTTTTCTGGGTATCTGAATTGTGATTTATATAGTTATTAATATCATGATTTTAAATATGTTTTCAGATTTTTTTCATCAGGCACAGTTTTTTAGTACTTTGGATTTGAATTTTTTATCCTTTCTTTATGTTACATTAAAATAAATTTTTTATCATTTGATCCAACAGAATCTTATCTAAATATAAAAACCGATACTGGTAGAGCTTAAAACATGAAAAATGAGAAGAAGAAATATTATTTTCTTATATTTAATAATGGTATTTGTTTATTTTATGCTGAATATCCCTGAAGGCTCTTAAAATATACCAGCAGCATTCAGCGAGCATAGTAGGCATCAATTTTTCTTCGTAACGCTTTTCTAAAGTTAGAATGCATTTGTGGAATGCTTCACCATGTTCACCGGACACATTGCTGCAGCATTCATGCAAGAAATCCAAATGATAGTGCAAAAAATTCACTTTTCAAGGTCAGCTGCATCCCAAGTTTACGTATAATATAAAAAAATGATCATAAAATAGAATAGGGCGATAATTGCAGCCGAACAGCCATGTTACTGATGTTGCCACCTGTTTCTGCTAAATTTTTCTGCAATCGTCTACATACAAATTATTAATGGAAAACCAAACTTATTTTCAAATAACCAAAAAAACTATGCCTAATAACAAAATTCTGCTTTCATATTTGAATTTACCATGTCAAAAACCCTTAGAAACACATAATGCAACAAAAGAAAAAAAACCCTTGGCGAACAGTGCTATCGGAGGTATGGAGATATCCCACCCAAATTATAAGTAAATTTCCACCATTTTAAAGTGATCACAAATTAGTCTACTTTTCCGATAAACTTTTACGGCCTTATTCATAAAAAAATTCTAAAGTAGGTATGAAGCGTTCTCTAGCTAAAGTATTCTTTAGCTCTAAAAAACCTTTAATAAGAAAGTGTATTCATAAACGTTTTTTATCAATACTTTAGCTTTTTGTGTTCCGGTGGCAGCGCCGACTATTTTTGGTCATTAATGATGTATACAAAGAAGCTTTATAATCGGATACAAAAGCTTTATAATCGGTTACCAAACATTTTTTTGCACTTATAATAACTATGAACATAATTGTAGCTCAATTTTACATTAACTACGATCCTCATGTCGGCTAGAAAGACGTTAAAGTAGAAATGGCATTTAAAGATTGCATTTTCCTTTCCTCATGTTGAAATAATAATCGGATACCGATTACATTGTTTCCTTGTTTTGATTGTTTTTACATCACGAATATTATTTCATTATTTACAAAATATTTTTGAAGATTTATTTTTCAAAATGGAATTCATAAATGAAAAGTGTCTATTTAGATACTTTTGTATGTGCGGAATGATTCTGAAGACAATTTCCTACACAATGAATACATGCAACGGCTCTTTCTCATATTACAAATGCCGAAAAACTCAAAATAAAGATCCCAAATTCATAAATATACAATAAATTGTACCAACGTCAAGTTATAGCACGCTTAAAGTAGGGACAACCCTACTTTAACTTATTGAAGATGTGAATCGTTTATGAATACTGTTTTCTTGAAATTTGCTTTAAAATGGTTTATAAACCTCTTATAACTTTTTATGAATACGGCCGTTAATTTATATTCTCATATATATTTATATATTCTCATATGAAAACCACCTTTTTTCTACCTCCTCTTTAGAGATATCCCGCAAAAATTATGAGAGATTTCTCATCATTTTATAGGAATCACAAGTTTAGCTCCCTTTTTCAATTGAAGGCTTGGCTTAGGAATTAAATGCATTAAAAGGTTCTGCTATAAATGTCTCCTATTTCATATCTTTTTAATCGTTATGTAATCTAACCATCATGCCATTATGTTATACACACAATACATTATTATCATTATTTAATCATTATACTTATGTTCAATCAGTATTTCCCCATTCTCAATATTCAATTGCTATATGCAAATGCGTTTATAATACACTGCTGTGCTACACATTGTCAATATGATAATTAAATAACTGCACGAAATTAATTCATTATCATATCAAGTACACTTCAATAAATAAGACATTAGTGTCGCGATTACAACATAGCACGAACATAAATATTTAAATTATGCACGATTATTATGAATTTACATAAACGTATGATGGCATTAATCAATGTGTGATTATTAGAACTTGACGTGATTTGAAATGTGTAAAATAAATGTACATATTTATGTGATTAATTCCCAAGATAATAATGTGGGGAGACATTAACTGATAGGTAAATGATAGTATACATTGCACACAGCATAACGAACCATGTTGTACTTGAGTAAACATACACGGATATATTAAAGTAACTTCATTTGCAACCTTTGGGCTACCATGGTGGAGTTGTAGAATATGCATGAGTATTGTTTACATATTCAGCTATCTCATATTCAACATAGTTCACGCATTGCATTATTAAGGCATTTGCATATCAGGGAGGAATGTCTGTAGGCAGGAAACAATTGATTAGACATGATAGTAAAGTATTGTGTGTATTATACTTAAATTTATAATTTAACTTGCGAACAAAACATTTATTGAACTGTAGATTGTGTGGTAATTATTTAAATTCATTTTGTTGGAGTTATCTCAAGGATATTTGTTGACTCTGACTGCAGTTATATAAATCAGATATATGAGCAGTAAATTGCACCTGTTTCCAACATTTTTTAAAGAGATCTTAATCTTCTTAATTTCCCTTTTACACCCCATGAATGAGGTATGGGATAGCTTCTCGCGTTGTTGTGAATTAATACGCTTTCTACTTTTAGATTCACAACTAACGGCACCTACTTGTTTATCGACGAATGCGAACGTCACTGTTTGAGAAGCTCTTACTATACATGCCGATATAATCGACACTAATACTGCGATGTTGCTGTCGACAACATTTGAGGGGAGTCGACAATGAAAGAACATTTTTCTTTTTTTTTTAAGATGACTGAAGTCAGGAGTTGAACCTGTGATCTCCCGCACGGTAGTCGCGTGTTGTAACCACTATGCCACGGCCGGTCCCAAAAGAGATATCCTAGCAAATTTTGAGGAATTTCTTTTTTTCGATTAGATGCTTAGTTATGAAGGTAAATGCATTTTCATGTGCTGCTATGGATTTTCCATATTTATATTCTTCTTTATGGAGATATTCTAGTCAAATTATGAGACAGTCCTTACAATTTTATGTGTAGTGTTCACAACTAATGCAAAATTTTGTGATTGAACACTTAGTTTGGAAGATAAACTTGCTTAAAGATTTCGCCTATTATCTACCTTCTTTACAGAGGTATCAGCTAAATTATGAAAATGACTCTTCATTTTATAGTAATCCCAAATTATGTTCTTTTTCCGATTATACGCTTAGTTTTGTGGAACATCGCTTTTAAATGTTCTTGCCTATTTTTACCTTCTTTAAAGAGGTTGGAATTGAATCCCAAATTATGAGGGATTCCTTACCTATTTTCAGTGTTAAGAAGGTGTACTTTCTCTACTTATTTTGCTATAGACATTGTTACGAGCACACATTTTCTTTACAGCCATCGGCACAATCAAATTTAAATCAAAGCAAATGTTTAAACTTATTGCATATCAATGGTCATTGCATTGTTTCATTCGCTTCATTAAGCAAACATTTCAATGCCTGATTATTACACATCCTTGTGTGTGTCAGTTGTAAGAGTTGCAACTTCTCTGCAACAACACTTAACCAAGATTCAATTTCCTTTAGCAAACAATTTTATGTTTCATTTATCAACTGAAACGTGTCTACTGCGTCGCTGCCGGCTCAGTTTTCAGTTAGTTTGTTTGGTTTGTTACCTCCACAACAGAACAGTAGAAGTAGTTGGTATTTTTGCAATGTGTATGCATTGTTTTATATCTGAAAAATGTTCTGGTTTTGTTTTACCGTTTACAGATTGCGCACGTAGTACTGGCAAAGTATATATGATTTGGCAGGGAAAAGATTGATGTGTGGGTGTGTGTGCGGATAAGAGTTTGTTTTACAAAAAAAAACAATTGTGAATTAATAAATTCCTTACATTTATAATATCAGATTAATCATTGAATTCGAAGACAAAGGAAACACAACAATTGATAAAATTTTTCAATATTTGGAAAATTGTAAGCAACGATCTTGACCATAAAAGATCCAAGTGGTGCAAGAATAAAAACCAGTAGACCAAAAATTGCGTCGTATATTGCATGTTGTTTTTGGTTGAGTGGGCTAAGATTCAACAACTAAGTTGAACCAGATTTTTATCTCAAATCATCTTCAGGGATGAAGCTCTTCAGGTATGAGGCTCATTTGTGGCTTATCGCGTTTGTCAACAAACAGTGTTATCATTTCTGGAGAGAGTATAATCCTCATGAAACTCCAGTACATTCCGAAAAAATTACAGTTTGGTGCTGTTTACATGCCAAAGCGTTATTGGCCCATTCGTCTATAAATCCGAAACTGGTACCAACAATACCGTGAATGACGAAGGATACAAGCAAATGAATTGTGATTGTTTTTAATTTCTCATGCCATTGCAAATCATTTACGCATTTTATATTTGTTGCATAACTTTTGTAAGAAGTGTAGTTGATTGGATTTAAGGAGAACATCGTATGCAAATTCAAAGGTAACATACACAGTTCGATAATTTAATTTACCTTCAGCATTAAAACCTGTATCTTATAATGGAAACTAACCTATTCCAGTCCCTTCTACATCGTTTAAGGTTGACAAATCATATCCCTCTAGTACAAGACATAATTTTTCGTTTCGAAGCTTACTTTTATTATTTCTAATATATACTTATAGGTGCAGGGAGCGTATACGTTTGCAGATATTCATATAGGATAATAAACATTGCGTATACGCTCAAGTGGTCTGTCGCATTGTGTGTAGTGTATGATATGCTATGGGCAGGGAGCTCTCTCGGAGCTTAAAGAGCATACGAATTCATATCGATACGAAGAAGTTACAATAAATAAAACATTGAAGCACAAACATATGTAAGGCTTTTAATGTAGTGGTGCCCATAGCTGTGTATGATATATACACACCATAGAATGACAAAACGTATACTAAGAGTACTGTTGAAGTGTTATTGTATATGTGTGAGTAAGAGTAATTGATCAAACCATACCCATACCCGTACACATTCGTGCATGGTTATATCCAAGTACAAAAGAACCCAAGCACATGTAGCTACAAATCTTGGTTGTATTGGGTCCTAATTATACTTGTCAAATTTCTATTTCTGTATGGTAAAGTACGGGAATATACAGGAGTATTATGGGCACCCGTAGTTCTTAAAAGAGTTGCTGAATGTATGAACGATCAAAATCGAAGATCTATATTGATGATGATTATCTTTGCAAAAAAACTTCATAATTAAGTTGTCTCACTGGCTTCTGACTTCGTGAGCTTCGAGAATATTTTGGGTATACTTGTGTGAGGGGAAAAATAAGGGTGGGTAGAGGTATTGTTCGTTATAAATAGAAAGCAAACATATCTGTTTCAACGTAAATAAGAGTTTGTAAACATATTCTGTGTGTTAGGTATGTATCCATACAAGTATACAAATTATTCGTTTGTACTTAAGTCAACTTTTTTTGCCAAGTACTTATTGTCAGCCACTCATACGCACATCATTTTTATACCCTCAACCTACGGGTAGGAGGGTATATATCATTTGATACGACCCAAAAGTGTAGTCACTTTAGACCCTATGTTTCTTTAAACCAAATTCGATTCATAACTTTTTAAGTCGTTTGAGCCATGTCTGTCTGTATGTCTGGCTGGTGCGCACGATAACTTTCGAAAGACGAAACCAAATGTTTTGAAACTTTGTACTAGTTAATATTATCCCAAAACTACTTACGGTATAAAAAATGGGCTACATGGCCCCTCCCCTTATGGTACCTCCCATACAAATGTACCATTCCGCCCACATTAGAAATCGAGTAATAATATCAAAACATCTAACGCGATTGTTCCCAAATTATATACTTAGTAAAACTATAACATGATAAAGTTTTGGAGAAAAAACTGGAAGTATAAACACGCCTCTTTTGGTTACTCCCATACAAACGCACCATTCCGCCCATTTTAGAGATGGAGTAATAATATCAATAAATCCAACGCGATCGTACCAAAATTCTTTATTTAGTAAAGCTATAGCAGGATATAGTTTTTGTGCAAAAAACTGAAAGTCTAGCCACGCTGCATCAGGTACCTCTCTTACACATCTGATACCGCCCACTTTAGAAATCGACAAACGACGTCGTCAATGGTCAGAATGGTGACGGGAAATGGCAACAGTGGATGATCAGTTTTCGAAGAAAATCATCTTCAGCGATGAGGCACATTTTCACCTCAGCGGATTCGTCAATAAGCAGAATTGCCGCATTTGGGCGAATGAAATGAGGCCGGTCAGGCGGTTACTGAGAATGGTGTTCGCTATCGTGAGATGATAACGAACTTATTATGGCCCGAATCAGAATATATGGATGTGGACGATATGTGACTCTTTTGCGCGACAAATTCAATGGCCGCGTTATCTCACGTGAAGGCGATGTCAATTTGCCACCAAGATCATGTGATTTGACATCGTTAGACTTCTTTATTTAGGATTATTTTAAAGAAAAGGTGTACGTCGATAAACCAGCAATAATTCAAGAGCTAATAATAATGCGGCACATTTACAGCATAGAACCTCAATTATGCTTCAGCATCATCGAAAATTTGGACCATCGGATGGAGGTGTCCCGCCGAGGTCGCGGCCGATATTTGTTTCATACATAATTTAACAATACCAATATTATCAAAATAAAAAGAAACGACAATAATTTCCTAAATAATTTGTGTTTTATTCAAAATGAACATCGGCCCTTAAAATTTAACCACTCTTTATATGTGCAGGAGATATAAGTATAAGTTTGCAGATATTCATTTTGGGAAATATACATTGCGTATACGCTCTTGTAGTCTGTTGCATTATGGGTACTGTATGCGACATACTCGCAACGACCGCGAACTTGTTTCACTGGCAATTATGTAGAACCCTTCTACAAAAAATTGTTGTATAACAGTGACATTGATTGAAGAAAAATAGAGGTTATGCTAAAAAATTATTTGATTTTTGACGAAAAAAAAAAAAAAATATATCAATATAAAGGTTGTCCCAACAAGAGCGCAATTTTTAAATTTTAAATAAAACACAGATATTTTAAAAAAATAGTGAAACTTTATTATATCGTTCAGTAGACAGAATGAGGTTATGTATGGAACAATATATCGTGCAGATGGCCGCCGCGGCCTTGCTGGCATGCACGCGATCTTTTAGTGAAATTTTCAATGACCTTTTCGCATAAATACTGCGGTATTTCATTAATGCAGCGTCCAATTTCCTCTTTTAAGGCTTGAGTCATCGTCGGCTTATTCGCGTAAACCATCGACTTCAAAAAACCCCAAAGAAAAAATCTAATGGTGTTTAATCGCACGATCTAGGCGGCCAATTCAGATCTCTCCTTCTACTAGCAAACAATAACAATTGTTGAAATGTCAAACAATGACACTTCGAATGTTGCCAGATTTAAAAATTGCGTTCTTGTTGGGACACCCTTTACCAATATATCAATATCATTCACAAAGTCACTTTCTTAGGAAACTGCCCACGTAGCATATTTTTATACGGATACAAATTCCACGCTTTGGTTAAAACAAAATTATTCTGGAAATACAACATTTCAATTTCGCTGTTAATAACTTTATTTAAATAGTCAAGAGCTTGTTTCGCTAGTGCAACCAAATTGGCCCTAGCTGTTTAGATAACAATACAAAGAACCAAAAATCTGTGTGTAAGTATAACATTTATTTTGCTACAGCTTCATATTACTTCAGGCATTCAATTAGTCGAATAAAGACACTAAAAATAATATTAAAAAAAAAACAAAATTAAACATTTTTAATCAACATTTACATCAATAGTCTGAATGACAAAGTGACAGATTCACATTCAGTGCATTAAAATACGTAAATACGTGATTCTCCAACCCCGACACTTTTTATTGTGCGGCTTTGTATGCTGTGTCCCACTCAATGAAAATCAAAAAAACACGCTATCCTTTATTACGAAGTTGACCTTTTCAACTTTGTTGAACATCACTTTGCGATGATCGGACATTTAAATGCTCAATATTCATGAAAAAAGCACGACAAATTACAATTTCCTCTATACGATATTTACTAACATCAAGCGAAACTCCAGTATACGTATTAGTTTTTTTTGACTGATATAAATTTTGCCATTAAGAAGAACTCTCCTCAATCACTGACCTCTAGCATTTGTCGCACTGTGTTGTTATTATGCAAATTCTTCGAATAATATTTTTTTAAGTGTACAAATATTTAATTAAGGAATGAAATCAAATAATTTTTACCTTTTTCTTTGCAATCAAATTAAAATATAATGTTTTACAACTTTATGTTTAGAATCGCTTTTGCGGAAATGCCCACAAAATGTTGTAATAAAAAATTATTTAAATTTTATGCATAACTACTATGCGGACTATAAAAAGTTTCTTGAGGCTACAAATTTCCGTAAAAATCTGTTTACAAGATTTATACAAACAATGTGCAGAGTTTGGTTCAACATTGCATCTACTCAACATTATACCTGTTTATGTGACTCTGTTAATGCAAATGCCCTGTTTCTTGTGCTGTATAGGACTTTAATTTGCAAACTTCAGTATTCCTCCCTCACTCTCTCTCTCACTCATGCCCAACATTTCTATGAATACTTCCTGGAAATTTGCATATGTCCAATAAAATTTTTGCACAGGAACAAAAAAAAGCCAAAGTGACCAGCAGCAATAGTGAGCTTAAACTTGACGTTTATTTATGGCCAGTAATTTGACTCCGGCCAAGGGAGGTATCAGAAGAGAAAAAAAACCTCTTCTAAGGTCAATTTAAGTCAACAGAAGTTGAACAATAGCCAGTGGAATTGCAGTGGACAATGGAGCAAGAAACAAAGGAAGCGGATGCCAAGAATATGTATATATGGAATTTTTCCCAAACTCTGACGTTTAAAGTATAACGTAGAGACTTTTTACATTTCGAAATAACAATGAAATTTATGACATCATAAGATGAATTGGTATTACGTTATAATAAAGGCCACAAATGTTTCTTGCAATAGTCTGTTGAGCAATAATAATAGCTTAGAAGTTGAAAGGAATGCAAATAAATGTTGATTGGCTGTGACACATGGGCACGATGATGGATAATCAAATGACGGACGTATGAGTAAAAAGAATTTATTAGCATTTAAGGAGAATTTAATTGCGTTTAAAATGTTTACAAACATGTATGGTAATAGCATAGATATTGGATTAATAATGTTGACAGTTATTAAAATATAACTAAAAGCTCTGTTTCTCTGCAGTACACATAAAGCTGTAATCTTATTTTTATTTAAATAAACTTAATGAAATAATGAAATGGTTAATTTAAGATATGTGGATATATAGAAAATTAAATTTTTTATTTTTTATTTACATTATTCGTGAATACATTTAATGTGCTATAAACAGACCTATTTTCACCTTCGCTAACATATATCCTGTTCATTGAGTAGGCTTTGCTTTATATTGATCAAATTTTGAAATAATACTAGAATCTTTGATTGTCAAGTGATCTGAGTAAATGTAAAAACTAAGTACCAAATTTCGTTGTTTCTGCAATGGATTCCACACCGATTTCGTTCTATAACTCCGCACGTGCCACCAAAGCTTTTAAAGCAATAATGTTCACTTGGTACGTATACGTAACATATATGTCTATTAGAAGCAAAGCAACAAATAAAAAGCATTTTTGTTCAATTTTATATAGCCGACTTGTGCCATAGAAAACAATAAATTACCCTTTTTTCAGCAGCACTCGTAGTAAATTCCTATAGAGACAGACATTTATATCACTTTAAGTTTCTGAAAACAGCTTTCCTGTAACTAGTCCTATATTACACAAAGATTACAGACAATTTGAGGGTCAGCACAACGGTTTCATACTACCAATTTTTCCTGTGCTTCATCGATTTAATGAAATCTTGATAAAAAAAACTTCATTTAAAAGAAGGTTTAAATCAATGTGTAAACTTTGTGCTCGTGAGAAACGCCAAAAAAAGTAGTTTAGGAAAGAGGAGACAACAAAAACACCAAAATTTAACACAATGTTGTAACAATTTTCCCTTAACATGAAATCCTCTTTCATGTTGTGCAGACCTTTTTTTTACAAGGTTTGTTGCTGCAACGATGGTGTTTAAGGTTCATCTATTTCCAATAAATTTATGTGAAGTTTTTCGGAATTATCAGAGGAGGACTTGTTTACGATGTGTTTTAAGTTTTTTGCTGATATCAAACTGCTTAGCCTGTTAAGAGTAAAAACAAAAAGAGCTTACTTTGTTGTAAGATAAAAACAGCAAAGAAACACACAATCTGTTACTTTCACTAGAAAAGAAATTAAGTTCTCAATAGTATTTGTTGTGAAGAGAAAACAAGAGTCCTATTGTTGTAGAGGGAAGTGCTTTATTGGTAGACGTTATCTTTTGTTTCAGCAAATACAACTAAGTGTTGATTGTAAGTCTTTCTGTGAAAGGTATATATTCAAAGGAGTTCCTTAGAATTAAGTAAATACGAAGAATTTAATATAAATTACATTTTTACTGAATCTTTTCGTTATAATACCTTATTACATATTTTATTTACTAAAAAAATTACTTTATACAGTTTTGGTTATATGATTGACTGTTTTTCATATATTTCTCCCTTGATTTACTATAATACACTTAATACACGCACAACAGCTTGCATTGACCAATACCAGATAATGATTGATTGCTAGATAAATATTTAATTTATTTCCTTGTTTGGTTATCTTACTTTCGAGTAGATCCAAGAATGAAGTTGTGTAAAATAAAACAATGAATTATTGGTATCTTATTTCCGATATCTGTATTTTCAGTGGAAACAATTCCTTGGATGTTGCAGGACAGATGTGAGTGACAGATTACAAGTGCTTTATCATTTTGTTACATAAAATTATCAATAATTCTTGGGGGAAGTTTTATTTATATTGGTTACATTTAAACATAACACAATGCAAGCAAACGTTGGGGTAAGAACTCGTGTAGAGACATTTTAAGATAGTACTTCTTAATCTGTATGAGCATAAAGAAAGGAATGCTAAGTAGAAGTCTTGACGAATCCATAGAGGGTGACAAAGAGACTGCAAGCTTCAGATGCTTACTTTCTAAGGTCTCACAGTATACGGGATTTTTAATGAAAGATCATATAACGAGGAAAATTTTCGTTCGAAGCATCTCTCAGGATTCTCCTGGACATCCAACAATGACTTGAACGCTTATCATCAGCTAGAACTGTCAAGTTTGAACAGGAATATAAATCTGCCGGACCTGACAGAATATATATATATATATATATGTGTTCCTCTAACTCCCATTGGAGCATAGGGCGTCAAACCTGACAGAATACATCTACAGAAATTACAAGAGGCCTTATACCTATCTTGTTGTTGCTTAGAAATACTTTTCAGGGGCGGCCTCATGTTGAGATTCAATCAAACTAAAGTGGTTTTCATTCCGGATGTTAGCAAATGCTCTCAGGTCAAACCTTTCTTTGCACCGATCAGTATCTCATATTGTGTCCTGATAATATTAGAATTCAATGTTATGTAATCTTCAACAGAATTTACTTCCAAAATCTTAGTGTGCCTACACTACAGGAAGGTCAACCAAGACAGCTAACCACTCTACAGTCAGTACAATCTAGAACTCCTCGATAATAAGATATAAGCTCTGTGGACTGTCCTAGACATCGAGGGAGCCTTTTTCATGCATTATTGTGAATTTACACATTTTCTATTTATTTCATTTCATTTCATTTATTTAATCTTGTAATTAAAAGCCCCATGGCCAATATAAGGTCAATTACAAAATTCATAAGTAAATACGGGTAGGAGGGTATATATCATTTGATACGACCCACAAGTGTAACACATAGAAGGAGCTGCTTTACACCTTATGTTTCGATTCATGACTTTTTAAGTCGTTTCAGTCATGTGCGTTCGTCTGTGTGTCTGTCCGGCTGGTACGCACGATAACTTTCGAAAGATGTAACTTATTGTTTTTAAACTTAGCATAGGTTAATATTTTCCCATTCCTATTTACGGTAGTGGAAAAAGGCTCGATGACCACGCCCCTCTTGGTACCTCCCACAGAAATGTATCATTCCGCCCACTATAGAAATCAAGTAAGAATATCAAAACACTCAACGCCATTGTGCCAAAATTCTGTATATTTTTAAGCTTTACCAGGACAAAGTTTTGACTTCATGACTTTCAAAGTCGTTTGAGCCATGTACGTAGTTATGCTGGTACGCACGATAACTTTCTGTATTTTGTTAAGCTATTACCGGGACCGGCCGTGGCATGATGGTTAGAATTATGCGGGTGACCACAGGTTCAACTTCGGGCTCCAGTCTAGCCACGCCCCTTCTGGTGTCTCCAAATCAAATGTACCATTCCGCCAACGCGATAGTGCCCAAATTCTGTATTTTGTTAAACAAATTTTATATTTTTACTGAGGGTGTGGGTATTTGTAAGTCGGTTTACCCAGCTGAAACTTTCTCACTTGTTTTAGACTCACATAACGCCACCTACTGTTTATAGACGAATGAGAACGTTTGCTGCTTCAAAAGTTTTTAAAAGACATGCCGATTGACACGAAACTATACTGCGAAGTTGCTGTCGACATCATCAATCGGCGGCCCCATCGAAAATGTAGATGACTAAATGTAGATGAAAAAAATGTAGATGACTGGGACAGGATCTAATCCCTTTGTGGATTTATGCAACAAAAGATAGCTCAATACTTTTCTATGGTATCGTAGATTGTTGGAGATCTCTTAATAAGAAATATTCCACTCATCGCGTTTATCGCCGAAGACTTTCCAAGCTGAAGCATTTTCATCAATTCGTACAATATGTCCCAGCCAGCGCTGGGTTTACTTACTCGCGATCATACAGCTGATGAGTTATATGACGACGGCACTCGCCGTTAAGGATGATTGGTCCAAAGATTTTGCGGAGTATTTTTCTTATATCCCATTACGGTTGCTGTGGCAGTGGGCGTACAATGCTCAATATGTTGCCACTGTGTGTCGGAAACATCAGAATTAGGGTCGTTTGCTTGTAGTATCAATAGGGTGTTCAAAACCGAAACCGAAAACCGCCTAACCGGTTTTTTTCTCCAAAACCGTACGCCGTTTTCTTCAAAAATTCTATTTTCGAATACCCGGTTTAACCGGTTTTTATATGTCGGTTAACAGATTTTTCAAAAAGGTATAATTCAACAGAATATTGCTAGGTTAGTTCTAGGAGGTCGGCATAAAGGTTGTTTTTAATGGCAAATCTCAAAGGAAGCTTTTTAAAATTTTCTAATGCAATACGAAAATTTGTTTACAAAATGCTGCTAGATGACTTCTGAACAAAGCATCCAATCACAAAAAAGAGCTTAATTTGTGATAATTGTACAAAAGATGTGAACTCAGTAAGATATAGTTGGAATCTCATCTTGCAATGGGAAGCCGTTTATATTCATATGACAACTTTAAAACTATGTGTCCGATCACAAATAAAAACATAATTTATGATCACCATATATTATAGTTGGGAAAACACCGACATACAATTGAAATGGGAGGCAACGTGTTATATTCATATGGAAAATCACAATAAGATGCTTAATTTATGATCACCATACAATAGTTTAAAAATCACTTAAATACAGTTGGGATCACGTCTTGAAATTGATTGGTATCTCACCTTGAAAAGGGTGGGAAGCGGTCGATATTCATATCAAAAACTTTAAGTGTCTTTATCTTCTATACTAAGCGTCCATTTTTAAAAAGGAGTTTAATTTTGGATGAAATCGATACCTTAATTGTAAACCATGCTAAGTTTAAAATCTAAGTTTTACAGGAAACGGGATTAAAGGTTTTGAGTAATATATATTCCACTTATACTTGAAGTTAAAATTTCATTATAACTTCTGTTTGGATGTACTGATCATCCAGAGATTTGTATAGAATATAAATTGAAAAGGAATTAATTAAAATTAAAATACTTTAGAATTAAGGTATCGATATTCATAAGTATTCATATTTATTTTTATATTTAAATTTATTTTACAATTTCCGAAAACCGAATGAAACCGGTTAACTCGGTTTTTTACTTAATCAAGTATTCGAAAACCGAATTGTTGGAAAAAGGTATTTTTCGAATAAACCGGAAACCGGTTTTCTGAAAAATTCAAGTATTTGAACACTAAAAGTATCAATACGTTGGAGTAGGCATTGGCTATCTCGGTTGTATATAGCTTTGCAATGTCTACCTTCCTTTGAGTTTGGTTACGAGCGTTTTTTTGTACTACTTAGGTGCTTATTCGAGCCAATATGTGCACTGCACGCACGTCCATGACGCTTGAGACATGCCTTCCATCACAGACCAAGAGTACCCAAGAATACAGTCTGTTCAAAAAATGCCTGGAAAATAAGGTTCGAGCGAATTTTTGAGTTCTATGCAACTAAATGTACAAGAAGTGGATTTTATCAGTAGGGGATCACTGAACGTACCATTTAATCTGAAATGTTTTAGTTTCAATTTGTATTTAATTGCTCCGCAATATAATCACCCTAAACCTTGTATAAACATAACTTGGAACATTTCCTAGTCGTATCAATCTTAATTTTAAAAAATTTCATTACATTTTCAGTGTTGAATATAAACACTTTTTAGATTTGTTACATTTGAACCTCACTGTGTTCGAATCTTCTCACCAAACATCTCGCAAATTGGCTCGTACCTACGCTGTTATTTGCAGAGCTCTTGGGGGTAGATGCTGCTTCCATCGTTTACTACGTGACCAATCTGGTTTCTTGTCTTATGATCAAGGGATATTTTGGTTGCCTTGTAAATATCTTCTACTGGTTCAACTCACTATCATGTTTCTTGCTGACGCGAAGCTAACCAGTATAAATCCGTTATCGGAGATGTTGTTGTGAAGGCTGAATTTGCCGACGGCTTAACCAAGAGAATCTTCACTTCCTTTTTTAGCATTAAAATCTTTCACAAAACTTTTATTGTCGTGGACAAGGTAGCGGTCATATATTTGCCCCAGGCGGTAATGGAATGCGTTTTTAATGTCCCGTCTTTGTCATTCTTCGGGGTGTGTACACAAATTTTGAAAAATGTGTCGCCTTGTTGCGGATATTGGCTATTCGGTCATTTACAGGGTTAAACCGCTAGACCAGATGTCGAAGTATCTTGCTGGCTATGAAATTAAATTCGAGTTCGAGAATAATTCGAGTTTTTCTGCATGGCTGCTGTAAAAGGTGTCACAGTTCTTTGGTCGTGTGATTTCTGTCCCATCCATCGCATTTCCTGTATGGCGGTGTTTTCTGTATTGTATTTATCGAGGACATCCCCCAATTGGGTCTGGTCAACATTTGCAAGGGTTTCTTACCTTCGTGTTTTCATAATAATTGTTTTGTTTTATGGAGAGTCGCTTAAAAGGACATCGAGCCCCATTCTAGTATCTTGGGACTGCCAAGCCACAAAGAGAGCCGTTGTGTTCAGCTTCAATTATCTCTGTTACCTACTCCCTAAGATGCATCGGTGCTAACATACAATTTAGTTTGCTCAACTTTGAGACTTATCAAATTTGCTACCTTTTATACGGATGTTCAGGACACTATTCCCACTCCCTACCACATAACATATAACATCTTGGAAATGTTTTATGACTAAAGTGACCAAACACTGTCATGCCATTCACTATAAATTATTCTTGGGGCATCACATCAAAAGTCACATAATTTTTCAAAAATACTGGGCGATAATAACGATGATTGGAAAGAACGAACGTTTTATAGATAATCATTACTTTTAACACACAAAACAAAAACAATAAAAATCACCGCCGCCTCAAGGCAAGTGCGACTGATGTCATATATCATGATGGACTTGTCGTCAACAGGAAAACATTGCAAAACATGTGCACAAACTTGGAGTAGAATAAAAAGCTTTGACATTATCGAATAAACCATAAAAAATGATTTTATTATACAAAGCATTTGCACAAAAGTAAACGTTGAAATTCATTTTCGACACACTCCTACAGGGCCCTCCATAAAAAACACTCACAATGTAAAAGCAGTTAATGACACTGATGTGTGTTGAATGCGAGTGTGTCCTGCATGTGGACACAAAGAACAATGAAGCATATTTTTGTTTGTTTTAATGTTGTTTGTTTTAGCTACAAATTGCTGCCATAAAATTTAAAAGAAAAGTATGGTGAATGCTAGAAAAATATGGTATCATAAAAATACACATAAATCTATAATAGCTAAAAATATCCATTTAAAAATTTATGTAATACAACGTTTATGTATGTAAGTCAGTTAACAGCAAATTTAACTACGTCGCTCGCCACATGAAACATATGTCTGGTTGCATTTAAACCGAAAGATTGGTATTTATTTATGTGGGATAAAATAATGATTTTTAACAAAATAGAAATTTATAGAACAATTTGTGGAATTTTATGATTCATATGCCAGATTTTGTGGAATAAAAGATAATGTAGTAACCCCTTTGTTGTGGGGTTTTAAAGAGCGAAGAAGTTAGAATATACATATATAGAGGAAAAAAGTTTAATAATTGCAGACCACCATCATAAATACTATGAAATGGCCCAACCAATAGGAATGTATCGATTGATATAACTTTAAGAACCTAGAAGATAACTTCTCAAAAGATTATATTAACGAATATCAAAATTATATTAACTCAAAAACATCAAAAAGTAATGTACTATGTAAATGTATTTTCTACCACCTTTCCAAATGATTTTACTTCTGTTGCTAACGTCAGCCATAACAACTAATTTCGTTATCCATAAATATAAAAATTACCACTTCATCAATTACAGTCACCTTTAGTTGCAGTGTTTAAGGTCAGGCGTTAGCACAGATGGGCGAACAATTATAACATTCCCTCATACATTTTCATTGCTAATAGTCATGCCACCGTCATTTTTAGCTGTTGCAGCAATTGCATTTACCGTACCGAGTGCTGTTGCATGTACTGCAATCATATATAATCATTTTAGTTGATGATGTTGTAATGATTTTGAGCGTCGTTGCACTGATGGTAGTGATGATAATGTCGATGTTAGTAATTTTTGGCAATAAAAGTTTGCACCGTTAAGTTGTATACAAAATAACGCTGAAAATTGAATACAACAGCATTTACCGAAACAGATGTTGCAGCGCAATTCGTGTTGAAATATTTCATTTGAAAGCTCCAGTAAGGCGTTAATATTTTTGTTTGGCAAAATTAATAATAGCATTAACTATTTAATTACACTTTCTTCTGCTGCATATTTTACTTGCATATTCATTCCGTCTTAGTAAGTGGTAAGTGGTGTATAACGTGATCGTGTGGTTCATGTTGTGATGGCATGTAATTAATATTGCTTCTTGGAGGCAATCTTATCTACGATATGAGGGGTTTTGAAGCACAGTAGGGAAATATTTCTTGGATGTAATATCAGCATAGATTGTTTTAAAGGGTTGAGAAACCTAAATGACAGGTTACCACCGATGCATATTAGGGAGTAATAACCGGAGGCGCGTGCAATAAAGCCATATGGCCTTATTTCCCATTGGATTGGGACGGCGGTCGTGCCTCCCACCGCATTCGTCTCTCGCTGCAACGTGTTCTCTAATACACTACTCTGTTTATCGACTTATGAACAGAAACAGAGATAGCGAGAGTAGCGAGGCTGGTTATGCAGCTCGACTAGGCCGCGCAAAACAAACATACTAGATACATTTTATTCAAAAAGATATCAAAGGTGAAATAATGACATAATGGCGTTATTTCACAACTCCTGTGGCAATAAAGCCATATTCATTCCAAACGAATTGGAAATAAGGCCATATGGCTTTTTTACCTATCGCTTTATTACTTATGGCTTTATTGCACGTAACCATAACCGGAATATATTGAACCTCAACACATTTGATCTCTTAGTAGCTTTGGCAGCCCCAAGAATCTGGGAGCGGTGGATTAATATGTCAATCTGTTTAAATAAATAAATGCGAAAGAAACATAAAACATTAATCCAAATGTTGACGACATCTCAATCGTTAAAGGGTCCTGATTTAAGGATATGCACTAGGTATATTCGGACACTCTACAGAGGTTGTGTCTTTTATTTATTGATGGATGTTATCGACAAATACATGGCTGACATCACCGCCACACAGGAAATGCGATGAACGGGACAGGGATGTACGTAAGAACTGTATGTACGTAAGAACGTACGCACTGGAATAACTTTTACAGGTGCCATGCAGAAAGACATGAATTTGGATGTAGATTCATAGACGGCAAGAGACTTCGACATCTGGTCTCTAGGTTAAACCCAGTAAGTGACCAAACCGCCGCTGTCAGCATCAAGGCAAAATATTTGTACATCACGCCGATGGAAGACAAACATGAGGACACAAAAGTTGCATTCTGGAGGAAATATATGATTGCTTCCCTGGCCATGCCATTAACTGGTAGACTTTAATGTTAAATTATAAAGGAAAGACTATTTTGGATCAGATGTTGGATAATTCAGCCACAACAACAACATCTTCTGTAACTGATTAAGACTGGTTAGCTTTGCGTCTGCAAGAAACATGGTAGTGAGTGCTACAAGCTTTCCGCATATAGATATTCGCAAGGCCTATCAAAAGACCAACAAAAAAAATTGATGACGAAGTAGTCTATGGAAGGCATGTCTCGAGCATTATGGACGTGAGATGGGCGGTGCGAAAATGTAGATTTGGATTTCCACCGAACATTAAATAGTGCTATAAACGATCTTAAACATAAGAAAAGGAAGCTAGACATTGCTAAGCTGCATATAACCGAGATATCAAATGCCTACTTCAACCAACTCTCCCAATACCTTCAAGCAAAACCCCTAATTCAGATGTTATCGACACACAGTAACAGCATATAGCAAATTCTACGACCATTGCCGCAACGCCAGTACTGGGATATGAAAATCCAAGCTCAGACAAGCCCTGGTATGATGAGTAATGATAGCTAATGTCTGAGGAAGAGGATGCTGCATACAAGGCAAAACTGCAGCTAAAAGTAAATCGAGCAAGAAGTGAAAAGAGACGTAACTCATCTTTAGGTGGAAAAGAGTCAATGGATGAAAAGAGATAGGCAAGATATCGAAAAATACATAGATAAAGGTGAAGTGCGAAAGTTCTAGCGAATCTAAGTATGCAAATTTTCCTTCCATATTTGCAGCAGCACACTTTGCTTATTCGTGATTAGATTTTCGCAACTGTCATTACATATGGGGATCCCTGTTCCAAAACCTATATGTAAAGACAGTCACGAATAAGCAAAGTGTGTTGCTGCAAATATGAAGTGGACATTATCATACTTTGCTCGTTTCATAAGGCAGCATAAGTGACTTAATCACGTCAATCATCTATGGCTGATTAGAGTAGCTAGAACTTTCGCACTTCACCTTCACTTCACATTTTTCGATATCTTGCCTATCTCTTTTTAGGTAGTCCACCACTGAGTCAAAACGAGATCAGCACGAGAATTAAACTGCTGAAAAACAATAAAGCTGCGCGAGCCAATGAACTTTCTGCAGAAGTCTTTAAGGCCGGCGGCAATGAGCTGGCAACGAGCATGCACAAACTCATATACACGATTTGGGTAAGGAATACACGACCAATGATTGGAATCTGAGTGTTCTTTGACCTGTACTTAATAAAGACAATTCAAGTGTGTTCACCAACTATCGCGGGATCAGCGTTTTACCCAAGGTCCAGTCGAGAGTATTATGTGAAAGACTTAAACCCAACCTGATTGGACTTCATAACTGTGGTGTTAGACCTGGTAAATCCATGACCGACAAGATATTTACAATACGAATAATCCTGGAGAAGATTCAAGACATACAGATCGACATTTATTATCTGTTGATTACAAAGCTGCATTCGACAGTCTAATACGATAGAATGGAAACAATAAGATGCCATCGTTGAGTTTTGTATCCCTGCGAAGCTGATACGACTTCGCTTAATGACACTGACCGAATCGACAAAGCCATTTTCCATCAATCAAAGCTTTGGACAAGACGAAAGTGTGTCATACCGTCTCTATAGCACCCTGTTGGAGATGATCATAAGGAAGGGTGCAGTTAACACGACTGGCATCAACTTTAATAACAGTTAAATGCTGCTTGCGTATGCCCATGATATATATCATTGGCAGAGGAATATGGAATGTTACTGCGGCCTATTGAAGCATTTAAAAGCAGTCGTCAGAAGTGGGTATGGTGATAAATGAGGACAAAACGAAGTTGTTTTTTAAACAAACAAAGAGTCCTCTCGCTTGTTTCGCTGTGTGAACGTTGGGAACTATAACTTAGAAGTTATAAAAGATTTTGTCTACATTGGCTCTGCCGTAAACAAAAATAATAACGTAACCTTGGAATGTTGTTTGCATACCGCTAATACTAAGTTTTAATGACACAGTCCTCTCTCGTCAAACAAAGATGCAATTCTACCAGACACTGATCCTTAGTGTCTTGCTCTACAGGGAAGAATTCTGCGTAATGAAAAAGGAGACCAATCTAATCTGGGATTCTTCGAGAGAATAATACTTTGCAAAATATTTGGACCCATCATCGTTAACGCCGAGTATCGTGTATAACGACTAGAGTGTTCAAAACCGAAAACCGTCTAACCAGTTTTTTTCTTCGAAACCGTATGCCGATTTTTTCAAAAATGCCAATTTCGAAAACCCCGTTTAACCGGGTTTTTGATGTCGATTAACCGGTTTTTTTGAAAAAAAAAGAGTATTTTCCCAGAACATGGCCAGGTTAATTATAGGCAAATTGGTATTGAAATTTCCTTATGCAATACGAAAAAAAGTTTGAAAAATTTTGATAGATGACTTTTTCTCTCATCTTGAAATGTGTGTGATCCCGTCCGTATTCATATCTGCATTTAAAGTTGTTCATATGAATATCGACGGCTTTTCAGCCATTGCAAGGTGACAATCCAACTTTATCTTAGTGATTTCACAAATATTGTATGGGGATCGCAAATTAAGTCTTTGTTCGTGATGGGATGATTAGTTTAGGAGATAACGAAAATTGAAAGTTTTTTATATGAATACGGTTGGCATCCCACCCAATTCAAGATAAGAGGAAACAGTCATCTAGCAGCATTTTCCAAACAAACGTTCATGTTGCATTAGGAAATTTCAAAACTTTGTTGTCGCTTTCACCTAAACTAATCATCCAATCGCGAAAAAGTGCTTAATTTGTGATACCCATAAAATATTTGTGAAATCACTATATATGTTGTTGTAATATCACCTTGCAAAGCCTGGGAAGCCGTCATTTAATCATATTTATATGAACAACTTTATCTCCTAAAGTGTCCAATCGCAAAAAGGAGCTTAATTTTTAATCACAATACCATAGTTGGGAACTCACCAAGATACAGTTGGTATGTCATCTTAAAATAGATTGGGATCTCATTTTGAAATAGATTGGGATCTCATCTCAAAATGAGTGGGAAACCGTTGATATGCACATGAAAAACTTTATGCCTTTATTTCATATACTAAGTGTCCAATATTGAACTATCTACGGAGCACAGAAGACTGAAACGGTTGGAATACTTTTCTACGTGCGGCTACTGACAGATAAATTTCTGTTGTTGCTGCCATTAAAGAAGAAGAAGAAGCGTTCAATGGTAACAAGGAGGTTAATTTGTGATTGTTTGGATGAACTGGATATTAATTGAAGCAAACTGAAATCAAAGGATTTATGTTTTGATATTCAATTTCCGAATACCGAACGAAACTGATTTATTCGATTTTTTACTATATTCGAACTGTATTCGAAAGTCGAATTGTTGGAGAAAGGTATTTTTCAAATTAACTGGAAACCGATTTTCTACAAAATGCAAGTATTTGAACACTATAATAACGACATCGACGTTGTCAAGAGCATTCAAATAGACCGATTGCTCTGGCTTGAACATGATGTAGGAATATATCAAAATGCTACACCTTCGAGTAATAAAGTCTTCGGCAATTAACTTGATGGGCGGTGATATATCTCTCTCTAATGGAATAGCTCCCAAAATAAAAATAAAATAATCGGTGTAAAGAACTAACTACGGTGCGCAAGGACTAAGACGCTTGGAATTCTTTTTTAAATAAGAAGAAGTAGGGAGAGTAAAAACGTGTATGTGAATATGAACTATTATTTTTCTGTTCGTGTTTTCTTGTGAGAGAACAAATATAAAGAGTTATTATTGCAACCATATTATCTACTTATATTTAGCTATAAAATTTTTTTAAATTATCTTTTTAATATTGTCTCGAATATTGTACAAATATTTTAAGATTCTGACCTATTTAAAAAAATATTTTTCCACGAATGCGACAAAGCTTTTTGCATTTATTTTAAGACTCAATCTGATTTGGATTCCAACAAAATTCAAATCTCGGTGCGGTCAATTAAGAAAGCAAATATTAAGAACAACAATTACAAAACACGTACCATTTCCGTCCACTGTCTACGTGCTTTAAGCTGTAATGTAATCAAACGAATATCGTTGTGTGTGTGTGGGTGTGTAAACTTCTAGGAAATGTTCATAAACATGCAAGGATATTGTATTACACACAAGTATAATGGTAAACACACACACACACACACACACAAAGACAGGCAGTATGACATCCGTGTTTACAATGAGATTATATCCAGTAACTTTGTTTGTATTTTATTGCACGTTACCAGGAGCTAATTATACATCACAAACAAGATTGCAATTAAACGCAATGTTGGTATATGAAAATTACGGGTATATTTTAATTATCGATACTTTAACTTTAATGAGGTAATCATAATAATGCTACATAATATAAATTTGTAAACGTTTGCATGTAGTATTAGCTTTGAATCGCTAAAAACATATCAGAAGGACACATTTATTAATATCGAGCTAAGGATAACATTAAAAAAATTAAACCCTAAAACACTAAATTCTCAAGATAAATGTGTGTTATGAAAACTTTTCATATACATACTTTTAAGATTTATGTTCATTTAAATCTTATGATTTCGTCGATAGTAGACAGCAGAAACAATAATAAACTGAAGAACAACAATACCTTCAGCTCTTATTATAACATAATTTTTTTTTTTGGTTTTTTGTTAATCAATGAAGCTAAACACGGTGAGAGTCGTATGAGGCATATGCACATTGCTGCAAATGTAGATCACAAGGACATGAGAAGGACGTTGAAAAAACGTTATATATTAATATATTTTTTTAAGGTTTAATTAAAAACCCATATAAATCCTCAAAATAGCAATAACAAGTCAAAGCGATCAATGAAAAAAAAATTTTGATTTTCAAAAAAAGGAAAAGTTTTACAATTCCATATACAATTAGGTAACCACTCTGCAAGTTGCTCACGTGAATGAAGTAATCTATGATATAGAAAATAATTTTTTTTTTGCTCAAAGTAGCGTTATATACATTCCCATATAGCACAACGTATGCGTGCCAGTGGCTAAGTAGTAAGGGAACGCATATGTGTTCTCTTATGTTGCTTGTTTCGTTTACGTTTTCATTAGTAGAGTTTTGTTTTCACCAATTAATTGTGTTTCCTGTGCGTGATTTCATACACTTTGTCACGACGTCATCGTTTAGCAAGCTGTTTTTTTCTTCTATTGTGATCCCTCTTTTGTATAGAAAGGGGATTTTGATGCTAATGACCGCTTCATGTGGATTTGTGTCAAACGCAAACTAAATCTAGGCATTAAAAAGGTCATCACATGTATTGTTGGTATGTGAAATTTATTTTTTCGTGTCAAATGGACGACAGCTTAGTCTGGCCTTGAGATATCACTTTGTGCCATGCGGCGATGGTCATTTACATGATATGTTAGTTTTCACTAAAAGTTATAATCTTTCACATTTTTTGTGGATGTTGGGGCAATACAAAGTACATTTTTGCATATTATTTGGTGGACAAATTTGGGTCATTGACATTTCGTGTCTCTTTGCCGAAATTTACTTTCGAAAGTTATTAACTTTACTATCCTTCGGATTAAAAGGTCGGACGACAGGAGGTATGGGAATCGGTGTTAGAGTAGAACGTTTGTTGTTAAGTGTGCCATAACACGCACTATGAAATTAATTAAAGGTAAAGTGAAATAAATCAAGGAGGAACGTTTAATATTTAGAATGTATGTTGAATGGAATTCAAACAGTTTTTCATTCTTAAAGTTATTGATGTTTTCATTCGTTGTGAAAATATATGCGACCATTTTTTGGGTTTGTGAAAAGAGAGTATGATAAAATTTGGCATGAATTCGCTTGAAATACTTAACTTTTTGGTAGACTTAATGCAAAATCCAAGTTGAGTCGTTGAATAAATTTAAAGTATACAATTACAGTGGATTACACGATATTTATTCTCTCCTTATTAGAAAATAATTTAAAAAATTTTATATTGGATGAGAAGAGACAAAAAAATGCATAGAAAATATCAGCTAATGACGGTATTAAATATTATCTAACAATACGTCTTAAAGAAATCCTACACATAGTCAGAGACTTGCTAAAATTACAATACTGGTCATCTTGTCGTATACTTTATTACTGGTACTCTATGAAGTTGTGTATACGTCATGTGGTATCAGCATAAAATGATACCATAGGACGATTATGAACATACAAGTTCAAATCACAATACATACATATTTTGATTTCAGTGCAAACAAATGTCAACCTTTAATATAAAATAAAAATATCATTGAAAAATCATCATCAAGAATTACACCGTGCAACAAAATGGTAAAGTCGAAATTCCTGGGGAATGATACTATCTTTCTGGTAGATGGTTCTGAGTACAACAAGAATCTGTTCTTGAAATATATACAAGTAATAGTAGTGGCCATTGTTTTTTAAGACATTAAGACACACCAACATTGTTTTTTAAGACACTAGTGGGCCCGGCAATGCACATTTCGGCATTGCACATTTGTAAGAGCTGACATATACTACTTTTAATCATTATGGAATTTCAGTATTATTTTTATATTTTTTTGTTAGAAATATTGTTTCTTTTAAATATTTAAAATAAAATTAGAGATATATTCTATTTTAATGCACAAATAATGAGTTTCATCATAAATCAAGCATGGTACATGGTGGTTCTTCGAAATTAAGCACCTCAAAGGCTTCCAAAGTCCTGATGGGATGCAATCCTGTCAAAACCCCTGCTTCAGGTTCAAGTGATGCAACAATTCTCCAGTTGGCCGCCAATTCAGCTTCCTTAGTGTCCTTAGTGTCACGTACCTCGGCCTCAACGGCTTTGTCTTTCACTAATATATTCCCTAGGTACAAAACACCTTCGGCTGCGTTTTAAGGACACTACCCTTCCGGGATCCAAAAGATCCAAATTTAGTGCTGAACGGATATTATAAAAAACGTATAAGGATGTCGCTAAAGACCACCTTATCTGGGCGATAATATACAGTAATAACAGCGACGGCATTATTTCCTCAAGAAATAGGAAATCAGCTTTCGTTTCTCTTACTGTGACGTTCCTAAAATTTGTTCGTGAGCAATCCGTACCACCGCCGCAATGTCATGATGTTGGCTGGTATCAGGGGCACATCAAACTCGTTGCTTGTGCAGATGAACGCTTAGAGCAACTGTACAAGGTAGCTATAGAATCGCTCGGTGAGGTTTCCCCTGGTGGGAGATCCTTAACTATCTAAGAGGTCTGGAAAGTAGTTAATTTTACTGAAGCATTGGAAGACTCCAGGAAGGAGTCTATCTATGGATTTGACTCCATATTCCTGGGTGTATACCAGAAGGATGATCAAAAGAAGACTTCAGCTCAAGGGGGCTCCAACATCGACGACGATAAAACGGCGAGTTTATCTGTCAACTAAGTCTCTAACTCGGTAGCAGTTAATGAGGACGACCTCTTGGAATCTGACGACGACCCAGAGGATGCCAACATAGCTGTCGTCCACTCAAAATAATCTATACTTTTCAATAATATCATCATATTTGCAGAAATTTACCTTTACATATCCAAGAATGTATGCTGTTGACGTAAGGGTGCAACATTGTAAGTGTACTTTATCTTAAACGGATGATCCAATCCTAACCAAACTTGGGACTATTGCGTAAAACAGTTTTGGGTAGTCTATCCGATTATTTAGTTCAGAGCCAGGTTTGTTGCCGTTGACATAAAGGTTAAAACAATATGTTGGACTTTATAACTATCCACACCCACCCTCCGATCACTTACCGAAATTCAAAAATCTATCTGCAAATTCATATCTATAATGCGGAGTACTATCTGCATACAAACATTACGCCATGTAGTTTTCCACGTTCCCATCTGCACGTTCCCATCTCTGTATCAAATTGCAAAAAAAAAAATATTCAGCACTAAAAAACACTTTTGCCACGTCCCTTCCGCTCAGGTATCTAAATCAAATATTATGTTATGTTATGGGAAACATACAAATGTTGTCTACATATCTGTTGTGTAGAGTGCTATATGTATGCTTAATGTTATCCCTCTGCATGCTAATCGATAATAACATGTAGCGCGGAGTATATATCTAGTATATATCTAGTTTAATTTCTCAGGGGCTAAAATTCAGTCCGCCCATTGATTGAAAAAGACATTTTTCAAACATATTCGTGTTACCGCCCGCATTGTTCATATGGTCAAAAATTCGAAAAATTCATAACGTACTGTAATTTCCATACATTAGTATATATTTGAAATATTTTTTTAAATCATTTTTATGTAAATATAAAATGTTGATATATTGGCAAATGTGGACGTAAAAATAGGCGTTGCCAAATTTTTTAGGATAAAAGCTATTTTTGATCAAATAGTTCCATGCGTTCTCAAGTGATGCCCCTACCAACGCTCAACAATTCATTTTATTTATATAGAAAGAATAGAATATTTTTTTTTGTTTCTATATGTAAAAAGTAAAATTTTACTATTTAATTCGACGTTCCGCATCGATCCCAATTAGACCTCAAGTATCCTAAGGCCAAATTCGTTTCAAAGCTTTTTAAGACGACTGATCTATGTCCGTCTGTCTGCTAGTTGGCTGGTGGGCTCGATTGCTTAAGTAAATCTCTACTGATCCTTATGAAAATTTACGAGCGTTAATAGTTTAATTAATGAATCTATGGCATTGTTAATAGGTAGAACAGTCTCATACCTTCTGGTTCATCTCTTAGAGAATTACATATTCTAGCAAAACTTATATTTCCCCTACAACTTCTATACTGTAAACTGCAGGATAATTAAAACTAGTCAGACTGATTACCTTCAATTGTAGACAAAATCTCAGAAAACAGAAATACTTGCAACACCCCTGCTTATAAAAATCTGAAAATTTGAGAATGAATATAGGAAATGTCGTCTGAAGCCTTATGGTACATTATACATAGCAATGAAAATTGCAGAATATTTGAATTTATGTTGAGCTTGTAATCATGTTTTTAGAGCTTTTAGAGTAAAATCACTTGGAAAATCAACATTTGTGCAAAATAAGGAAATTGTTAATTTATTCGCTTCAGAAAAAAAAAAATTGTGAAAATATTTAAAACATCATTAAAGATCAACAAAAAACAAAATCAAGAACAACGAAACACTGACGGTACGCAGAACGGGGTTGGCACTTTGTCAACAACAAAACTCCTGTGCAATTGTGTCCGATGGACACATGCATAGGCAAGGGGCTTGTGTGTGTATTATGCTGGCATGTTGTGCGCTGCGAGGATGCTTTCTTCGCACCGTTGGGAAAAGTTCTCATTAACTTTGAGATGCTTTCTTCCCTTAAGGTTTGTGATGATAGAGGAGAAGGCACAGCAAAGGGCGCTGACGAGGCATTGTGGTGAATGCCGAAATAACGTTATACGCCTAACCTGCTGTCAACATAATACGTTTCACACTCTTGAGTAAAAAACTATTGGCAATAATAAATAATTGCCAATAGAAATGATCTCAAACCGAACTATGACAATATCATAATTCATTAAAGATCAACAAAAAACAAAATCAAGAACAATATTTAAAACATTATGTTTTATATAAAACTAGCTGGCCCGGCAGACTTCGTCCTGCCTTCAAATTATTGTAAAAGATTTTGATTGCTGTTGAAATCTAATAGCGAGTGG
This sequence comes from Muscina levida, assembly GCA_964034835.1. Taxonomy (NCBI): domain Eukaryota; kingdom Metazoa; phylum Arthropoda; class Insecta; order Diptera; family Muscidae; genus Muscina; species Muscina levida. The sequence goes on along the minus strand of OZ035882.1, from coordinate 28,009,344 downwards.
TTTATTACTTTGACCTCTGAAATATTTCAATATAAAAGGCGAGGTTTTTCCGAACAAATTTTGTACTTGATATATCTAAAAGATTATTATATATTACTAGCTGACCCGTCAAACGTTGTTCTGCCATACAACTTCTGACTCGGCGAACTTCGTCTCGCTCCAAGTTAACGCCTTCTTATAAGCTCCAGAGTAATATTAAAACACATATAGTTAAAATTTTAATGTGACTTAATTGAATTTAATCGAAATCAGTGAAGAGCGGTCTGATAAACAATGTTTTTCGATTTGTTTTCGGCGCTAAAATAAACTGAGAAATTCGAGGTTGATCCCACAAACTTCCAATGATTGGCCTTGCGATTTATTAATTGCCATCGCAAAAGCCAATCGAATGCGGAAATGAGGATGGCGAGAAGCGTTTGACGAAAATCTTCCGACAGAAATATTGTAGCCCCCACCAAATCGTTTCGAATCACCTCATAAATCCTTCATCTTTCGGTCAACTGCCTAGAAAGCTCGTTGAAGCGCTATCGTGCATTCATCCCAAATGATGATTTTGCATTCTCGCAACAATTTCGCTGTCGCTGAACTTCTGGATATTGTGCCCAATGGCTTGTCAACTGTGAGAAGATTTATCGCCAACTTCAAAGCGGGTTGTGCAGTTTGACCGCCTTTCAACAAAGTGGCAGCAGATGATGCAACAGCTAACGCAATTTGCGATCGATGCGCATAAAAATTATTTGAGCTAACCTTTTTATTCGTTTCTTTTCCTGATGACTTGTAAACAAACCTGTCGTTGTATTTACCATCTTTATTGTGGTGATATTCGCCCTCTCCACGGCAGAACATCAACGGGTATTGAAGTGCATCATATGACCGATGAGTTTCCCGACGCTTGAGAACAATATCGTGTGATTCCACATTCTCACCCTGCAGTACCTGTGAAGCCGTCGATATTCATATGAACAGCTTTAAATGCAGTTATCTCCTAACAAAAATGTTCGATCGCAAAAAGAATACCCGTCGATATTCATATGGAATGGTAAAAAGGTGGTTAACATGCATGTGATCAAATCGATATCTTAATTCTAAGCCAAGGTATGTGTAAATTTAAAAATTTACAGAAAACGCATTTAAAGTTTGTGAGTAATAATAACACTGACACAAAATCAAACTTTTTCGGAAACACTCGAACGTTGGGCAAAACCTTGCCTCAGTTTACACTTTGCTTAAGATATTCCTAGAATATTTAATATCATTGAATATTATGTCTTCGTTTCTTTTTTTAAGCAACGAAAAGAAATAAAATGTTTTTTTTAACGACCTATTTTAAAAAAGTGAAAAAAATATTTTTCACTGAGCTAGGGGTTTACTCAGCTCCAGTAATACTATCTGAACTGCATAACTATGTTCGTGCGTTTTTTTTTCACTGTTGCACTGTGTAATGAGACGCCATTACCTTTTAACTCGGATTGTTGCCGGGTTGATCAACAACTTCGGCTCCGAATGACGGGATTTTCCGATTGTAACTTCAATGCATTGCAATGCTGGCATACGACAGATTATGAACCGATATCAACGCAACGAAGATCTTTGTAGGCGATTGTGGAATCGTATTCAAAAGCAGCTCGATTCTAGTCTATATTTACGACTGGTCTTCTTCTAGTAACATTTTGTCGAATTTGAGGTGGTGATTGTGCAGCGCGAAACTGTGCAATATGGGCACGTCTCCCAAAATTTTTTTGGCCCGTTGCTTTTGCCTTTGATTATTACGGACGTTCAGACTAATTACAGCACGTCGCGTACGCCGTCCAAAGTTTGATTGTCTAATAGGAGGCTTTAGTCTAGTAAATAACTCTCCGTTAAAACAACCATGTCCTTTCAAAAAATCCAAATTTTTCGAGTTTTTCCGAGTTTTCCATCAAGAATTTGTCTATTTTCCTTTCGGAAAGTCATGTCGGAATAATTATCTAAAATTTTTCGCAGTAACATCGTCAAATCACACGACAAAAAGCTAAATTTCGTCGAAAAAAATTAAAAATTTTCGAATTTTTCCGGAATTTTAAAACAACATTTTTCTATTTTTCCATTCGAAAAGTCATTCGCAATTATTGCACACAAAATTCCATACAAAAAAAAAAAATTTCGGTTTTTCCAATTTCCCGGCTTTTCCGGAGGATTTTCCCTTCTCCTGGCAATTGCGAACAACTGAAAAAATATCAGCAAAATCGGTCCAGCCGTTCTCAATTGATGAATTACTATATGAATTAATTTTGTCGAAGGCATTAAAATCTTTCGATTTTTTCTGGAATTTTCGGAGTTTTCCACCAAGAATTTTTCTATTTTTCCATTCGAAAAGTCATAATTGTTCGCAATTTTTCACATTTACATCGCCCAAAATTACCAAAACATACGATAAGATGCAAAATTTTGTCGAAAAAAAATGTTTTTTTTGGCATTTTCCATAATTTTCCAACTTAAATTTTCTATTTTTCCATTTGAAAACCGACAAAAATTTAATTTCGATTTACCTCAAATCAGGTGATGAAATGCAAAATTTTGCCGAAAAAATTCACATTTTTCGGTTTTTTTTTGAATTTTCCGAGTTTTCCACCGACAATTTATATATTTTTCTATTCGGAAAGTCATTTCGGAATAATTATCTGAAATTTTTCGCAAGTTACATCGTTCAAAACTATCAAATAGTACGACAAAAAGCAAAATTTCGTCGAAAAATAGTATTAAAAATTTTCGAATTTTTCCGGAATTTTCCGAATTTTTCAACAAAATTTTTTTTATTTTTCCATTCGAAAAATCATTGATAACAATTGCACAAAAAAATCCATACAAAAAAGCAATATTCGGGTTTTCCAATTTTCCGGCTTTTCCGAAAGATTTTTCCAAAATTTTCTTTCGTAAAAACCTTCTCCTGGCAATTACGAATAACTGAAAAAAAAATTGAGCCAAATCGGTCCAACCGTTCTCGAGTTTTGCGCTTAGCAACACATTCAGCGACTTATTTTTATATTATTGATTGTAAGAATTGCTAAAATGGATCAGCAGTATCGTTCATGATTTGATGAAAACTTACTTATTGATGGGCATATATTCTAAAACAAAATTTTTAAGCCGATTGACGATTGACATATAACATTCTCCGTTGGAGTAATGATAACACTTTGCTCCTTTTTATCTCAAGGAGTGAGAATTTCCAAAAATCCCTTCATTTGGCTCAACAACCCTAACAACCGTTTGGTCTGGGTGATAGCAACAGTTTTCCCATTTTCGGATTTGTCCCCTAAAAGTTCGAAATGCGAAAAACCTGTTTGTGAAGCTCTCTAATTCTATAGGAAGTGCGCCGTTTGCGGTCTGGGTGACCATCAACAGCCCATCCCCAACTTTCACTGCAATTTTGGTCAAAATTTGGTTTAACCGTTTTCGCAATTAGTGGTGTCATCAAAATGGACATATAATTTTATATATAAAGAGTTTTCAATAATTTTGGTGTTAAAAAAATGGTTATATGTAATGTAATCAATGGTGACTAAATGACTTTCAAAAAATAAGTGTATCATAGGCTAAACACCAGCAACTGGATCCAAACATATATCCAAAATTTTCTCATGTCAAAAAATGCATTCATTTTAAGTTGGAGTAAAATCGGACAATCGATATAAATTTTCGAAATAATTCACCTCCAGCCAACTCTATTTATACAAAAAAATTGTCTCATTATATTATTTCTCTTAATTTTAGAAAAATTCTTGATTTGTTAACATTTTCAATATAATTCCACCCTAACGGCAAATATACATAGTAAATTTTAGTTAAATTGATCCATTCGTTAAAATTTTGATTGTAAACACGCAAAACTTATATGACCAAGTTATAGAAAGCCACATGTTAATTGAGTGGGTGAGCAAATAAACTTAATAAGAAAATTGAATTCTCAAAAAATTTTCTAATTTCTCTTGTAGAACAGTATACATCATACTGCTAGCATTTATCGTTCAGCACTTCAGGCTCAAAGGTAAATATGTAAAGCCTCTGACATACAAAGCAATTAAAATTTCTTCTCAGAAACGGAGCCATAAGGCATAATGTGCAAAAGCAACATGTAATTATTAATGGCATTCAATTATTAAATTGTCAATCATTATTGTTGACACGTAACAAAATGAGGACATTTGTAAGAACGATGATATTTTATGGTAAGCAATTAGCACAAACTTCACAATTCCATAGCGGTTAATTGACTTATTGTGTTTAATGGTACTAAAGGTATTTAATGCTGTATAAAGCTTTAACACAATACACAGGTAAATATTTTGCTAATTGACTTGGTAGCAATGAATAGAGCCAATACATATTAACGCGTAGCAGTACGGTTTTTGCGGAAAGAAGCAGGAAATCACATTTTAATGCGATGTTGGTATTTTTATAAAGAATAAATTACCTTTAGGTTGATTTGCTGAAAGCCTTAACAACAATAGGTTCAATTTAGTTATAAAAACACTTGTAATGATGTGAAATATAATTAATGTGAAAGATTTTTTATTAGAGGAAATAACAAAAAAAATATAATTGAGGGGCAGTAAGCTTCGACTTCTTTTCTTTCTTAAGGGCATTGATTACTGTACAACAGTTGAGGATAGGTAAAGTATTCAACAATAACATGTTTTTATGTTAAGAGTTTTTTTGGTTTTGTCTGATGAGAATATTAATTTTGCAATTAATTTAATATAAATTTTCTATATTGTTCTGACACATTAAAAATAAATTTGACATGGACAAACAACTACTACTCATTGCAACAGCATTATTGATTTATTTACACATTTCTGCATATGTAACACTGTGCGACAACAAAAATCTGACTACGGGGAAAAGTTATATGTCTCCCGGCGATTCGCTGGGTCAGGTCGAGGAATCGAGATATATCGCTTTAAAGGTAGTAAGTATCATATGGGTGAATTTGTCATGTTTGGTGTTCTTATTTCTAAAATGGTTGTTGGTATTGAATCAAATTTGGCTCAAATTGTCTTTAATATATAACTGATAACTATGTTGAATCATATGAAGATACCTCAAAGGACACGGCCACCTCTCATATATGCTCAAATGAAAAAAACTTATTATTTCCAATTATATGGAAAGACACGCCCATTTGTCCTGTTTGGTGTGATTATTTCGAATGTTAAAATCATCAGTTAGTATATCAATATTACTCACTCACTTAAGTGGCCAATTTCAACTTAAGAACGTGGTTCACAAATTTCAGGCTTAAGGTATTAAAGAATTCCACTCGCTTCGGTCTTCTGCGTGTATTTTTCAGTTAGTCATACCAGATGGTGGCACGTCGCCTACCACCACTGGGTCCTTCCAAAGGAGTTTGGGTCTCCCTGCTCTGCGCGGTCCTTCAGGTCCGTCTTCAAACACCTTTCTCGCTGAAGCATTTACATCCATCCTGGCAACTTGTCCCAGCCAGCGTAGTAGTTGGATTCTGACTCTTTAAGCTACGTTGATGTCGTGATAAAGCTCATACAGATAGGAACATATATTTTTAGGAGTACTTTTCTCTCGAATACTAACATGTTTTGTATGTCCATGATTCGGCAGCATACAACCGAACGGGTATTATTAGCATCTGGTGTAGCTGTTTCTTAGTATTCCGAGATAAGGTGGTGTTACTAAAGTGCTGCCAAAGTCCGCAGCAACATCTATTGGCTAGCACTATTCTCCGCTCAATTTCTTGGCAGACATTATTTTTCTTGTTGACGGAAGATCCGAGGTAGGTAAACTCATCGTCTACCTCAAAACAATAATTGTCAACGTTCACGGTGCGTCCCCATCGAGAGGACTCTTTGTTCGTCGGAATTATTATTTTGTTTAGTCCTCGTTGACCGCTAAACCCATTTTTGCTGACTCCTTTTCTAGTGATGGGAAAACTGCAGTTTTCTCTATATCATCGGCATATGCTAGTGGCATGTGGCTCTTGTGGAATATAGTGCCAGACATGTTGACACCAGCCTTTCTCATCACCTTCTCCATAACTATATTTAATGGTGTACAGGACAGTATATCACCATGCCTGAGACCTCTTTCCGTGTTGAATGGTTCAGACTGATTTTTATCAATCTTAACCAAGGATTTAGTGTTGTCCAAGGTACATCTGCAAAGTCGAATCAGCTTTGGCCTCATATAGCCTAATCCTTATCGGAGAGTTGAAGGCAGCTTTGTAGTCGAGAAAAATGTGGTAAGTGTCGATCTGCTTTTCATGAGTTTTTCCAGGATTTGTCGTAGAGTGAATTGACAATTGACTTTAGACGTTCACACAATATGCTTAAAAGGACCTTGTACGCAATTGGTAATAGGCTTATTCCACGACAGTTCTTACATTCATTACGATCTCCTTTCTTGTATATGGGACATAACAGACTGAGACTCCAATCCCCGGGCATGCTCTCCTGAGATGTTCTCCATGAGCTGATGCATGCTTCTCATCAGGTCCTCTCCGCCAGCCTTAAACAATTCAGCAGGGAGACCATCGGCTTTGTTGTTTTTAAGGCGGGAGATTGCCACACTTATCTCGCTCTGGCTCAGAGGTGGACAGTTAATACTATCGTCCTGGATTGGAGCGGGGTCTAGGTGGTGTCCGCATCCAGTAAATTTCTGAAATGATCTTTCGATATCTTCAGAACGTTATCCGGGTCCGTCACTAGCTGACCATCGCTGTCCTTGCAGGAGGGCAACCCTGTTCCGCGCATTCTCGCCTTAACTGTCTTGTAGAATTTTCGGGCTTCCCCTCTACTTTGAAGCAAATCTGTGCACTCATCCTTCCTCTACTTCTGCTCCTTCTTTTTCAGTCTAAAAAGACGAGTTGTCTCTTCTCCCTGTACCGTTCACGAACAGCTCGCGTTGCCATTGGCTGCAGTTTCGCCCTGTGTGCTGCAACCGTCTCTCTCGTGGCATTGCGACATTCATCATCGTACCAAGCATCTTCTTGAGATGGCTTTGAGTACCCAAGTATGCTTCTCGCAGCCCGTTCTATGGAGTCGGGTACATTTTGCCACTTACTTAATTTCCCTTTGCACCCCATGAATGAGGTATGGGATAGCTTCTCGCGTTGTTGTGAATTAACACGCTTTCTATTTTTAGATTCACAACTAACGGCATCTACTTGTTTATCGACGAATGCGAACGTCACTGTTTTGAGAAGCTCTTACTAGACACGCCCATTGAATCGACGCTTAATACTTCGAAGTTGCTGTCAACAACATTCGAGGGGAGCCGACAATGAAAGAAAAATTTATTTATTTTTTTTCTTTTAAGATGACTGGAGCCAGGTTTGAACCTGCGATCTCCCGCATGGTAGTCGCGTGTTCTAACCACTATGCCACGGCCGGTCCCATATTTTGCCACTGCGAGATTATATTATCAGGGGTTGGAGCATTCCGCTGCAATTGAGTTGAATTGGAGTAGGCGTCCGCTACCTATGTGGTCCGTAGTTTACCGATGTCCAGCTTTCGTTGTGCCTGGTTACGTACGTTTTTCGCCATGCTTAGCCTTGTGCGTACCTTAACTGCGGTAAGGAGGTGATCGGAGTCAATGTTTGCACCCCTGATCACTCGTACGTCCAGAACACTCGATGTGTGCCTTTCATCTACTACCAAGTGATATATCTGATTCCTCGTCAATTGATCTAGAGATAACCATGTTGCCTTAAACATATTTTTATGGTTAAATCTAGTGCTGCTAACTATCATACTTCTTGCCGCAGAGAAATCAATCAGTCTGATGCCATTGTTCGACGTTTCGGTGTACAGACTGAATTTTCCGATGGTCTCCTTGTTTATTTTGGCATTAAAATCGCCTAGTTCAATATTGATGTCATGGATCGGCCTACGGTCATATGCATTTTCTAGGCTCCGTAGAACACGTCTTTGTCCTCATCGCTTTTCTCTTCTGTCGGAGCATGGACACATTTACATAAGTATTACGTGGAAAAACTTTGTTTTGACTCTTATGGTGACTATACGTTCACACACCGGGTTGAACCTTAAGATTAGGTGTCGCATTCTCTTGCCAACCACAAATCCACATCCAAAACTCGTGCTTGTCCGCATGGCCACTATAGTAGACGTCTCACGTCTACATGCGCGAGCACCCGTGTCCCGTCCACCGAGTCCCGTTTTTGAAGATTAGCTATAGTTACCTAATGTTCTTTCCATTTTTTTTCAAATTCAAAGCAAAATCATTTCTTTTTGTTTCAAAAGTTCTGTGTTAAACATCTTCTACTACTTACTTTATGTATTCACAATCCATATTCTACACGTACACGAGATTTTTTTACATTGTACAAACTTTAATACATCTTTTGCTGTTGCTACTGTTGAACTTTTGCCAATGTACATAGAAATGTGGTTCACCCACTCACATGTTTCTATACATTCGTCAGCACTTAAGGGCTTAATTACGAGTCAATTTGGCAACTGAGATTGCAAGTACGTGTGAGTGTGTGTGTGTGTGCGAGTTTTTGTATGTGCAAAAGCGTATCCGGGTACATTAGATAACTTGTTTTCAAAGATTAGCTCTCTGAACTGAAGCTATGTTGTTAGAATAAAAGTAAACTAATTTTTACATTAGACGAATGAGTAAGGAAGGAGAAGTGTTTTTGGTAATAATTGCGAGATTTTATTTTATACATCAACTTAAATATGAATGCAATTGTAATTTAATTTAATAAAGAAACAATTTAAATGATTTTGTATGTATGTTTTTTGTATTGCATATATTTTTAACGGTAGCAGAAAGTACATTTATGCAGTGCTTCTTTATGTTATCAACTGGTTTAGTGGCAAGTAACCTAATTTTAGCTTTCTATACTAATATTACAAAGATGAGAAGTTATTTTACCGGTAGAATGCTACGTTATCACTAAGTGATGTAGGCTATATTTTTTTTTAACAATAGACATTCACCTGTAAGTAGCAGCGGAGCAACGCGAGCCGGGCAAGCTAGTACTATTAGCTATTTTTAGGCATTAATTATATGCTATATTAGCCACAGTGCATTTTTTGACAGGTTTAAGGCCAAGTGGCCTAACATAACACCGGACAACGCATGATTTTGGGACTATTTTGGGATATTAAATTATAAGGGCATGTAACTTGACAAAACGAATGATGCAGAACTTTTTCTTTTTGAGGCTACTAGCACGTGCAGTTCTCAGAATTGAGTCCCAAATTAATGAGCTGAAAAATGTGTTAGCCACATGTATGTTTATGTATGTTTTCAACTGGTTTAAGGTCATGTAACCCAACAGTAGCTATAACATTTGAAGCTTTCAAATATCTAGATGCTGCAACTTAATGGAAAGTAAGTCATCCTTCAAAGTGTGTACACACTGGATCATAGTGGTTTTTAAAATTTGATCTCTGTTTTGGCACGGTATTTCTATTACCCTGCAACGTCTATAGTAAAAAGTTTTGCGAAAGCTTTAAAAGCATTTTCATTTAATAAAATTGAATTATCTTGTTGTTAACACAACTAGAACATCTAGTAAAAAAGTTTGTTTCCTGCTTTCACTATTAGTGGTTTACAGTTTTCATGTGTGTGTGTAAACTGACGTCTGTATCGATGTGAAACGATGAGATTTAAGTGCTCTTATACACATCTACTAATTGCATTAGGATGATATTTATAGTTAAAAATGGCATATCCTTAAATTACGGAAAATACACAAGAATGATATCGTCGGTATACAGGAAAAACTGAACAAGTTCACTTTTTTGTGTTTTTTGAGTTATTGATGATTTAAATTTTATGACCGCCTATGTTTTGATACAAAAACTACAAAAACGCTTCAAATAGAAATGAGATTTTTTTTTTAGAAAAAAATTCACAAGTATACTTTATGTGTTTTTGTGTTATTAATGATTTCTTAAAGTATATGGTCGCCTATATTTTGATACAATAACTTCAAAAGGCGGGAGATGAAACGCCTGTTCAGACGGAAAAAGCGTCTGTGGAAGAAAAGAGAGAGCCAGGATATCGAAAACTACAGGGATAGAGGTGAGGCCCGAAAGTTCTACCAAAAGGTAAAAAGTAAAGGTTTTGGAACAGGGATCCCCACCTGTAAGGACAGAGACGGAAATCTGGTCACGGACACTCAGAGTGTGCTGCAAATATGGAGGGAACACTTTCAATCTCTTCTCGTTCCCGAAGGCAGCATAAGTGACGAAATCGCACCAATCATCGACGATGGAGTAGACTGTCCACCACCGAGCCAAAACGAGATCAGCACGGCAATTGCGCGGCTTAAAAATAATAAATCTGTGGGAGCCGATGGACTGCCGGCAGAGCTTTTTAAAGCAGGCGGCGATGACCTGGTAACATGCATGCACCAGCTCATAAACACGATTTGGCCCAGGGAGTGCATGATTGGAATCTGAGTGTCCTATGTCCCGTGCTTAAGAAAGGCGATCCTAGTGTGTGTACCAACTATCGCGGGATTAGCCTTTTACCCATAGCATACAAGGTCCTGTCTAGTGTGTTATATAAAAGACTAAAGCCCCTTCTGGCGAACCTGATTGTACCTTATCAGTGTGGCTTTAGACCTGGTAAATCCACCACCGACCAGATATTCACGCTACGACAAATCCTGGAGAAGACCCAAGAAATGCAGATCGATACCTACCATCTGTTCATCGATTACAAAGCTGCATTTGACAGTCCGGTACGACAGAAATTGTTGGATGCTATGGCTGAGTTTGGTATCCCCGCAAAACTAATTCGACCTTGCGGGAAGACATTGACTGACACGAAGTCTTCAGTGAAAATTGGCAAAAATCTGTCAGAGCCATTTTCTACCAAGCGAGGCTTTAGACAAGGCGATAGTCTGTCCTGCGATCTCTTTAACATCGTAATGGAGATGATCATGCGGAAAGCAGCAGTAAACAGGAATGGCACCATATTTAACAAAAGCCACATGTTGCTCGCGTATGCTGATAATATCGATATTATTGGACGTGGATTGCGAGATGTTACTGCGGCTTTTTCGAGCATTGAAAAGCAGTCGGCTGAAGTGGGTCTGGTGATAAACGAGGACAAAACCTAGTTATTTGTTTCAACGAACAAAGAGTCCACTCGTCTGGGACGCTGCGTAAACGTTGACAACTATAATTTTAAAGTGGTAGATGATTTTGTCTACCTTGGCTCCGCCATAAACAAAAATAATAATGTCAGCATCGAAATCAAAAGACGAGTATTGATCGCAAACCGCTGCTACTATGCGCTAAGCAAGCGATTTAAAGACAAAGTGCTCTCTCGAAGAACAAAGATCCAGCTCTACCAGACTCTGATCTAAGCTGTCTTGCTCTACAGCACAGAATCGTGGGTAATGACACAAGCGGATCAATCTATTCTGGGAGTCTTCGAGAGAAAAATACTCCGCAAAATATTTGGACCCATCATCGTGAACGGCGAGTACCGTCGTCGAATGAATCATGAGCTGTATGAGCTGTACAACGACATCGACGTGGTCAAGCGCATTCAAATAGACCGAATGCGCTGGCTTGGACACGTTGTACGAATGGACGAAAACGCTCCGGCTCGAAAAGTCTTCGGCAATAAACTCGATGGGCGGCGCAGGAGGGGGCGACCAAAACTCCGATGGATGGACCAGGTGACGGAAATGTTAAGTAACCTTGGTATGACGAACTATCTTCGGAGCGCAAAAGACCGAAGCGGTTGGAATGATTTTCTACGTGCGGCTACTGATAAATGAATTTCTGTTGTTGCTGCCAGTAAGGAAGAAGAAGAACTTCAAAACTATTTGAAATAGACATTGGATTAGATTAGAGGGCATACTCTTTAACTATTAGGACATTTAAAAAAAAATTGACTTGGTCAGTTTTTCCTCTATGCCCACGATATATTTCAGCTTATAGGGATGTCAGCTGCCTTTCTCTTTAAAGTAAATAAAAAAAGGTTTTAGTTAAACATTAGTTTAGGAGTATATTGTTTACAGATCTTGAATTTTGGAGAATAAAATATGAAAATAAAAAAAATTTTTAACAAAATTGGTCAACATTTTAAATTTAGTAGAAATAGCACAAAACACAATGTTAAATAGTATTTCGTAAATAGAGAATATAAATATTGAAACAATTTTTAAATTTTTTTTTATTTAATTTTGTAAAACTAATTGATTAAAAATAAAATATTTAAATTTTTTTAAAGTAAATTGTGGCTGTTGACTTCCATTTAATACAAATTAATGGTTTGTAGGGCAGGTATATTTGTTTGTTTCGAGGATCTTTTTTCCTTTATTCAGTATCCTGCAAAAAAGTTTCAAGACCACTTTTTGCGTTGCTGAGTTACTGATAATTTAAAGTTTACCGCCCCTATGTTGTGATATTAAAACTTCAAAACTTTTTTTAAAAGACATCTGATTTTTTTACAGGGCGTACAATAGAGACTATCGGCCTTATTCATAAAAACTTATAAGAGGTTTATAACCCATTTTTAAGCAATTTTCGAAAAAACAATATTCATAAAAGATTCACATCTTCAATAAGTTAAAGTAGGGTTGTCTCTACTTTAAGCTTGCTATAACTTGACGTTTGTACAATTTATTGCATATTTATGAATTTGAGATCTTTGTTTTGAGTTTTTCGGTATTTTTCCTATTGAAAAGAGTTTTTGCATGCATTCATTGTGTTAGAAATTTTCTTCTTAATCATTGCGCACATAGAAAAGTATCTAAATAGACACTTTTCATCCATGAATACCATTTTGAAAAATATTTCTCCAAAATTCTTCAAAATAAATTGTAAATAATAAAATAATATTCGTGATGTGTAAACAATCAAAACAAGGAAACAATTAATCGGTATCCGATTACAATTTCAACATGAGGAAAAAAAAATTAAATATTTTAATATAATTTTTACTTTAACGTCTTTCTTATCGTCATGCGAATCGTAGTCAATGTAAAATTGAGCTACAATTATGTTCATAGTTATTATAAGTGCAAATAAATGTTTGGTATCCGCTTATAAAGCTTTTGTATCCGATTATAAAGCTTCTTTTTATACATCATTAATGACCAAAAAGAGTCGGCGTTGCCACCGGAACACATTAGGCTAAAGGACTGATAAAAAACGTTTATGAATGCAATTTCTTATTAAAGGTTTTTTAGAGCTAAATAATACTTTAGCTATAGAACGCTTCATACCTACTTTAGAAATTTTTTATGAATAAGGCCGAAAATATTTAAATTTTTTGAAAGTAAATTGTGGCTGTTGACTTCCATTTAATACAGTAAGTCAATTATCAAAATTGACTTCGATGCAAAAAGTGACCGAGGACAAATTTTGAGCCATTTACAAAATATGAATCTGCTTTTGGATTGGACGCCAAAAAAAAAAACCAGGAAAATAAAGCCATATGTTGGCTGCACTTTAATACATGCTGCACTTTAATACGGCGCATACTAGTAAGTATTTTTTTCTTAAATTCGTAAATTCGGTAAAAATGGTAAGTCCTATTCCATTTGCGTAAAGTTACATGACCTATGAACATAATGAAACATAGATCATGAAAATCGTTTTTAGTGAACGTATCTCGTTTTGAATATTGATTTTTTAATACAATGAATATGAATAATCGCACTGAATGAATTTAGAAAATTTGTTTGTACAACATTTTTTGGAATAAACGCTGATGACTTTATATCATTCATAGAATTAATAAAAAGAAGTAATAACTAACAGATTATTTCATTTTTATGATTGCGGTAGCTACTCCGCACAGTGTTGTGTTTTTATACAAACGGAGGGCAAAAATAAAAGGAGTTATCATAAAAGAAGGAAAACTAGTACCCATTACTTTTATAAATAGGAAAGAAAAAACAACGAATTTGTGCAAATCAGCCCAAGGACTCGCCCACCTCCCATCCTGATATGAAAAAAGACTTAAGTTTTTAAAAATTGGTTGTTGGTACTGAACCATAGTTGGCTCAATTTGTCTGTGATATACTACTGACAACTGTGTTGAATAATATCAAATTATCTCAAAGGATACGTCAAACTCTCATATATCCTGAAATGGAAAAATTTATATTTTCCAAAATTGTTGTCGGTATTATGGGACCGGCCGTGGCATTGTAGTTAGAACACGCGACTACCATGCGGGAGATCGCAGGTTCAAACCTGGCTCCAGTCATCTTAAAAAAAAAAAAATAAATAAAATTTTCTTTCATTGTCGGCTCCCCTCGAATGTTGTTTGACAGCAACTTCGCAGTATTAAGCGTCGATTCAATCGTCGTGTCTAGTAAGAGCTTCTCAAAATAGTGACGTTCGCATTCGTCGATAAATAAGTAGGTGCCGTTAGTTGTGAATCTAAAAATAGAAAGCGTGTTAATTCACAACAACGCGAGAAGCTATCCCATACCTCATTCATGGGGTGCAAAGGGAAATTAAGTAAGTAAGTTGTCGGTATTAAACCAAATTTAGATCGATTTGTCTCTGATATATTACTGATAACTCTGTTGAATTATATCAAATTATCTCAAAGAACACGCACACCTTCCAAATGAAAAAATAACTTATATTTTCCAAAATTGTTGTCGGTATTGAGCCAAATTTGCTCGATTTGTTTTTGATACATTAGTCTCAACTGTGTTGAATTATATCAAATTATCTCAAAGGACACACCCACCTCTCATATATCCTGAATGGAAAAAACTTTGTTTCCCAAAATTGTTGTTGGTATTGAACCAAATTTGCCTCAATTTATCTCTGATATATAAGTCACGACTGTGTTGAATTATATCAAATTATCTCGAAGGACACGCCCACCTTTCATATACCCTGAATGGAAAAAACTTATATTTTCCAAAAAGAAATACATTCACTTAATTGTGCATAAAAACGAATCGCGAAAATCGATTGATGATCTATGTTTCATTTTGTTTATAGTTTTTGTGGCATTACGTGGAAGTTGTAAAACTTGAAACTTTTTTCGTTTTGTATTCTTTATTATTTTTTAAATAGAATTTTTTGTAATTTTTTTTTTCATAAATTTATTTATAACTGCGAAACTGTTGATTAGGCAGAGAAAGCATAAATAAAGAGATTAATTCTAAAAATTTCGGATTTTTGTTTCATCAAAATTTAACTAGTCGTTCTTGAGTTATGTCAATCATAAGAGCGAAAATGTGACTATACTTACTAACTTAAATAAAGAGATTAATTCTAATAATTTCGGATTTTTGTTTCATCAAAATTTAACTAGTCGTTCGTGAATTATGTCAATGTGACTATACTTACTAACTTCAAATTCCTCGATTCCTAGATGAGACCCAGCGAAACGTCGGGACACGTAACACTTTTTTTTAACGATTTAACTTTCCCCGGTGGATTCAACCCATCCTCATTTTGGTTGTCGCACAGTGTAATTATTGCAAATAATAAGTTGCATATATAAGTGTATAATTTTTTTCAAAATTTAACAACAAAAATATTAATTTTGTCATAGGAAGGATACCTACATTTTTTTTAACAAGGATCTTCTTCTAATAACCTTGTATTTTTTTGTAGTTTCTGTTTATCATTGCAAATGAATAGTTGAGAACCAAAATTTTACTAAAAATTGTCATATGATTGTCGTTTTTTTTGTTACTTTAAGGACCTTTTCTTATTTCCATATGCTTGAGAAAGTCTTCCATGGCGTAGTGAATATGGGCCCCAGGAAAATGAGCCCCAAAAAAAAAGTGAAAATGAGCCCCAAAAAATTGTATAGAAAACAACAACACGAAAATTTGGGGCCTATTTTCGCTTTTTGGGGCCCTACTTCATTTTTTTGTGTGGGGTGCATTTTCATTATGAAATTGTGCCCCAAATAGGGAAGTGAAAGAAGGCCCCAAACAAATTTTGGGGCCGAATTTCATTTATTTTTGGGGCCTGACTTCATATTTTGGGGTTTAGTTTCATTATTCACACATGAAATATTTTTGTTCTTTAAGTTTACTTCATTTGGTTTTAAAACAAACTTTAAAATTTTTTGGTCAACGAACTAAAATTAAGCGAAACATAAAAATAAATTTTAAAAAACTCACGTGATATTTTGTAAAATTGATTTTTTCCTGTGGCGCGTGTACTTTTGTCACATATCATTCTTATAAAGTATTTTTTTTAGTTTCCTTCATTCTGGTCTTAAAACAAGCTTTGAAATTATTTGGTCAATAAACAAAAATTAAGCAAAACATAAAAAAAAAATATTTTTAGAAAAAATCGCGCGATTTTTTTTAAAAATAATTTTTTGCCTGCGGCGCTTTTAATTCCATTACATATCACTCATATACAATATTTTTCCTTTTTAGGTTTGTTTCATTTTTGTTTTAATACATGCTTTAAAATTATTTGGACGAAAACAGAAATTTAGCTAAAACATATAAAAAAAATTATTTTTGGAAAAAATCGCGCGATTTTTTTAAAAATAATTTTTTGCCTGCGGCGCTTGTACTTCATTCACAAATCACTCTTAAAAATATTATTCCTTTTTAAGTTCCTTCCATTTTGGCTTTAATACATGCTTTAAAATTATTTGGACAACAAACAAAAATTTAGCAAAACATAAAAAAAAATTATTTTTAGAAAAAAAATCGCGCGATTTTTTTAAAAAATGTATTTATAATTTTTTACCTGCGGCGCTTGTACTTCATTCACAAATCTCTTTTAAATTGATTATGCTTTTTTAAGTTTGTTTCATTTTTGTTTTAATACAAGCTTTAATTTTTTTTTTACAATAAACAAAAATTTAGCAAAACATAAAATAAAATTATTTTTATAAAAAATCGCTCGATTTTTTTTTTTAACATAATGCAAATGCCAACACTTATCAACAACCCATTAGCTTACATTGCAAAACGATTCATTTCAATTTAATACATATTTCATATATTTTTAAAATAAAAATTTTATGACATTAAACTGATTTTCTTTATTTATGTTAAGTAAGCCGCTATATGTAACAAAGAGTCATATTTTTAGTAAAATTTTGTTATTAATTTAAATATTATTTATGGAAATAAAATTTGAAAAATACTATTTTCTTAGATTGATATGGGTCCACATAAATTTTTACTCATTGTTCAGTACAATTCATATCATTACACCACAAACAAACAGCAGATTTATAATTATGATTTTAAATATTCATTCTGGGGCGCATTTTCATCAATGTCAATGAAAATAAGCCCCAAATATTGTTTACGAAATTGAACCCCAAAAAAATTGGGGCTCTGTTTCATAATTCCTTTGGGGCCCTGGTTCATTTTTTGGGGCTCATTTTCATTTGCAAAAATGGGGCCGATTTTCATTATGAACGTGGGCCCCAAATTTGGGGCCGATTTTCATTTTTTAATTTGGGGTCCAATTTCCTGGGGCCCATATTCATAGCGCCGTCTTCCATAACTTCAGATTATCATTGCAAATACGAAATTTGAATAACAAGGTGAAAATCTTACCCGAACACTTCACAAAAAGTTGTCAAATTAATGGTTTGTAGGGCAGGTATATTTGTTTGTTTCGAGGAACTTTTTTTCCTTTATTCAGTATCCTGCAAAAAAGTTTCAAGACCACTTTTTGCGTTGCTGAGTTACTGATGATTTAAAGTTTACCGCCCCTATGTTGTGATATAATAACTTCCAAACTTTTTTTTAAAAGACAGCTGATTTTTTTACAGGGCATACAATAGAGACTATGACTTTTGCATCATTAAGTCCATTTCCCAAAAAATGTGGACTACAGACCTATTTGCCTGATACCCAAGACATCTTCGAAAATAAATTCATAATAACAGAAGATTATTAATAATATTCAACTTAAATATGAATGTGTGAACCTTTCCAAACATTTTACAAAAAGTTGTCAAATTAGTTACTTGTAGGGGGATTATTTTTATACCATCACCCTTAGGGATGAGGGTATATATCATTTTATACGACCCAAAAGTATAACACATAGAAGGAGTCACTTTAGAACCTAGGTTTCTTTGAATCAAATTCGATTCATGACTTTTTAAGTCGTTTGAGCCATTGTCGTCTGTCTGTCTGTCTGTCCGTTTGGCTGTCCGGCTGGTGCGCACGATAACTTTCAAAAGACGCAACCGTCTCTTCTGGTACCTCCCATACAAATGTACCACTCCGCCTACTTCTTTAGAAATCGAGTAATAATATCAATATAATAGAAAATTTTTTGTTTTTCTGAGGGTGAGGGTATATGCAAGTCGGGTTGCCCGACTGAAACTTTCTTATTGGTTTTAATTTCAAGGATCATACATTTTTTCAATATCCTTAAAAACATTTTCCATAATTCAGAATATCATCGTAAATAACAAATTGGATCTGAAACTTTAATTTATTGGCGAACTTTTGAAAAACAAATAGATATTTTCTATGGTCTTTCTATCTTTTATGGATTTTTAAGAATATTTTGTATGTGGTGCAATGTCCTTCAAAAATTTCGAACTTTAACTTTAAGATCTGCAGTGTGTGCGGGTATGAAGCTCCTTCGGTCGGTTGGAGGGGTTGTGTGACGCGTTGTTGAATCCTTCGTAAAAACTTACATTCTTATTTGATCACTCTTATTGAATCAGAATTATATAGTACATACCTGAAATGAAACAATATAAAGTATTTATTAAAATGTGTTGTGCTAGAATTAAAAAAGTAATTGATATATTCTACATTGAAATAGGCACGCTTAGTATTTTCTCTCTGATAACCGAAGGTTACAAAATGGTCAAAAAGGACCAGTATGTAAATGCATAGACTAAAAGAGTCGCGATTGGCGCCAGACCGTAAAACACTAAGAATCGACATTCATTCACTGTTTTGTAAAAAAATTACACTTAACCAAAACGAACTGAATGCTAGTGAAACAAGGACCGGTTGCTAAAAATATTAAAAAAAAAATTATTTCCCTTTACACCCCATGAATAAGGTATGGGATAGCTTCTCGCATTATTGTGAATTAACACGCTTTTTATTTTAGATTCACAAAAAGTCACTTTTTAAGAAGCTTTAACTAGACATGCCGATTAATTAATTCTTAAATTTCGGATATTTGTTTCATTAAAGTTGGACTAGTCGTTCTTGAGTTATGTCAAACATAAGATTTTTGGATTATAAAATGTGACGATTCTTACTAACATATGTATACCTCGATTGTCATTTTTTATCGACGAATGTCACTTTTTGAGGAGCTTTTACTAGACATGCCGATTGACACGACACTATACTACGAAGTTGCTGTCGACAGCATAGAGGGGACCGGCAATGAAAGAAAAATTTAGATGACTGTAGCCGGGATTCGAAACTCGAAATGAAGAATTTCTGCTGGTAAGTTATAATAAATATACATACTTATGCATTTCTGTAGTATCGGCTAGTTCCGTTAAAATAACCAACATTTAAGGCAATCTTAAGATTAAATCAATTCATGAAGATCGCATTTTTTCACCATACAAATTAGTTTTAAACAAAGTCTGAATGTGTAATCTTTTTTCTTTCAAAAAGGTCACCTTTCTTGTTTTGTTTCTCCCCCTCTTTCAGTGAAAGCTTTGTGAGACACAAATAATAACAAAAATAACACAAAACACATAAACAACAAATGCGCGTGTATTTACAAAAGGATATACGCACGTTGGCACCTGACAGTCTGATTAAAAACTAAATAAAATAAAATTAACAACGACAGCTCATATCAAAGAGAGATTACACAGAATTTAATAAAACACTAACTAAAAATAGTTTCCTTACATCAACACATATACAAGAATTGCACAAACAGATATTAAAAAGACAACAAATCTGAAAGACAAATATAATGATAGTTTTCAAGCTTTTGTTCATGGTTTTTAAATAGTTAACGTTTCTCGTAACCAGCAGAATGCGGCTCCACCCTAGAGTGTTCGTGCGATGTGTAAAGTCACATTCCAAAATCACCACACGTGCTGTGTTGTGAATGTGAATGTGAAAAAGAAATGCTGGCGAGCACTGAAACCCACAAATATTTTGTGGGATACCAACAATAAATTAAATTTAAACAAACGCAAGAGAATGTGTCGCAAACACATTAACTCTGTGTAAAATTTTTTCGACAGAGAACACAGAGAATTGAAAATTTATTGCCAATTGTTAAATGAACTATTGTGTACATTAAATATGGGAATGCGTAAATAAAGCATAGTCTCAGAAATTTAATATCAAAGAGAAATCAAAAAGCTTTTGCAATGCATGTAATGCGAAGGTGCAAATGTATATCTTCAAAGATTTATTTGAATTCACGAAAAGGTTCATTAGTTAGGGACCTAGACATATGTAGCTAATAAATGCGATGTAGGTCGGACTGGTTTAAAAGACAACTTGACATTTAATTTTTCCTAACTTTAAAAATTAAAACCAAACGTAATTGCTCTGATAAATATAATAAAGTAGATTGACATTAAACAGAAACATTTTTAGATGTTAAATATTTTATGGTTATGTTTAATATCGGCAAAGTTGCCTAAGAATTTAAGTGGGTTTCAAATTTAAACACTCTTAAAATCAACCTACCTCTTTTTTTTAGTACATCGGCAAATGTAAATCATTTTAACTGATACTTTGAGTGCTTGTTTGCGCCTTAATTCTTGTGAAACTCAAAGCAATGTCAAACGTTTGCAAAGAAACTACCAACATATGTATATACAATTGTGTATACACCAGATTCTGCGAGATAATGTGCATATATTTACATTTGGCATTGTGTGATATTTACACACATTTACACGGGTACATAAAAATTATTAAGTAGAGGACTTGTTGATAGCAGCGACAAGCGATATTGCTATAACTTTTCAACTACATAAACATATAGTCATGATTTCAATATAAGGCATATTACAGTTAACGCTTATAAACGTCTTTAAGGCTGATACACTTGGGTGAAACAACCAATACCCCACCAGCGCGGTGGCATGTTTACGCCTTTGCCATTTTCTACTGTGAAAACAGTTTGCTCATACTCGCAAAAGGGTACAAAGGATGAAACGATGGTAGAATATGCAAATTATTGTATTTTTAGAGTAAGATGTTGCTCGCTTAAAGCTTGCGCTAGTGGTATGACGATGTATAAAACGATACGAACTTTTGAGAACATTGCAAAATTTATGTGTTGTTAGATTGTATATAATATACATATATTTAAAATTTACTGAAAGGAATATAGCGTATAAAGTAAATTGATAAGTTTGCTACAATTTATTGGCGCTTTGAATACAAAAAAAAGAGTATACATTAGATGGGGTCAATTGGATAGAGTAAAAAAACTGCACCAAGCGGGTATCAGAATAATAATCTACGATGAATTCTAGGAAAATTTGCCCAAAAAACCAACTTCATAAAAAAGAGAAACTTTTCGTAATGGGCAAAAATCCACAACTGCCCCCGAATCGCCCCAAGAGAGTTCAAATTCATGACCGAACCTCTGTCATATTTCCCTCCTAACATTTTTCTCAAACTACCCCTACCCCTCCATCTTCACCCCCTAGGGTTCCCATTATTTAGGGATTGCCATTTAGAATAACCAAACTCTCTACAGATAAGGTGTATCTATCTAATTGGCGGATGTCCTCGACACATACAAGGCTGACATCACCATCATACAGATAGTACAAAGGACCAAGGAATGCATACGACAAAAGAAAAGTTACATTTTTTATAGCTGCCATGCAGAATGACATGAATTTGGATGTGGATTCATAGACGGGAAGATACTTCAACTTCTGTAAGTAACCGAAAAGCCACTACCGCATTAAGGCGAACTATTTTTACATCACGCTGATTTGTATACACACCCCTACGAAAGACAAAGTCAAGAACATCAGAGATAAATTCTATGAGCACTTGAAAAATATGTGACCGCTGTCCTGCTAATGACATATAAAATAGTTCTTGAATGCTTAAATAGAAAGGAACGATGCTCTTGGTTCAGCAGTCGCAAAATTTAGCCCTACACAACAACACTTTTAGTAATGGATGTAGACTGTTTGGCTTCGTTTCGGCAAGAAAAATGGCAGTGAGTGGATTCAGATTCCCGCATAGAGATTTCACAAGGCATTCTGGATATTCCCTGATGAAAAGGCAAGAGACAAAACTGATCAGGTGGTAATCGATGGAGGTATGTCTCAAGCCTTATGGGCGTGCGTGTGATGAGCGGATCAAATATTGACTCGGATCAAGCAGTTACCGACACACAGTGGCGGCATATTTGTGAATTCTATGAACACTGCCGCAACGATCGTACTGGGTTATGAAAAACCACGGTCAGACAAGCCCTAGTACAATGAGGAATTTCGCGCAATGTCTGAGGAAAAGGATGCTGCATACAAGGCAAAACTGCAGCCAATAAATAAAAGTGGAGGAATATGAAACACCTATTCCAGGATATCGAAGGGTACAGGAATATAAGTGAAGTCCGAAAGTTGTACCAAAAGATAACAAAACAAAGGTTTTGGAACTGGGATACCTACCTGTGAGAACAGAAATGTAAATTTGGTTACAGACACTCAGAGCGTGCTGCAAATATGGAAGGAACACTTTTGTTGTTATTTGCTCGTTCCCAGCATAAGTGACGTAATCATGTCAATCATCGACGAAGGATTAGATTGTCCACCAACACCATCACCACTAAAACATCACGGCAATTGTACGGCTTGTAAATAATAAAGATGGACTGCCTGTAGAGCTTTTTAAGGCCGGCCAAACCGGGAGAAGAATCATGTGATGCAGATCGACAAATACCATCTGTTTATCGAATACAAAGCAGCATTCGACAGTACGATACGAAAGAAATTATTAGATGAAACTGATACAATATTTCGGAATGTCACTGAGAGACACAAAGTTTTCTGTGAAATAAGGCTAAAATCTTACTGATCCATTTTCTGCCAAGCGAAGCTTTAGACAAGGCGATAGTCTGTCATGCAATCTCTTTAATATTCTTATGATGATAATCTTGCGGAAGGCTGCAGTAGACACTACTGGTACCATATTCAACAAAAGTCATATGCTGTTCGCGATGACACAGATATCATTGGCAGTGAATGGATGTTACTGCGGCCTTTTCCAGCATTGAGAAGCAGTCGGTATTTGTTTCAACGAACAATGAATCTACTTGTTTGGACGCTGCGTGAACGTCGACAGTTATACCTTTGAAGTGGTAGAGAATTGTACCTGCTTTGGCTCCGTCGTTAACAACTATCATAATGCCAGCCTAAAAATCAAGTGACTAGTATTGATCTAAACAAAGCACTCTCTCGACGAACCACGATCCAATGTACTAGACACTGATACTACCTGTCTTGATCTACAGCGCAGTATGGTAATGGCATAAGCAAATCAATTTTTTCTGGGAGTGTTCGATAGAAAAATACTTCACAAAATATTATCGTTAAGTGGGAGTACCGTCGTCGAATGAGCCTAGAACTGTATGAGCTGCATAACGACATCGACGTAGTCAAGCGCGTTCAAATAGACTGAATGCGCTGGCTTGGACACGTTGTACGAATGGATGTAAATGCTTTAACTCGAATAGTCTTTGGCAATAAACTTGATAACCAGCGCATGAGTGAGCGACCAAAACTTCGTTGGATGGTCGAAGTGAAAGAGCTAACAAAGCCTGGTGTGGCGAGCTATCTACGGAGTGCAATAGACCGAAGCGCTTGGAATTATTTTCCTCGTGCGGTTTCTGATAGATAAATTTCTGATAGATAAATTTATGTTGCTGCTGGCAAATAAGTATAAGAAGTATTTACTGTACGTAATTGTTTTGAAGTAATAAATGAACTTATAAAAAAAAAAAATCCTAAAAAATTAAATTTTTTTTCTATTTGAAAAATAATAAAGAATCCAAAGAGGAAAAAAGGGTTAATTCGTAATACTTTCGCGTAATGTCGCATAACATATAAACAAAATGAGACATAGATCATAAAAATCGATGAACGGAAGCTCATTTTGGAAAATATTCCTTTCTATTTAAGATAATTTGATATAATTCAACAAAGTTGTCAATAATATATCAGAGATAAATTGATCCATATTTGTTCAATACCAACAACAATTTTGGAAAATATCATTTTTTTCAATTTCAGGATATATGTGATGTGAGCGTGTTTTTAGGGATACTTTTATATAATTCAACACAGTTGTCAGTAATAAATGTCCGTCTGTCTGTCGGGCTGCTACGTGGAAGTCAAACCACGCCCTTATGTTACCTACCATAGAAATGTTCCACTCCACCTACTTTAGAAATCGAGTAATAATGTCAATATAATAGAAAATTTTATGTTTTACTGAGGGTGAGGGATTTTTCATAAATTTATTTATAACTGCGAAACTGTTGATTATGACGAGAAATGATATATGGACAGATTAAAGAAACTGAATCATAAATTAATTCCTAAATTTCGGATTTTAATTTCAGCAAAATTGGACTAATCGCATTAAGCCCAAAGCTGAGCGGGTTAACATACCACAATCGTAATCAAACTTTGGCTATCCCAAATTCTGCAAAGATATTGCTTTTATAGGGTCTCACCGAAAAAAAATCCAACATCGATAATAATAATTCCTTTGCCACCTAATAATCGGTGATAAAATAGTGCAAGTTAAAACTCTTCTAACCACTTAAACCCAATTTTTACACCTCTCCCAAGTTATTAAATTGCTAAAAAAATTATTTAAAATTTTTTAATAAACCGATCACAACCTTAACCTATCAAATGTCATATAATTAATCGTTTATATTCAATATGTCCAACTAATTGTTTTTCGTCTGTAGATTATAGCCTACATTAAATTTTCTAAAGTCATGATGCTATGACTTTACGACTAAACATATCCCTAACATGATGTTAGTGGCATGCTTCTAAATCGTAATCAAATAACATTATGTATAAATTGCCAAATCATTATTTTTGATTGGAAAACATTAAGGGAGGGCTCTTAAAGTACCAAATAGTTTGCGTAAATCTTAATGACCTCTGGGATTTGCTGTACTTATTTATAAATCAATGAATACATGGATGACTTTTAAGAAATATGTACAAATCAATTAAAATCAAATCAATGAGCATTTGTTATATAAAAGGTATCCAGACACATTCTCATAAACTTACATAGGTGATAAGCAATCAGTATGTACACCAATATATATATAACATCCGCAAGGAATTGAGAGTTATGTATATTAAACATACAAATGATATTTGTACTATTATATTCAATAGAACACGTGCCAGTTTATTGCATAGCAATGACAATGGCTTTAATCACATTTAATTATTTTACTAACAACACAGTAAAATATTTTTCAGCTTATGGACTTGGGACTCAATTCTGTGAACTGCACGTGAAATGAGCTCAAACAAGAAGAAGTTCTGCAACATTCGTTTTGTCAAGTTACATGCCATAATAATTTCATATCGATTTGAAGTTAGTAAGTATTGTATAGGGGAATTTGTCACGTTTTTATGTTATTATGGCATGTAACTTGACAAAACGAATGATGCAAAATTTCTTCTTTTTGGGGCTACTTTCACGTGCAGCTCTCAGAATTGAGTCCCAAAATCATGTGTTGTACTGGGTAAGTGAATGTAAACGAGTTGGCTTACCAAATGTTATTAATTGTCCATATTTATGTTTCAGTTCGCATATTCGTAATTAAATTAAACGAAGTCGAGTAAAATATAATTTGCAACGACAGTAATTGCAAAAATATTTGCTTAACATAATACAACTGGTAAATAAGAGAATTGTAATAACATTTACTAAATAATAAATGTTATTCTATTGTTCAATTAAATAATTTTTAAAACTCAGTTATTTAAGTTTTTTAATTCAAAATTTTTGGGGTCTACAATACCAACCGTTTGAATATATTCGCATCCAATGTCCTCAAATGTCATGTCCTTAACATATCATGAAACCCAAGTATCATTGTGTCACATAACCATGTAGCAGAATCAGTGAACCATGACAAGAGAAGATTTTCACAACAAGTTAATAAATAATTACTTTGTTAACATTCGCACGCATATCCTTGTCACATCATACGGGTTAGAGTGCGGGTTCTTATGTAGATGTAGTGGATATTATTACCATTGGTTCTGGTCCTTTGACTGCAAAAAGTGACAAGATTTTAATATTCATGCACACATACTTATGAGAGCGTAAACAAAACGTTAACATATGTTTATGTATCATCGCTCGTTGTAGAGAATAAACAAATACACTTATGTGTATCCTTTTTCAGTCAGCACTTCACCAGCCATGTAAAGCGCTGTCAACCGCGTGTGTGATGACAACCATTATCCTGATTATGCACATGAATATGTATGCGTATTTGGGTGTGTGTGTATGCGTGTGTGTTGCTAACAAGTTAATAAAATTGTATTTCATTATATGAACTGCGGTGGTGTTTATTGTTGCTAATAAATTTGTTGTTGGGGGTAAGCTTTATTTTTTTACACCCTCATACACACACACACACATGTTTAACATTTGCGTTGCATTCATTTGCGACCACATTGGGTGTAATGCATTGTAATTAAATATGGGGGGCGTAGTCATTTTGTAACAGATACCAAAGATTAAACATTTCATTTTATAACAGGTGTCAGTTAATCAGAAAGCCGTGATCGGGGCCAAAAAAAACTTTAATTTCTCTTTACACCCATAAGTGAGGTGTGGGTGTAAATAATTGCGTAATTGTAAAAAAACAAACTTCCTATATTTATATTCACAACCAACGGCATCTACAATTTCATCGACAAATGCGAACATCACTGTTTGAGAAGCTTTTACTAGACTTGCCGATTGACTCCACACTATACTGTTAAGTTGATGTTAACAACATCGCTCCGTGGATAGTTCGTCACACCAAGCTTAGTTAACAGCTCTTTCACCTGTTCCATCCATCGAAATTTTGGACGCCCCCTCCTCCATCGAGTTTATTGCCGAAGACTTTTCAAGCCGGCGTGTTTTCGTCCATTCGTACAACGTGTCCAAGCCAGCGTAATCGGTCTATTTGAACGAGCTTGACTACGTCGATGTCGTTGTACAGCTCATACAGCTCATGATTCATTCTAAGACGATAGTCGCCGTTAACGATGATGGGTCCAAATATTTTGCGTAGTATTTTTCTCTTGAAGACTCCCTGAATAGATTGATCCGCTTGTGTCATTATCCTGGATTCTGCGCTGTAGAGCAAGACAGGTAAGATCAGATTCTGGTAGAGCTGTATCTTTGTTTTTCGAGAGAGAGCTTTGTCATTAAATCGTTTGCTTAGCGCATAGTAGCAGCGCTTTGCGATTAATACTCGTCTTTTGATTTCCAGGCTGACATTATTATATTTATTTATGGCGGAGCCAAGGTAGACAAAATCATCTACCACTCCAAAGTTATAGTTGTCATCGTTCACGCAGCGTACCAAACGAGTGGACTCTTTGTTCGTTGAAACAAATAACCTGGTTTTGTTCTCGTTTATCACCAGACCCACTTCAGCCGACTGCTTTTCAATGCTCGAAAAAGCCGCAGTAGCATCTCGCAATCCACGTCCAATAATATCTATATTATCAGCATACGCGAGCAACATGTGGCTTTTGTTAAATATGGTGCCATTCATGTTTACTGCTGCTTTCCGCATGAACATCTCCATTACGATGTTAAAGAGATCGCAGGACAGTCTATCGCCTTGTCTAAAGCCTCGCTTGGTAGAAAATGGCTCTGACAGATTTTCACTGAATACTTCATGTCAGTCAGTGTCATCCCGCAAATTCGAATTAGCTTCGCGTGGATACCAAACTCATCCATAGCATCCAACAATTTCTGTCGTATCGGACTGTCGAATGCTGCTGTGTAATCCATGAACAGATGGTTAGGGTCGATCTGCATTTCTTGGGTCTTTTCCAGGATTTGTCGTAGTGTGAATATGTGGTCGGTCGTTGATTTACCAGGTCTAAAGCCACACTGATAAGGTCCAATCAGGTTCGCCATAATGGGCTTTAGTCGTTCACATACCACACACTGGACAGGACCTTGTATGCGATCGGTAAAAGGCTAATCCCGCAAAAAAAAAAAAAAAACACTCAGATTCCAATCATCGGGCATGCACTGCCTGAGCCAAATCGTGTTTATGAGATGGTGCATGCATGTTACCAGCTCAACGCCGCCGGCTTTAAAAAGCTCTGCCGGCAGTCCACCGGCTCCGGCAGTTTTATTATTTTTAAGCCGTGCAATTGCCGTGCTGATCACTTTTAGGCTCGTTGGTAGACTGTTCACCTCCATCCTCGATGATTGGTGTGATTTCGTCACTTATACTGCCTTCGGGAGCGAGTAGAGATTAAAAGTCTTCCCTCCATATTTGCAGCACACTCTGAGTGTCCGTGACCAGATTTCCGTCTCTGTCCTTACAGGTGGGGATCCCTGTTCCAAACCCTTTACTTTTTACCTTTTGGTAGAACTTTCGGGCCTCACCCCTATCCATGTAGTTTTCGATATCCTGGTTTATCTTTTCTTCCACAGACGCTTTTTCCACCCGAACAGACGTTTCATCTCCCTCCTTTTCTCATTATTACGCTCCATCACCGCACGCGTCGCCATTGCCTGCTGTTTTGCCTTGTGTGCAGCATCCATTTCCTCAGACACTTCATGACATTCATCATCGTACCAGGGCAGTAGTCATAGAATTCGCAATATGATGCCACTGTGTGTCGGGAACATCAGTACTAGGAGGGTTTGTTTGGAGTACTTGAGAGAGTTGTTTGAGTAGGCATTGGCTATCTCGGTGGTATGCAGCTTTGTGATGTCCAGCTTCCTTTGTGTCTAATTAAGAGTGTTTGTAGCACTACTTAATCGTGTGCGTACCTTGGCTGAAACTAGCTGGAGATCGGATATTAGCAACGCGTATCACACGCACATCCATAACATTTGAGACATGCCTTCCATCAATTACCACGTGATCAATCTGGTTTCTTGTATTTTGATCGGGAGATATCCAGGCTGTCTTGTGGATATCTTTATGCGGGAATCTGGTTCCACTCACCACCATGTTTCTTGCCGACACGAATCTAACTAGTCTGAATTAGAGGTGTTGTTGTGTAGACTGAATTTTCCGACTGCTGAACCAAGACCACCTTCCATTTTAGCATTAAAATCCCCCAAAACAATTATAATGTCATGTGCAGGGCAGCGGTCATATATATCCTCCAGGCGCTCATAGAATGCATATTTAATGTCATCGTCTTTGTCTTCCGTCGTGGCGTGTACACAAATCGGCGTAATGTAAAAATATTTCGCTGGGATGCGAATAGTGGCTATTCGGTCACTTACAGGGTTAAACCGCGAGACCAGGTGTCGAAGTTTCTTGCCGACTATGAAACCACATCCAAATTCGTGTCTTTCTGCAACTTATTAGTTATCCAAATCATATGGATCTGGTATCAAATCTTTATGAACCGTAGCCACTGTCATTTAACACTCCAATGCTGCCTTCCAGTAAGGCTACTTTGTATAAAATCATTGGCTACATTGAAATTCTGATGTCTCAATACTCACAACAACTCTCTACCACACAGGTGTGCCACTAAACCACCACTTTATTACCAAGTGTCAATTAGGCGCAATCGTCATTAATTTCCTTTTTTTTGCCCCGATATGTGAAAGTGACATTTTGTAAAGCAATATCAATTTAATACCAACTTATTATTAATTTTACTTTGATGTCAAAATTTCTAAACATCTAAGCATTTAATTTGAACTTGATAACTGAATACCCGGAAGTTGTCAATATTTTGAGAGAACAAATTGCCACTAAACACGCAACATGCCCTATGCCGTATGTGATAATATTTATTTTTACCAAATAATTTCACACCCTAAAGCGCTGAACAATTCTTATATATTCTCGCCATACATATGTGTGTTTCGGCGGGTTCATTCCATTTGATGTTGGTGGTTTTTGCTTTGCCAACCAGTTCGCGGTGTATATAATATTTTTGTATTTGTATTAGGTTTTAATTAGTTTCTGTGCTGGCGGCGAATGTTTAGCCTTTGATTAATTTTTTTCGTGGCCTCAAAGGCGATTAAAACATAAACGTAAAAGGAGGATTTTTCAAAGAATAATCTAGGAAAGGCGTCAATTATTACCAAAGTGTTTTATATAATGATCTAGTATATCAGTGGCCTAATTTTTAATGAAATTTTATATGAAAGCTTAAAAAATAAAAAAGATGTTGTGTATTGTAAATACGCTTGAATGAGAAGAGAAGAGACAGTAATTCTAGTTGTTACTTAATCTCGCTCTAGTTGAGCTCTAGTTGAGCTGACCAAATCGGAAATATAACAGTAACAACTAGAATTACTGTCTTTTTTCTTCTTAAATAAAAAGATGTTGCCGTAAAAAATATTTCTACTAGTACTTGAAAGGATTTCGTGTTTTACTAACAATTGTGGCAAGGGAGGTCATAATTTTTGAATTCTGAGATTTAACTGTAACATCCCACAATATAATGTTGATATTAACCAATTAAAATGTATATGTATTTCTTTCGAAGATGTATTCAATGCACGGAGATATTCAGCACAATTGAGCCAAAAAGAGAATTTTCTGTAGTTATTTGCACCACATTCTTATTTTTTATAAACATTATGTGTGTCATATTAACCCAGATAGCGCAGTTTTTCTTGAAAACTTTAATTTTTTATTCGGATCTTAAATATTTATGGGTTTCTAAGTATTTTTTATAATACGACTTTTTTTCCTAAAACCTATAGTTATCCCGGAATCGGGTGTCCTTTTTTAAGGACAGGGCACCTAGCCCTGCATTTCAGCATTACACACGCTTTCCATTTTATTGTTGTTTAACTAAGATACTCCTTATACTAATTTTTAAACAAAATAAAAAACAATTAACCTAATGTAAATGATTTAATTAAATTTTTTTTCCATAGAGCACTTTTACAAAAAAATCACTTTTTTGAAAGCACCCAATAAAAAATTAAAACACGCGGAACTGTAATCATCAATTGACACTTTCGAGCTGCGAAGTTACATAACAAAGCATAAAAAATAATAATATAAAAAAATATTTTCAGAAATACATGAGCATAAAGATGATTTTCACTCATTTGTCAGATGTTCTTTTAAAAGGACGGTGGCGCTAAGTGGGTTAAGAGAATTAACAAAGAAAGAATTTAGCAATCTTAAATTTTCTTACACCGTTACATGCCATTTTCATTTGGGTATTTATACTGTCACACCATGATATACCATAGACTTCATGGTTGCCAGCAACTACGACGAATTAACGCACGAAGAATGTCAGGAATTTAAGCATACAGCACACACAGTTAAACGCGTATCCTACCACTTGTAACACAAGCTAAATTAAATTCCACTATTGCCACAATAAAGGATATGGAATTCTCTACCAAATATATGTGTATCAGCATCACTCAACCACAGCATAAGCTGCGAGAGCGATGACTCTAATAAAACTTTAAAAACTTTCAGTTTTCTGTGCAAAACTTTAAAATTGACCAACAAGAGAAATCTTTTAGCTGATTTACACAACTGAATTAAAGTCTAAGAAATAAGTGAAAGACAAAGAAATAGAGAGAGAGAAAGGAGGAATGTTTCCCTACATTTCCCTACATTCCTACATTTTGAAGCAGTCAAGTGTAAAGTGTTTGCAACACCTGTGTGTGTAGCAGTTGGCACACAAAAATGTTTTTTGCATTGAAACAAATCTTCTTATTTAAATTGGATTCATTTAATCCGACATCTAACGTTTTAAGTCATTTCCATGGAAATAAATTACTTTAATTTTCTGTTTTTATTTGTACGCAAATGATAGAGATTTGTCTGTCGTCGTAATATGGTTTCAAATTGAAGGAAATTATTGTGTTGAGCAGTTAAGTCGTAATAGTGCTAATGTTGAATGTTGTTATTTGTGTTAGAAATTAAATTGCATTTGTATGAATACAAATTATGTACAAAGTGGTAAATTGTTAATCTAAAATACAATATTTAACATAAATTATGGAGACTTTAGTGAGTCAAGTATTGGTAGCTGTTTATGCAGTAGCAGTCCAAGATTAAATTGAAAAAGTATTAGACCGTGCAACAGTGGTTATCACACTTGATGAAGACCATATATACGTGAAACTAGAGACCTTATGTAGTAAAACTGCGTTCTCAGTTTATCGCCAGAACATCAGGATTTTTTTTAAAAGGACTTCAAAGTTTCAAAGGACACACCATTTTCAAAAAATTAAATCAAATATTTCCACGAACAATATGATAACGAGATATGGGTATCAAATGAAAGGTAAGAGTCTCAGCAATGCGAAGAAATAACAAATTTTAATGGATCAGGATTAAAAATTTCAAAAATTACCTTTTAAAGTTTTAAAGCATAATATCATTTAAATAATTTTTTCTGAAAAAAAATATGTTGAAGAGGTTATATGTACATTTTATTAATCTAGCTTTACTAGTTTAGTAAAAAAGAAAAAATTATTAATCCTGTTTCAAAATATTGTAGGTATATAAAAAAACTGAATAAAAATTAATTAAAATGTGAACGTTGACTTTGCCGCTTATGCTGGTCGTCTGTGTCACGACATATTGTCCAACAATATACTGCCAACATGTGGCATGCACTTTTTAATCTAAATCGATTTTCAATCGTCTCGATTTTTTGATGAAAGCGCTCACCATGCTCATCCCTAAAGTTTTCCAAATTGTAGGGAAAAAAGTCAATATTGTTGTCTAGAAAATGAACCTTTTTGTTGAAATTTTTGCTCCAGATCCATTAAAATCTGTTATTTGTTTGCATTTCTTTCATTTTTCTTACCTTTCATTTGATACCCATATCGTTATCATATGGTTCGTGGAAATATTTGATTTAATTTTTTGAAAGTGGTGTATCCTTTGAAGTCCTTTAAAAAAAATCCTGACGTTCTGGCGATAAACTGAGAACGCAGTTTTACTACATAAGGTCTCTAGTTTCACGTATATATGGTCATCATCTAGTGTGAAAAATAAAAATTTTATTGTCTCCACTATAAATCTCCCACAATAAAAGTTACATAACAATCTATTAGTACACCAGAATAGAAATTGCAGGCATATGAACTGACTGATAAATACCCTCATACTATGAATGATATTGCTTAACTCTCGAGTTATTGATATTAACGATTAAAGATAGGAGGTAGGAGGTACGAGAGGTTTCAGGATGGCTATGGCAACTAATATCTAATCACCAATTTTAGAAATAGATTATTTTGTATGGGACGTACCGGTAGGGTTCGGCCATTATAGTTCATATTCAGTTCTGAGTCAAATTTTAAAAAGCGCCTTATACGTAAAAAAAGGCATGAAATAAAAGATATATCGGTCATTTATAAGAAAGGTACTAAAAGGGGTGTGGCAAAGGTTACGGTATTCTAACAATTTTTTCTAGTTTTACATGACCCAATTCAAATATCCTCATGCTGTCCGTTTGGAAATTATACGAGAAATATTAATGTTGCCAAAATATGTCATATTGTATAAGGAAAGGCCAATATATTTCATACTCATTCGTAAGTCAGATTTTATAAGCATTTTCCTTGCTCAAAATTTGACTGAATTCAGTGTACTTCCAAAAAAGATATGCATGTACAAATTCGAAGGTGAATTACGTCATGTATTGAAGGTACCAGAAAGGGTGTGGCACATGTTTCGGTTTGCTGGGGTTTACCTACTTTTATTAATCTGACAAAGTATGAATATAAGGACGTGTCGATTTGTTCGGGACGAAAAAAGCATGGTAATCGTATACCAGAATCTGCTATTTAGTTTTTAAATACCTTAACTTGAAATCTTTAGGCTTCTCAGTGGTAGCTGGGAATTTATTTTAGATACATAGTTTTTCGGTGAAATTTTTTTAGAATTCATCGTAGATTCTGATTCTGGTATATGATTTTGGCGAAAAAAATTACCCGCCCTAATGAATATATTGCACTTTCCAAGTTAGTCGTTATAATAGAAAGAAAGAAGTTTTCAAAAATAGGTATTTAATTTTGTATTGGTGATACCAGAAAGAGTGGAGCTATTCTGCGTATTTACAGTCCCGTAACTTTATTAGAAAACGCTGGTATATTTTCTTAAGGATCAGTGAAGGTTTACTCGAGTTAACGTGCCCACTAGCTATGTAGCCAGCCAGACAGAAGGACATGCCTCAGTCACTAGGGACCCAACTCGTCTTTCTAAATAACTTAAAAAAAAAAACTTAATTTCCCTTTACACCCCATGAATGTGGTATGGGATAGCTTGTAGCGTTGTTGTGAATTAACACGCTTTCTATTTTTAGATTCACAACTAACGGCATCTACTTGTTTATAGACGAATGCAAACGTCACTGTTTGAGAAGCTCTTACTAGATACGCCGATTGACTCGACACTATTACTGCGAAGTTGCTGTCGACAACATTCGAGGGGAGCCGACAATGAAAGAAAAATTTATTTATTTTTTTTTAAGATGACTGGAGCCAGGAATTGAACCTGTGATCTCCCGCATGGTAGTCGCGTGTTCTAACCATTATGCCACGGACGGTCTCTCTAAATGCGTTGCACTTTTTCTCGTATTAAGGTATATGGTAAACAAATTTACAGCCAAAAAGTACTTAAAGTGTATCAAAAAATATTTTTATTAACTTATATTATACTAGACAGGTCCTTTATTGTAAGAAAATTTACTTTTTTGGACCAAATGTACATTTATTGTACCAAAAAGTACTTTTTTGTACCAGCAAATATTGTTATCGTAACAATAACTACTTTTAATCTACCAACAAGTACTTTCATCGTAGCCAAAAGTACTTTTTGGTACAACATAAGTACTTTTTGTACTTTTTTTTGTACCAGCAAATACTGTTATCATAACAATAAGTACTTTAAATGTGCCAACAAGTAATTTCATTGCAGTCAAAAGTACTTTTTGGTACAACATAAGTACTTTTTGTACTTTTTTTGTACCAGCAAATACTGTTATCATAACAATAAGTACTTTTAAATGTACCAACAAGTACTTTCATCGTAGCCAAAAGTACTTTTTGGTACAACAGACGTACTTGTCCTTTTTATATGTACCAGCTAATACTGTTATCGTAACAATAAGTACTTTTTAATTTACCAACAAGTACTTTCATCGTAGCCAAAAGTACTTTTTAGTACAACATACGTACTTTTTGTCCTTTTTATATGTACCAGCTAATGCTGTTATCGTAACAATAAGTACTTTTAATGTACCAAATGTACATTCATTGTACCAAAAAGTACTTTTTTGTACCAGCAAATACTGTTATCGTAACAATAAGTACCTTTAATGTCCCAAATGTAAATTTTTTGTACCAAAACGTACTTTTTTTGTGACAGAAAATACTGTTATAGTAACAATAAGTACTTTTAATGTACCAACAACTTCTTTCATCGTAAACAAAAGTACTTTTTGGTACAACATTAGCACATTTTGGACCAGAAAATACTGCAATCGTAACAATAAGTTCTTTTTAATGTACCAAAAACAACTATTATTGTAGCCAATAAAAAACAACATTCATTGTACCAAAAAGGGCTTTTGTTGTACCAAAAAGTGCTTTTATTGTACTGAAAATAATTTTTTTGACTGTGCCTAAAATACATTTTAATTGTTCCAAAAATCGTTTGATTGTACCAAAAAGTATATTAGTTGCAAGAAAAAGTACTTTAAATGTACACAAAATGCTTTGGTTGTAACTAAAAGTACATTCATTTTAGCAAAACGTACTTTTGTTGAATCGAAAAATATTTTCATGGTAGCATGTGTCAAAAAGTGCTTTCGTTGTATTAAAAAATACTTTAACGGCATCAAAAAGTACTTTTGTTGTTTTAAAATATAATTTTTTGCACCAAAAAGTTTTCTAATTCAAACAGAAGGGACTTTTATTGTGCTGCAATTTACATTTATTGTACCAGAAAGTACATCTGGTACAATAAATTTACATTCTGATACTTTCATTGTATTAGAAAGTACTTTCGTTATATCGAAATTATATTTATTATACCAAAAGGAATCCTCATACTACTTTAGTACATTCTGGTACTTTTATTGTATAAGAATGTACTCTTGTTGTACTTTTATTGTACCAGTACTTTCTGATACTTTTATTATATAAGAAAGTACTTTTATTGTATCAATAAGTAATTTTATTGAACCAAAACGAAACTTTTTTGTACAAAACAATATTTTGATTGTAACAAAAAGTACCTTTGTTGTATCCAAATGTACTCTCATTACATCAAAAAGTACTTTTATTGTGCCACAAAATATAAAAGTTGCTTCTATTTTATCAAAAAGTACGTTTATTGTGTTAAAAAGTACTTTAGTTGTATCAAAAGTTATGTTTACTGAGCCTTATTGTATCAGAAAGTACTTTTAATGTATCAACAAGTTTTTATTGTACTAAAAAGTAGCTTCATGGTGCCAAACAGTACTACAAAAAGTACCTTCATTGTATAAGAAAGTTCTTATATTGTATCAAATAGTGTTTCCATTATATCAAAGAGTACTTTAATTGTTTAAGAAAATACTTTTATTGACAAAAATATATTCGTTGTACAATAAGTACCGTGCTTTATTCTATCAGAAAGTACTTTAATTGTACCAAAGTTTTTTATTGTACCAAAATTACCTTCATTATACGAAACAGTTCTTTGATTGGAACAAAAAGTGCATACATTGCACCAAAAAGTATTTTTATTTGATAAAAATGTACTTAATTTTGCCACAAAATACGAAAGTAATTTTATTGTTTAAAAAAGTACTTTACTGTACAAAAAGTATTTTAGTTCTATCAAAAAGTACTTTCATGGTGCTTTACTGTACCAGTAAGTACTTTTATTGTACAAAAAAGTACATATGTTGCTTCAGAAAATACTTTTATTTTATAAAAAGTGATTTTATTGAATCAGAAAGTACTTTTTTTGATTGCACCAAAAAGTACCTTTATTGTAGAAAAAAGTACCTTAATTGTATCAAGTAGTGTTTTCATTCTTCCAAAGAGTAGATTTAATGTATCAGAAAGTATTTTTATTGTACGAAAAGTACTTTTATTGCGCTATGAAGTACTTTTACTGTACCAAAAACTAATTTTGTTTTATCAAAAATACTTTCATTGTGCCACAAAATACATTAACTATAATCATAAAATAAACTTAGATTTAAACCCACTTTTTGGTAAGTTTTTTTCACACAAGCGTTGTAAGTACATCAAAATAACAATAAAATGTGATTGGCAATTAAATTACTGCACTATTTTCGAAGGACATCTTAGTGTCGAATATGCAAAAATGGACTACTTCCTTCCTATGCTAAGCCATGATAAAATCATTGGTGATTCTTAAGTACTTGTGTATTGGTAATTATACTTTCTTTACTACTTACAAGTAACCAAGTAAGATCTCTCTTTTTGCAATCCCGTATTCCCAACTCATTTAACGGCATATTATGTCAACACAACGTAATGTGTTGATGTTGTCCTGCAGCAGCCACCATGTGTTAATTACTGTTGACTATACTCAACAAAATGTAATTGCTTTGTATGCCTTTCGGTGTGTGTGCTGCCACACTCAGCTAATATGTATAACAAACGTTGAAGTTTGCACACGTATTTACACAACTTGGGATTTTTCCACACATCCATACATGTATAAAGTACATTGTTGAGCTGCCTATGAGATGAGAGTAATCACGTCATAAAATGAAATTACATAGAGAATGAA
The DNA here is from genome assembly GCA_964034835.1 of Muscina levida. NCBI lineage: Eukaryota > Metazoa > Arthropoda > Insecta > Diptera > Muscidae > Muscina > Muscina levida. The sequence continues at coordinate 27,971,428 of OZ035882.1, read as the reverse complement.
AGTTGTCAAAAGTTGCTGGTAGTAAAATTTTAGTTTGTGTATGTAATTCGTGAGCAGTTATAATCTTCATATATGAGTTAATCTTAATCACGGTAACCACGAATAGCACCGACTTTCTAATTCGAAGAAATTTCAAAAATCTGAGGATATGAATATCTGCAATTTAATTAGGAAAATAATTTTATATTTTTTTTCTAAATAATAAACTATCGACCAATAAATAAAAATCAATAAAAAATGTATTCTTAAGCTAAACTATACAACAAATGTATTTATTTATACTTAAGCCCAACGCCTGTCACCATCAAACTATACTGGTTCCATATAACAATTTATGGTGCAAATGCCAACAGCTTCTGATAGACATTTTCGAAATTTCAATTTGTGGTCTTATAGCTTCTCATTTGGTAGAGTATGATTGGCGGTTCGCTGATGGTTGGCAATAACTCTCAATGTGGCCGATTGACTTAAATTCCATATTTGACAAATTGCTGTGATGGATGGCTGGATGAGTGATCAGCCTCCACGCACATAACAGTCCATCGCTGTTGCAACGTCAAGTACTGTATGCGTAACTATTTTAGAAGGACGTTGAAAGCTGTGTGCCAGCTATGATTGATGTAGCAAAAACTGAACATATGTATATACTTTCATTCAAACACACATACTGTTTGAAACTACCACATAAGAGAAGAGTCAAATTGCATGATACCAATATGCATACATAACATATATGCAACTATTTTCAACCAAAGGACCTTAAAACCAATATAAAACATCAAAACAAGTTGGAAAACCTGCATATATGCCACGCTGTTGTTATGGCGCGTATAGAATGATTTGTATCGTCAAAATGAGTATTTATGAAATGACCTTGATTTATATGTTTACTACGAAGACATTTAGGAATTGAAGACGTCAGATTTGAATAAAAGACTAAATTTTAGTCACTATTTTGGGCGAAATTCAGTGACGAGACACATTTCTGGCCAAATACAACATCATACACGTTAATCACGAGAAACCGGTGGCAATGCCGGAAGAGGTGATCTGAAGTCGTCTCCTTCGAATACACCACCTACAGCGTAGGTGCTGCCTATAATTGTCACGGATAGATCTTTCAGGCCATAGTAAATATTCATTTATTTTACTTTAACTGTTTTTAACTTAAATAAAAAAAAGCTTCTATATGAATCATAAGCCGTTTACTGATTAAAATTTACAAAATGCCATACATAGAAAAAATAATTAAACGTATAATTTAATTCCTCTACTGTGGGGTGAGTTATATAGAATAGTGCTACACACTATAACTGCATAACTTATATCAAAGTTGGATAAAATAAAAACCAGAACTTATTGCTAATAAGCATCTGGTTTGACCTATGACATGTGTCAATTAGTTTATTCGTGGAAGGCAGATAATTAGTATATAAACATCTAGGTAATTTTTTCCTCTCATACACTAATCAAGCTATGTCTATAGAGCATCTAGTATAATTATTTCGCATTTAATATCTGACCCATATTTAATTTTGTAAATTAATGAATTCTATGAATGTCATTAAGTTATCACACTATTCTAGACACATTTGCAAATTTTAAGATGGGCAATGTGTTTATATTCGTACGCGTGTGAACTGTCAACTATGAAATTTGCATAAAAATCCAATTAATTCATAGTGTTAAACTTGTTGTAATAAATCATTTATTCTCCAAAGTCACACTGATAAATAAAAAATGTATGGCACGTGTTCATATGAATGGTGAAATACTTAGAGAGTGCAAAAATTTTTTAATCATTTGTCTTAAACTAAGAATGTAGAAGTGTTTATACAGAATAATATAAGAAAACAGACAAAAAAAAATTAAAAATAGTCAAAAAAGAGCATAATCAGTAGAGAGTATTTGTAGCCACAAGTACAACACATTTGGTGAAAACTAATGATATCAACATGGAATTGACATAGGATGTAAATTAATATTTTATGAAGCCAATCACAACCTTCGATGATGATACGAGGAAAATTATAATCGTGAATACCCCTAATAATTGAATATACTTCACCACGAGCACGCACGGACTGAAGGATATAAAATATGTAAAGATTTTTTGGGTGGTGGCACCGACAAGAATCCAATATCAATTTTTACGATCATCTTAATGTATATAAATGATCAGAGTCGAATTCTAAATCGTCCATCCATCTGTCCCTGTGATTACAGCCGTGGTTTAAGAGATATCGAACTTAAATTTGGTATGCAAGCTTCTACCCCCTAAGTGGAAGTTAAGTTCTAAGATGAGAAAGAGAGAACAAAAACTACTCTTAACTCCCATTCAAACTCCCATTTTGGAGGTAAACAAAATTCATAAAAATAGAATTTAACAACAACTGGGTTATTCATTATCTTCAGTGTCTGGAGTATTTGTAGTATAGACGAATGATGGTATATATCATTTGATATGAGAGGAGACTTTTTAAAACGATTACGTCTGTCTTTCTGGTTGGCTAGATGATTGGTGGGCAGGATAACTCGAGTAATCCTTAACTGATCCTCAGCAAAATTGACAGAATTAATATTTTTCAAAATGAAGTATTGGGATTGTAAATGGGCAGAATCTCCCACTTCTTCAGGTTCTTTCCATACAAAAAAAAACGTATTAATATATCTTTCATAACTTCCAAACAGAACAATATATAGAATAGTAGACAAACCCTAAGATAACCGAAACCTTTGCCACACTCCTTTTGGTACCTCCCTTGTAGTTTTACATACATATCCTTTTTGTAAGATACTAAATTCAGTCAAATTTTGCGTAAGAGTTAAGCTTACGAAAATTTTACTCTGGAATGAATAAAAACTTTATCTGTTTACCTCTTCTGGTACCTCCTATACAAAATTAATATTTCACCCATAACTTCCAAACGGGCACCTGCTCGATAATAACAGTTGGTCAGTTAATTTACATTGTAATAGGAGGCGAAACATCAAAAAAGCTAATTATTTCACAAACTCCTTCTGGTACCTCCCATACATATGCCCGAATTGGACCTCATAGTTTTGCATACTAACCTTTTTATAAGTACACTGAATTCAGTCAAATGTGGCGTAGGATATACGCTTATAAAATAGACTCTGGAATGAATAAGGACTATATAGGTTTACCCCTTACCGTACCTCTCACACAAAATGACCTATTTTTGGAAAATTATATTTTTCCAGTAACTTCTACACAGGCACCTGGGTGATATTGAAATTTGGTCAGTAAATTTATCTTGTGATAAGAGGCAAACCCTGAGAAAACCTCATCCCTTCTGGTACCTCCCATACAAATGATAGAATTCACCCTTATAGTTTTACATAAATATCCTTTTTATAAGTACACTGAATTCAGTCAAATTTTGCGTTAGATACACGCTCATGAACATTTGATACTGAAATGAATAAGGATTATATCGATTGCCCTTTCTGGTACCTCTCACACATAATGACCTATTTTTGGAAAATTAATATTTCACCCATAACGTTCAAACGGGCGCCTGGGGGATATTGAAATTTGATCAGTTAATTTATCTTGTGATAGGAGGCAAAACCTGAAACCTAATTATTTGACACACCCCTTCTGGTACTTCCCATACAAATGACCGAATTCACCCACATAGTTTTACATACATATCCTTTTTGTAAGTACACTGAATGCAGTAAAATGCTGCGCAAGATGTTCGCTTATGAAAATATGATTTTGGAATGAATAAGGACTATATCGGTTGACCCCTTCTGGTACCTTCCATACAAGATGACCTATTTTTGGAAAATTAATATCTCATCCATAACTTTCAGATGGGCACCTGCGGGATAATGAAAATTGGTCATTTAATTTATCTTGTAATAGGAGGCGAAATCTCGGAAAATCTCACTATTTGACACATCCCTTTTAGTACCTCCCATATAATGAACCAAAACTACCTCTTTTACATCCAATTTTTTTTTTGTATATCCACTGAATTTAGTCAAACTTTGTCAGGGTAAGCGTTTATTGAAAGTTGATTAACGAAAAAAATCGGACATTTTGTGCTGCCCTAATACCTCCTGTTCAAATATAGTAAATTTTTATGGTTTTGCTACAAGTCTCTAGACCGCAGGTATTCTAACCGAAAGTCCTATCTGCAACCGTTTATGCTCCACAACAAAGTAATATGTAATACATGAGTAAATTTAATTAAAAATCGGTTAATTCAATAACTAGATTCTTATTAAATAATATCTTTAAAGGGTAATGGTATTTATCAGTCAGTTGACATGACTGAATTTTTTGTACCATTTTTTTTTTAAATATAATAATGTTATTAGTTTTATATTCCTTTGACGTATTTCATGGGAAATTAATTTGTTCCGCTACATTCATGTAGAAAGCAATCAAAGTGCACTTATGTTTGCGAATATATACATATGTCTGACATTTGGTTAATATTTTTTGTTGTGCAACGAATTCGCTTTCAAAATTGGAAATTTGTTTTCTCTTATTTTTATATTTTGATTGGATTTTTGAAACCAGATGCAATTGTATAGTCGCGAAGTCATTTAAAAAACATACATGATATATCGGCAGCGTTTGTCATGCTTATGGCAAAAAAAAAACAAGATATAAATCGAAAAGTTGTATGAAATGATGTTTCTATTTATTCCTACTGAGCGACATTTAACTATATATTTACAATTATTAGTTTATAAATATTACTTTTATGTATAAAATATCAAAAACGATGACAGTTTCAAACAAGAACTAAATTTAAAATTGTCAAGAATTTCATATCATGCGGATACAAAGAACATGTAGGCATTAAGGCAACACAACTTATGTCACAACAATACTACCCATGTGTATAAATGTTTGCTTTGAACTTTTACTTTTACAAAATTATTTACCACCATGACCATTTTATAAACAAGACTGTAATTAGGTTGCCATTTAAACTCCTCCCACTTTCCGGCAGATTCAACCGGCTTACAACCTGTTGTATTTTACCTAACAAACAATACTGATGAGTTTAAGTGCCAACCGGCCACATCGAAATGCTTGTTTACTTCTGTAATACTGTTACTCAAACCCCAACAACAACGCTGCCTATTTCTACTGTACCTTCACCAGACAACTTTAAATATTTAGAGTTGCTCGCAAACTAGCAGGTTACCAAAGGAAACCAAATGATGATAATGTATACCAAAGAAAGTTTAAATAGAAGAATTCGATTCGATTACCGTTAAGTGCTCGTCTGACTTTGCAATTATAATCGAAACATTCCTTTGTGTTAGACATTCAAACGATAGAATTTGTTTGCTAAGCAAAGGGAGATACATTTACAAAAGTTTTATTTGTGGTCATGGAAGTATTTGACAAAGTAATGTTACCGAAAGCTTTTAAAAAATTGCAAATTTATAACATTGTTTTGCCTCAAACGAAATTATGTAATGCTTTGTTAAAAGCACAACTTATGCTTGTCCTGCATAAGAGTGAGTTGCTTGGGCTGAGCATAAACACTATTATGAACTTTAAAAACTTAACTTATTTGTACAAAAGTTACAATTAGGGCAGTATAACGTGTCTGATTTTTTCGTAAATAAACGTTCAATGAACGCTTACCTTGGCAAAGTTTGTCTGAATTCAGTGTACATACAAATATGATATTTTGTATGGGAGGTACCAGAAGGGGTGTGTCAAATAGTCACGATTTCAGATATTTTGCCTCCTAATACAAGATAAATTAACTGACCATATTTGATTATCCCCCAAGTGTCGGTTTAGAAGTTATGGGAGATATATAAATTTTCCAAAAACAGGTAATTTTGTATGGGAGGTACCAGAAGGGGTGATCCGATGTAATCCATATTCATTCCTGATTCAAATTTTCATAGCCGTACAACTTACGCAAAATTTGACTGAATTCAGTGTACTTACAAAAACGATATGTATGTAAAACTATGAGGGTGAATTTGGTCATTTGTACGGGAGGTACCAAAAGGGGTGTGTCAAATGGTAAGGTTTTGTGAGGTTATGCCTCGTATCACAATATAAATTAATCGACCAATTATCATTACCCAAGTGTTGCAAGTTATGGGAGATATATTAATTTTCCATATTATGGGAGATATATTAATTTTCCAAAAATAGGTCATTTTTTATGGGAGTTACCAGAAGGCGTGAACCGATATGGTCCATATTCACTGCTGAGTCTAATTTTCGTAAACGAAAAAATTTAGTGAATTCAGTTTACTTACAAAAAATATATGTATGTACAATAGAGTGGCCATAGCGGAATTTTTTTTGAAAAGTTAAATTTTTCGCACTGAAAAATATGAGGTTGGGGATAAAATTAATTCTGCATATTTTTTTTTATTCCTAGTACCTCCGGGTTGAGCCCAAACTTTTATTACATTTAGGCTGAAGTCCATAATATGGGGCGAGAGCCCGATTAAAAACCAAAAATATGCCATTGTCTTCATCTTGGTCCCCAAACATCGGAATGGTAGGTCAAAGTTGGCGCTCAGGCCCAAGGGGCGCGGGGGGTCAAAAAATGGGCCCCTTTCGGTTCTATGATGACTATGATTTTTAGGTTCCTACGGGTCTCCTGGACCGAGTTAGAGCCATTTCCGGGATATACCAAAAAAAAAAATTATTTTTAAAAAAATTTAAAAAATTTAAAAAAAAAACCCAACATAGGCGTACCGTCATTTCGCCCAATGTCATTTCGCCCAAAAACAACCATGACATATCGCCCAAAACATGTCATTTGGACCAAAAACCTACCTACAAAATGACATCGCCCAAATGCTATGACAGAAGACCCAACTCAATTTTTTTGGACGAAATGTCAGACTCATGACCACGGCGCGCCCTGCTGCATACGTCGCAGTCAGTCTTGTACTCTCTCTGGAATTATTAAAAGACGAATGCGGTGGGGTGCACGCCCCGTAGTAAGACGTAGTAAGACCCGCAACTCTCTCTCTCTCTGGCATTATTAAAAGACGAATGCGGTGGGGGCGTGCCACCATCGTTGGATTTGTCTCGAAAATATCTTTCAAAGGGGGCCCTTTTTTGACCCCCCGCGCCCCATGGGCCTGAGCGCCAACTTTGACCTACCATTCCGATGTTTGGGGACCAAGATGAAGACAATGGCATATTTTTGGTTTTTAATCGGGCTCTCGCCCCATATTCTGGACATCAGCTTAAATGGGTAATCTAATAAAAGTTTGGACTCAACCCGGAGGTACTCTGAATTAAAAAAAAAAATATGAATAATTATTTTTATCCCCAACCTCATATTTTTCAGTGCGAAAACTTTTGGATTCCACATTTTTAATTTTTTCTATATAACGCTATGGCCAGTCTTATGTACAACTATGAGGGTCAATTCGGTCATTTGTATGGGAGGTACCAAAAGGGGTATGGTAAGGGTTTCGGTTTTCTTAGGGTTTGTCTACTATTTCAAGATAAATAAACTGACTAAATTTAAATATTCTCCGGTCATGCGTTTGGGAGTTATGAAAGAAATATTAGTCATCCAAAAATAGGTAATTTTGTATAGGAGGTACCAGAAGGGGTGAGGCTATTCTGCAAATTTACAATCCCATAAGTTCGTTTTGAAAAATATTTATACTGGTAAATTTTCATACCGATCCGTTAAGGTTTACTCAAGATAACCTGCCCACCAGCCATCCAGCCAGTCAGCCAAACAGACGGACATAGCTCAATCGTCTTAAAAAGTCATGCAACGAATTTGGTCTTAAGATACTTGGGTTCTAACTCGTCTCCTTTAATGCGTTGCACTTTTTTTTCGTATAAAATGACATATACCCTCATCCCTAGAGGTGATGCTATAAAAAGAAATGACAGTAATTTCCTAAATATTTTGTGTTTTATTCAAAATTAACATCGGCACTTACAATTTAACCACCTTTTAAATAAATCTCCTGGTCGATTTCCGAGTTGATTTAAAGATGTCCGACCGATTGCAGTCGTAACTTTATAGCTATTGAGCTGTTGATAGTTTTATAGATATTGAATGTTGGATGTTTTTATCTTCTAAGCGGAGATTAAATTATAAGGTGAACAAGATCGGACAAAAACTACTTCCGCCTTCCAACCAACTGCCTCACTTTGGGAGACTGTCCCTTTAATCACAGCCGTAGTTTAATAGCTATCGAGCTGAAATTTGGTATGCAAACCTTTATCCTCCAAGTGGGGGTTAAGTTCTAAAATTGAGCAAGATAGGACAATAACGACTTCTACTAACCATACAATCTCCCCCATCTGTCTGTCCCCACGTTAACATACGTAGTTTAAGAGCTATCGAGCTTAAAATTGGTATTTCAGCTTTTATTCTCTAAAATTATCGGATATAAACTACTTCCAACTCCCACACAATCTACACCTTTTTGGAGGTGTCCGTCTGTCTGTCCCGGTGATTACAAACGCAGTTTAAGAGCTATCGACCTGAAATTTGGTATGCCAGATTTTATTCTCTAAGCGGATGATAAGTTATAAGATATCAAGGTCGGACGAAAACTATTCCCCCTTCTTATACCAACTCTCCCTTTTTTGGGGTGTCCGTTTGTCTATCCGCGATAACATTCGTAGTTTAGTAGCTATCGAGCTGAAATTTTGTACACAAGCTTCTATACTCTAAGCGAAAGTTATGTTCTAAGGTGAACAAGATAGGACGAAAACTACTTCCACCTTTTATACAATCTCTCTTTTTTTGGGGTTGTCAGTCTGTCTGTTCCCCCATTACAGCCGTAGTTTAAGAAATATCGATGCAATTTGGTGTGCAAGCTTCTATCACCTAAGAGGAGGTCAAATTCTATGATACATACTCCTTCTTATACAAATTCCTTTCTGTTGTCCGTCTGTCTATTCACGCTAAAAATTGGTATGCAAGATTCTAAGCGGAGGTTAAGGTTAAAGATAAACAAATGATTCATGACTTTTTAAGTCGTTTGATCTATGTCCTCTCGTCTCAATAATTTCAAAAGACGCAACCAATTGTTTTGAAACTTGGTTGGGGTACTATTTTTCCAAAACAACTTAACTTAATAATATAAAGCTTTGGAGAATATACTGAAAGTCTAGCCACACCCCTTCTGGTACCTCCCAGACAACTGTATTATTCCACCTAGTTTAGAAATCGAGTAATAATATCAATACACTCAACGCGATCGGACCCAAATTCGGTATTTTGTTAAGTTATATCTAGATAACGTTTTGGAGAAAAAATTGGAATTCCAGCTAAATCCCTTCTAGTACCTCTTTAAAATGTTTATACTTGCAAATGTTATGTTTTTACTAAGGGCGAGGTATATGTAAGTCAGTTTACCCGACTAAATTTTTTATAATTGGGTTATTCATGATATTAAGTGAGATGGAGTATTAGTAGTAAACATTTTGAATAATTTGATTGTTTTTGCAATTTGATTTGTGGTTTGTTTTTGTAAGTACCTTTTACTTCAAGTTCTAAAATTATCAAAATTACTGCAATATTTGGTCAAACACTTGTGGTAGTGTTTACCCTAAACGTTTTCACCACCATTTTTATAAAAGGTGCTCGGCATAACCGAAGATGACTATTTTACTAGTTGCGTTTTATATGGTTGGCTTGTAGTGTAAAATATTTCGGTTCTATAATATGGTTTGAGATCGTACATGAAAAAACATTTATCTCAAATATATCTAATGTAACTTGTTCCCCTCTATCCTTAACTTACCACAATGTGATTAATACAATTTACATACCTGCAAAGAAAATAACAAAAATAAAAAAATATATTAGTCCCTTGTGTCATTGCAAAGATGTTAGTAAAGAATTATATTGTAATCTCATTTGAACTTCAGTAACCCACTTAGTTTTATTTTATACTGTTTTTATATTCGCATCGCTTAAGGTTGTTGGTTACCTCAATGCTCGTTTATGGTTCTCGCCCCAATGAGATAATTTTGTAGTTCCATATAAAAAGACTAACCGGAAAAAGTGAATGTTTTCAACTTCAAACAGTTTTATGAATGCAATAGAGGAGTACTGGTTAAAGCGCAATTTCTTTGCAGCAATTGCAACGTAAAAAAACACCATATAAACTAGAATTCAACAAAAATAAACCTCTCAACGAAGCTGGTGTGGTGTTAAAGTGTCTCAAAAGGGGGAAAAAACCTTGAAAGCTTTTAAAATAAAGTTGTAAGTTAACATCACTGCGCTGCAGTTGTTAGCTAGTGGTTATGTCTGACTTTAATATATGATGTTTTAAAAAAGGAGGTTTACATATTGTATAACAAAACCACAAAGTAATACTCTTTTTATATACAATTTCCTTTGCAACTACTGAACCTAACTAACTTTAAATTTTCTCACACAATTTTAGTCAGCTAAACTTACCTGTACATTGTGTATTGAGACACTATCATTTATATTTTCCGGCCAAAATTATATATCTCATTTGTTAATGTTAAATCAACAGTTACCTGCTATAATATCTACCCTCACCTGCAATTGAAACTCAGACAGTAGTAAATTTATAAATGTGTGACCTCAACCTTAAACGAACACACAATGTGCTAATACTGTCACCCTCTAAATCAAGCGGACACTTTTACAACCACAAAGTAAATCTTAGGCAGATTATATTCCTTTGAGACAAATTTATAACTTTGGCAGCAACAACGTAACTAAATATGTACCATTATTTGATTCTTTGGTGGGGTAGTAAAAAGCTGTAAATATAGTTGTGTTTGTTTTGTTTTATGTTTTTCCATTACATTTTCATGATAAAAGTTAAACATTTCATTGTCTCCGAATACATTTCCACTGGTGTATTTTTGTTTACAAGCAATAAACATGTTGGCGTCTCAGTTGTTGTTTTATAGTTACTGTTGTTACATAAATCTTTGTATGCCGGAAACTCCTAAAATGCCAGTCAACCGACAAATTAAAATACATGCGAAGCATTTCCTATAGTCAATAATTGCATGCGAAACTATTAATCTTGTAGAATATAAAATGTGACACTTTCGATTAGCAATTAACTTGAATTATTTATACACCAAAAGCGATTAATATTAGGTATGTGCTTTTCAAATTTAAGATGAATAGACAGTACTTTATATGAATACAAGGGAGATAAATATAAATAAGACATAAAAATTAAAATTAAGAAAATATCGTCGGTGTACTGTGGTAAGCTACGATATGTGGTATGTGGGTGATGGGCGAATTTCGAATTTGAGTTTTCTAATCGTTATTTACTTGAGAATAATAAGTAACTCTCTACGCAGGTCCTCAAACAGTTCACGACGATATGTCACTTATTCGCCGTACAAACATCAGTTCAGTAGTAGCAAGTATGACATTTTACCACCGATGCTTCTTAGGTAACAGAAAACAGAGGTTACCTAATAACCCCTAAACTAAAATTTGTTTTCCTCTTGCATCCCGAGAGTGATAGATGGGACTGTTTTTGTCATTTAAATAAGTTAACACGCTCTATTCTATTTCAGATACTTTCAATACACCAATGACAATTCACACAACTACTCAAAAGTTGTCGTCGATGGGATCAAACAAATATAGAGAGAGTAACAATATTCAAACCCAAGTCAACCGAATGGCTTTATATGACATAGTGAAATGATATTGATCATTCTACGGTCACTGCCGCAACGACTGTACCTGGGTATGAGAAAACACGGTAAGACGAATGGTCGTGCAGCGAAGAAGTGTCGCATAATGTCTGATTAAAAATGACGCTGCAATTAGGTAACACAACCTCCGAAAGAAACGAGTGATGTGAGCTAACGATATATCTAGAAGAGGGGGAGACGAAACGTCTCTCCAAGCAGAAAAATCGTCTATGGTGGAAAAGAAAGACTGGGCACATCGACAAGTACAGAAAAAGCAGCGGAACGTTATGGAACAAAGATATTTACTGGTAAAGACGGAGATGAAAATCTGGTCACACATACGTAGAGTGTGCTGCTAATATATACTCTACTTGTTCCCGAAGTCGGCGAATGCAACAGACTACCTCAAATCAACTATAAAGAAGATTATTCACCACCGTGTTAAAACAAGGTCATTACAGCAAGAACATGGCTTAATGGCAATAAAGATATGGACCGATTACCAATAGAGCTTTTTAAGGCCGGCGGTGATAAGCTGGAAACGATAGTGCATCAAACCGTAAACACGAGCCGGCAAAAGGCACGCATGCTTCATGATTGAAATCTAAGAGTTTATGTCCTGTGCTTAAGAAAGGCGAACCAAATGTGTGCCCCAACGAGGGAGGGACAGCCTTTGACCTAACGCATACAAGGTATTTTTGAGTAGGACATAAGCCCATCTTAACGAACATGAGTGGCCCTTTTCAGTATGACTTTAGACCTGATAACTCCGCGAGAGATTATATATTTTTACTATGACGAAGTCTCGAGGAATGCAAATCGACGTTTATCATATCTGTGTCGACTATAAAGCTGTGTTCGACAGTTTGATACGGCAAAAACTATTAGTTGACATTACTGAGTTTGGCATCTCTGCAATGATGATACGACTAAGCGGGATGGGACTAATCTACACAAAGTCATCAGTACAAATAGGCATAAATCTGACAGAGCTTTTTTCTACCAAACGAGGATTGAGACAAGTTGACAATCTATCATGCGATCTCTGCTAACGGAGATGATAATGGGAAAGGCTGCGGTAAACACGACTAGTACCATCTTTAATAAAAGTCACATGCTGCGCGTGTATACCTATGATACAGATATATCATTTACCAAGGAAGATGTTACTGCGGCCTGAAAAACAGTCAGTCAGATGAAGTTGGTCTGGTGATAAGTGCGGACTAAGTTATTTGTATTAATGAATAAAGAGTCTACTCTGTTGGGGTGCTGCGTGAACGTTGAAAACTATAATTTAAAAGAGGTAAAGATGCGAGGACAAAGCCCTCTCTAGATAAAGATCGAACTCTACTAGACATTGATTCTATCTTTTTTGCCCTACAGCCTACAGAATCCTGGGTTATGACACAAGCGGACAAATCTGTTCTGGGGCAGTCTATGAGAGGAAAATACTTCGAAAATATCGTTAACGGTGAGGAGTACGGTCACCATATGAATTCTGATCCGCTCGACATAAGAGAGACAAAGCAAAATTTAAGAAAATATAAAAATGTAACTCTTTGGTTGAGTCTGGAGAAGTTATTCTGAAAACACAGAGTTTTTTATACCCTGACCTTACGGGTAGGAGGGTATATATCATTTGATACGACCCAATAGTGTAACACATAGAAGGATTCACTTTAGACCCTAAGTTTCTTTGAACCAAATTCGATTTATGATTTTTTAAATCGTTTGAGCCATGTCCATCTGTCCATCTGTCTGTCTGGCTGTCCGGCTGGTACGCACCATACTTTCGAAAGACGGAACCAAATGTTTTGATACAAGTAAACATGTCCTCAAAACCACTTACGGTATTAAAAATAGGCTACACGACCACGCCCCTTATGGGGTACCTTCCATACAAATGTACCACTCCGCCCACTTTAGAAATCAAGTAATAATTTCAATACACCCAGCGCTATCGTGTCCAAATTCTGAAGCTAAATCAGGATAAAGTATTGGAACAAAAACTCTACTTTCTGGTACCTCTCATACAAATATACCACTCCAACCACTTTAGAAATCGAGTAATAATATCAATATACTAGAAGATTTTATGTTTTACTGAGGGTGAGGGTATATGTATGTCGGTTTTCTTGACTGAAACTTTCTTACTGGCTTTTTAAGGAAGAGGATACTAAACAATAGACCATTTTTTCTTTAGGTAGAGACGATTACTTTGTCTTTTTGTCTCTTTTACTTTTAATTAAAATTTAGAAATTTTAAGTTGTCTCCATTTTGTCGAACAGGTGCAATATGCGCTGACTGGGATATGTTGTGTGAATGGATGACAATGGTCCAGCTCGAAAAGTTTTCGGCAATTAAATCTATGGATGGCAAAGGAGAGAGCAGCCAATTCATCGTTGGATGGACTAGATTAATGAGCTGATTTTCAAACTGCGGGGCGCAGAAGGTCAAAAACGATTGGAATACTTTTCTATGTACTTCTATAGATGGAAACAAATCTTTTGCTACCCAATAGACTTGTGCCGCTAAAACAAATACTGGCGGTTGGAAAAAATTTAGGAAATTGAAAATTCTAGTGTTGTGTAACTATTACAATTTTTCGTATTATGTTGGATTTGCTGCTTTTCAAGGTGATAGTCTATTATGTGTGTTCCTTTAACATCCTAATAAAGATGATCATGCAGAAGCCGGCAGTAAACATACAACTGTTATCATCTTCTATAAAAGTCACATTCTGCTTACGTATGCCGATCACATAAATATCATTGACAGAGTACTAAGAAATATTACTGCGGTAATTTCAAGCGTTGAAAAGCAGACGTCAAAAGTGAGTCTGGTAATGAACGAGCACAACCTCAAGTTATTTGTTTCAACGAACAAAGAGCCTACTCGTATGGGACGCTGTGTTTAACGCGATGTTGAACGTCATCGAGTCAATCATGTTCAGATAGGAAGAATCCGGTGTAAGGTATATGTTTTTGAATTGTGATTACAATGTCATTTGACAGCAACTGAACAAACCCAAATACGAATATTTTACATTTTAAGTTGTTATGTGATATTCGTATGTTCGTTTTTATGGCATCATCATGCGACCATTTTAAGAAATTTAGCTCCCTAGAATTAATATACATTTGTGTCATAAATCTAAGCCCATAAATGCTTTCATCATTTTTATTGCAGTCTCTCTTTGCATTACTAGTATTATGTTAAATTGATACAAAAAATTTTTAATACAATACAAGAAGTGTAAACAATTTCCAATATGTTTTTAGTTAATATGCAAGGTACCACTATGCCTTTTTTCTGTGTCCATAGTTGAGGTGTTTGTTCTGCTTGTTTCTTTTGCAATTACTGATTTCTTCCTTTCGATGTGTTGATGTTTTCTTGCTGGTTTATTTGAATAGAAAACTTCTATGTTACCTCCTATATACATACCCTGCAGTCTGTATGTACTTCTATTTTAATTACCTTTGTGTGCAAAGTTTTCTGTTTTAATTAATGTTTGTTTGATGTTCGTTATTTTCTTTTCACACACGCAATACAAAACGCTTTGGAAAATACAAACCAAACGTCGAAGGACAAAAGCTATATAGAGTTTGCATAAAGAATTTCCCACAGAACACATTATTAATTGTGTGGAAAAGAGCCTTTGAATGATGAAATTATGAATATCGTAGAAATACTTAACGCTAGACTTAATATTATCTTTATATACAAGAACACATACAAATACTTTTGCGCTCATTATCAAAGAATGTCGTTTACTCATGTCCTTGCTAACCTGTTGATCCACACATACTATATTTAACCTCTCTCCACGTGCGTATGTCGATTTCTTTACCATTAAAACTGCTTCAATAAAACTTTCTAAAATAAACAACTTGTTCAAGTCAAAGTTGTCTAAAGACTATAATTAAAATACGATAAGGAAATTACAAATTTCAAATATTGCTCCAAAAAAAATAATAAAGCTAAGTGTATTTGCATCAATTCAACAAAATTTCTCAAAAAGAAAGAAAAAAACATAATTAATTTGATGTTTACCTAGCTCTTCTGCCAATTGAATTCAGTTTATATCATTCGTCTTTCGCCACAGAAAACGAACGTTAGGTACTTGGTTTTAGCCCATGTACTATTATGCTATTGGTCTCCTCAAATAAGAATTTAAATTTTATATTGCATCAAATACCACAATTTGTCATTCAGCCGTAACAGTTCAAATATTTGGACAGTTGATGGTCGAAAACGAATGCAAATGCTTCAATAAACTTGTGTACGATATCAATGTGCATGAAATGAAGGAAGAATTTAACTGATTCACGATTTTGATAGAACAAAAAAAAAATGCGGTGAAAACAGAAACCAAATGAATTAAATATGTAAAATTTGGACAGCAGTGAGGGAAATTAAAATAGAAAAGTTTGAATATACGTTTAAAAGATATTGGTAGTCAAATAAGTTCTAATATATGTAAATTACGAGGATGGTTTATTGTCCAGATATTCTAATGATATACTATTATGTTATTTTGATATACCCGCACTGCTGTGTGAGTAACTAGATAGTCGAAAATTAAACTTGATTTGATGGCAACAGCATCATGAAAGTTTTATAAGTTTTGCTAATGAATGCGTTGTTAGTGCACAATGCTTTCAAATGCACATGAAATATGTCATTCAAGTTAAATTTTAAATTACTTGTGCGATAAATATAAAATAAACACGGAATGCGGTTTCTTCGATGTAGTATATTATAATATACTTTACTAAACTTGTTGCAATTACTTTTGAAATAAAGCGAAATAACGGCTTGTAAGGACATAAGAGATTAAATTCATCGTTCATCACCAGACCCACTTCTGACGACAGCTTATTAATGTTTGAAAAGACCGCAGTAAAATTTATCAGTACTCTGCCAATGATATTTATGTGCAAGCAGAATGCGACTTATAGAAGATAATACCAGTTGTGTGTTTACTACAGGCTTCTGCATGATAGTTAGTTGGTGCACACTAGGGTCATCGGAAGTTATATGGGGAAAAAAATGTCAGAATTTTGTCAGTACCACCCCCCAAAAATGATGTCTTTTCAGATTTTAGGATAGCCAAAGTTTGAGATCGATTAGAGTATGCTTAACCGAGCCCCTTTGGGCTTAAAGCTTTTAAGCTCCTACAGACAAGTTTGGGAGGCATACATCAAGAACAACTAGTCCAATTTTGATGAAACAAAAATCCGAAATTTAAGATCTGTTTATGTTTTATTTCTCAACACTTTCGCAGTTATAAAGAAATTTATGGAAAAAGATAAAAAGATTTCCTATAAAATTATATTTAAAAATAAATAAAAAATCCAAACTGGAAAACAATTTTATGTCTTACTACTTTCTCGTAATCCCACATAACCTATGAACAAAATGATCATAGATCATGAAAATCGATTATCGCGTTTCGATTTTATTCTCATTTTGGAAAATATGAGTTTTTTTTTCATTCAGGATATATGGAAGGTGGGACTGTCCTTCGAGATAATATATCACGGACAAATTAAAAAAAAAAAAAAATAAATTTGGTTCAATACCAACAACAATTTTGAAAAATGTAAGTTCTTTTCATTCAGGATATATGGGAGGTGGGCTTGTCCTTGGGCCGATTTTCACAAAACTTCGTTTTTCTTTTCTTTCCTTTCCTATTTCTTAGCAATGTATATTAATTTTCCTTCTTTTATGATAACTTCTTTTATTTATGGGCTCCGTTTGTATGAAAATACGATACTGTGCATAGTAGCTACCGCAATCATAAAAATTAAAAATCCTTTTGGTTATTACTTACTTTTATTTATTCTAAGAATCATACGAAGTTTTCAACGTTTTTTCCAAAAAATTTTGTAGATATCCTCCAAATTCATTGTATCAAAAAATCAACATTTTTGTCATAATAAGTTATCATCACTTAATTGTGAATAATAGCGAGACACGTTCTAGATTTTCATGTCCCATGGCCCAATTTTTTTTCAAAGGGTATGTGAAATTACGAAAAATCAGTAAGTTTGGACACTTTTTTACGTTTTAGATTTTTTATTATTTTTTTAATATAGAAAAATTTGATTTTAAGGCAAATTTTTTATTTTTTTCATAAGTTTATTAATAACTACGAAACTGTTGATTTTGTAAACAAATATTATTTGAAAAGATTATCGGAATCTTAATTCCTTAATTTCGGATTTTTGTTTCATCGAAATTGGACTAGCCATTATTGAGTAATGCCCCCTAAACATGTCTCACCCACAGTAAAATATGAAATAGTCTAGTATATTGATATTATTACTTCAAGTGGGCGGAATGATATATTTGTGTGGGAGGTACCAGAAGGGGAGTGTGCATGGTCACCATGGCCCATTTGCAATACCGTAAGTAGTTTTGGGGAAATATTAACTCGGCCAAAGTTTGGTTGCGATTTCCGAAAGTTATTGTTCGTACCAGTCGTTAGCCAGACAGACAGTATTAGTTAGCTCGGCCTATGCAGCCTTGCGATACCTACCTTTCTGTGCGCTTAGTTGCTATCGACAACTTCGAGATGGCGGCTGATCAAAGAAATATTAGATGGCTGTGACAAGATAGCCGCGTTTTGTAACCATCATGCCACGATCGGTCTTCTACTAGGTGGTAATTCGTATTTATATTTGCACCATGCATCAAAAGCATTTCCATGACGCTTGGACATGCCGTCCACGCTTCAATACGCGATAAGTTTGGTTTATTGTATTTTGATCAGGGGATATTCAGGTTGCTTCGTAGATACCTTTGGGTGAAAATTTTGGAACCACTCACTACCATGCATCTGGCCGACGCGAAACTAAACAGGTTGGATTCGTTATCGGAGGTGTTTCTGTGTAGACTAAATTTTGCGACTGCCGAAGATGGAGTATTTATCCTTCCTCATTTTGCACTTAAATTTCCAAGAAAAATTTTAACCTCATGCCAAGGTATGTGGTTATATATATATTACCTTCGGGATAGAATTAATCTCTAAGTCTTGTGAAAAGATTAAGCTTTGATGCGGATAATTGCTATTCGGATACATTTAGGGATAAGGGTACACTGTGACAAAAGTTGTCTATGTCGCTTGCCAACTATGAACCCACATCCAGACTCGTGTCTTTTTGCATGGCAAGCCACATTTCTTTTCATCGTGTGCATCCATGTCCAGTCGATCGCATTTTCTGTATTACGTTCTGTCAGCCTTAATTTCCTCAAGGACATTCACTAATTGGATATATACACTATCTTTTCCAGATGCATACTCAAATTGTGGTTCTTTTAACGTTAATGACGCTCGTCAATATACGGGTATTCTTGTCTTTACCTTTCTTTGTTTTTATAATAACACGGTGGAATATTTTCGGGGTCATTGTCTGATGGTACTAGGTAAGTATAGGAGAACCCCCAAACAATTCGGCGTTCTCAGACCTAAATTTTTTTTATGACGCTGTATATTTTTCAGAGACCGTAACTCTTATAACTTTTATTTATAAAAGTCCCTCTGTAAGAGTTATTTTCTGATTTTTATTATATCTCTCCGAACATAAGACTTATTTTTGATTTATATTTTAAAAGTCCCAAAATAACAATTATTTCTGATTTATATTTTATCGCTCAGAAATAAGAGTTATTTTTGATTTCTATTTTAAAAGTCCCACAATAATAATTATTGAAGACTTTTTGAAATAGAAATCAAAAATAAAAATCATTCAATGAGTTTTTCAAATCAAAATCGAAAATAAAAATCAGTCTGAGACTTATATTTTTTCTGATGAAATATAAAACTCACTTGAAGACTTTTAAATTTTATTTGTTCAAATAAAAGTCTTTTGGTTCAATCGATATGCAAACAATATTTATATTCTGGCCAAAATAATTACAATTGTGGGACGTTCAGACCATATTTAACTCATAGCTACACAATGCAACGAAAAATCGCAAGTTTTTACCATCACCCTTAGGGATAAAGGTATATGTATATCATTTGTTACAAATAAAAGTTTAACTCATTGAAGGAAACGTGTTAGACCCCAAGTATCTTAAGATCAAATTGTTTCAGGACTTCTTAAGACCATTGAGTCATGTCCGTCTGTTTGGCTGGCTGGATGGGTCGTGGGCAGGATAAACTTTAACTGATCCTTATGAAAATGTGTCAGCATTTTTAAGTTAAGTAGACAAACCCATAGATAACCGAATCATTTGACACACTCCTTCTTGTACCTCCCATATAAATGACCAAATTTGTTCCTTAGTTCTACAGGCATACCTTTTCTGTAATTAGAGTGAATTGTGTCAAATTTTGGACAAGGTAGTTGAATAATGGTTGAATATAAACCTATTTTGAATTTTGCTGTTAATTTGGAAAGGAGAGACTATGGCCTTTCCAAATCTATATATATGTAGGTAACTTGTGATAAACTTTTATGATTTTTTTTTTAATTTTGAAGAAGTTTTTAGCCAAAACTTTTTTGCATTATCCTAATGTTTATTATATTATTCAGAAAGTGCACACTGTCATGATTAAAACGCATACTTGTTTATAAAAATCGGTTAACAAATCGTTAAGTTATTCATAATTTTCAAGGAACCTGGGGGATAATTACATTTGGTCGGAGAAAAAATGCGATATAACCCAAAAAAAATGTAAAAAAGATCCCTGTGGCGTTAAAAATAAATGTCCAAAAAGTGATTCCTTGACCCCAAAAACAGTAAGATATCTGTGATATAATTTAAGATTTTTGTTTAAATTAACAAGAATCCCATTCAAAATGACCCAATTCCCAGAAATAGTTAATTTCTTTTTGAAAGTATATCTAGCTCACTAGCAATTTCTTCACTTGACTGCAACTTCACCACCGATTAAATTTATATATAAAATCCCTTCTATAAATTAACAAACACAATCGGACGGACAATCGGATGGAAACTGTATGTGCATGGATATAGCTTCTTATAACGTAATGTGCTAAGTATGTTTGTATTAAAGCGTTGTATTGGAACAAAAGACAATATTATGCAATACAAATGATTCTTGGTTGAATAAAGAATCAGCTTCAAAGGACAAGAGTTCTATAAAGATTTCTACAGTACCTCTGAGCATCCCAATGAAGCTATGATGCTCTTGTGAACCGATCCTTTGGGATTAACGCGAATAACGTCTTCAAGCTGAAATACCGGCAAATACTTAGGATTGATAAAGCATGCATTTGGTTGCATTTGCGAACTTGTAAAACAGTGTTGCGTGAGATGGTACACAACCGCCAATTAGATAATTTTTTTCGAGGTTATACAATTTTGCACCATTTTTTGCCATGTTTAACTCACAGTTCGCGAATTATAGTCCAATTATTTTTAGCTAAACTTCTCGTTCAGCTGATCAAAATCATATATACATTTCTTTTATTACAAAAAACAATAATGCCGATATTAGCAAAAGACTTTTATTTCAGGCCTGAAGAAATAAAAATCACTAGGTGAGTTTTAAATTTTGTTTTGAAAAATATAAATCTTTGATTGATTTTTATTTTTCGTTTGGCAAAATAAAACTCACTTCGTAATTTTTATTTCAAAGACTCAAAAAATTAAAATCAACAATAACTCTTATTTATTGAGGGATAGAATATAAATCAAAAATAACTCTTATTTGATGAGCGATATAATAAAAATCAAAAATAAGTGTTATTTGGGACTTTTATAATAAAAATCACAAAATAAAAGTTTATTGCGAAATTCTACAGAGGGAGTTAAAACCAATGTATTGGTGTATTTAAAATAATTTTAGCACATTTCCTTCACATTGATTTTTTTAGTTGTAAAATCGATCAATAACAGTTATTTTCGGTCCCTGATATTTTTGCTTATATTGATGTTTTTGCTAAGTTTTTTAGATTCTCAAATTATTCTCCAGCAGAGATGTATCAAAGGCTTAAGTAAATATTTTTTTATTACTATATCAATGTGGAAATCAAGTTGAATTAATTTTATCGAATGAAACCTTCTAAAAATTGTCATTATTATTAAACCATAAATCTACAATTTTAGAACGTAGTTCGTATGATTCATATATCTGCATAACATTAATATTGCTCATACGTTGTACATGCATAACTACATACATATGTATGTGTGCAGTGAGAACAAGTTTGAAAGTTTCATTCGATAAAATTAGACCAACTTCATTAATATAAACTGTTTATTTAAGCAGTAACTATATATTTGTTTAAAAATTAAACTGTAAGACAAATTTAAACTTTTGGCCTCACCCATGATCAAACTGGTCAGTCTGAAAATATAGCCCAAACAAAAATATACGTATCTTCCAGTTTTTCTAGATCAGCTCATTTAAGATTTTTACGAGCAATTTAATTTTTTGAGGGATGCTCCCATACAGCGACTACTTCCTGTTCGCAGAACTCTGCGAGTTGTTTACAGATTTTGATTAACTTTTTTTAATGGTTTTTAAATGGCCAGGAGCGGGTTCTGACGAAGCAACATTTTCAAATTTGTCACAAATTAAATTTGTCACAAATTAAATTTGTCACGAATTTGTCACAAATTTAATTTGTCAACAGATTTTGATGAACTTTTTTAATATTTTTGAAATTACCTAGAGCAGGTTTTGACAAAGCCCAAATTTTAAATTTGTCAGAAAACAATTGTCACAAAAATGATAATAATTTTTTTTTCATGTGTAGAGTTGCTAAGTCATAAAACATATGGGTTTATGCTGGCTAAATACTGCTGGTAAGAACCCGCTCCAAGCCATTTGAAAAACATTAAAAAAATTTGTGACAACTTTAATTTTTGACAATTTGTGACAATTTTTATTTTTGACAAATTTTAAATTTTGGCTTCGTTAGAACCCTCCCCTGGCCATTTGAAAAATATTAAAAAGAGTTCATCAAAATCTGTTGACAAATTAAATTTGTGACACACTTAATTTGTGACAAATTTAAAATTTGGGCTTCGTCAGAACCCGCTCCTGACCACTTAAAAAACATTAAAAAAAAGTTAATCAAAATCTGTTAACAACTCGCAGAGTACTGCGATCAGGAAGTAGTCGCTGTATGGGAGTTTCCCTTCAATAATTAAATTGCTCTTAAAAAACTTAAATGAGCTGATCTAGATAAACTGGGATATACGTATATTTTTTTTTGAGCTATATTTTCAGAATCTGGTCAGTTTGATCACGGGTGAAAAATCGTGTCGTACAGTGTTATATATCAATGGTTCTTGAGTTATAGCTGAAAAACTAAGCGAAAACATCATTATAGGCAAAAATATTAAAGGTCATAAAAAATGTTTGGCCTGAACCTTTTAGAGGTCCATTATACTGACCAAGTACCTTTAAACTGACCCACCCAGATTGGCATTTGCGCTGTGTAATTGGTTTATTTAAGGAGGGTGGCTAATTTGGCCACCATGCCCGATTCTAATTTTTGGGGCTGGAAATGCCACAAAGAGATCAGTTGTGTTGAGCTTCAGTAACTTTTGTTACCCCAACTCCCTTAAGCGCCTTCTCACATATGCTATCCAGCGAAATTGCCCGGGTACACGTAGTCTCTCCGACGATCTGAGGTTATTTCCAAGTAAATAACGATCAGAAAATTAGATATAGGAAAATCTCGAGGACCAATAATAATATATAATATGTGGCGCATAAAAAAAATTTACTACCATGTTCTGGAAAACAACTCGGTTTGAAAACAGAGCAAAATCGGTAAAAGGTAATACTTTTAAATACATTTTACCGATTTTGCTCTGTTTCCAAACCGAATTGTTTTCCAGAACATGACTGCAAGTATTGTTTTTAGAATAACAGAAAGTGTTTCGAGATTGAAGAGAACTAAGCTTAAGTAACATAACAAAAACTTACTGATAGTATATGAATTTAGAACTCTATATTTCACTAAAGATAAACAACAAACGTCACAGTACAATGCTCCATATCACGGCTTTTATCCATCATTTAAGATCCCCGATTTTTAAATAAAAGAACCTTTATTCAATACCCTTTACTGCGTATCTCTTTCACGCCTTGTAAACACTATCGCAAATTGTCGCTCTTAAATCGCTTCGCACTCAAATTACTTTTCCCCAAATTAATACTTGTTGTTCGTACAATTAAAATATCCACAGAGATTCCACAACGATAACGCAGCCAGTCGCGGTATTCCACACGAGACAATATAAACAATGAACAATGTTTCTCTTGTTCAAAAATTCTGAGTGTTTTATTTTCTTCCTTTGACCAACTTAATGCAATTGTTCGTGAGCATAATACAACAACTTTACGTATCCATTGTTTGCACATCATCATATTGCCATGGCCAAATGTTTCGAGTCCATTCTCTCATTTACGGTCGAAGCGAAGAGTGGTGCTCAATATTTGTTAACCAACTAACGAGGATGAAGATATGGCAACAAAAAAAGTTTTTTGTTTTGTGTTTGTGTTTTTATTTGCACACTTGACATAAAGTTTCGTTGGTTGCTTTTTATTAACTGAAAAACATTAATATACATCAGGAAACATTTCGAGTTTCCTTGTTATTGTTGCCATTGTAATTGTTGTTTTTTTTTTTTGCTTAAAAAATAATTTTACAACTTTTGGCATGCTTGGAGTTGGTTTTTGTTATCTATCTGCTGTATGATGCTATAGTCAATTTACATCTTGTGCAGTAATTCACTATGTTCGTTTTGCAAAAAATTAAAAATAAAACTTGTTTATTAAGAATAGGAGACATTGGGTTGCGAGAATAAAAGTAAATGAGATTGATTTAAGGATATTGTTTTTTGTATATAATTGTCAAAAGTAGTTTTTAAACTTTTTAGTAAACTATTTAGTAAATGCGATGCTTATCATATTTGTTTAATCAAAATATAGTTAAAATATAATTTAAGCCATTATGAGACTACTTAATTGAGTAGGTACTGTGCAGATGCTCTCTCCAGATTCTCATAGATAGTGGGAAGTGTCCGCAAGTAATTTCCCGAATAGTGACAAATAGTAAACATGGAGTTCCTCATATAAATTAACTAAAAACATTGTGTGGGAGTTACTTAGTCAGTATGTGGGTTACTCATTCTCCATGAATTACTAACTCTCTGCTGATACCTCTATAGAAATGACATTAAATCGTCATCTATTCTCCTTCCCTCTTCAAATCAATACAGATGAGGATTCCTATGTATTTTTCCTATTTTGCCAAAAGAAACATGTTTCTTTAGAATTACGTGAAATTCTATGAACGTGCCACCATTATAGTTTAAACATTTCCGTAAATCTAGATGTTTGAGAATGCCAACAAGAATGCCAAACTGAAATCACAAGTTTATAAAGAACCACGACAATTTCGTGGAAATGAAAGTACGTTTACAATTGATACAAACATCACTACACATACCATAAAATGCACGCACACACAATGACAAGTGAATAATCCCTTACGAATGAAATATAGTTTTGAGTTTTATCTCAGATCAAAAGAGCACGTACTACATTCACGTGATCATGGTGTGAGCGTAGCAAGTGACTTCTTGCTATGACTGTGCATTAGGAGTTACCAGAATGATTTGAAGCGCAAACACTGCAACATTTTGCTAATAAAATCCGGAACTGACTGCAGTGCAAACAAACCAAACAAACAAAGTTGTTGGCTGCTATCGCTAAACTACAATACCTCTCGAAATAGGGTTGAACATTTGTGTTTATATCAGTCCTATCAATTATTGGTATTGGTACACTTTTAGAAATATCATTTAGAGTAAAGTTTTTAATCAAATATTAGCGATAGCTGTACTTAACAAAACCCTAATTTTCCGGACAATGATGATGGTAATTATCATGACATATTATTCATTGTAACGTGGCTTTGCTTCAGGTACAGTGGTGCGATAATTAATTTGCACGACATAATTAATTTCAGCTAGGGGACTACGTTAACAAACAAAATTGTTGCATTTGGAGGTCATATAAACTAAACGTGCAGAAAATGGCGTGGCGGCATTAAAGACCAGTTTTTCTTGAAATTGGGTAAGGAACCGCCCACCGCTACAATCGCTCATTTGCTCACTGTGTTCGAAAACGGAACATAAATTTTGCCAAAACATGGAAATCCATTGGGCGAAATCTGTCATTGAAGAGATAGACGCCCAACCTAAAAAATTGGGAAAATGTAATGAAGTACTGTATAGCTAGTCGCGGAAGCCACTTGATCGATGTCATGTAATAATGAGAAAAAAAATTGGCCAAACATGTTGACACCAGTCTTTCACATCACCTTTTTTACAGCTATCACACTGCCTGGGACCTCTTTCTCTTTTACAATTGGCTTTAGACGTCCACACAATATGCTCGAAAAGACCTTGGCTTATTCCACGGTAGTTCGATTCAGCTACTACGATCTGATTTCTTGTATATGGAACATAACAGACTGAGGCTCCAATCGCCGGGCATGCTCTTTTGTAACCAGACGTTCTCCATGAACTGATGCATGCTTCTAATCAGTTCCTCTCCACCTGCCTTAAACAATTCATCATGGAGAACATCGACTCAAGACACTTTATTATTTTAAGGCGGGATATTGCCACACGTATCTCGTCATGACCGTCATCATGAATTGGTGCGGGGTCTTCTGGAGTGAGTCCGTATGCAGTAGATTACTGAAATTTTCACTCCATATCTTGAGAACTTTATCCGGCTCCGTCACTTGCTGGCCATCGATGGCCTTGCAGCAGGGCAACCCTGTTCCACGCATTCTCGACTTAACTTTTTGGTAGAATTTTCGGGCTTCTCCTCTACTTCGGATCGACTCTGTGCAATTATCCTGCCTCTTCTTCAGCTCCATCTTTTTCTCGTCTCTTCTCCCTGAGCAGTTGCCATTGGCTGTAGTTTCGCCCTGTATGCAGAATCCGTCTCTCTGGTATTCGACATTCATCATCGTACCAGGTATCTCCTTGAGGCGGCTTTAAGTACCCATCCCGATTTTTCGGGATAGATAAATCACGAATCCCGGGGTTCTGATATATAAATTCCGGGATTTTTCGGCGATACAATTTTAACCTCAAGCGTGGAATGTGAAAGATACTTTTCTTATGCTTTTATATGCTACTTATGTTAGGAATAAAATTCTGCAAGATTATCGGATAAAACACTACACAGTACAACATTTTTCAACTTATTGTTTTGGGACTCAATTCTGAGAACTGCACGTGAAAGTAGCCCCTAGAAAAAGAAGTTCTGCATCATTACATGCCATAATAATTGAATATCTATTTGAAGTTAGTAAGTATCGTATAGGGGAATTGGTCATGTTTTAGGCTTTTTTGATTGACATAACTCAGCAACTAGTAATCCGATTTAGCTGAAACAAATTTTAAAATATTAAGAATTACAATTCCTTTTATCTGTTCATATAACGTTTCCTCATATAACGTTTCCTTACATAAGTAACAGTTTCACTTTTCCATTCATCAAATGATTTTAAACTAGGTTTATTTTGCAGCAATTACAATAAAACTGTTGTACTCCGTGGCGTATGATTAACATGGGATACTACTTATGACAATCATACGCCACCATATAACAAAGAAGCCTAAAACGTAACAAATTCCCTTATACGATACTTACTAACTTCGAATCGATATTAAATAATTATGGCATGTAACTTGACAAAACGAATGATGTAGAACTTCTTCTTTTTGGGGCTACTTTCACGTGCATTTCTCAGAATTGAGCCCCAAAATCATGTGTTGTACTGTGTTTGATGCTTTAATCGTTTTAAGAAACTACTTTGAACAGTAAATAACAGTAATAATTTAAGTTTTTGTAAATCAGTTACTAAAAAAAAAAATTTCAAAAAGAATCCAGAAATCCCGGAAAAACCCGAAAAATCCCGGGATTTCGGGGTCGGGATTTATAAAATCCCGAATCCCGGGATTTATCAAAATCAATCCCGTTTAGCATCCCTACACCTGGTCTATACTGTGTTCTAACATGCCAGGTACATAACCTCAAATCATATCTCGTCAATATTTTGGGGGTCCGTTTTATTTTTTTCTTACTTCTTTTCATTTCAATAGTTTAAACGTCTGTGGCGGGTTGCAAGTCCAGCGCACCACGTCGCAGTTTTCTCCTCTTGCCAGCATTTTATTGCAGCCGCCCATTCTGGGTCAGACGCTGGGTTTTAGTTTTCTCCTCTCACAGTTAGCCGTGCTCTGGCAGGTGTTAAAAACAAGTTTCCAGGCGTCACCACGTAGAGGTACTCCGTCCGCAGTAGTAACACGAATACGGAGCTTTGTGAGTAGACTTCAGGTGTAATTGCAAGGATCACTCTGGTTTTGCAAAGTTAAACTTATCAAAAGCCTTACCTTGCACCGCACTCCCGACGCCTCAAACTATTATGAAAACACGAAGAAAGGAAAAACCCCCATGGCATTTACATTGTTCTGGTATTATGAATTCCGAAATAGGAAGTCCGAAGAATTCAGTCTGCACACCAATAGCTTCGATGAGGGATTCAAACTTGTTAGCTTTGCATTGGAAAGAAACATGGACGTGCTAGGAATCAGATTCACAAACAAAGATATCGCAAAGGACACGTGGATGACCCTGATCAGCAGAAAAAAACCTAACTAGATATTGTGATAATCGGTGAAATGCATGTCTCTCCCTTGTGATTAACTTGCGATGATGCGTGGTGCAAATATAGACTCGGATCACCAAGTTGTTGCAGCAATGATACTATATTGCAAATTTTGTAATGCTATGGATGCTGCATACAAGACTTCGCTGGAGCCAAAGGTAACGCTTACGGTGAGGAATTATATAAGGAAAGAAAGGCGAAACGCCTCTGCAAGCCTCTTTGGAGGAGAAGATCGTGGGCAAAAATATCGAAAAATTCAAAGATATCAATTTACGTTAGTGTATCTTACATCAAATTCGGCTCAAGATGAGAAAAATGTTTTTTTTTTATTTATTGTTTGATATTTTTGGTCAAATTCAGTCTTTCATAGGATGACGTGTTTCGAACTCCATGACGAGTTCATCTTCAGACCCCTTTGTGACGAACTGATGCACAATGGTACATCATCAGCTGTATATATATCTACAATTATGTCAAACATATGCATGTGAAGTAGATATCAGCCGAAAATGTCCAGCATAGTTATGAATTTGACCATTGATAACCAAACATGAGAATGGAGGATATTTTTATTATTCAAATCGGTCCACGCGTTCTCAGATGATGGCCTTATATGTATAATGTATAGATTGGTTTTTTTAGATTTTATTTTTAGTTGGCTTGGTAGATTTTTAAGTACGTGGTTGAGAAATGGGACCTCTACCAACCCCCTTATGAAAACAAATCTACTTTTATAACCAAGGGTATAAACATTTGTTTCATATACCACTGTATCAACGTCCGCTGTTTGTTAGCTTGATTATCGTATACTCGTTGTTTCCCCCCAAAGTGCCACTGACGTTGATGATGTTGATAGAGCGTTTGCTCTACTGAGCACCTAACGATAAATCAATCAATTGTTGCTTTAACCTCTCTCGGCCTAATTCAGCTGACTGTTTTATCGTGAGCACGACACTACACGACAACATGCGAAATAAAGTTGTGGATTGTTAGTAATACATACAAGGGAAACAAAGTTTTGTCGTTAAGCTTCTGTTAACGACTGAATACGACGAATAAAAGAGAGCGCATTCAAAGTGAAATACTTTTGAAAGTCACAATACTCGTATCGCAGCTTAGGAAATAACACGTATGAGCGCTGACATTCAACTTCAATTCGTGCACAAAATGTACTACATTCTAGATGCAGTTGTTTTCTTTTGTGTTATCCGTTATACTGATAAACTTCCCACAATGTGTAAGACAACAACAACAA
Source organism: Muscina levida (assembly GCA_964034835.1). Classification (NCBI taxonomy): domain Eukaryota; kingdom Metazoa; phylum Arthropoda; class Insecta; order Diptera; family Muscidae; genus Muscina; species Muscina levida. The sequence continues at coordinate 27,941,820 of OZ035882.1, read as the reverse complement.
CAAAACTGATGATTTATCTAAAATAATATAAAGGATGCTAATAGCAGTTGTTGCAAGGTTGCCAGTTGTTTTTGTTGCCTCATTAGGATTAAACGAAATGGTAAATATCTGTAGAAAGTTTTCTATGTTTCACGGAAAATCTTGAGGGAAGCGATAAGAATGCCAAGAACAACAACAACAGTAATTCGATTAAATATGTACGTGATTGCTGCCATGAAATATGTGGAAAAGTGCAAAATAAGAAAGAAATATGTAGCAGAAGGAAGTACTCGTAGTTTGTTAAACGGATTCATAATTGTACCAATAGTTGAGATGTTTTAAATGGGTGTTTTAAGTAAAGCATTTTAGTATATTTCAAAATTAAATATATTTAATCGCGTGTACTGACTATCATGCCAGGGTAGATTCCAATAAATAACTAACTAGTACATCCAAATTTTTGGCGAATTTCATTAAATATGTTGAAATTTTTGAACGGGGTTTCCGCTACGGTTGAATCTTAATATTTTTGCGTAAGAAAAGCAGTCACGTAAATAATTTTTTCTTAAAATTCTAAGGAATTGTATCGCTTATTCAAAACTGTTCCATTTTGTCGTGAGAATTTTAATTCTAAAAACATTAAAATATATTTCATAACAAAAAAACAAAATATTTCCTAGAATTTTTTGATGCTTAGAATGGAATTTAAGTTCTATAAATTTCTCGTCTTTCTCTCCTCTGTTGCCCAGAATATTGGCGATACGCACTCCAGCCTTCAGTTTCAGTTATGCACTACAACGATATATTATCGTCGTTGTAGTTGTCATTGTTGTAGTCCCTGTCACATTGTCAGCAGCGATAACGACAAGACAACACTATTTTACCATTACGCGAACCGTCAACAACAATATCGTGAGAGTGGCATTCGAAATGCAATGATAAACAACAACAACACAGCCGTAATGATGTATTATACAAAGCTGCAGTAAAGCAGGTCGAAAACTACAACAACAACAACCGTAATTTAATGCTCAAACAATCAAAAAGGGGAAGCATCTAACTAAGCTAAGAAAGAATTTCCTTGATCTAAAGCAGCTACACAATAGTAGATGAGTTTGTGTATTGTTATCTGGCATAATGAAAAACTTAGTTGCTATTAATGAGTGGGGTTGAGACTGCTATTGCACGAAACAACTAAAAGCAACTAATAAGAAAATACATACAAAGATGCCAAGTAAGTTGCAGGCAAGGGGATACAGGGTTTGACTTTAACCTTTGTTTGAAATTCTGTGCTTTCTTTTCGAAATACTTCATACAGATGTAGTTAGGTCCTTAGATAAAGGGAAGTCTTATTTGGTCGAACCAAAAAATTATGGTAGAAATGATTTTTTGAAATAGAAGGAAAATATTTTTCATTGATTTTAAGAAAAATTACTCTATGCTACAGAATCAAACTTTTTATAAAACACCCTAACGTCATTATATGGGTTCGATAGCACAACAGGAGCTGAGTAAAACCCTTGCTCAGTTTGGCTGGATTGGCTACCAAATTTTTTTTTGGCCCCTTAAACTTTTTGAAATTCCTTGGTTCCTTTGAACAAAGGTTACATCAGTTTTTGGCCAACAGTTCCTACAGTTTTTTAACCTAGCGCTCTCTCTTCTTAAGCAAAGTTGTAGCTAATATCCCGCTTAAGAAATCGATATAATAGAATTTCCTAAAAAATTTAGACTTCTTCTTATTCTTCTTTAATGACAGCAACAACAGAAATGTATCCATCAGTAGCCGCACGTGTAATAGTATTCCAAGCGCTTCGGTCTTTTGCGCTCCGTAGATAGTTCGTCACACCAAGCTTAGCTAACAGCTCTTTCACCTGGTCCATCCATCGGAGTTCTAGCAGCCTCTTCCGGCGCCGCCCATCGAGTTTATTGCCGAAGACTTTTCGAACAGGAGCGTTTTCGTCCATTCGTACAACGTGTCGAAACCAGCACATTCGGTAAATTTTAACGCGTTTGACTACGTCGATATCGTTGTACCGTTCACGATGATGGGTCCAAATAATTTGCGGGGTATTTTTTTTCCTCTCGAAGACTCCCAGAATAGATTGATCCGCTTGTGTCATTACCCAGGATTCTGCGCTGTAGAACAAGACAGTTAGGATCAGATCCTGGTAGAGCTGTATCTTTGTTCTTCGATCGAGCGCTTTGTCGTTAAATCGCTTGCTTAGCACATAGTAGCTGCGGTTTGCGATCAATACTCGTCTTTGGATTTCCAGGCGGACACTATTAATTTTGTTTATGGCGGAGCCAAGGTAGACAAAATCATTTACCACTACAAAGTTATAGTTGTCAACGTTCACGCAGCGTCCGAGACGAGTTGACTCTTTGTTCGTTTAAACAAAAAACTTGGTTTTGTCGTCTTAAAAAACACTAGACCAGTATGGGCTTTAGTCTTTCACATAACACACTAGACAGGACCTTGTATGCGATGGGTAAAAGGCTAATCCCGCGATAGTTGGTACACACACTTGGATCGCCTTTTTAAAGCACTGGACATAGGACACTCAGATTCCAATCATCGGGCATGCATTCCTTGAGCCAAATCGTGTAAAGAGCTCTGCCGGCAGTCCATCGGCTCCCACAGCTTTATTATTTTTAAGCCGTGCAATTGCCGTGCTGATCCCGTTTTGGCTCACTGGTGGGACAGTCTACTCCATCGTCGATGATTGGTGTGATTTTGTCGCTTATGCTGCCTTCGGAAATAAGTATAGATTGAAAGTGTTCCCTTCATACTTGCAGCACACTCTGAGTGTTCCTGACCAGATTTCCGTCTCTGTTCTTACAGTTGGGGATTCCTGTTCCAAAACCTTTGATTTTAACCCTTTGGTAGAACTTTCGGGCTTCACCTCTATCCCTGTAGTTTTCGATATCCTGGCTCCCTCTTTTCTTGTACAGGCGATTTTTCCACCTGAACAGGCGTTTCATCTCCCTCCTTTTTTCATTTTAACGCTCCGTTACAGCACGCGTCGCCATTGGCTGCAGTTTTGCCTTGCATTTCATCAGACATTTCGCGACATATATCATCGTGCCAAGGCTTGTTTGTCTGAGCGTGGCTTTTCATAACCGCAATATGCTGCCAATGTGTGTCGGGAACATCAGAGCAAGGGGGTTTGTTTGGAGTAATTGAGATAGTTGGTTGGAATAGGCATTGGCTATGTCGGTGGTATGCAGCTTTGTGATGTCTGGCTTCATTTGCGTTTGATTACGAGTATTTAAGCTCTACTGAATCGAGACTTGCATGCAACTAGGTCGTGATCCGAGTCAATATTTGCACCGCGCATCACACGGACGTCCATAACGCTTGAGCTATGCCTTCCATCAATTACCACGTGATCAATATTTTGATCGAGAGATATCCAGGTTGCCTTGTGGATATCCATATCCACGGGAATCTGGTTCCACTAACAACAATGTTTTTTGCCTACGCGAAGCTAAGTAGTTTGAATCCGTTATCTGAGGTGTTGTTGTGCAGACTGAATTTCCCGACTGCAGAACCAAGAGCATCTTCCCTTCCTATTTTAGCATATACATCTCCCAGAACAATTGTAATGTCATGTACAGGGCAGCGGTCATATATCTCCTCCAGGCGCTCATAGAATGCATCTTTAATGTCATCGTCTTTGTTTTCCGTCGGGTTGTGTACACCCGGATGCGAATAGTGGCTATTCGGTCACTTACAGGGTTAATCCGCCAGACAAGGTGTCGAATTCTCTTGCCGACTATGAATCCACATCCAAATTCGTGTTTTTCTGCATGGAAACTGTAAAAGAAGTCACAAGTCTTTCGTCGTGTACATCCCTGTCGCGTCCGTCTCATTTCCTGTAAGGCGGTGATGTTGGCCTTGTATTTGTAGAGGACTTCCGTCAGTTGGATGGCGGCACTTGATCTATACGGTGTTCTAACATTTCGGGTGGATATCCTCAAATCAAGGTACTTAATTCGTTTGCGGTGGTAGTCAACATTTTGGGATGTCCACTTTATTCTTAACTCACTTCTTTACATTGTAATAGTTCAAACGTCGGTGACGGGTTGCAATCCCAGCGCACCACGTCGCAGTTTTTTCATCCTGCCAGGATTTTATTACAGCCGCCGATTCTGGGTCAGACGCTGACAAGAGTACCGCTCACCTTTAGCAGATGTACCTTCGTTTTGAGTTTCAGCTCTCACAGTTAGCCGTGCGCTGACGGCTATCAAAAGCATTCTTCCAGGCGTCACCTCGTAGAGATACTCGGTCCGCATTAGTACCACGAATGCGAAACTCTGTAAGTAGACTTAAAGGGTATTTGACAATGATCACTTTGGGTTTACCAAGTTAAACCGATTAGAAGCTTTGCCTTGCATCACTCTCCCGACGTTAAAATTGTATCACCTCCAAAAAACTTCGACATCAGTACAGAAAATGAATTTGCTTATTTTTGTTTTTGCTTCCATACCATGCATGTGATATAGAAGAGCTTCGCCCATTTGTGTGAATTAACATGCATCTATTTCTAGACTCACAGCATGGGGCCTAGTATGAACCCACATTTGTGTGAGTTAACAAGCTTTTAGACTCACACAGTTATATGATAATTCTGATCGTCGACTTGTCTTGAGAAATATTTACTTGCCAGCAGCTGATAGCTCGAAAATACAACGAAAATAAATCACACGGAAATTGATAACACCCATATTCATATCAAATAGTTTATTGCAGTTTTCTTGTTGACCAACCTCTACCACACAAATGAAAATATGTGTGCACAACGCAAACCTGTCACAGCTTAGCATCGCTTTACACACGCCGCCACGATGTGTTGACTGCGCTAAACACCTAGCGATAAATCAATCAACTGCTATCATCGACATATCGCTAACGCTGCAAGAGTTCACTTGTTAATGCCACTCAACGCTGTCAACATGAGGTATAGTGTGAAGTGTGAAATAGTACTAAACATGACTCAAACTCTTCCTAATGGCTAAACTGTTGTGGTTACGACGGCATTGATAAGTCAACACGAGTAGTGTCTCAGTACAATGCTGTACTTCACGTAAAAACCCATTTGGACGTTTCAATGCCTAAGGGATGCCATTGTTTAACGAAGTTCACATTTCGCCTATGTTTGATATCCCTTTCTAACATACACTTAAAATGCGCATCAATTTTTACAATGACAAATATTTAAACTTCATTCGCCTTGTTTACCAAACAAGTAAATGAGGTTCCTGCTTGTAGCCTACTTGCTGGCATGTCTTTGCGTATCCGTAACTTAAATTGACTAAAAATCACTTGCAGGCAGGCAGGCATATGACAACTTGACAAATAGGCGAATCGTTTTCTACTTTTCTCTGTTTTTTTTTTCTCTCCGCGCCAATTTATCTGTACAAAGCACAAGATTCCAACGAAATTTACAATGGGCACACAGAGCTGTCGTTGGTGGAGTACGTGATTGACTCCGCCGCATTCCTTTTTATTATCATTTTCATAGCACAAGTTTGCTTCAAAGAAGTAAAGGCAAATGTATTTGGAAAGTTGTGTAAAGCTTGCTGTCGCTTTGGGTTTGTCGAATACAGCGAATGGCACGTACTTGATATTGATGATGTCGTTTAAATAAGTTGTTCATTGCACAGTTGTAAATGCAATTGCCGTAGAGCATTTTTCCTAAGGAATATTGCATATACTAAATCAATTGAAATAAAACAAAAACTTCTTATAAATGCTTTGCATATATTTGGTTGTGAACTTTATGCAGTAGTAGGAACATTTGGCGTAAGTGCACAATATAAGTCGGGTTTGAATGTAAAGACAATTATACTGTCTACATTTGTCCTAACTATAGTTTCCTTTTTCATAGTGTAATTGCCAAAATCATTTGTACAGGAAGAACAAGATACATGAATTTACATTGATATTCTTTTACATATCATAAACGATATCTATATATATAAAAATGGTGGCAAAAATGTATAGTAATTCATCAATTGAGAACGGCTGGGCCGATTTTGCTCAAACTTTTTTTCAGTTGTTCGTTGTTACCAGGAGAAGGTTTATGCGAAAGAAAATTTTGGAAAAATCTTCCGGAAAAGTCGGAAAATCGAAAAATTGGAAAAATCGAAAATTGCCTTTTTGTATGGAATTTTGTGTGCAATTGTTACAGAATGGCTTTTCGAATAGAAAAATGATTAATTTTTGTTGAAAAATGCGGAAAATTCCGGAAAATTTCGAAAAATTTAAAAAACAATTTTTACGAAATTTTGCATATTATCGTGTGACTATAGTTTTGGACGATGTAACAGTGAAAAATATCGAATAATTATTCCGAAATGAATTTCCGAATGGGAAAATAGAAAAATTCTCGGTGGAAAACTCGGAAAATTCAGGAAAAACTCGAAAAATTTGGATTTTTTCGGAAACATTTTGCACCGCAAATTGAATTTTTGTATTACATTTTGTGTGTAATTGTTTCGTTATGGCTTTCCGGTTGGAAAAATAGAAAATTTTGGTTGAAAAATTATGGAAAAATTCCAAAAATTTAAATTTTTGTTCGACGAATTTTACATTCTGTTGTAAGTTTTGATAATTTTGAATGATATAATTGTGAAAAATTCGGATAATTATTCCGAAATGACTTTTCGAATGGAAAATTAGAAAATTCTTGGTGGAAACCTCGGAAAATTCCGGAAAAAATCGAAATTTTTTGATTTTTTCGACGAAATTGTTCATTGCATCGCTTGATTTGATGATTTTTGAAAAATTTATTATGATGCTTGAAAAATTTTGGAATATTGTGAAATTTATTATGTTAAAATATTAAATGCAAAATGGTAGAACAATTTTAAAATCTTCTGCATAAGCATAATGCATTGGTCCGATTGTTCAAAACCACATTGAATACAATGCATTATGACGTCCACAAAATCATTATCAGAGAAGACAAGAGACCATTTGGAAGCCTTGTAAGACAATTGAATGCTCCCACTATAAATGAAGACGGAATTGTTCTCAAGCTTCGGGATGTTGGAAAAGGTGGACGAAATGGCTGACGACATTTGCACAGAGTTTGCACGACAACATCCAATTTCGATCTTGAAATTATCTTCTGATCAAAGACATTTCCGTGCTAATGTGTGGCAGTCTACTGTCAAAATTGGGAATACCAGCGTAAAATCGTTCAACGCATGATGCATTCAATCGCGAATTGCAACAAGAACAAGACTTTGATCGAGTTGAGCTGACTGAAAGAGTCCGAACAAATGTGGCCCTCTTAAATGCCGAGCAAATGAATGTGTACGATTCAATGATGAAAGTTGTTGACATTGAAACGTCAAGGGAATCTTTGCTGTGTGGGCGTAAATAGCAAGATGATCAATAAATAACTAAGGAATCCATAGATAATACTAATAAAGTGTATAGATAGAATTAATTACACTATGCCACAGACGCAAAGTCGTTGATTATGAAGCTGATGGTTAAGGGAAAATTTTAGATACATATTAAAAATCAAATTTGAACAATCTACTTTGTGTTTAATATAACAACAATTCAGATATATTTGTGTTATTGACTTATTTTCGCAATTTATTGACTTATTTTTCGAGAACTATATTGTACTCCTTAGAAAGAAAGTCTCAGCTTCATTTAAGCAGATTTGAGATATGTTACTTCTACCTTCTATATCTTCAGGGTCTTAAGGAAATATAGTTAAAAAATGATTCCAATATATTTTTGAAATTTTTCAGAACTATTTAATTTTTGGTTCGAATGATAGAGAACTTAAAAGTTACATGCCTCAAAACTATTAAGGTTTAGATGTGACTTTCTTTCTTAGGAGGGCAGTATACCTTATAAGCGGAATATGGATATAAATAGCATGTGTTTATTAAAATAACAAAATTAATCAGACCAACGCAAAATGTTTTTTTGGAACACCGCTTTTTGTGCGTATGGTCTATGCAGCCGAAGACGATTTTCTTGGCATGCCCGTCTGTGCTTTCTTCATAACTGCTACGTTTGTAATCTTAATGATGTTCTATCGAGTGGAGTGTATTCATTTCGTATACTTTCATATCTATATCCTTTTGACCATTAAAAATACTTCCTATTCGAAGCATCGGGACCGGCCGTGGCATAGTGGTTAGAACACGCGACTACCATGCGGGAGATCGCAGGTTCAAACCTGGCTCCAGTCATCTTAAAAGAAAAAAAAAAAATAAATTTTTCTTTCATTGTCGGCTCCCCTCGAATGTTGTTGACAGCAACTTCGCAGTATTAAGCGTCGATTCAATCTTCGTGTCTAGTAAGATAACGTTCTGAAGATATGGAGAGAACATTTCGCAAATATACTGGACAAAGACACCACTCCAGAAGACCCCGCTCCAATCCAAGACGATGGTATTAGCTGTCCAGCTCCGAGCCAGAGCGATATACGTGCGGCAATATTCCGCACGTATATTTAGCTAATGGAGAACATCTGGCTAGAGAAGAGCATGCCCAGGAATTGGACTCTCAGCCAGTTTGTCCCATATACAAGAAAGGAGATCTTAGTGAGTGTAAGAACTACCGTGGAATAAGCCTATTACCGATTGCGTACAAGGTCCTTTCGAGCATATTGTGTGAACATCTAAAGCTAATTGTAGAGAAACTAATTTGACCTTATCAGAGCGGCTTTAGACCTGGTAAATCTACGACGGATCAAATAACTTTACGAAAAATCCTGAAAAAAACTCATGAAAAGCAGATCGAAACCTACCACCTCTTTGTCGACTACAAAACTGCCTTTGAGTCTCCGATATGGGTTAGGCTATATGAGGCCATGTCTGAGTTTGGTATTCCTGCAAAACTAATTCGACTTTGAAGATGTATTTTGGAAAACACCAAATCCTCTATTAAGATTGTAAGGTTCACTCTAAATCATTCAACACGGAAAGAGGTCTTAGGCAGGGTGATAGCTTGTCCTTTACACTTTTTTATATAGTTATGGAGAAGGTGATGAGAAAGGCTGGTGTCAACATGTCTGGCACCATATTCCACAAGAGACACATGCTACTAGCCTATGCCGATGATATATACATCATTGGCCGAAATCTGCGGGATGTTACTGCAGTTTTCCCATCACTAGGAAAGCAGACATAGGTAAAGCGGCCAACGAGAACTAAACAAAAATAATGAATTCGATGAACAAGGAGTCCTTCCGATCGAGACGCACCGTCAGCAAGAAAAATAATATCAGACAAGAAATCAAGCGGAGAATTCTGCTCGTCAAAAGATGTTTTAATGGAGTTCCCCAGCAGTTTAGTAACATCACCTTATCTCGGGATACTAAAAAACAGCTATATTAGGTGTGAATTTTACCTATTCTGTTGTATTGTGCCGAATCTACAAGAGTCCGAATCCAACGACTACGATAGCTGTGACATGTCGCCAGGATGGATGTAAATGCTCCTGAGAGGTAGGTGTTTGAAGGCGAACCTAAAGGACTGCGCAGAGAGGGAGACCCAAAATTCTTAACAAGGACCAAGTAGACGTAGACGATGTGCCGGCATCAGATAGGATTAGCTGGAGAACGCCTCGTATTTATGAACCACGTTTGTTAGTTGTAATGGGCCATTTAAGTAAGTATCTTTACACCTGTTACGTTTGTAATCTTCATGATGTTCTATCATTTCGTATACTTTCATATCTGCAATCTTTTCTTCGTTAAAAATACTTCCAATTATTAGCATTCAGTGAAAAAAAATTAATTTTCAATAAACCATTGATATGATTTATATTCTTCCAAACATCTTAAAGCATGGAAGTATACCAATACATCCACAAAAACCTTAAAAACTCTTATGACCAAAGGCATAGATGCCATAAGAGAATGAATAGTTTAAACCTGAATTTGAGCAGCTTTATGTGTCCTGTATCTTATATTATATGAAACAGGCACACAGAAGTGAAAACAGTATGTGCGTGTGTTTTACAATTCCTCGAAGAAATAACATTTTTATGAAACGTGCAGGTAACCGTAAAATATTTTAACTGAATTAGGCAATACAAACAAATGAAAATGAAAGAAATAAATTTGGTGGCAAGGGTAGGCAAACAAAAGTGAAATAATAGTAAACACCGGAGATACATAAATATATGGTACGATAGTGTACATTAGGGCGATTCAAGGAGGTAGAGAAAAATAATTTAATTGAATTATTGACTGCCTTAGGTAATATTACACCTACAGTTGTGTTTGATTGCAAAACAAAACTGTGATACTAATAGTACTATGTGAACTCTATTTCTCTATGAGCAGGTTTTTAAAATACGAGAGCCCTATTAACGTGATCTGCTTTAAACATTATTAATTCAATACATTCGATTTTTGAATCCCCCTACTGTTCATTTCCCCACAAGCCATAATGTTAACCATTATAAGTTTATGCAGACATATGCCAAAGATGCTCCATTAGCCTTTATAATGTTCGTCATGGGGCACATTGGTGAACATCAATATCCTGTGCCAACAATTGCGGTTGAAATGTAAATGTGGGATTTGTGGTCTTACTTGGAGAATATTTATTTTTATTTTATGCCTAGCAATAAAATTCATATGTTGGCCACAATTTACAAAATCAAATCAATAACATTTTAATAGGCAAATTTTGGTAAAAACAACTAAACATTTGAACAATAAATTAGAATTTAATAGCAGATGGGATTTATATGCAATACCACACAATCAAATGTTTAGTAATTTATGGCTCTAGCACTGGTTACTAAATCATAACTGTTAACCCACAACTGACAATAAATTGTATACAGACTTGCAAAAAGGCATGAAAAGCTAATGAGGATCAAATTTGGTGGTTTACTGACTTTCTTAGAGTGCCGGCACCAATATTTACTCAAAAGTTCAAGTTAAAACAATGAGCAGAAGGTATTTTAATAAAAATATGCAAATTTTGTACAGTCATAATATGGGAGAACTTTTGCCAATTGACTGGTCTATTTTAATGATGCTTTTAAGAAATTATTACTAGACCAATGCCAATAAACTTAAAAAACTTAATTTCCCTTTGCACCCCATGAATGAGGTATGGGATAGCTTCTCGCGTTGTTGTGAATTAACACGCTTTCTATTTTTAGATTCACAACTAACGGCACCTACTTATTTATCGATGAATGCGAACGTCACTGTTTTTGAGAAGCTCTTAGTAGACACGACGATTGAATCGACGCTTAATACTGCGAAGTTGCTGTCAAACAACATTCGAGGGGAGCCGACAATGAAAGAAAATTTTATTTATTTTTTTCTTTTAAGATGACTGGAGCCAGGTTTGAACCTGCGATCTCCCGCATGGTAGTCGCGTGTTCTAACCACTATGCCACGGCCGGTGCCAATAAGTTACGTGTTTTAATCATCAATCAACTGCCTCCCGTTGCATAACATTTAAGACATCCAACTAGAGTGTTCAAATAGCCCCTTTTTTCAAAAACCCGATTTCCGAGTTATTCGAAAAATTGATTTTTTAGAAAACTCGGATTTCGAATACAGCATTTGAAAGAAAACCGGTTTAACCGGATTTTTTCGGATTTTTCCTAAAAAGTTGAAAATAAAAAAAAGAGCTGGGATTAACAAAAAGCATTTTTTTAGAAATGTGTTGTTTTATTTTGTGTTTTTACTTTAAAATAAATTTTTGGAATCTCTTATTTTATTTTTTAAAGAAGTTTAAAGTATAGTATGGGAAGGAATACATTTTTTAAATATTTTTAACTAACTGACCCAGCAGACTTCGTCCTGCCTCCAAATTTTTGTAAAATATGTTGAGTGTAGTTGAAATCTAATAACGATTGGTTTATTTCTTAGACCTCTCAAATATTTCAATTTAAAGGGCGAGGTTTTCCCGGACAAATTCTGTTCTTCGTATATCTTAAAGATTATTATATATTATTATAAGAATTGCTAAAACAGATCAGCAGTGTCGTCCAGGATATGATAAAAACTTACTTATTGATAGGCATATATTCTAAAACCACATTTTTAAGTCGATTGACTGACATATAACTCTCTGCGTTGGTGTACTGGGTGATTGTACCTTTTTATCCTAAGGAGTACGAATTTCCAAAAATGCCTTCATTAGGCTCAGCAACCCCATTAACCGTAAGGTCTGGGTGATATCAACAGTTATTCCTATTTTCGTTATTGTCCCCTAAAATTTCGAAATGGGAAAAACCACTTTGTGAAGCTCTCCAATTCTGTTGGAAGTGCGCCATTATAAAAGTTAGTCATTCTTCTTTAAGCCTTTTTGCAGTCTGGGTGACCATCTACAGCCAATCCTTAACTTTCACTGAAATTTTGGGACAAATGGGATCAGCCGTTTTCACAATTAGTGGTGACATCAAAATGTACATCTTTTTTTATATATACAGATGATGTTGAAAAAGTGACTAAATGACATTCCAAATATAACACAGCCAACTGGTTCCAAACATACAATCAAAATTTTCTCATGCCAAAAAATCATATATTTTAAGTTTAAGTAAAATCGGGCAATCGATATAAATTCTCGAAATAATTCAACCCCAGCCAAATCAACTGCGGGTCCATATATACAAAAAAATTCTCATAATAAAACAAATATACATTCTAAATTTCAGTCAAATTGTTTAATTTGTTAAAATTTTCATTATAATTCCACCATAGCGACACCTACCGGGTCAATTTATTCAAGGTTCCACAAACATAAATACTAAATTTCAGTTAAATTGGTACATGCATTCAAATTTTCGATATAAATCCACCCTAGCGCCATCTACTGGGTCCATTTGTACATACGATTTTTTCTAATGATCAAACAAATATAAATTCTGAATTTCAGTTAAATTGGCCCATTCGTTAAAATTTTGATTGTAAACCGACCCCAGCGCCACCTACCGGGTCCATTTGTACATAAAATGTTTTCTCATGATCAAACGAATATCCATTCTAAATTTCAGTTGAATTGGTACATGCATTCAAATTTTCGATATAAATCCACCCTAGCGCCACCTGGATTTGATTTTTTTTAACACAAACAATCTACGTAAAATTTAGAATCGAATAAAAAAAAAGTCAGCCAAATCGCTCCAGCAGTTCTCTAGTGATGGTATGACATACGAGGACCATTTCATTTTTATATATATAGATTTTGTTTAAAAATAATTTTTAAGAAGTAGTATGCAATTTAGGTGTTCTATTTTAAGTCTATTCTTCTGTTTCGTTTTTATAAAGCTTGATACAGAAAACACGCACTCACTTATTGTGGAAGTATGATTTATTGACAAAAACGCATTTAAAAGGATGTTCAGCTTTTCTGTCTTTTTTTTAAATCTATCGAAATAGTTAAAATCATCATATAGTCTTGTGTCAATGCAATTGGTTTTATCCTGTTTAAATCGTTGCAAAGACTACCATTAGGGGATTCCTTCATCTCACAATCTAAACTGTTACTAGACTCTGCCCTTTTTGGGGAAATTGCAGGATAAAGTTTTTAAAAAGTTCGTTCGCATATTCCACCGTTTCCGCCTTTTTAGAATACTTTACACAGGATGAGCTTGTAGAATATTTTCCGAAGTTAAGATATATAATAAGGCTATTCAACGTTTGTATTCTTCTTTCCTTAAATCTTGCTATAATTTTGTCTCGCAGCATATGCAGAATCCATATTTTTGAGCTGTTAAACGCATATACTCCTTCAGCGTCGATTAGAGTCGCTGAATCATTTGATAATTTTTTAATTGCGAGCGCTAAAGGCTGAAGCGCTGAGCTTAAATCTCTCAAAATTTTTATTTCTTGTAAGCGCACGGTTGAGATAAGGAGCTCCACCGGTGTTTCACATCGACAATGAGCCTTAGTTCTTTATTGTGCTCCTGGAAAACATAGCTCTGCAATTTTCTTTGTTTTTCGCTCGACTTGTTAAATGAATTAACATGCTTCCACAATTTTACGATAATTTAAGACACGTTTTTAATGAGCTCGTATGATCCACTTTGACAGCGAGATCCACTTTGACTTGTTGATCCAGATTTTTGTAAATAAATTTGAAAGCTGCATTCGACAGTCCGATATGACAGAAATTGTTGGATGCTATGGCTGAGTTTGGTATCCCCGCGAAGCTATTTCGGCTTTGCGGGATGACTCTAACTGACACAAAGTCTTGAGTGAAAATTGGCATAAATCTGTCAGAGCCATTTTCTACCAAGCGAGGCTATAGACAAGGCGATAGTCTGTCCTGCGATCTCTTTAACATCGTAATGGGGATAATCATGCGGAAGGCTGCATTAAACAGAAATGGTACCATCTTCAACAAAAGTCACATGTTGCTCACGTATGCTGATGACATAGATATTATTGGACGTGGATTGCGAGATGTTACTGCGGCTTTTTCGAGCAGTCGGCTGAAGTGGGTCTGGTGATAATCGAGGATAAAACCAAGTTATTTGTTTTAACCAACAAAGAGTCCACTCGTCTGGGACTCTGCGTGAACGTTGACAACTATAACTTTGAAGTGGTAGATAATTTTGCCTACGATGGCTCTGCCATAAACAAAAATAATAATGTCAGCCTGGAAATCAAAAGACGAGTATTGATCACAAACCGCTGCTTCTATGCGCTAAGCAAGCGATTTAACGACAAAGCGCTCTCTAGAAGAACAAAGATCCAGCTCTACCAGACTCTGATCCTACCTGTCTTGCTCTACAGCGCAGAATCCTGGGTAATGACACAAGCGGATAAATCTATTTTGGTAGTCTTCGAGAGAAAAATACTACGCAAAATATTTGGACCCATCATCATTAACGGCGAGTACCGTCATCAAATGAATCGTGAGCTGTATGAGCTGTACAACGACATCCACGTAGTCAAGCGCGTTCAAATAGGCCGAATGCGCTGGCTTGGACACGTTGTACGAATAGACGACAACGCTCCGGCTCAAAAAGTCTTCGGCAAAAAACTCGATTGTCGGCGCAGGAGGGGCGACCAAAACTCCGATGGATGGTCTTTTGGCACGGAGCACAAAAGACCGAAGAGCTCGGAATACTTTTCTACGTGCGGCTACTGATTGATAAATTTCTGTCTTTGCAGCCATTAAACGAGAAGAAATCAATTTGAAATTGCATTTTAAAATTTTACAAAGCTTCTAAAAACATTCTCGTTTACAAAATGTAAAAAGTTTTTTCTAAATGAATTTCAAATTCAATTTTACAATTTTTACTTTTTCAATAACTCCTTTTACCGGTCTATTCTGACGTGGTTACAATAGTCACCACGGTTACAATAGACTACTTTGGTTACAAAATCAAAAAATCGGTATTCCGAATCCTTGTTACCGTGACAATTGTTACAAAAATTGTTACCTGCCAAAAAAGAGGTAACAAGGTGGTTTCAGCTCTTTGGAATACTATTTTGAGATGTAAAAAAAAATGTTCAATTACACTATGTCACAAAATTTCAAAAGTTTCTGTATCCGGGACAATTAATAATACATTCTAATGTAAAATTTCACGCTAAATTCAAATCTGCTGTCAGATATGTGGAAAGTAGAACAGTTTTTGAGATGACATCGGTGAACTTAAACCAGAGAAAATGGCATTTTAGTAGACCTATCTTTTTTCAAAACACTAAAAATGGAAATTTGACCATATCACAAAAACTGTTCTACTTTTCACATATCTGAGAGCAGATTTGAATTCAGCATGAAATTTTACATAAGGATCAACTATTTAGAAGCTGGAATCAAAAATTTGTTGCATTGTGTTATTGAAGTCGTAGGTAAAACACTTTTAGCCCTTTTTTCTATGGAAATGTAGTGGCAAAATGTATGGAAAGGGAACAACCGCCATGAAACCTTTGGGACGGCTGTGACCAATTCTCCAAGACACAGTATTTGTCCAACATTTTCGACTGTCCACTTAACTGGGATATGTGTCGTCTCCTTATGCTCAGTCAAATGTGTATAAATATCTAAAAAGTAAAAATATGCTTACTTTTTGTGTATTGTGGTTTCATTTTTCGTTTTTAAAATTCAAAAATTAGCTGTGAATTGTCAATAATTTACATTTCACCACAAGGTGAACTTCTTCTTGTTACCTAAATTGCCAGAATATCCGTAACATGAATTGGTTACAAAATTGTAACAAATTTACAGTGACAAATTTTTGTAACCAAATTATTAGAATAGGGCCGTTAGAGTTAGAACGAGGCAATTTAATAAAAACCGAGTACCCGAAGGAAAACAGGATGCCGAAATGTAATTATAATAAAAATTTGTATGCTTGTGTTTTGTAATTCAATTTAATTACTATAAATAATAAAATTAAACAAATTCTCTTCAAAAACATTTAAATAATATGTATTATTGCGAACTTGTGCATTAATTCACATATATGTAAATGAAAGTGGAAATGTATTTTGTTGTAGCTGCAACACATATTTTACACATTATAATGAATATTTATGAGCAGTTCTATGTGGTATCTGCACACAAGTGTTCTCTCATTTAAATATAAGTAATCAAGTTTTTTTTTTTGTTGACCATGATATTAAATACACCATTTACCATAGGAAAAAGGTGAAGGAGAAATTTTTAATTCATATGGTACTTTCACACATATGTGTAGAGGAAAGACACTATTTTCTGTCGAACTTTAGTTCGAGAAAACAAAAATGGACGAAATGAAACGCGTTTGGAATTAGAGATTTTCTATTTTTCCTACGATTGAAAATTATTTACCTTTCGAAAGTAATCGTTGGACCACGATCGGACCGATGGGTATATTCAGTTTGTTTTTCCATTTGTAACGCCTATAAAGAGTCGTGTTGGGCCTTACATCATCTATATATATATAAAAGGCTTGAGTGAGTGATTGATCACTTCCCAACCCAAACGGCTAAAGCTAAAACCTTGAAATATAGCATTTGTAGAAAGAGGGCCACGCCCCTTTTCAACAAAATCGTTATATGGGCTTTATAAATGGAACGATTGCAATTAAATTGTTTTGGTGTGATTCAGTCCATAGGGCCTCTATCATACGCTTCATGAAAACATAGTTAGACGATAGGGTATGACACCGCCCACACAAACTAAAATATCAATCACTCATATCTCACGAGACATTAGAGGTATGAAGATGAGATTTGCTACATATATTACTGGTACAATTTACGTGTTGGTGGGAAATGGGAGTGCCCCTTTTTGAAAATATAGTTATATCGGCGAAATAAATGGACCGATTGCATTGAATTTTTCACTGTGTTTTACTATCTGTGGGGCCTCAATCATAGGCTACATGAAAACATAATTAGACCAAGGGGCGGGGCACCACAGACGAGCCATTATATGTATGCAGATGAGATTCGCTACGTACGTAAATGGTAGAAGGAGAATTTCGTCTAGGTGGGAAATATGCGGTGCCACGCCCCATTTGAAAAAATTGTTATCTCGGTGATATTACTGAACCAATTATAATAAAATTTTCATAATCTTTCTAATATTATAAAGAGAAGCTGTTTGTAAGTTTGTTTGTTTATTTGGGGGTAATCTTTAAACTACTGATCGATTTTGAAAATTCTTACACCAGTCAATAGCTACGTTATCTTTAACTAATTTGTACTTTTAGGAGTAAACACCCCGAAAAGGGGATACAACTGGTACCATAATTCGGACGAAAAGGCGGCTCATATTTATTTTATAGAGTAGTTGTGGGATAACAAAAAAAAAATCGTACTTTAAGGGTTCAAAAGACTGAAAAGAGGTTAAAATTGGTATCATCACCCAGACCAAACTGCCAATAGTAGAGACGCGAAAATTGGAGTGCGTATTTATTTTATAGAGTAGTAGTGCAAAAAGATTTTTCAAAATTTGTACTTTTAGGGCTAAAAAGGCCGAAAAGGGGGTTAAATTTGGTACCATCACCATTTAGGGCTCAAAAGACTGAAAAGAGGTTAACATTGGTATCATCACCCAGACCAAACTGCCAATAGTAGAAACGCAAAAATTGGAGTGCGTATTTATTATATAGAGTAGTAGTGCAAAAAGATTTTTCAAAATTTGTACTTTTAGGGCTAAAAAGGCCGAAAAGGGGGTTAAATTTGGTACCATCACCCAGATCAAACGGCTAAAGTTAGAAGTGCAAAAGTCTATATAGGCTTGCTTCCTAAAAAATGAGAGAGCTGCATAAAGGAATTTTTGGAATTGTATACTTTTAGAACCAAAAAGGGTTACAAATGGTACCGTAACTACGACCAAGCGACTAAAGCTATAATCACGTATATTTATTTGAGCATGCTCCCTATAAAAAAAAAGGATTTTTTAAATTCGTACTTTTAAGGCTAAATGGTCAAAAAGGGGTAAAACTGTCACCAACACTTAGACCAAACGGCTAAAGTTACAATGGCGAATTTCGGTATCGGCTTGCTTCGTATAATAGTAGAGAGCTAGATAAAGAGATTTTAAAAAATTTGAACCTTTAGAACCAAAAAATATTCAAAAAGGGATAAAACCGGTACCATCAACCGGACAAAATTCGAAATTCGTACTATTAGGGCAAAAAAGCACCAAAAAATAAAAAAAACAGTACTATCATTCGGACCAAACTGCACAAGATAGAAATGTTAGTTAATATCTATTTCATAGAGTAGTTGAGCGTTATTTAAGGATTTTTCCAATTTCGAACTTTCAGGGAATAATACTCCGAAAAAGGAATAAAACTGGTACAATCGCTTAGACCAAGTTGCACAAGGTAGAATCACGAAAATTAGGTGTTATTCTTATTCTATTGGGTTGTTGTGCGATTTGAAGGGATTTTTCGAAATTTGTTCTTTGAGGGGCACGGGGCCAAGAAAGGGCCAATTTTAGGTACATTAAAAAAACTTAATTTTCCTTTACACCCCATGAATGAGGTATGGGATCCATGGGATATGGGGGCCGGCAATGAAATAAAAATGTAGATGGCTGAAGTCGGGGATCAAACCACGGATCTCCCGCATGGTAATCAAGTGTGCTAACCACTATGCCACGGCCGGTCCCGTACCATAACCTAGACCAAATGGCTATAGATAGAAACGGTAATATTGGCGTGAATGTTTATTTTATAGGGTAGTGGTGCGATATGAAGGCATTTTTGGAAACTCTAATTGGGGACAGTGGACATGGGTGTGTCATTAAATCAGAGAAATTGCTATTTTGACCAAATGCGTCATCTAAAAATTAAATTTATTGTAAATATTTATTTAAAAGTGATAGAATCATGTGCCTTGCATTCTTACTTACTTAGCTGGTACTTCTATGCAATCCCAGTGGATTATATACCGCACGTAGAAAAATATTATAAGCGCCCCGATCTTCTGCGCTTCTTCTTCAGTTAGTCACACCGAGTTCTGTAAGGTTCTCAGTAACCTGGTCTTTCCAACGGAGTTTAGGTCGCCCTCTTCTGCGCCGTCCATCGAGTTCATTGTCGAAGACTTTTCGAGCTGGAGCATTTTCGTCCATGAGCACAACATGACCTAGCCAACGCAACCATTGCACCTTAATGCGTTTGACCACGTCAATGTCAGTGTACAGCTCGTGCAGCTCATGATTCATACGACGCCGATACTCTCCGTTAACGATGATGGGCCCATATATTTTACGGAGTATTTTTCTCTCGAATACCGCCAGAACCGATTCATCCGCTTGTGTCATAACCCAGGATTCTGAGCCATACATTAGGACAGGTAGAACCAGTATCTGGTATAGCTGGAGTTTTGTTCGTCGAGAGAGGGCTCTGTCATTGAATCGCTTGCTTAGTCCGTAGTAGCATTTATTTGCAAGCAGGATTCTTCTCCGGATTTCTAGGCTGACATTATTTTCTTTGTTGATGGCGGAGCCTAGGTCTACCACCTCGAAATTATAGTTGTCAACGTGCACGCAGTTTCCCAAACGTTCTGTCCTCGTTCACCGTTAGGCCCATTTTCGCTGATTCCTTCTGTATACCTAAGAATGCTGCAGTCACATCCCGCAGTTTTCGACCGATGATGTCTACGTCATCAGCGTACGCGAGTAGCATGTGGCTTTTGTTGAATATAGTGCCACTCGTGTTTACTGCAGCTTTTCTCATTATCATCTCCATCACAATGTTGAAGAGATCGCACGATAGGCCGTCGCCTTGTTTTAGGCCTCGTCTGGTATAGAATGGCTCCGTAAGGTCCTTGCCAATCTTCACTGAAGACTTCGTGTCAGTCAGCGTCATTCCGCAAAGACGTATCAGCTTCGCTGGAATACCAAACTCAGCCATGGCTTCAAGTAATTTCTGCCGTATCGGGCTGTCGAAGGCAGCTTTATTGTCCACAAAAAGATGGTACGTGTCGATCTGTTTCTCTTGGGTCTTTTCCAGGATTTGCCGAAGTGTGAAAATCTGGTCAGTTGTTGATTTTCCAGGTCTAAAGCCGCACTGATAAGGCCCGATCAGGTTGGATAACACTGGCTTTAGTCTCTCACATAGCACACTCGACAGGACCTTATATGCGATGGGTAAAAGGCTGATCCCGCGGTAGTTGGAGCACACACTTGGATCACCTTTTTTCAGCACAGGACATAATACGCTTACATTCCAATCGTCGGGCATGCACTCTTTAAGCCAGACCGTGCGCAGGCGCTGGTGCATGCTCGTTATCAGCTACTCGCCACCGGACTTGAAGAGCTCTGCGGGCAGACCGTCGGCACCGGCTGCTTTGTTGTTTTTCAGCCGCGATATTGCTCTTCTTACCTCGGCTTGACTTGGTGGTGGGCAATCTAAGCCGTCGTCGACAATTGGCGTGATAACTTCACGTGCGCTGCCTTCTGGAACCAGCAGTTGCTGGAAGTATTCTCTCCATATGTGCAGCACACTTTGCGTATCCGTGACCAGATTTCCATCACTGTCCTTACAGGTGGGGAGGCCATTACCGTATCCATTTGCTCTTACTTTCTGGTAAAATTTTCGGGCCTCACCTCTATCCCTGTATCGCTCAATGTCCTCGTTCTCCTGTTCCTTCATCTGACGGTTTTTTCGCCTAAATAGCTGTCTCGCCGCATCCTGTTCCTCAGACGCTATGCGACATTCTTCATCGTACCAGGATTCGTCTGAGCGCCGCTTTTCATATCCTAGCACGGTTGTTGCGGCGGTTGCCATGGAATGCGCAATATGCTGCCACTGTGTATCGGGAACGTCAGAAGTAGAGGCGTTGTGTCGTAAAAGTTGGGAGAGTTGGTCGGAGTAGGCAGTAGCTATTTCTGGGGTTTGCAGCTTCGCGATGTCCAGCTTTCTTTGTGTTTGGTTACGTGCGTTTTTCGCTCTGCTCAATCTTGTACGCACTTTGGCTGCAACCAGGTAATGATCCGAGCCAATATTAGCACCACGGATCACACGCACGTCCATGACACTAGATGCATGCCTGCCATCAATTACCACATGATCAATTTGATTTTTGGTGTTTTGATCGGGGGATAGCCAAGTTGCCTTGTGGATATCTTTGTGCTGAAATCTGGTTCCTTCCCGCTGCGAAGCTAACCAGCCTAAACCCGTTGTCTGACGTGTCGGTATGCAGGCTGAATTTACCGATCAATGGACCAAGAACATCTTCCCTTCCTATTTTTGCATTAAAGTCTCCTAGAACAATTTTAATGTCGTGGCCAGGGCAGCGGTCGTATGTTTCCTCTAGGCGCTCGTAAAATGCATCTTTAATCTCATCGTCTTTATCTTCCGTCGGGGCGTGATGAAAAGTCCGGGAAAAAGGGAAACTCTACTGTTAAAGAATCACAACAAATTATTTGCTTCTTTAAAAGGCGAAACACAAATACGTTGTTTGTTCCATTTTCTCCATTTCATTTTCTTACTCTTAATCCACTTTTCTGCTCATGACAAAACATTAAAAAATTAAAAACCCGGAGCGTTAACAACAATAAAAAAAATAATTACTTTAAGTGAATTATGAGGAAGTTTTCAGCAACTTTCCGTAGCTATGCAAAAACATTTTTTTTTAAAGCCAATACCGGATGCCATGCGGATAAATACCCTTTTACCACACTAGAGTTGCAATGTAAATGGGATGTGGGAAAAACTTTTGTGTACAATGCAACGCATATACATACATTTACTGCATAAGGTGAATATGAAGCACATAAAGTAATTATACTTTTTAACAGGATATATGTTAGCATATACTTAACATGTGGGCATGTAAAAGTTTTTGTTTTGTAAATATGTATGAACAATTTTTAACTTTTTTTTTTAAATGGTAAGGCGTGAATTAGGACTTTGTATAGTGTCGGTAAAGAAATTTCATTGGAAATGCTATAGTAAACACTAATTTACTGTGACAGTTACTACAGCCTAGAGGAAAGCCTACAACCAAAACCATTGAGAATTTACCACTTTTTCACTTTATCACATATGAAACTATAGCGTATATAGCACTTTTTTATGCTTTTATTTAATCTTAATACCAGCTGCCTTCATAATATTGACTTTCTTTCATTAACATAATTGGAGGTCACAAAAAATTCCAACGTTTTATATTTTTCGATAATCATTTTTAATCAACTCGAGTGCATAAACAAGCTTATGTCGTATATATCATGCTATTTAAGGCTGCCGACAAGTTAATGTTTATTTTCCCATTCCGCTGAATTAAGAGACAGATGTTTGAGCAAAAAATACACATTGCGTTTTAATGAATGTCTAAGTGCGCATCCTTGAGACACAAATTCTTTAGTGATTATAATCAATCGACAAGATTGTACAAGATAATACTCGCAAATCTTTGAAATTTCGACAGGTGTTATTAAAGCAACCACTGTCGTTAATAGGAGTTGTTATCTTACCTTAAGTCATATTAATTTTAAAGTACGTACCTGAAAATGTAAGAGAAAAAAAATAATGTTAGCAATATATAGGAATTGTGTGTAACTACGTATGTAAAGGTATAACAAGATGTTGCTGCGATTTTCTGAAAAGTTAAGCGTTCTCAAATGAATTGACTAGGTATAATAAAACAAGTATAAAATTAATATATTAATAAAATAAGTATAAAATTCAATGTAACCCAATTACACAAGGATTAAATATTTTTTCTTATCCACAAGCACAGATACGTTCTTGATTTCAGGACAGTAAACCATTTTTTTATAAGAAGGTTACATAAAATTACGTACATTTACAACATATTGAAAAATGTATTTCTTTTATTAATTAAAGAGTTAATTCGTAAAACACAAACATTATGGCACCTCGTTATCATAATTTTTTTTTGTGAATTCATGTCCTCAATCGCATATGTTTTCATCTTGCCACTTTTTCATTGTATTAATTTCATTCTTATGAAAAACCACCCACTCAACAGAACTGCCAACACGCTCCGGATGCAATGCTTAATTAGAATAAATCTCAGCACGTGCCAGTGCATAAACAAAACAGAAAAGGGAAATGAAAATGAAAGCAAAAATAACAACGCTGTGCTGGCTGTGTTGCGCATTTAAATGCCCTTTATGAAAATTGAGGCAATTTAAATTTAAATGTTGGCATAATTATTTTCCGTTTTGAAAATAAATAAAAAATTATAAAATGTCAAAATTTTTGCGGCCTGTGGGTCGCAGTTTGTAGATGAGAATATTCAGACGAAATATATATCTGGTATAGTGCCAACAATATTTCTCTTATTCATTTAATTTAAATTGACAATATCTACAAATATTAAATATTTTAAAAATGCTAAAAATATTTAAAATATTAAAAACATTAAAAATATACAAATTATGAAAAATATTAAAAATATTAAATATATATAATTATTAAAAATATTAAAAATACTAAAAATATTAAAAATATTAAAATTATTAAAAATATTAAAAATATTAATAATATTAAAAATATTAAAAATATTAAAAATATTAAAAATATTAAAAATATTAAAAATATTAAAAATATTAAAAATATTAAAAGGGCGTCGGGAGTGTGATGCAAGGTAAAGCTTCTGATCGGTTTAACTTGGCAAACCCAGAGTGATCCTTGCCAATTGCACTTCAAGTCTACTCACAGAGCTCCGTATTCGTAGTACTACTGCGAACGGAGTACCTCCACGTGGTGACGCCTGGAAACGTGCTTCTGACACCCGTCAGAGCACGGCTAACTGTGGCGAAACCTAAAACCCAGGCACGTCAGCTCAGAGTGAGCGGTACCCTGGTCAGCGTCTGACCCAGAATGGGCAGCTGCAATAAAATTCTGGCAGGAGGAGGAAACTGCGACGTGGTGTGCTGGGCTTGCAACCCGCCACTGACGTATAACCGATTGCAATGAAAAGAAGTAAGATAAGACGGATCCCCCAAAATGTTGACGACCACCGCAAACGAATTAAGGACCATGATTTGAGGATATGCACCTGGAATGTTAGAGCACTGTATAGAGCAGGTGCCACCATCCAACTGGCGGAAGTCTTCGAAAAATACAAGGCTGACATAACCGCTTTACAGGAAATCCGGTGGACGGGACACGGGTGCTCCGCAAGAAGACGTGCGACATCTACTGTAGTGGCCATGCGGACAAGCACGAGTTTGGTTGTGGATTTGTGGTTCGCAAAAGACTGCGACACCTAGTCTCAAGGTTCAACCCGGTGTGTGAACGTATAGTCACCATAAGAGTCAAAACTAAGTTTTTCCACATAACACTTATATGTGCCCATGCTCCGACAGAAGAAAAAAGCGATGAGAACAAAGACGAGTTCTACGAGAGCCTAGAAAATGTATATGACCGTAGCCCCAGCCATGACATCAAAATTGTACTAGGCGATTCAAATGCTAAAATAGGCAGGGAGACCGCATTTCAGCCTACAATCGGAAAATTCAGTCTGCACACCGAAACGTCGAACAATGGCATCAGACTGATTGATTTCTCTGCGGCAAGAAATATGGTAGTTAGCAGCACTAGATTTGACCATAAAAATATTCATAAGGCAACATGGTTATCTCCAGATCATTTGACGAGGAATCAGATAGATCACTTCCTTACCGCAGTTAAGGTACGCACTAGGCTAAGCATGGCGAAAAACGTACGTAACCAGGCACAACGAAAGCTGGACATCGGTAAACTGCGGACCACAGAGGTAGCGGACGCCTACTCCAACCACCTAACTCAACTGCTGCGGAATGCTCCAACCCCTGATAATATAACCTCGCAGTGGCAAAATATAGCCGACTCTATAGAACGGACTGCGAGAAGCGTACTTGGGTACTCAAAGCCGTCTCAAGAAGATGCCTGGTACGATGAGGAATGTCGCAATGCCACGAGAGAGACGGATGCTGCATACAGGGCAAAACTGCAGCCAATGGCAACGCGAGCTGTACGTGAACGGCACAGGGAGAAGAGACGAGGGGCAACTCGTCTTTTTAGAAGAAAAAAGGAGGAGCTGAAGAAGAGGCAGGATGAGTGCACTGAGTTGCTCCGAAGTAGAGGGGAACCCCGAATTTACTGGATACTGACACCACTCCAAAAGACCCCGCTCCAATCCATGACGATGGTATTAACTGTCCACCTCCGAGCCAGAGCGAGATACGTGTGGCCATCTCCCGCCTTAAAAACAACAAAGCTGCTGGAGCCGTTGGTCTCCCTGCTGAATTGTTTAAGGCTGGCGGGGAGGAGCTGATTAGGAGCATGCATCAGCTCATTGGGAACATCTGGCAAGAGGAGAGCATGCCCGGGGATTGGAGTCTCAGTCTGTTATGTCCCATATACAAGAAAGGAGATCGTAGTGAATGTAAGAACTATCGTGGAATAAGCCTATTACCAATTGCGTACAAGGTCCTTTCAAGCATATTGTGTGAACGTCTAAAGCCAATTGTAGAAAAACTAATTGGACGATATCAGTGCGGCTTTAGACCTGGCAAATCTATGACGGATCAAATATTCACCTTACGACAAATCCTGGAAAAAAAAACCCATGAAAAGCAGATCGACACCTACCACCTCTCTTCGACTCTCCGATAAGGAATAGGCTTTATGAGACCATGTCTGAGTTTGGTATTCCTGCAAAGCTGATTCGACTTGGCAAATGTACCTTAGACAACACCAAATCCTCGGTTAAGATTGGTAAGGATCAGTCTGAACCATTCAACACGGAAAGAGGTCTCAGGCAGGGTGATAGCCTGTCCTGTACACTATTTAATATAGTTATGGAGAAGGTGATGAGAAAGGCTGGTGTCAACATGTCTGGCACCATATTCCACAAAAGCCACATGCCACTAGCCTACGCCGATGATATAGATATCATTGGCCGAAATCTGCGGGACGTTACTGCAGTCTTCTCATCCCTAGAAAAGGAGTCGGCAAAAATGGGTTTAGCGGTCAACTAGGACAAAACAAAAATAATGATTTCGACGAACAAAGAGTCCTCTCGATGGGGACGCATAGTGGTTCCTTTTTGGGTTTTGCGTAGCTAAAATCTGTAACTTTGTTGTTTATTATTCGATTGTTTTGGAGGTAACATTATTGAGTATATAATGCAGCTTTGTGCAAATAATTAACTTGATACAAAGTTTATTTTTAAAGTTATTAAAGTTTAAAAATTACGTTTTTTTATTTTTATTTCCAAGTAATTCTTCTTTTGTTTTTTATATGTAAAAAATAAAAATTACCTGCAATCTATCATAAAACAGGTTCATAAACGTACTAGCATAATAATTCAACAAATTTTGTTTATTTATCAACATTTAACTCAACATTTTAATCTTCGCAGTACTTAACATACTTATGTATTTAAGCCGTCAATTACATGGATAATCATCATCATTATACTATGTCTAAAATCATCATTAAATTTATTTATTATATATTATTTCTGAATATTTTTATTATGTTTTATTATTATTGATGTTTTCTTCTTAAAATTTACTGATTTTCGTTAATTAACAGATTGTATCGAAATAGGTAGCTACATTCGGAATTGATCTATATAAGTATAGTTATTACTTTGAAATAGGTACTATACTAACTTACTTATTTATTTTATTTTGACGGCTGTCAATTCTGTTCACATCATCAACCTAATCTGTTCGTATAAAACCAAAAGATTTATTATCTTTTCTCTTAAATAAAATAAACTTAACGTTGAGCAAAATGGAAGAATTCAAGTGTAAAAAAAATGATTTAATTTTGTCTTACATAAATAGCAACAAAAGTGATTCTGCAATAAGAATTTACATAGAGAACCATTTTAATCTATGCGAAAAGTCCATCAATCATGTAATGACTCAGGTAACCAGAATTTTGATTCCGCATTTTAACACACGTTGGAATATGTGCAAACGAAATAAAACGTTTTTCCTAAGAAGATATAAGGATTGGATGAATGAGGAATTTTGCGTAGAAATCCCAGATTCTCAGGCATCTTCTTCGTCTTCAGTGAAAAGAGGGCGACCATCTTCATCATTTGAAGAAGCTGCAATACTTACAAGCAAAAAGAAAAACACGGCTTTGATTAAAGAAACAGGTCTTGATCAATTGCGCAGTGCATATATGCAAGGACTACGAGCTATTGATGAACCAGACGAAGCAGAAATAGCAGAGCTTTTAAGATCGGTCAGTAGAGAAAAAAGGGACAAATTCTTAAAATGCTCAATGAGGAAGAATGTTCCACTCCTATGGACAATGATGAAGCTTTGAGTGTTTATATTGAAATGGATTTTTCGGAATCTCAATACATTTTATTGAGAAATAAGAACGTTGCAAAAAATATGCCATCGTTTTCTCTATGGAGTAATAAGTTGTTGAGCATAAAACGTTTTTACACACTTTAAAGACAATTTATTTAATAAGTATTATAATTAAATTTATAATTATTAAACCCTTTTTAATTCATCTGAACAGTTTCAATTGTGTTGCTTTTAGCGTTAATCGCGGCTATGCTTTAAATGTAGATACCTATTTCCATAGAATGTATCAATAAATGAATATAAGTAAACTTAAAAAAAAATAATTTTTAATAAAACAAAATATAAACGTAAAAAAATAAAATATACTAAATAAGTTAATGCTGTTTGGAACATATAACATTCATGTTAGAATAAACATTTAAGTCATAGGCTTCAGACCGAATAATAGGAAAGCATATCTCTTGTATATATACGTACAAGTGAACGTCCGACAATTAGAAAAATGCGAAATTGTCATTTAAATATTATATACACAATAATTCCGTATGATAATATATGACGATTAAAAAAACAAAAAAACAAACATTTTATTGGAAAAACTTAAAAAAATGCATATTCCGAAAAATAGTTGTTAACGTTTTTTGTACATATATTGCAGGTTAGCAGGTAGTAGCAGCTAAAATTTTTAGGGCAAGTAAGTGAAACATGTGGCAATATGCCTGTACTAATATCTTCGTGGAGGGGAGTGGAGGCAAAACTGTAGCTCCATCTTAAAATCAAATCCTTGAAATTTTAACATGGATCAACAAATTGGTTGGAATTTTTTATTTTTAAATAATTTTGATAAGAATTTAACACTGTTTTATTTGCAATAAAATTACCTTTTCAACGATGTATCATACGTAAGTGTGACTTTTATACTCTTAAAGTTATACAACTTCAAACTTTTAGGTGTTATACGTCAACTTTTTTGATTACACCAATATGGCAACTTTAAGCAATGATATTTTCGAAATAAAAATGAAATCTAATGAAAAAGGTCGTAAATATGTTAATTTGGACATATTTTTAATAAAAAAACATAAAAAAACTTTCTTGCATACACTTTAAATTTTGAATTTATCTACGCTCTTACACTAGCAGGAACCATTGTGGGACGCAGCGTCAACGAAAAATATTGTTTTGAGGTAGTAGATGAGTTTACCTACCTCGGATCTTCCGTCAATAAGAAAAATAATGTCAGCCAAGAAATTAAGCGGAGAATAGTGCTAGCCAATAGATGTTTTTACGGACTTCGGCAGCACTTTAGTAATACCACCTTATCTCGGATTACTAAGAAACAGCTTTACCAGGTGCTAATCTTACCCGTTCTTTTGTATGCCCTCCGAATCATGGGTGCTTACGACAACGGACATACAAAACCTGGGAGTATTCGAGAGAAAAGTACTCCGAAAAATTTATGGACCTATCTGTGTCGACGGCGAGTTTCGCCATCGGATGAACCATGAGCTGTATGAGCTTTACCACGACATCGACGTAGCTAAAAGAGTCAGAATGCAACGACTACGATGGCTGGGTCATGTTGCCAGGATGGATGTAAATGCTCCAGCGAGAAAGGTGTTTGAAGGCGAACCTGAAGGACGGCGCAGAGCAGGGAGACCCAATCTCCGTTGGAAGGACCAAGTTGTAGGCGACGTGCCACCATCTGGTAGGACTAACTGGAGAACACACGCACAAGACTGAAGCGTGTGGAATTCTTTAGTACTTCAGGCCTCAAACTTATGAACCATGTTTGTAAGTTGTAATGGGCCACTTAAGAAAGTAAGTAAAAATATTAAAATTATTAAAAATATTAATAATATTAAAGATATTAAAAATATTAAAAGTATTAAAAATATTAAAAATATTAAAAATATTAAAAATATTAAAAATATTAAAAATATTAAAAATATTAAAAATAATAAAAATATTTAAAATATTAAAAATATTAAAAATATTAAAAATATTAAAAATATTAAAAATATTAAAAATATTAAAAATATTAAAAATATTAAAAATATTAAAAATATTAAAAATATTAAAAATATTAAAAATATTAAAAATATTAAAAATATTAAAAATATTAAAAATATTAAAAATATTAAAAATATTAAAAATATTAAAAATTTTAAAAATATTAAAAATATTAAAAATATTAAAAAATATTAAAAATATTAAAAATATTAAAATTATTAAAAATATTAAAAATATTTAAAATATTAAAAATATTAAAAATGTTAAAAATATTAAAAATATTAAAAATATTAAAAATATTAAAAATATTAAAAATATTAAAAATATTAAAAATATTTTTTTTTATTTATTTCTTCTATCATCATCACTTAAAAATATCTTACAATATTAATATTAACATATTTTGAGTTATAACTAAAAAGTATTGCAGCAAATATTTACAATTTTTTTTTTGTTTATTTAATCTAGAAAACGCTTTTTGGATATGTTACAGTTTTAAGGAAAAAGATAGGACAAAAACCTTGAGATATTTTGGGAACACAGAAAATGTATACTAATACTTCAGGAGGCTTCTCATATTAAAAATATTAAAAATATTAAAAATATTAAAAATATTAAAAATTTTAAAAATATTAAAAATATTAAAAATATTAAAAATATTAAAAATATTAAAAATATTAAAAATATTAAAATTATTAAAATTATTAAAATATTAAAAATATTAAAAATTTTAAAAATATTAAAAATATGTATTTGTGTTTTGTTAGTCGATCTTACAGTACATTATATTAATTTACGTTTAGTGTATCGAAACGATACAACAAATTCGGCTCAAGATCAGAAAAGTGTGTTTTTTTTTTTTTTTTTTTATTTATTGTTTGATATTTTTGGTCAAATTCAGTGTGTCACGCACTAGGATGACGCGTTTCGAACTCCATGAAAAACACTTTTCTGATCTTGCGCCGAATTTGTTGTATCATTTCGATACACTTAACGTAAATTAATATAATATTAAAAATATTAAAAATATTAAAAATGTTAAAAATATTAAAAATATTATAAATATTAAAATATAAAAATTATTAAAAATTAAAAATATTAAAAATATTAAAAATATTAAAAATATTAAAAATATTAAAAATATTAAAAATATTAAAAATATTAAAAATATTAAAAATATTGAAAATATTAAAAATATTAAAAATATTAAAAAATATTAGAATGTCTACAAAATCATATTACACAAATTCAGTCCGTACGTAGTTATCATACAATCCCTGTGACAGCCATAATGCTAGCACAAGACTACATTCTGCTTGCATTTAAAAGGATGCTCAATAAGGTTGGCTTCACAGTAAGAATGCAATAATTTGCATATTATATCGTTTTCATTATTCAGTCCTTGAACTTGTTGTACATCCTCTCACGACAAAGAAAGGCGGATGATGCACATCATATAGCGGACAGGTGCAGATGACTCGTCAATGTATGGAATGCCTTTAAGGCATAGCTTGCAAGCATGTATAAGTCAAAGGACGTATTAACATGTGAGTACAAAATTTGAGTAGATAATATAATGCTGTATGTGTGCATGTTTGTACAAGGAAGTCAAATTTATCACCATCATCAACAAACACTCTTACCCTTTTGCTCATTCTCCCCGAGATTGGAATTTATTTATCTTTTGCATATCTTAATGTGTTTGTGTGTAATATTTTCTTGTGTCTTCTATACCATCACTATCATACGATTCATAGTGTACTGAGCTCTTTAAAGCTCTTACAATTTTATTGGCTTACAGCCGCACACATGCAAAGTTTTTCTTATTCGCCAGCATTTTATTTTGTGGGTAACAGAGTGCGGGGTCATACATACAAACATGTGTCTCTGTAAGTTGTGAGTGATGTATCAATCCTTGTTAGTTTTTTTTGTTGCTTTTTTGTTATTGATTCGCTTGGCTGTGTTGTTGTTTCGAAAGGGCTTTTCCAAGAAATTAATGTTAAAAACATTATTCATGCTCGCATAATCCTCATCATTGTAAATGACGACGATAAAGCTGACGACGACGACGATGACAAAAACGACAACGACAATGATGTGGACAATGATTGTGCTGGCAGTTATTGCATGAATCCTTTGTGGACAACTTGTGGGTATTTCGTAAGCACAGTCATGGTTAAGTTGTCATCGGGCATGGGGTAAGGATGTGGTAAATGGCAAGTATTGTAATTTTATTTACATTGTGAGGTGAACAAAATGCCAGTCATTATTTGGCAGTAGTTGCGACCGTTATTGTGAAATTGTAGACTGAGTAATAAGAAAGTGGAGACATGTGACCATCAAACGGTTAACTTGGGTTCGAGTACAGACATTTCCATTTTTGTAATCAGTGGCTGCCTAGATATTTAAGATAGCAATTTTCAATATGTATTACAGATAGAGCATAAAATGATATATGTTTACTCTAGAATTAGATTGACAATACATAGCGTCGCTGAGCCACCGAAATGACTAAAAATGCGTTCAACTTCTTTTCAGAAAATCCAAAAAAAATCGTTTGTTTTGGAACATTTCTAATATATTAAGCATTTTACTGATAATAATAACTTTCAAACCAATCAAGATATCGCGAATGAGATTTAAGGGGAGATCGACGACCACAAGAGCTTTAAAAAAATGCAATAAGCAATGTTCTAAAAATAACACATGACTGATTTGGTCGGCGCAGAGACGATATATAGATTTTGGTATCTTAGCGTAGACCGTAATGGTTATCTGTGTATTAACAACATAACAACATATTCCTACTCACAATATTCGTACTATAAAGTACTTTTGTTACACCGCCAAGTACTTTTGCTGGGTCAGTTTTATTGTATCAGAAAGTACTTTCATCGTATCAAATAGCACTTTAATTTCAAAAAAATCCTTCATTGCAACAAAAAGTACTATTTTTTTGTGCAAAAAGTCCTTTAATTCTATAAAAAAGTAACTTCGTACAAAAAAAGTATGTTTAAAAAAGTACCTTTATGGCGTTAAAAGTTCCTTTATAGTACCAAAAAGCAATTTTTTTGCATCAAAAACAACTTTTTGTATTAAAAGTACTTTTATTGCATGAAAAGGTACTTTTATTGTATCAAAATTTGTTTTCGTTGTACAAAAAAGCAATCTTATTGTTTCAGAAAGTTCTTTATTGTATTAAAAAGTACTTTTATTGAATATTTTTTTATTGAAAAAGTGCCCTAATTTACCAAAAAGTACTTTTTTATACCAACAATTATCTGTACAATACTAGAGGACTTTTGTTATACTACAGTGTACTGTTATTGTACCCAAGAAGTAAATTTATTGTAACAAAAAGTACTTTCAAGTGACCTAAAATACTTGCGCCAATATGTGCTTTTAATGTACCAACAAGTACTTTTAGGGTTAAAAATGTATTTTTTTCTGAAAAGTATCGAAAAGTCATTTTGTTGTACCACAAAATACTTTTTCAGTACCGGTATGTACTTTAAATGTACCAAAAAGTTATTTTATCATACTAAAAGAGTACTTTCCTATTTTGTGTCAAAAAGTACATTTATCGCGATAAAAAGTATAACAATGTATATTTATAATGTACCATAATGTACTTTAACAATTTTTCAAAGTACATGTATTAAAGAGTATGGCACAGGTACTTTTATTGCATCGAAATGTCCTGTTGTTGTACCAAAATTTACTTTTTTATGTACCGGCATGAACCTTCAATGTACCAAAAGATACTTTTGTGTACCAGGAAATAATTTTATTGTACCAAAAGTACACTAAAAATACTTTTTGTGTAATAAAGAAACTTTTGAGCGTACTGTATTTTTATTGTCCCAAGAAGTAAATAAGTGGTACTAAAAAGTACTTTATTGTACAAAATTAACATTCAATATATTATAAATACGTCTTAAAGTACAAATAATTGTTTTTGTCGTACAAAAAAGTACTTTTATTTTATCGAAAAGTCCTTTTTTTGTACCAAAATGTACTTTTATTACCAAAATGTGCACTTCTGATTTAGTAAAAAGTACTTAAACCATTCCAAAGTGTAGCACAAAGTATTTTTAATACAAATGTAAATTCTTTTGATGTAGCAAAATGTACTTTAACCATTTTAAAGAGTACGTTTATTGTACCCAAGAGTACTTTTATTGTATCACAGATAAATTTCATAATTAGTTTCATCAAACTTGTAATAAAGTACTTTTATTGTATCGAAAACTGGTTTTGTTGTACCAAGATGTACTTTTTTTGTACTAGCATGTAATTTCAATGTACCAAAATATACTTCAATTTTGCAGGAAGTACTTTTATTGTACCAACAAGTACTTTTAGTATACCAAGAAGTATATTTGCTATACTAAAAAAGTACTTGTTTTGTAACCGTACTTTTGGTTCCCAAATGTAATTTTATTGCATCAAAAAGTACTTTTGTTGTACGAAAAAGTGGTTTCATTGTATCACCGTGTACTTTGGATGTATCAATAGGTACTTTTATCGCAACAATAGAACTTATTCGTAAAGTACCAAAAAACTTTTATTGCATACAAAAGTACTTTTATCGCATGAAAAGGTAATTTTATTGTACCAAAACTTACTTTAATAGTACCAAGATGTATTGTTTACGTACCAAAAAGTCCTTTTTTTGTACCCAAAAAATCATTTATAGTACCAAAAAGTATTTTAATGTTCCAACAAGTACTTTTGTTGTACTAAAGATTGTACTTTGAACATTGTTTTGTACTTTTGGTGTACCAAACAGTACTTTAATCGTAATCTTAAGTACCAAAAAGTACTTTAATTGTAACGAAAAGTTCTTTTGTTGTATCTTTAAGTATTTTAGTTGTACTAAGAAGTACTTATATTGTACCAAACAGTACTTTTTTGTGTACCAAAAGTACATAAAATCGTTTACCAACTACTTTAATTGAACCGGAAAGTTCTTTTGTTGTACCTTAAAGTACTTAAATTGTATCATAAAGTAAATTTCTTTGTTGTAGCAAAAACATAAATTGTTGCATTAAAAAGTACTTTTATTGTAACAAAAAAACTTTATGGTATCCAAAATAACTATTATTATATCAAAAACTAGTTATTTGTTAGTGTTTTTATATATTCGTTGAGGGTAAATAAAATTAAAATATAAATGTTATAAAAAATTAACACATTTCACAAGTTTTGAAAAACTCCTTAGTATCGAATTTGTAGGCCATTTTAGCACTACTTTAATACACTCAAAGTTAAAGTACTTCTATATCAGTATTTCTTCTAATTAACTACCCAACAACATACTTCCCCCATTTCAAAGTTGACATATAATCTCCGGTATTATATTTCAGTAGTAGGCTATTTATTTGTTGTAATTTTTAAACATCTTGTAAACACAACAAAAGAACGACGACATTTTGTTTAAATATCATTAAAATGTGTTAATCTCTAAGTGTCGACATTATGGCGTTGTCCAGTTTTTATTTGTAATACTAAATTAGCTAGCTAGCTGTTCATATCAGCTCATTTCATGAGGCATATAAGACAAAGAAATCTTTGTGCACTATAATTTTAATAGTGCTATAAAAAAAGGCTGTAAATGTCAGCACGTTTAAGTTTAAGCATCACCGTCCAGGGATGGATATCAAGCGCCCGAAGGCCATCATCCACCATGACTTTGCATGTTAGATATGTATTTTTGACATTGAATACGTGTGTGAGCAATCAACATTGCGTATATTGTAAATCTGCAGAATAGTTTCAGGTAAATGGTGGAGCACTGCAGGTTGTGGCGGCACTGTTGGTCGAAGAGAGTGAAGAGTGTACGCGGCATGCATTGGACACCTGAGGAGAGGTCATTTTGTGTTGAAGCGTATTTTTCAAGTGCGCACTCGATAATTGCAGTGCAGCGTGCTTTTGTTTTACGATGCGGTGTTCCCCCACGCAGAAATATTCCTTTGCGGTTACCTGAAGTCAAAGGTGTATATCGACCGTCCCAACACCTAGGAAGACCTAATTTACAATATTGAGGCTGAAATTGGCAAAATGCTTGTTAGAGTTCATAAAGTTCGTTTAACGATTTCATCTTCATTTTTGTGTCACAGGAGTTTCATTTATAGTCTGAGGTTGCGAATGTATGCTATTGTTCATTTTGTTAAGTGGGAACAACGTCGTAGAACGCAGACTTGGTTTTAACTAAATATAAATAATATCCGTTTGCATCCATTTTGATCGTTTTTTTTAATGTAAAATACGTCTGGATTACTTAGTTTATAGATAACTAGTGGGCCCGGCAATGCTTCGCTATTGCATATTTATATATAAGCGCGGAATACCTTGTGTTATCGAATATTGCTATTTTCACCCCCTAAATGTAGAAAAATCCAAACAATGTGTAGCCGATGTTACTCGCGGAGCTATTCGAAAGATTCCCTAAAAATTTCATTAAAATCGGTATAGCTGTTTTCGAGTCCATACGTTACATACATACACACATCCTGTTTTATATATAGACTAGGCCTTTAATCACAACAACTACACAAGTCCGCCTCTGATCGTCGCAGCCACAAGTCTTTGTTGTGTGAGTGTAGCGTCATTGTTCTGTGTCGAACTAAGTAATGTGACCTTGGAGCCAACAAATCTCATTAAATGAGACCGCTGAGGTCAAGTGTACACACAGAGCGACTGTGAAACAAAGTGGAATATAAAGATTACCGACGTAAAATTTAGAGATTATCTCAAAAGGGGGCAGTACAAATACAAAGCAACACAAACAAAAAGAAGATGTTTTCATCTTTTTAGTAAAAAAATGGGAAATTCAACTAATCTGGTGGGCATTGATTTCGCAAACAGACGCACACACACCACAAAGTAGATTCCTTTTGGGGGTTTCTTTTAGTGTTCTTTTACTTCAACATAAGGCAAGTTTCTTGATACTTTGATAACAAGGAGATGTGCCAGCAGTAATAATAAATTTTTTGCGAGTTTTGATATTTATGTTCCTGGAAATTTTAAAGCTTAGCTGTTTGGACGAATAAGAATATAAAGTCAATGAATAACATTTTTACATTTCACCATAACCTCTAGCGGTTTTTATGGAAATATTTTAAACAGAGGCCTTGCATGAATTCATTATCAAAGTCCTCTTTTGGCCTTGAGTTGTCGGCGAGCCAAGATAAATCGCAATTCCGCACAGACGCATCCCACTGCTTGATATGTTTTGTGCAGTTAGCAACAATTTGGGCAGACAGTAAAGTTGGAGAAGTAACAGGGCGTAAAAATGAAAAAAAATTTATTGGTCATGGAAATTTCTATATAATTTTGAAAGCTGACACGAAACTAAACAAAACTGTATACTTAGTTTTTTCATTTTCTAGTCCAGTTTGCGTTTAAAAGGATATCAAATTTTTAAGATAATTTTTAAATTTTGTCTGCCAGTCCTAGAGAGGCGAAGTGCATTACAAATGAAAGGGGTCACTTTGGGCTATCTGGAAATGTTTTTAGTTTTCAGTTAGTGGAACAAAATAGTTGACAAAAGGAGCTTTGTAATAATTATCCTTCAGAATCCTTTAGACAATTTTGGAAAAAATATATTTTTGGGACCTGTTGTGCTGTTCATATTAAAATTTTTTGTAACTATATTATATTAATATTGATGTGTGTTTTTTTTTTATAAAAATTATACAACTTGATAACACTAATCGTGGATTATGTACCTGTATGTACAACCGGACATGCACAGAACACTAAGTTTGTCATGGTTATTCTATATCTAGCCCTTATTTCTGCTTACTATAGTTTTATATACTACAAAACCGAACATAGACATTAAGGATGTAACCTTTTGCAATTTTTGCAAATATCAAAAATTCTACCCCATAGCCGTGTAGGACATGAAGAAGTATTAAGAAATATATGGTATCACCAATTGCTTTGAAGTTTTCTTATTATTTTAATAGTTTTTACATAAGTCCAATAAGCTGAAAAGTTAACTATCTTTATCTTTTGTTGCGGAAACTTTTTTCACCGAATCAACCTAAGAACTGGTTCCTTATTATCTCACCAACACTCCCCACATGGTATTTTGCACTCAAAAAAGGTTATATCCCTAATGTCCATTAGGGGTGCGACAGTGTTGTATGGAGATCCTTTGTAACGAACCACCCGCTTATTTTATGTGGTTGGGGAAAAAAAACATGAGCCAAAATTTGGGGGGTGGGGTGAGGGAAAAAACACACATCAAGCCACGCATACATTTTATCCCTCCAGAATGCTCAAAGGGTGAGGCAGGAGCTGATTTCTTAAAAAAAAAAATATTAAAATATAAAAAAAAATTATGGGGACCACCTTCAGGGTTGAAGGTGAGGGTAGATATGTTCTAAAAAACTGTTGGGGTTGCAAACATATTGGGGGTCGCTTATACATTTGACTCCTCTAGGGACACGTTTGGGGCATTAGAGCGGTTGGAGCAAAATTAATAAAAATTTAATTTTTTTATGTGAGCCCCTTAGAGGGTGGGGATAGGGGTAGTTATGTTTGGGGGAAAATATAAGGAGGAAAAAATTTCTGGGGACCGTACATTTTACCCCTCTAGAGGCGACTCAAAGGCTGTTGCGGGGCTTGATGTGGATTTTTCCCTTTGCCCCCCAAATTTGACCGCAACCAACAAAATTTGCTGGTTGTTCGTATTAAATTCGAAAACTCTTGCACTATCGTTTCCCTAATGTCCATATACGATTATAGCTATAGCCGATTGGTGTGGGCGAAGGTAACAATTTTGTCCCATTTCGTTCCGTTTTTACCTCTAAAAGTATGAATTTCCAAAAATCCCTTCTTAGCTAAGGTTTACTGGAGAGGGGGAACAATCACCTCAAATTTTATTATTCACCCAGTCAATAAGTAAGTCGCCAAACAATTATAAATATGTAGATCATGACAATTTTATTACAATCGGTTCATTAATATGACCGACATAACGATGTTTTAAAAAGGTTCGTGACACCGCCCATTTCCCAACGAGACATGATTCACATTTTACCAAATCTCATCTGCATACCTTTAATGGTTCGTTAGATATGACCGATTGAAATTTCATTACAATCGGTTTGTTTATTTGGTCAATGTAACAATTCTTTCAAAGAAGGAGTGGCACCGCCCATTTCCCAGCGAAACGTAATCCACTTTCTATCATTAAGACATGTAGCAAATATTATCTTCATACCTCTAATGGTTCGTGATATAAGACCGATTGAAATTTCGGTTATATGGGCGGTACCACGCCCCACTGTCTAACTGTGTTGCCATGTAGCCTATGATACGGACATTACCACACGGAGAAAATTTTAAAAAAATTTTATTGCAATCGGCCCATTAGTTTGACCCATAGATATGACTGATTGTAATTGTTGTTGGTGTGGGCGGTGCCACGCCCCTTCGCTTGATAATGTTTCCATGTAGCCTATGATAGAGGCACTATAGAAAGTACCATACAGCGAAAATTTCGTTACAATCTGTCTGTGTATTTGGCCGATATAATGATAGGTCGTGAGAAATGACTGGTTTAAATATTTAAATATTGGGTGGTGCCACGCCCCATTGCCTAACTATGTTTCCTATGATAGAGGTCCAACGGAGAAAATTTAATTGGAATCGGTCCATTTATTTGACCCACCGGGCATCATCCTCTTTCTAAAACAAAATATTTTTCTTGTACGACCAACATATGTTATGTATCAAATCTCGACTTCGTATCTATAATATTATATAAGATACAGCCATTTAAATTTCGAGTTGTATGGGAAGGATCGAAAACTATTTTACACCCTTGCAGTCCGAATTTCTTAAAATCCCTTCTTAGCGGGCATCTACGTCGTAAATGAAACGTATATTTCAAATTTCAAGGTTCTAGTTTTAGCTGTTTGAGACCGGCCGTGGTATGATGGTTAGAAAACGCGATTACCATGCGGGAGATCACAGGTTTCAAATCCTGGCCACCCAGTCATCTTAAAAAAAAAGAAAAAATATTCTTTCATTGTCGGCTCCCATCGAATGTTGTCGACAGCAACTGTGAAGTGTCGAGTCAATTGTCATGTCTTGTAAGAGCTTCTCAAACAGTGGACGTTCGCATTTGTCGTTAAACAAGTGGTGCGGTTAGTTGTGAATCTTAAAATAGAAAGCATGTTTATTCACAACAACGCGAGAAGCTCTCCCATACATCATTCATGGGGTGTAAAGGGAAAATTAGTTTTTTTTTTTTTTTTTTAGCTGTTTTCGGCTGTGGAGTGATCAGTCAGCCACCCAAGCCTTTTATATATATAGATATTGATAGATGAAAGTTGCCACGCCTATCAATTCAATCACTCCCCCACTTTCAGTAGATTTTTGCACAGTTATGGAATAGGAAACTTGTGCAAAGTTTCCAGACTGGTATAGTGTTTCCAGACATATATTGTTATATAGTCGTGCCCATGACCACTGTAGCTAATACACACACATTTTTTCCACGAATTCGAACATTCACCATTAGAGATTGTCACGTACAATAATCAGTCACCCATCATGCCATGGCATACATTAATGCATATTTGATTTCAATCAAATTCATCTTACTGGTACGTTGCTATGATATAAATTAAATGACCAGTCTTTAGGCATTAATTTCTATTAATTTCGTTTATTTATTTTAAAAAACCCAGAGGCATCAGTGCCACTAATGGCTGACTGTTGGAATCACGCTCAATCACAGTGGGAGTGCAACGAATATTTAGCCCGGTGGGTGTTAAACAAATATAATAAATTGTTGCGGAGATAATCGAAACAGAGACTGTGATATTAAATATTATTACGATTTTGATGCAGATATACAACTCTCATCACTATCATGTTGTGTGGAGCGTGTGTATGGGTGTGTGTGTGTAAACAAATCGCAATCATTCGATACAATTAAGAACAAAAACAACCGCTTGTTTACACTCATAACACAATGCATCAATACAAATATGAAAATATGAAGAAGTTTTAGTGTGAACAAACCGGTGTAGAAAGTGATTGGAACAAAATGTACTAGGTGATGACGAGGAGGATGTT
The DNA here is from genome assembly GCA_964034835.1 of Muscina levida. NCBI lineage: Eukaryota > Metazoa > Arthropoda > Insecta > Diptera > Muscidae > Muscina > Muscina levida. The sequence continues at coordinate 27,901,014 of OZ035882.1, read as the reverse complement.
GGTAGCAAAATATACTATGTGACAACCTGATGTGCAAGTATATAAAAAAATCAACAAAATATCCTGTTGCAAAGAACAAATTGTAGAATAGATTTTACCGATTAAGAATAAGTTTCACTTTCAGTTTTACAAACTGTCTCAAAATCATCAGGTCTCTGGAAACTGGAATGAAATGTATTGTTATATAATTGTATAGTATCAATACCATTCACATCAATTTTTGAACAATTTTTCTGGGTACCAAAACATGATTGCTGCACGGTATTTATGTTATGTCAAACAAAAGAGTCTAAAACGTGACAAGTTCCCTAATACGAAACTTACTACTTTCAAATCGATATTAAATTATTATGGCATGTCACTTGACAAGCCGAATGATGCAGAACTTTTTCTTTTTGGCGCTACTTTCTCATGCAGTTCTCAGAATTGAGTCCCAAATCAATGAGCTGAAAAATTTTGTACTGTGTAATATTGCGTCTCGCGTTTAATTTAGTTTGCCCCACTGTGACAATAAATTAACGTAATTGAGTTAATTTGGCCCTCTTTCTATATGTTTCATTTTCTTTGCTTTCATAGCCATGCTTGCGGGAATGTGTGTATACGCTAGTAAGCGTAAACAAAATCCAATAAATTTAATAAATAAACACTGTTATAATGAATTACTAAATCGCAAATAAAAAAAAAGAAACAAAATTCCATTAAATTCACACGTTTTTTGGTTTCTTTATTTACATTCAATATTTTAATTGAAATTTTTGATAATATAAAGGAAGTAAACAAGTGTGCAGCAATTAACTGTTTATGTACGAGAGTGGGTCAATGTGTCAGAATAAAGTAAGAACGCGAATGTGGCAGCAGTGTTGCTATGTAGTACTGAAAGAAGTGTTTAACTTTAACATATTAATGAAACTAATGCCAATAGGCAATAGTGGCATTAAGATTACCAAGTTAATGTTAACCTTTAAGAATAAAACTATTTGAAAATCGCTTTGCTTCAAAAATAATTCCTACTCATTTTGTTAAGCCAGGAACCAACACATTTTGTCATTGCATTTTGTATATACCTCAGGAGAAAACAAGTTACGCATATTTAATGAATTCAAGTGACTTGCAACATTTTGCCATTGGTCCTTAATTCAATTTAGACCTTTTGCTTAAATCTCCATGCCAAAATCTTTTTCACCCATTCAAAGAAAAAACGGCAACCTTCCCCCCTCATTCCGTCCACCCATAAATACCTAAATTTAGTGCATATTTACTTTTATGTGGTTTCATGTTTAACACCAGCACCACCGTCATAAAGCAGAGGATTTTCACCTTGACCTATGTTGGTGTTTTTATCGTTGCTGCTGTCATGCTTACGTCTTCCAAATCTTCGTAACGTTCAACGAACACAAGAGAATATGGCCGACTGGCATTAACGGTGGCTTAAATAAAATGAATGTAAAACATTTAACAACAAGCTGTATGGCAATTTGGTGAGGTTAGCTTTACCAAGTCCATAGAAGTTTTACATGGATTATTACTTGAATTGTTTCACTTGTTGAGAAACACCACAGCGACCCTCGTATAAGTACGCAACTACTCATACAGTCGCTATACACAAACTAAGAGCTCTCTAGTTTACAAGAAAAATACACGAAGCACACAGAGTATGGCATTTTACTTGTGCAATTGTTTTGAGGGCAATTTTCATACTGTGTTTACTTTCAGGCACCTGTTTTATGTAGTACGTGTGTGTAAGGACATGCAATTTATGTATGTGTTTCGGTTGAAGTGGGCTAACTTTAAACTGTCCATGATTTAAAGCTATTTTTGAATACAATCTAAAATGTGGGTTATTTTTGGCTCTGGCTAGATTTGAATACAGTGGCTGGGAGAAAAAGAATTTCATCGACTTGGAATACAATTACCTTTATGTTCGTGTAATCCATCTACTTGTTAGACCATATTAGTACATATATATTTACTAGTATTAAAATACATTTTAACATCTATACTTATGAACAGAAATTTAATACTGATGCCGTGAAACTTACCTAGAATGAGAAACAAAATAAAATCAAATTAGAAATAAATTATGTTGGTTACACAGTGCAACACACTTTTTCAGGGGTGAACCAAACCAATATCAAACGATAGCATTTGACCTCAGTAACAAAACCCTAAACTCCATTTTGCCCCAAAATTTTAATGTAGGTCTCCGAAGACATAAACTATCCCAAACCTATTTTTAAACATGATTTTTCATATTCTTTTATTTGACTTTTGTCTAAAAAAATCCAACTTTAATCCACTGTATACAAAAATTGTGACGTAGTGGAGCAAAATGGAGTTTAGGGTTTTATTACTAAGGTCAAATGCTATCGTTTGATATTGGTTTAATTCACTCCCGAAAAAGTGCGTTGCACTGTTTGCTAAGAAAAAAACTTTTGAACATTTAATTTTGATTTTATTTTGGAACCTTTGACTCGTAGAGGTTATTTGTCTTCGGTGACTCTTAGTGAAAATTTCCGGAGAATATTTCTATCGAAGATTCTAATCCTTGCCCTCCGTCCAAAGTTGACTTTTAAACAGTTTTTCAAAATTGGTCCAAAAATGTCCCATACGGGTGGGAGCTAGAGGGTTAAAATGTTCCGAGAAAAAATTCCCCTGATTGTTTGAATATAGGTCTCCGAAGACATGAAATACCCCAAACGTAATTTTACAGATGATTTTTCATATTCATTGATTCAACATTTGACCAAAAAAATCAAACTTCAAACCACTGTAAAAAAAATTTGTGACGTAGTGGGGCAAAATGGAGTTTAGGGTTTTGTTACTAAGGTCAAATGCTTTCGTTTGATATTGGTTTGGTTCACCCCCGGGACAATGACCATTAAATTGTGTCATAGTGTTATATTTAAAAATATATTTAATTTTTTACAGGACGATAGTTACTAAGGATTCGATATGGATTCGTTAATCCTATCCTATCGAAAGTGAATGTCTGTCTGTTTTTTTTTTGTAGTTTTGTGGCTCATTCACCCCTAAACGGCTGAACCGATTTCAATGAAATTTGAAAGACAGTTAGTGTACTATATGGAAATTACCGTAAGCTACATTATGTAATACTCAGCAAGACGAATATGAATATGCGGAAGACATATTTATTTTTGACTCTATGGGCGGAGTGGGCGTAGCAAAAATTTTGTTTCGAGAAAGGGAGATAAAATTTGATACACACATAGTAATCAGCAACAAGAATATGAATATGCGGACGAAATTTAAATTTGAATCAATGGGTGGAGTGGGCGTGGCAAAACTGTTTTTAGTCCTATAAAGATAAAATTTAATACCCAGATAGTGCTTGGAAACATGAATATGGGCGCATATAGTACTCGGCAACACGAATATGAATATGCGGACGAAATTTTTATTTCGAATCACTGAGAGGAGTGGGCGTGGCAAAACTGTTTTTAGTCCTATAAAGATAAAATTTGATACCCAGATAGTGCTCGACAACATGAATATGAATATGTAGACGGAATTTTAATTTTGGATCAGCGGGCATAGGAGGTGTGGCAAAACTGTACATAGCCCCAGATAAATACCATTTGGTAAAGAGATAGTACTCGACACTTCTTGATTAAATTTGCAGACGTATTTTCGATCAGTGGAAGGAGGGGGCGTTGGAAAGCTTTATTTTAGGTCCAGAGAGATCAAATTTGGTATACAAATAGTAGTCGACAACACGAATATACAGTCGAAATTTGAAATTTGGATCACTGGGCGGTGTGGGCGTGTCAAAGCAGTATTTAAACCCTATAAAGAGAAAATTGAACATCCAGATAGTATGCGGCACAAATATGAATATGCAGACGACATATTATTTTGGATCAGTGGGCGGCGGGGGGCATGACCAAACTGTTATTTAGCCACAGAGAGAGAAAAAATTTGGTATTCTCTATCAGTGGTTGAAGAGGGCGTGGCAAAACTGTATTCTAGCCCTAGACCGATAATATTTTATATGCATATTATACCCGAAAATAAAAAGTACGATTAAATTTAACAAAACGTAAGTTTATTCTACTAAAAAGTACAATTTATTGTACATAAAAGTACAATTTATTGTACATAAAAATGTACCAAAATGTATATTTATGGTATAAAATTTAAACTTATTTAACTAAAAAAGTACAAAAAAAAACAACTAATTATACCACAGAGTACCTTTATGGTAACAAAAATTACTTTAATTGTGCTAATAAGTACTTTTAATGTCCACAATAAAAATACTTCTATTGTACCAAAGAGTTCTTAAATTGTGCCAAAAATAATTTTTGTGGCATCAAAAAGTACTTTTTATCAAAAAGTACTGTTGTTGAATCAAAAAGCAAGGACAAAATTGTTTTTTTCTTAAATTCGAAATTTTTTTTTAATTTTATTAGCTGACACTTTTTCCGTAAATTTAATAACTATTTACACGAAGACAGTTTGTTGTAATAAAAATTTACTATTTACACGAAGACAGATTGTTGTATTAAAAATTTTGGCAAAAAATCATCAAAAAAATTTATGTCTGTAAATTCTAACAAAACAACCTCTTCAACACGATGCAGACACATTTTGAAAGGAAAATCTGACAATGATGTCAGTAGTATAAATGAGCCTTTGTAGTAATCGGCAATTTAGAAAAGAATTTTCCGACAAAATATTTATTTTCGATCAGCGGGAATATGAAGGCGAATATTTTATTTCAAGCCAGTGGGCAGAAGGGAACGTGAAAAAACTTTTTTAGGACTGCTTATGGTATTATTTGTATACAGATAGAGTTCTTGGCGCTATTGATATACATTTGCAGACGGATTTTTTATTTCGGTTAGTGAGACATTCGTTTACAAGCGTACAAGATCGACGCTTGAACCTAGCCCTTTAAGTAAGCAAGCCGTAGTGAAGCACCGGGTCTACTTGTTAATATATATGTATAAAAGGCTTGGGTGACTGACTGATCACACAGCAGCCCAAACGGCCAAAGCAAGAACCTAGGCACGTTCCTTTTATGATGTAGACGGGCACTAAGAATGGATTTTTAGAAATTCAGACTGCAAGTGATTTTAAAAGTGCAAGGCACCGCCATACAGCTCGAAATTTGAAATCGCTGAATCTCATAAAAATGTATAGGTAGGATGTCGAAATTTGATACATATATTGGTAGTACAAGAAAAATATTTTTTGGCTATGATACGCCCCTTTTAAAAAAATTGTTAAACGGGCCAAATAAATTAATAAATGGCATCGCCCACAAAAAACAAAAATTTCAATCGGTCATATAAAATCACGAGCCATGAAAGGTATGAATATTATATTTGCTACATTGGTACATTGGTTACTGGTACAAGGAGGGTTACGTCTAGCTACAAAATGTCAAAGTGCCACGCCTCTTTGGAAAAAATCTATATATATATTGGCCAAATAAATGGATATATTGCATTGAAATTTCCTCTGAGTGGTACTGTTTGTAGGGCCACTATCCTAAAGCTACATGAATACACAAAAGGGGCGTGACAATGGGAGTAGTTTCTATTCGATCTTGCTCATCTTTGAACATAACTGGGATTTGAGGGATAGAAATCTAAACTACGGTTTGTAATAACAGGGATAGGTAGATGGACAGCCCCCAAAAGTGGGTGTTTGTATGGGAGGTGGGGTAGTTACTATCTGATCTTGCTCATATTAGAACTCAATCTCAGCTTAGAGGGTATAAGCTTGCCAATCTATTTTCCCAAAAAGGGAAGATTGCATGGGAGTTGGGAGTATTTTTTTTGGCCGATCTTGTTCATTCTTAGAAACTTAACCTCCGTTTAGAGGATAAAAAGCTACCCATATTTCAGCTCAATAGCTCTATAATTACTGCTGTAATAGCAGAGGACAGTCTTCCTAAAAGGGGCGATTTGTGTTGGAGGTGGGAGGAGTTTTTGGACCGATCTAACTCATCTTATAACTTAACCAGCTTAGAGTAGAGGGACAAACCCCTATGGAAGGTGGAGGTAATTTTTGACCGTTCTTACTCATCTCAGAGTTGTTATGAATTAACACACTTTCTATTTTTAAATTTATAACTAACGGCACCTACTTGTTTATCGACGAATACGAAGCTTTTACAAGGCATGCCGATTGACTCGACACTATAATGTTGAAGTATCTGTCGCCAACATCGAGGAGGCCAGCAATGAAAGAAAATGTAGATGACTGGAGCCAGAAGCCGAAGGTGGGATTCTCCCAGGTGATAGTCGCTTGTTCTGACCATCATGCCACGGCTGGTCGTTGCAAGTGGAAAAACAAATTTAATATTTCTGTTCGTGCGCGTGGTAAAGGCTATACAAAGTATAATTGATCATGTGGTAATCGATAGGAGCCATGTTTCAGTGTCCACAGACTGTCGTGTGATATGTGGCGCCTGGGATACACTAAGATCACCACTTGGTTATACTCCAAAAAAACACACGAGATTGAGCAGTGTAAAAATTCATTCATATAACAGATAGTAAAACCTCGTGACATTCATATAAATAACACAGTACAACAAACATGATTTTTGGACTTAATTCTGAGAACTGCAAGTGAAAGTAGCCCCCAAAAAAAATAAGTTCTGCATCTTACGTTTTGTCAAGTTACATGCCATGATAATAAAATATCGATTTGAAGTTAGTAAGTATCTTATAGGTTAATTTGTCACGTTTTTGGGGTCTCTTTATTGTTATATGGTGGCGTATGATTATCATAAGTAATATTCTACATAAATAATACGCCACGGAGTACGCAAGTTTTATTGTACTGCTATAAAATATACCCAGTTCAAAATCATTTGATGAATGGAAAAGTGAAACTGTTGTATATATGTATAGAAACTTAATTTTTTTAATTTTTTTTTTCAGCCAAACCACTAGGTTTCTCGTGTTATGTCAAACAAAAGAGCCTTAAACGTCAGAAAACAGGTGAATGATGCAGTTTTTTAATTATTATCTCTACGATTTTCTAAAATACTTGACATATAGTAGGTATCTTTATATGGCCCAACAATAGTGATCCAACACATTTGCACTCTATATGCCGTAAACACGCTATTCTAAAATATCCTGATGAAATTTTGCTTCATATTCAACTCCTACAATCCAAAATTCACCGATATGAGGAAAACCCAATGTCTTTCATATGTCAATAGATGCTCGCTGTTCAATTCTCTATAGTTCTTGTATTTACTCAAACAATTCGCAACCATGTTGTTGAAGCATTGCCTTTTTTAATTTTCTAAGACTTAAAATTTTTCAGCGAATTTCGAATGTTTTATTTATTTCATTATATGAGGTCCTTTGAAAATGTCCTATTTGATTTTATCATCATTAATTCAGAAAATCTTGACCTGACTGATCTTATAAGAATTCGAATTATTTTGGTGAGTTGCTAGTGCAAGCACTAGCGTTATTATGATGACCTCGGAAGTCCAAGTACATGTCTACCATATTACACAGTGCAACATTTCTAAGGTCATCGTCTGGTTGCCGCCTTCGTACCCAGATATTTTTGAAGTATATACCGAGACTAAAAAATCCCCAAAGGATTTTTGCCCAATTACCTCGAGACATTTTTTTTATGGATACTCCAATATTTGCATCCCAACACGATTTTTTTTATAATTTTTTACGGAGTCCATATTTCATTAACCGTTCGAAAATTTTTCTTTTTGTCTTCAGCAAAGTTGTAGATCTAAACCAGAGCAAAAAAAGTTTCAAATAGACCGACCCAAAAAAAATTGCATCCAGTGCATGAAAATTGCAAAAATATGGGAAAAAAAGGATATTTTTTTCATTATGTTATGGACTTTTTTTTGCTCTGGTTTAGATCTACAACTTTGCCAAAGACGAAAAGAAAAAATTCCGAACAGTTTATGAAATATGGACTCCCTAAAAATGGTCAAAAAATCGTATTGGAGTGAAAATATTGGAGTATCCATAAAAAAATGTTTTCGATGTAATGGGGCCCAAATCCTTTGGGGATTTTTTTAGTCTCGGTATATACTTCAAAAATAGCTGGGTACGAAGGCGGCACCAATTTATGTGTTGCACTGTGTTATTTAATATACAACGTAACAATTTTCTAAATAAACTCATTTCCTCATACTTGCAGTAGTTTACTTATTGCATATAAACACAGCCATGATTTTCAACAAATTATTAATAGACAGCAGGACTGCTCCATAAATTAAATTCTCACTTATACCAAAGCAACTTGCAACGACTAAAATTGTTTGCGCTATGGCTATTAAATGCCAGAAGAGCTGTGAGAAAAGGCGTTTGCAGCCAAATCTGTAAGAGCTTTTCACTTATCTCATTAAAAATACATAATTCAATTGTTATGGATATATTTTTTCTTGCAAATTCATTGAGTATAACGCAGACACAAAACAGTGTGTTTGTAAAATATCGTATTTTTATACAAAACATTGTAAATTATTAAGTCGTATAATAACAAATTTACACAATTTGTGCAAATTTTAATGATTTTATAAAGAGAAAATCATTTGAGCATAAATGCACGAAAGTCATGACCACTTATTATTAGCTCTTTTGGAAAAATGTGAACAATAAACATTTTATTAAGTAATTCCAAGAATATGTGAACACATCATGTTAGCCAAGTAGCCGTATCACAACAGCGCCCCCACAAAATATAATGATGCACAGTATGAAAAACATCATTTTGGTACAACATAATACAAAGTACTACATTTTACATACATTTATCTTTTTTGTTGTCATCATAGAATTAAGCATTACCAGCTGTTGCTACATTTGTAATAAGTATACTTGTAATTTAATGTTTCCCCTGATGTTCGTTTTCCTTCCACTCTCTGTGGTTATCTCACTGTAGGCATCTGACATCCTGTTGGCGCCTGGCAAAGCTAACTGCCAACCTAGTGGATGTTGGCTTTGCCCAACTGTGTTTTTGTGTTTAGTTATATGTAATTGCTACCACATAAATCTTTATCAATAGAAGTATAAAAGATTTTTCGTGTTATCAGGCATAGTGTTGGGAGGTGGCATTGTTAGTAAGTAGTTTTGTTGTAACATTACCTTTGGCTGGCCTTTCTCCGTTGTTATCTTCAAATGAGAAATCTCTAAGGATTTGGTGTAATGATTTATTTTGTTGTTGTAACAAATTTGTGTAACATTATACTTGATGCTGATGTGAAAGCTGATGTTGTTATTTAGACCGTAATCCTTTGAGATGTAGATAATAGAAAATTTGTTGTTAAAGCCAAGCAGTTGTGTGTAATGAATGTACACGATGAGACGGTTGTGATTACTTTGTTAAACATATACATAGGCTAGCTTGGAGAGTATTGAGGAAACGTAGAATATTATTAGACATCACATAATGATGAGACGAACAACAGAATTTCGAAAAACTTTGTGGTGTGGGAAGTTCTCGCTTGGTCTATTGGTTGTGTAGTAAGTACAACTGGTCTATTTTTGGGCCCAATCCACAACGACAGTGTCACGATAGTTGTTTAGTAAGAATAGTCTCTAAACATGATCTGTATATAATTAAGTTTAAATGGGTTAAATTATATTGAAAATGTCAATAAAATTTAAATCATAACCAATGTTTGCTTCTCCACGCTAAATTTAATGTGGTTGTATAATATAGTATCCAAAAGAATGTAAAACAACACTAATAATAACAAAAATCCTAGTATAGCTTATAGATAGCGTGTTGGCTTGCAATTTGTTAGCGCAGGTAGAATTTTGTTCATTTCCGGAACACTAAATTTTCTTTATAGAAAGTGAAAGAGAACCAAGGACATTGTAAATTAGATATGTACTTAATTTATATCAATTTAAAATATCAAACTTTTTAATTATAACACAACTGACATATGATATAAGCAGTTAGTTTGTAATTACACTGGTCAAAAAAATGTCAGCTTCGTCGTGTCAAACATGTGCTTTTGAATATGTTCTCTTACAGCTTTCGGCGTCGACCATAAGACCTATAAGCAAACCTTGATATAAATAAGAAAATTCTCTAATTCAATGGTGGCTATTTGGGACTGGCCGTGGTATAGTGGTTAGTACATGCGACTACCATGTGGCAGATCCGTGGTTCGATTCCAAGCTTCAGTCACCTACATTTTTCTTTCATGGCCGGCCCCCTCGATGTTGTAGACAGCAACTTCGCAGTGTACAGTCGAGTCCATCGGCATGTCTCGTAAATGCTTCTCAAACAGTGACGTTCCCATTCATCGTGTGTTAACTCACAACAGCGCGAGAAGCATCCCATACCTCATTCATAGGGTGTAAAAGGAAATTAAGTATTTTTTTAAGTTTTATTTGAAAAAGCATCCAAAAATTTGACGATGATGTTTCAAAGGCCCATTAGTTGGGTTTCCCAACTACTGGCAGTCATAACAAAGAACCATCGTTTTCTCTCTTTTTTCATATTGTAAATATGTATTTTCTGTGATTTATATTGAGTTGTCACATCTTTTAGTGTATCAAAGGAAACACAGTTGTTCTCTCTCTTCTACCCTCGTGCTTTTGATTTTGTCACAATAGACATTGCAAAATTTTAATTGAAGTGAAATCAACTATATGTCCTTTGACTGAACGAATTGTGCAAATGTTTGCACAATGCTGATAATTGAAATAACAATTACATTTCGGTGAAAATGAATTTCAATAACGACGCAAATGAAAACACTAAAATCTGTTGTTAAATTAAAATATTAAAAAAGAATTTTCAAAATTAAACAGAAATATTAACAATTAAGAGGAGGAGATGTTAATAGGGGTAAAATTTCTCTGAGAGAAAAATTAAGAGATAATAAAATTAATAGTGACATTTCAATAAAAAAAAGCTTTTACTTATTGAGGAATACTACAAATAACCGACATTTACCACACTGATCAACAGTGTTCACGTTCCATGAACTCTATTCACCCTTATTACTGAACAGAAGGAACTTATTTTACTTCAATAACCCTCAGTTTTCTTGTGTTGAGGTCAAGTTAATTTTCAGTATATTTGCCGAATAAATAAAAAAAAATTTATAACCAATACTAACTCACGGTTCAGACTGTCATTTTTGTGTTAATCCAATTAAGGGGTATAAGTCCCAGGTACAGTCCAATCTACATTGTTTAAGGTTGACAATTAGGGTGGTCATAAAAATCGATGTTGGAGTGTTGTAGGAGACCCAAAGTTTGAGCATTATTGGAGTATATTTACTCCTGCCGCTTTATGCGTTTAGTTTTAAAGCTTTTGCAGCAAGGTTTGGGGGGCGTATCTTAAGAACGACTGGTCCAATTTTGATGAAACAAATTTCCAAAACTAAGGAATTGAAATTCCTTAAATCTGTGCATATATCATTTTGCTGCATAATCAACAGTTTCGAAGTTATGCATAAATTGTTGAAACTGCCCAATTATTTTTTTTTTATAATTAATAATAATATAAAATCCAAAGCGGAAAAAGGAACAATTAAAAGAAGGCATCTTATTATATACAGAAAGATTAAATATGAATTAAAGTCATTTTAATACCTTAATTTCGGATTGTTCTTTTATCATAATTGGACTAGTCGTTCTTGAGTGTTGCCAATCATGATGTAACAATCATGATGCAGTATTGAAACATATGGTATTTTTGTTAATTTCAATGGGTACCAAAATCGAACTATGGACAACAAGTTATGCATCACCACTTTGGAGCCCTTCAATCTGTGATTAAATATAATATTTAACGCCGTATTTTTCAGATGGATAAAAAAAATTCGCGGGTTTTTGCGGTTTTGTGTTTTATAGCCATTTACCTACTGCGAAAGAATAGACCAATATTTCTGCGGTTTTACTGAACCACTCTAATTGACATACAGGGTGTCGTATATCTCTATGCATTTATAGTTAGAGGGTATTCAGACGAATAAAAAGTTATAGGGAGGTGGGGCTCTAAAATGCAACCCTATGGATTTATATGGGAAATACTTGGAATCTTAAATTTTTTATAAATACCATTTTTTTTTTATAGAAACGGCCGTAATTTCTTCCCCCTAAATGTAAACATATTATTATTTTTTACGAATCACCGAGTAATTTTTTAACATTATGCTTAATAAATTTGCTTCAAAAAATGTTGGCGATTCAGTGCGACGGCCGGTCACACTAAAAAAAAAATTTCTGTACCAAAAAGTAAATTTATTGTACCAAAAGAACTTTTGTTTTTTGTCTAAAATTTTCATGTATTAAAGTGCAATCTTAAGTGTAATAAAAAGTACTTTTACTTTACAAAAAAGTACTTCTACAGTACTAAAAAGTGCTTTTGTTATACCGAAAATTACTTCTATTGTACCACAAACCTCTATTAGTCTACCAAAAAAAACTTTTGTCGCACCAATAAAAACATTTTTGTTTACCAAAAATTACTTTTGTTTTCCCGAAGAGTTTTATTGTACGAAATTATTTTATAGTTGCTCTGCGAAAAAGTACTTTTTTTGTAATAAAAAGTAAAAAGAGTGCAAAAAGTCCTTTTATTGTATACAAAAGTACTTTTTTTTTCCAAAGTACACTTTTTCCAAGTACACCAAAAAGTACTTTTATAGTATCAAAAAAATGCTTTGGTACTAAAAAGTTATTACAATGGTTCTACCAAAAAGTATCCTAAAGTGTACTTAAAAGTACTTATATTATTCTAAAAAGTACTTTTCATTTTCATTCATTTTACCATAAAGTACCCTAATACCAAAAAGTACTTTTATTGTACAAAAAATACACTTGTACCAAAAAGTACTTTTGTATCAAAAAGTACTTACGTAAAAAATACGAACTTTTATTGCACCAAAAAGTACGTTTATACAAAAAGGTTCATATGTTTTAATAAGAAGTACACTTATTGTACCAGAACGTAATTTCAAGTGTACTAAAAAGTACTGTGATGTACTAAAAACTACATTTGTTTTACCAGAAAGTACTTTAATAGTACTAGAAATTCTTTCAGTTTACCAAAAAGTACTTGTACTGCAGCAACAAAAACATTTGTGTTACCAAAAAGTACTTTTATTATCCCGAAAAGTATTTTTGTACCAAATCATATTAAATCTGCTAAATATTAATTTTTTTCTTGTAATTAAAAGTAATTTTAGGTGTACAAATAAGTACTTTGTTGTACCCTAAAGTAATTTTATCATATCAAAAAGTTTTGTATTTCACAACGAGAAGCACTTTACTATAAAAAATTAGATTGTTTTAAAAATTAAGTTGCTTCATAAATTCGGAAGAAGATCTTAGTATCAAATTTGTAGCCGAATTTTACTCCGTGAAACTGAAGTGAAAGTTATGCAAAAATTTACTACTTCCTGCCTGTCACAAGTCAATGTCAAAATCATTGGTGATTTATTCAAATCCAAAATTTTCTTTGGATCAGTAATTCAGTTTTTTGCTATTTCTAAGTAAGATTTCACTATTTGCGATGTTTAAAGATGTAACATTAAAAAAATGATTGTATTAGCGGCTGTTGTTTAGGCTTAGTATAACCATTATCATTTTGTACTATTTACTCATTATTCAACAAGTAAGAAAATGCTTAATCAAGTACCTGATAGCTTGTAACTCTTACTTGAACGTGTAATTTTAAATATTATATGTTTTTTTACTTATTTCAATTCCACACTTACGACTCAAACTTTTATAACATATGTATCAGTCTTTTTTTAGACAGCGAAGAATTAAGTTAAATACAACTTCAACCCTCTCGTCTTTTAGTCGAAAAAGCTTTTTAGTCTCTAAATAGTATCAAGACTCTAATAAATCAATAAAAACCTATAATAAGCATTCTACTTAGTATTATTTGCAAATTTTAATATACTTTCTTTTCCATACAATTTGCTATTTATTTCGATTTCAAAACAATTTTGGGCACTGCAATTAAATTTGCAATAGTACGACAAGCCGTTTTTCTTTTGCAATAATCAAAATATATTTAAAAAATGGCGAAACGTCTAAGTGATAGGAAAGGAAACCATTTTTGGTTTATTGATATTTTTTGTTCTAGTCCCGGTTAATTTTTTTGTACTTTCAATAAAATGTTACTATTTACGTTACTAATTTTGCAACTTTGTTCAACTAACGGAATTTTTGTACAAATCCACCGCTTATTATTTTTTTTACTGAGATGTAGCTAATATTTACGTTATGTTTTTTATCCCCCCCCCCCACTCATGATGTTATTTATATCATCCCTGCTGTCGCTGATGGCGACAAATATATTAAATCCATAACAGCACTTTGTCGAGGCTGCCAACATAAATTATTACCTAGTTAGCTTTACAAACTGCCACTTCACACATCGAACGATTAATTAAGTTTATATTTGATTAGCCATTACCAGATATTTGTCTCACAAATACTAAAGGCCATTACACACAACAGCTTAATGGCACAAGACACAAGAGAAATGATTTAAAATTAAGTACCAGCATCATAATGATGGCACTTGAAGCTAATAACATTTAATAAATTTAATTTATTTTTAAAGGCACAACATGTCGAAGCCTTTCAACATTATCATTATCTGGAGGAAAAGGAAATTTGTTAAACCTCAATCAACAATAAACCCAAAATGGCCTTGTTAGCTGAAAAAGAAGGGGTACTACAGATACACACATACTCGTATATTTACTCATCTCTCAACAGCGAGCGGCTCTTTTGAAGCAACCAGTGGTATGCTTTGTCTTCTGCCTCTTCCTCTCGCACAACATAAAAACCCGTGTTTCCTACCCAACTCCCCTTTAAAGGTTGCCATTAATTCTCAATGTCGAACAACAACAAAAAATCTAAGCAATAAAAAGGATCTAAACCTAAATTTTATTGCCAGCACGTTGAATTGTTGTACAATATTTAACTTAATTTTTTCAAAGTACAGTTAATTTATTCTCTCATTACTTTATTTGTCTTGCCGCAGAGCAAGAAAGTTATTTAAACTTGCTCGGAAGTGGTTTGTTTTTACATTTCCATCAGGCAAGAGTAGTATTCGACGTCCGGTTGAGCAACACAAACACATTTTAATTAAAAGTTTCTTCTTTCTTCTGATTGACTATGAAAATGTTAGAATATAATAGAAAATTGACGGAAATGGGAAATGAAGAAACTTTGTGAAATGGAACATTGATTAAGTTCGTAAAAGGGAACATATCGACGTTGTTCAGTCTTAAGTGTTCCATATGAATTGGTGGCAATGTGAAGTGTAATATAAGATTGTAGTTTTATGTTTCCTTATGGCTGTATAAACTTAAATAATGGGTTTGGTCGAAAAAAGAAAGAGTGGGAGAGGTGGATAGAAGGGGATAGGTTTTGCTATAAAGACTGGTATGGGAAAGTTGTCAAATGTTGGTTTTTATAACATATCTTGACGGTATTTTGTTATATTGTTATATGGTGGCGTATGATTATCATAAGAATTATTCCACGTAAATCATACGTCACGGAGTAATACAATAACTGCTACAAAATAAATCCAGTTCAAAATCATTTGATAAATGGAAAATTGAAACTGTTGCTTATGTACAAGATAACAAAATTACAAAATTACAAAATTACAAAATTACAAAATTACAAAATTACAAAATTACAAAATTACAAAATTACAAAATTACAAAATTACAAAATTACAAAATTACAATATTACAAAATTACAAAATTACAAAATTACAAAATTACAAAATTACAAAATTACAAAATTACAAAATTACAAAATTACAAAATTACAAAATTACAAAATTACAAAATTACAAAATTACAAAATTACAAAATTACAAAATTACAAAATTACAAAATTACAAAATTACAAAATTACAAAATTACAAAATTACAAAATTACAAAATTACAAAATTACAAAATTACAAAATTACAAAATTACAAAATTACAAAATTACAAAATTACAAAATTACAAAATTACAAAATTACAAAATTACAAAATTACAAAATTACAAAATTACAAAATTACAAAATTACAAAATTACAAAATTACAAAATTACAAAATTACAAAATTACAAAATTACAAAATTACAAAATTACAAAATTACAAAATTACAAAATTACAAAATTACAAAATTACAAAATTACAAATTACAAAATTACAAAATTACAAAATTACAAAATTACAAAATTACAAAATTACAAAATTACAAAATTACAAAATTACAAAATTACAAAATTACAAAATTACAAAATTACAAAATTACAAAATTACAAAATTACAAAATTACAAAATTACAAAATTACAAAATTACAAAATTACAAAATTACAAAATTACAAAATTACAAAATTACAAAATTACAAAATTACAAAATTACAAAATTACAAAATTACAAAATTACAAAATTACAAAATTACAAAATTACAAAATTACAAAATTACAAAATTACAAAATTACAAAATTACAAAATTACAAAATTACAAAATTACAAAATTACAAAATTACAAAATTACAAAATTACAAAATTACAAAATTACAAAATTACAAAATTACAAAATTACAAAATTACAAAATTACAAAATTACAAAATTACAAAATTACATAATTACAAAATTACAAAATTACAAAATTACAAAATTACAAAATTACAAAATTACAAAATTACAAAATTACAAAATTACAAAATTACAAAATTACAAAATTACAAAATTATAAAATTACAAAATTACAAAATTACAAAATTACAAAATTACAAAATTACAAAATTACAAAATTACAAAATTACAAAATTACAAAATTACAAAATTACAAAATTACAAAATTACAAAATTACAAAATTACAAAATTACAAAATTACAAAATTACAAAATTACAAAATTACAAAATTACAAAATTACAAAATTACAAAATTACAAAATTACAAAATTACAAAATTACAAAATTACAAAATTACAAAATTACAAAATTACAAAATTACAAAATTACAAAATTACAAAATTACAAAATTACAAAATTACAAAATTACAAAATTACAAAATTACAAAATTACAAAATTACAAAATTACAAAATTACAAAATTACAAAATTACAAAATTACAAAATTACAAAATTACAAAATTACAAAATTACAAAATTACAAAATTACAAAATTACAAAATTACAAAATTACAAAATTACAAAATTACAAAATTACAAAATTACAAAATTACAAAATTACAAAATTACAAAATTACAAAATTACAAAATTACAAAATTACAAAATTACAAAATTATAAAATTATAAAATTACAAAATTATAAAATTACAAAATTACAAAATTACAAAATTACAAAATTACAAAATTACAAAATTACAAAATTACAAAATTACAAAATTACAAAATTACAAAATTACAAAAAAATTACAAAATTACAAAATTACAAAAAAAATTACAAAATTACAAAATTACAAAATTACAAAATTACAAAATTACAAAATTACAAAATTACAAAATTACAAAATTACAAAATTACAAAATTACAAAATTACAAAATTACAAAATTACAAAATTACAAAATTACAAAATTACAAAATTACAAAATTACAAAATTGCAAAATTACAAAATTACAAAATTACAAAATTACAAAATTACAAAATTACAAAATTACAAAATTACAAAATTACAAAATTACAAAATTACAAAATTACAAAATTACAAAATTACAAAATTACAAAATTACAAAATTACAAAATTACAAAATTACAAAATTACAAAATTACAAAATTACAAAATTACAAAATTACAAAATTACAAAATTACAAAATTACAAAATTACAAAATTACAAAATTACAAAATTACAAAATTACAAAATTACAAAATTACAAAAATCAAATTTAATAAATGCCACAAAAAATACATTAGTGAAAATAATTCTTAATTCGATCTACAAGTAACATTCGGTCTAGTCTTTGTCTTATATCCTGAACCTCAGCAAAGGATACAAATCACGTTCAAAACAAACCATTGAATATAGATACGGTATTCCACATTATCCACCAAATCTCCTATTTCTATGAGGCCCTTAAAATTATTTTGAAAATCGTCCCGATTATTGGGATGGGG